>JAQQTP010000046.1:4053591-5257182 GCA_029884605.1 Ormosia emarginata
CTTCAACATGAAAAGAGAACCAAAATGTTCTCAACCATTTTCTAAAGAAAGGAGTAAATGGAATTAGGTAAATTAATAAATTCCAAAATGATTTTGAAGATGGAAATTGATCCAAAGATCAAATGCCAAGGTTTTGCTAATTTCGGCCAACATGCCTTGTAAATGTGTAATCAATCCAAAATTTATTTTCTAAAGTGTAGATTTGATGTTTGACCTAAAAAGAATACATTTGTAATGAATTTTCAAGAATTAAAGAAGTAAATTAATTTTATTAGAAATGTAGTATGGAAGAAAAATAAACAAAACTCTTGAAAAATACTTACCTTTGAGTTTTAAAAGTATGATGAAAATTTTCAAAGTGTATTTAGTAGTAATAAACTAACCAAAGGAATTTTTAGAGGAAAAACGTAGAAAGCACATTTTTAATAGATTTTATAGACAAAATGCTGTTAAAATTTTTTATAAACAGACAAATAAAAGAGAAACATTTTATAAAATATTTATAACGTAAGGAAAATATTCTACATAGTTTTAAACTATAAGAAATAGCTTACGTAATTTTAAAATAGAGATTTTAAAGCTTTTTGATAAAGAAAACAATTTAAAAATCTTACGCGATTGAGAAATCGATTTAAAAAGACTACGCGATTTTAAAAACAACAAAATATATTTACGCGATTTAAGAAGGCTTGAAAAAATGACGCGATTGTGAAAATGAGATAAAATTTCTACGCGATTAATTGGAACAATGAGTTTTGCTGTCGGGCCAAAGTGGTGGACCCGGACATGTGGAGATATGATATTGTTAAATGGTGACGTACTATATATTAGAATTTTTTAGGTTAAGGGCATTTTTGTAAATATAAGAATATTTTGAGACTAAGGGTAATTTGGTAATTATTGTTTTTATTCATGCATTGAGTTGTGCCAATTTAGTTAATATTGGCGATTGATTGACGAGGCGAATTACACCGTGTTGTCGGTGTGATAAGCGTAGTGTGGTTCATCCTGTGTGGACTTGGAGGCATTAGTGTGCGGATTTTTTCACATGTGGACAGTTGGTCGCTCCTCTGGGTCGTGGTAACTGGCAACACACTAATGATCTCGACACGCACTATACTTAATCAAGATCTTATAAAGACTGTTTAGTACAATTCCTGTAGTGCACGACGTTGGACTATGTACTACTACACGATGTTGGACTGTGGGCTATAGACACGACGTTAGACAGTAGAATAGTTTGATTCGGCAGCCTAAGGTACTGATAGATCTTTGCGAGTCATTCTGATGTCTGTGTCTAGTTCCATGGAGTAGGAACGAGTCAGACTGCATTTGCATTTGTGTCATGCATCATAACATTATTATTTGTGATATTATATGATACTGTTGTATTAAAATTCCTGTTAAATTATGTTATTATTTATGATATTCTGGTATGCTTTATTGTATTAAACTATGATATCTGTTTTATTGTCGTTTTCTTATTTGCCATGCTGGTATTGATGTATGATTATCTCACCTCTCTATATGTATCGTTTTTGTATTATTAATTATGTTGTAAAGAGTTTGAGGAAGAGGAACAACCTTTAGATTGTGTGTATCCTGGGGAGGAGGAGGAGCAACAGCAAACGGGTGATCAGTTCGACGAGTGCTAGCCTTCCGGTCATCCATATCATTTAGATTGACTGGTTAGTATGGCGTTGTCGGGATTTCTTGGTTTCGTGAGACTTGAGTTTCATGGAGGTTCGGAGGCTTGGCGTCTACGCGAGGATCGAGGATCGGTGATATACTTAGGATGTCTGACTGTGTCCCTACGTGAAGAGTTCGATGCTGAGCCAGTATTTACTACAACCTTGTATCTACATCTAGAGATGCTGTTGGATCTGAGGCACCATTGGGGAGGACTCTTTCGTGTTCCCAATGAGATTAGCATAGTGTCAACAGCACGGACTTCGGTCCGTGGAACTGTAAGACATCCTGGATTCCTGTTACTTAAGGTTTCCTCTGAGAGTGATCATTCGGAGGATTAGGAATCTATGATGTACACTTAGGCACTTTATGTTGTGTACTGTATATTAACTCTTTACTGTTTTGTTTAAATATGTCATAGTTGTAAATTATTTGTATAACTTAAAACAAAATCATATGTATATTATGTGTGTGATAACAGTTTGCTTTATTATATGTTCTATGTTATTTTATTTAATGATATCCTGTATAATAGGAAAAAAAATTTTGCAACTCATTTTAATTATGAATCAAATGTTTTATAACTTGGGTAATATTTTATTTATTTTATTTTATTTTATTGCATTCATAAATGTGACATCCCCACAAGGGTGTTACAATTTTAATAGGGATATTATGTGTTGATTGAGAGGGAAAGAACATATCGCCATCGGGAGAGGGGTATGTTTACACTTGAGTTCTTGATTAATTCTTCAAGTAATATTGAGTGAGCTAATGAGTATGATTTAATCCAAGTGAAATATCAAGAAAAGTTACAATCTTAGGTTTTTACCATTGTGGGAATTTGATACTTGGTCAATTTTATTACTTGTTTATTTTTCGTTTCAAGTTAGATTGTTCTAAGTTTTTATTCTTTTTACATCAATTTATTGTTGTTTGGATATTAGTAAGGCCTCCTATACTAATACTTAGTTGGAAAATTAGTTCTAGTCGTCGTGGGTTCGACTCGTACTTTTCACTCTATTACTTAAGCGACGTGTATACTTGCACAAAAAATCTTATCAGCCAGGCCGACTTTAACATGGCAGTAGTAGCTCAAATTGGCCTGAATAAAGAATGAACCGAGTTTGTGTATATTACTCTTCCGAATGAAGAGTGATTTGAGTTTGTGTATATTACTCCCTATATAGGCCATCAGGCGAAACGCTTCGTTCTGCACGCATTCTGTACAATTGTGAATGTATGTGCGACACGTGTAGCACATTCATTGTATACATGTCATATCCCATCATTTCGCCATTAATGATTTTGTTGGAAAGTGGGACTGCACCATTGATCGTTTAACCTGATGAATCCCCATCGTTGATTTAATCAAGGGTTGGAATTGAATCTTTTCAATTTCTAGAATCCACAACCGTTGATTGGTGGCGGTTTCACTTTGATTCATTTTTATTTGAAACTTCTTTGAACTTCTCTTCATTCAATTAAACTCCACTTCTCCTGACATTCCTCACACACCAGAATACCACTTCTTCCAGAAATTTTTTGGGTCGTATCTAATTCCCTTTTCAGAAAAAACCTTTGTTACTTCTTTACTTCATCACACGAGGATTCATCAGTTCTGACATTTTCCTTCTTCAACAAAATATCAACTTTAAACTTGAAAAAGACAGGTACTATTTCTGTTCCTTCCTTCTTCCTGTAACACCCCAATTTTTAGAAAAATGTTCCGAATGTTCTGTTTGCTGTTTTTCAAGCTTTTATGTAAAAGACCGTTGTGTCCCTATTTTACTGTTTCTTGTTTTTCTGTATGAAATACAAATACGTTTTACAGGCTAAAATTTTATTTGGTCGTTTTACGTAATTTGTTTCGAGACGGTAAAATAAAAGTTTTCTCAAGCTACTATTTTAATTTTTCTGGGAGATATACAGACATATAATAATGTCTGTAATTTTATTTGAACGTTTTGGATGATTTGCTTCGTCGTGGGGAAAAATAAAAAAATAACCATTACATCCCGATTGTACTGTTTTTAATTTTTCTATATGTTACAGGTTGCTTAATATTACTTGTCTGTGATTTTATTTAGACTTTTTGTGCGATTTGCTCGGGACGGAAAATAATATTTTTTGGTAGGAAAAATCTTGTTTTAATTATTCGAACTGGGGATCTTACTTAACCCGATTCTGAATGATCGTATTTAATCTTTTAATTTTTAGGATTTAATCACAAATAAAATAATTTTGTATTATTATAATATTATTTTATTAGTCAAGATAATAAAATGACAAATGGACCTGGAAATGTTTTGCGGGACCCACGTTTAGTTAAAAAGCATTAACTTAGTAGCTTAATTAAGCATCATTAGTAGTAGAACTTTCAAGAACATGGTGACTAAGCTTAATGACTAGGCTAATTAGTGACTAAGCATGGTGACTAGGCTAATGACAATGCTAAAATCAACCAATGAGAGTTAAGCTTGCTAACCAAGTTTTAATCTTGACCTTTGATCCATCCTAAGGCTTGGATGAAGCCAAGCAAGGCTACACCTTGCAAGCTTGAAGTCCACGGCCATTTGGGCTTTGGAGGACAAAATTTCATTTCACTCTTCATGCCTTTTCTCTCTTCTCTCTCTTCCAAAAACCCTAAACTCCAATGAAGCTTCCTTGAAGCTATATTCGGCCAACCCATAAACTACACCATCCAATCACTCAAAAATTTATCCAACCAAGTTTTCTAAACCTAAACACAATCCTAAGAACATCTCTAGTTGAGAGTTCTTGCAAAATCTTTCATTTGAAGCTTGGAAACCTACTTGGAAAATTTTACCTAGAAGGTGAAATTTCTTGTTTTCCATTTCTAAACTCTTTTTCAAAGTTCTAAGCCATGATTTCTCCATGGTTTAAGCTCTCTTTTATGGTTAGTAATTTGTAGTTTTGTTTAAGCTTGATAGGTGACTTGGTGGAGTGAAACCGAAACCCTAGGAAAGGTGTGAAGGAGTGTTTGTCTTCATTTAAGGTAAGAGGAAGACTAATATTATCATCCATGGGTGGTGGTAAGAAGATGGAGATTTATTGTTGTGATTGTAGAATCCATAAGGATTCCTTTGTGTGTTTGTTAGTAGCTTATTTGTGTGTTTGTTAGTAGCTTTCCTATTTGATGTTTGTAATAATTTGCATGAAGTTGCATGTCTACAAGCTTTAAATTGCATGTCTACAAGCTTTGATAATTTGTATGTGTTAGAAATGCATGATAATGTATAGGATGTGAATAACATGCTAAGGAATGCATGAGTGTTCCAAAGAACACCACACTAAGGCTCACGGCCATTGACTAAAAGGAGAACCAAAATGTTCTCATTATTTTCCTAAAGTGTAATTTAATTAACCTAGGAAAATTAACAAGAGATAGAATTGTTTAGATTAAGGAAAATGAATTTAGAAATCAAATGGCACAAGTGTATATTTCGGCCAACATGCCAAACCAAGAATCCATGATTTCTAAAATCAAATCCAAACCATTTCCAAGTATAAAGATGCAATATATGTTAAAAAGAATTTTCTAAAATGAGTTTTGAAGAAATAAATTGATTTGAATTAAGTTTAATCAACTAAAACCATTGATTTTACTGTTAGAAAGGAAATACAGTAACTTTTGAAAATTTCTAACATATGGCTCATACTATAATTTTGAAGCATGTTAGTGGTTTTCAAAAGGATTAAATTATACGGTTAAAAATTAAGTAAACAGAATTTTTACGAAAAAATTAGGAAACCATTAATATAATTTTCTAAACAAAATACTGTCAATTTTTATTAAAAACAGACAAATAAGATAGAAAAGATGTCCAAAAGACAGTATACGGTATGGAAAATATTTTACGTAGTTTAAACATATTATTTATTATTTCTGTTTATTTAAACAGTAATTTCTAAGGAATTTGGACAAGAAAATGATTTAAAAATCTTACGCGATTGAGAAAACGTGTTAAAAACTCTATGCAATTTTAAAAACAAAAAAATAAATTTACGCGATTTAAAAACGTTTGTAAAAACGATGAGATTGTGAAAACGCGATAAAATTTCTACGCGATTGACCAAAACGGTATTTTCTGTATTTTTCTGCTGTCGGGCTATGAGGTGAACCCGTACAGGCTTTGGAACAGTATTTGTCCGGTGGGACTTACTGTATCTTTTTATCTTTGAAGATATATTTTATTGAGGGTATTTTGGTAATTTGAGTTTATGCCAATTTTTGGTGAATTGGTTGACGAGGTGAATCACATCGTGTTGTCGATGCGATAAACGTAGTGTGGTTCATTGTCTTTATGAACTTGGAGACGTTAGTGTACGGGATCCCATATATGGACAGTCGGTCGCTCCGCTGGGCCGTGGTAACCGATAGCACACTAATGGACTCGACACGCACTATATTTAATCGAGATTTCGTAAAGTCTAATAGTACATTGCCTGTAGTGCCACAATGTAAGATTGTGAACTACACCACGCCTTGGACAATGGGTACCATGTGACGTGGGGCTATAGACGCAACGTGTGACAGCGCAATAGTTTGGTTGGGCAGCCGTGGTACTAATAGATTTTGCGGGTCATTCTCTCTGATATCTGTATGTGTTTAGCTCCATGGAGTAGGATCGTGTCATATTGTATGTGATGATATCTTGGATATTATTTTATTTTATCTGTTTATTTTTATCTGGTTATTATTATGATAAATTGTCCATTTCTTATTTTATTTTGTCTGTGATATTATTTTATCTATGATATTATGTGTTGTTGTGACATTTAAATCTTTACACTATCCTGTTACTAATTACTGTTATAGCTTTTCATATTGCATGAACTGTATATCTGTTGTTTGTCGTTTTCTTATTTGCCATGTTTGTGATGATTTTAGATTGTCTTACCTCTTTATTGTATGTGTTTTCTGTATATTTATTTTACGTGGTAAAGAGTTTGAGGAGGAGGAACAGCCTCTTGAGATTTTGTATCTTGAGGAGGAAGAAGAGCAGCCAGCCGAAGACCAGTACGACGACCAAGAACCATCTGATCATCCATATCCATTGGACTGATTTGTTTGGGTATGGCGATACCAGGATTTTTGGGTTTTGTGCGACTCGAGTTTCACGATGGATCGTTAGCTTGGCATCTGCGGGGAAATAGAGACTCAGTGACTTACGTGGGACGGTTGACTGAAACCCTACGACATACGTTTGATGGAGAGCCAGTTATGACGACTACTGTGTTTTTGCACTTAGAGTTACCTTTATCTCTTAGGCGTTATTGGGGTGGTGTGTCCACTGAGCCTAGTGAGATGACTATCGTGTCGACTGCGCGGTCTCGTTTCCGCCGAGTGTCGAAGCATCCTGGATATTTATCTTCTGATGAGTTTCCTGAGAGTGATCCATCAGAGGGTTAAATATTTATGATGTGTATTTTGGGCGCGTCTGCGTATGTTTATAGTGATTGTTTTACTGTTTCTGTTTAAATATTTGTAGATATAGTTGTAAATTATTTGTATAACTTATAACTTGGACCATATGTATATTATGAGTGATGTTGTTCTGTTTATTTTATATTTTTCGTGTTATTTTATTTAATAATTTTCTGTTTAACAAGAATTATTTTACAACCCGTAGTAGTATGTAACACATGTTTTACAACTTGGATAAATTTTATTTATCTTTCTTTTATTTTCATTATATATGTGACATCCCCACAAGGGTGTTACATTAGTTGGTATCAGAGCCCAAGTTAGAGTCTTTTGGGGTTGTGGTTGGGTCTGTTTTTGTTTGTGCTGTGTGATTCTCTATGATTTACTTCCGAAAGGATGTATCTAATTTTGTTTTGTTTTGTTTGAAGAAGATGTCTGGACGAGGTAGAGGACGTGCGAACGTGAATCGTGATGTGGACCCTATGATTGCAGCTGCTGAAGCTATGCAGCGGATGGCTGAAGTAATTACGCAACAGAATTTGAGAGCAGCTCAACAGCAAGATGCTATTGCTGATGCCCTAAATTTATCTGAATTTAGGCGCCACAATCTGCCACAGTTTAGAGGCGAGGTTGATCCGAAAAAGGTAAGTCAATGGATACAAGACTTGGAGAGAATTTTTGAAGAAATGAGATGCACAGATGATAAGAAGGTGACTTATGCTATTTTTATGCTAAGGGGAGATGGAGAACATTGGTGGAGAGGAACTCGCCGAGTTTTGCAGGCTGAAGGAACAGAAATTACATGGGAAGTATTTTCTGATGCTTTTCTGGGAAAGTATTTTCCTGCAAGTGCTAGGCATGCCAAGGAAATGGAATTTCTTGGTTTGCGACAGGGAAATATGACGGTGAATGAGTATGCTACAAAATTTGAGAATTTGTCTCAATTCTCGGATTATGCTCAAACTCGACTGGATGATATATGGAGATGTCGGAAGTTTGAATCGGGCTTGAGAGTGGAACTGAAGCGAGGGGTGATATCCTTGAGGATAAATCAGTTTCATGCTTTGGTTGATGCATGTGCGCGACTTGAGGAATTAGAGCCGTCGCGAGATCAGAGGAATCGTAACTTTGGGCCGACAAGGTTTCAAAAAGGTAGAGGTAGTAATACGAATCGGTTTCAGTGCAAGCCATATTCCAAACCATCAGGGAGTCAATCTCAACGACCACCAGTTAGGGGAAGTGCAAGTGGTAGTGGAGTTGGACAGAAAGTGGCGTTCACACCGACATGTTTTAAGTGCGGAAAGAAAGGCCATATCTCTCCGGAGTGCACAATTAAAGGGACAGTTTGTTTTAACTGTAAACAGCCTTGGCACATGTCGAAGGATTGTACTCAGCCGGAAAGGAAACCTGCTGTTCGTTATGTTCGTGCTAATCAACAGAAGTCAGGGAGTACTCAACCGAGATCTGGAGGACGAGTATATACTATGACCGGAACAGAAATTTCTCAATCTGATGATCTTATTCAGGGAGAAGGTGACATTGGAGGTAATCTTCTGATTGTGTTATATGACTCTGGTGCAACACATTCATTTATTGCATATGATTGTGTGGAAATATTGAAGTTGCCTGTGTCTTCTTTGAATGTTAAATTGAGTGTATCTACGCCAACTGCTAAACCTGTAATTGCATCAAAGATATGTTTGGATTGTCTTATTATTGTGAAGGACCGTAAGTTTTTGGTTAACTTGATTTGTTTACCTCTTGTTGAGATAGATGTAATCTTAGGGATGGACTGGTTATCTTCTAACCATATCCTTATAGATTGTGCAAGCAAAACCATAGTTTTTCCTAAGGAAGAAAAGTCTGGATTCTTGACTGCTATTAAGGTCAAGTCTTTGTTAAGAGAGGGAGCACAGGGATATGTGGTATTGTCTTCTCTAGAAGTTAAGAATGAGAAGGATGTGAATACTATTCCTGTTGTCAACGAGTTTCCAGAGGTTTTTCCTGATGATGTACCTGGTTTGCCACCTGAGAGGGAGATCGAGTTTTCAATTGATTTAGTACCAGAAGCAGGTCTTATCTCAATTGCACCATACCGTATGTCGCCAGCAGAGTTAGTAGAGTTGAAAGAGCAATTGGTGGAACTGTTGGAGAAACAGTTTGTGCGACCTAGTGTTTCACCATGGGGTGCGCCAGTGCTTTTGGTCAAGAAGAAGGACGGAACTTCTCGACTTTGTGTGGATTATCGTCAGCTGAACAAGGTGACTATCAAGAATAAATATCTGCTTCCAAGAATTGATGATTTGATGGATCAGTTAAGAGGAGCTGTGGTATTTTCCAAGATAGATCTGAGATCGGGTTATCACCAGATTCGTGTTAAGGGGGAAGATGTACCGAAAATCGCTTTTCGAACTCGTTATGGACATTATGAGTATCAAGTAATGCCATTCGGGGTGACGAATGCTCCTGCCATATTTATGGACTATATGAACAGGATTTTTCGTCCGTATCTAGACAGATTTATCGTTGTCTTTATCGATGACATTCTGATCTATTCTCAATCTAAGGAAGAACATGCTGAACATCTTGGTATTGTTCTTCAGATTTTGAGAGAAAAACAGCTGTATGCAAAGTTGGCTAAATATGAATTCTGGTTGGAAAAAGTTCAGTTTCTAGGTCACGTGATTTCCAAAGAAGATATTGCGGTAGACCCATCAAAAGTGGAGACTGTTTTACAGTGGGAAAGGCCTAAGACGGTAACAGAAGTTCGAAGTTTCGTTGGACTTGCTGGTTATTACCGGAGGTTTATCGAAGGTTTTTCAAAGATTGCTGGACCGCTTACACAACTTACGAGAAAAAGTCAAGCTTTTGAATGGATGGAAGAATGTGAAGCCGGTTTTCAAGAGTTGAAGAAGAGGTTAACAACTGCGCCGGTGTTGATCTTACCAGATTCTAAGAGATCTTTTGATGTGTATTGTGATGCTTCTTACCAAGGGTTAGGTTGCGTTTTGATGCAAGACCGGAATGTTGTGGCGTATGCTTCTCGTCAGTTGAAGGTTCATGAAAGAAATTATCCAACGCACGATTTAGAATTGGCCGCGGTGGTTTTTGCTCTGAAAGTGTGGAGGCATTTTCTGTATGGAGCGCTGTTCAATGTCTTTAGTGATCATAAGAGTCTAAAGTACTTGTTTGATCAGAAAGAATTAAATATGAGGCAGAGGCGATGGTTGGAATTCTTAAAGGATTATGATTTTCAACTTCAATACCATCCAGGAAAAGCTAATGTGGTAGCTGATGCTTTGAGTAGAAAGGTGTTTAGTGTTTCGGCAATGATGATCAAGGAGGAAGAGTTGATTAACAAGTTCCGGATTAAGTCTTACATCTAGAGGCTATGATTAGAATCTATATTAATCTTAATCATTGATCTAATCAATGGCTAACAATGCCCAAAATGGTGGTTAGTGACATTAGTCACTCTTTGAGAGTGCAAGAAGGGGGCCAGTTTTCGTGGCTTAAGAGCATAGCAAGGTTTCAAGACCACCATTATTGTTATTCTTGATCATTCTTGATCATTCCAAAAAGCTAAAGCTCACAAAACATTTTCTCTTCATTCTCTTCATGCTAGTTTCGGCCAAGACCACTAAATCCCACCATCACTCTTCAAAAAGTTTAAACAACCTTACTTCTTGAATCTATACCTCAATCTAAGACACTTTGTAGTTTAGGTCAAGTTCTAAATCCATCATCTTCAAGGACTTTCTTCAAGAGCAAAGTTCTAGGATTTTTAAGGTGAAGTGTAAGCAGACTTCACTTCTTATCCGTTTTTCATGTTCTAAGCCATGTTTGATCCATGGTTTATCTTGTCCAAGCTTAATATGCTAATAAATTTGTGTTTTGTTTTATGTTTGAGAAGCCCTTTGTGGTGAAGGACTTGGAAAAAGAAGTAAAACAAGGAGCTTTTGAGATTCTTCAAGAGGTAAGAGGGCGATCCATCTCACCAACCAAGTATGGTGGTGATAGATAAAATTGTATTTGATGGATGGTGAATCCATGTGAGGATTCATATCCATGGTTGTGTAATTATTTGTGGGTGTTTATGTGGTTTATGTGCTTTGCATGATTTATTTGTGCTTGCATGTTTAGTATGATTTCTATAGCTTTTATGGTATGCTTGAAATATAATATGTTGATTATATGCTATGTATGCCAAAAAAATTGTTGGAAAGGAAAACAATTTTTGGTTCCAAGGACCATGAGGATTTCGGCCTCAACACCTCAAAATAGGTATTTACAAATTAATATTTTCGTGAATGGTAAAATTGAATGATTAGAAAGGAAAGGAAAAAGAAAAGATGGATTGGTTTCAAGGACCAAGAGTTCACGATTTTGAAGGAATTTTAATGGTTTGGTTTGTGTAAAAAAAACATGAATGGAACTTGTTGATTTAGAAGGAAGAAATGATGGTCTCAATGGCCAAGTACCACACGGTTTTGAAGGCTTGAAATGAGAAGAATTTTGTATGAAATTATGATTTAGAAAGGGAAAGTACTGAATTTTAAAGAAAGTGAAAATAAGGATTTTGAGATGGAAACAAAATATTTTATCACTTGAAAATAGAAATTTCGGTTATAAGAGAAAATGAGAGGTTGAAAGTGTTTGAACCTCAATTTATTTTAAAGAGAACTGAGTTTTAGAATTGATTCATGATTTATGGAAAATACATTGGTAACTTGAAAATTTCTAACGTATAACTCATCCTTTGGGTTTTGAAGCGCGTTAGGAAATTTTAAGTTAGGAACATTGATTTAATTCAATGAAATGGTGAATTTGTGGAATATATTGCGAAAAAGATTTTTTAGAGTAAGAAAATGTGGAAAATAATGTGAGAAGTCATATTATTTTGAGAAAGGTTGAAATGAAATTTTGGAAGGTTGAGAAATATATTACGTAATGGAAAAATGGTGGAAAATGATTTTCGTAACTTAAAAACGTGATTTTTAAGCTACGCGATTGTGAAAACGATGAAAAATCGCTACGCGATTTGGAAAATATTTAAATATTTCTACGCGATTTGGAAAGCGTTTAAATATTTTTACGCGATTGAGAAAACATTGAAAAATCAATATATGATTTGAAAATGCAACAAAAGTGTTGCGCGATTGAGAAAATACGATAATATGATTTCGTAATGAAAAATACAGTAAAGATACTATTGGGCCAATATGAGGACCCTGAAAATGAGATTATGAATTTGAACTAAGAATGGGCCAGTGTGTGGACCCTGAATGTGAAATTATGAATTTGAACTGAGAATGGTGCATTGTACATGCATTGGAAAAGTTAGATGGACTGGATAAGGCTATTTGCCTAGGAGAGACGTACACCTCTTGAGTGGGTGCGATATGCGTAGTGTAAGTCACTCGTTGACTTTGGGGGCATCGGGGTGCGAGTTGCCTACAGTGGGCAGTTGGTAGCTCTTCTGTATCGTGGGTTAGACCGATGCAACACACCGATGATCTTAACCGAGACACTATTCTTAATCAAGATCTGATAAAGACTGTCGTGTATATGCTAGATATGCAAACACTTATGAGAGTTGTGGCATATAGTCTGAGGCATGTTGGTATAGACTGATCTTTTCGATCAATTTCTCTAACTTGAGTTTTAGCTCCATGGAGTAGGAAAGTGAGTCTTTGTGCACATGCATAATCCGAATATCTATATCTATGTGATATATTAATTGAGGAATATTGGTTATGATAATTGTACTGTTGGATATTTGGATAATGTTGAGGGCATTATCATAATTATGGTTGATGATAATTGAACTGTTGGATATTTGGATAATGTAGAGGGCAATATCGCAATTATTGTTGATTACATCTATTGTGATGATAAATAATGTTGATGACATAATTATAATTATGGTATGATGTATCTGTATGATATATTGTATGTGTTATCTCTGTGCTACCATATTAGTATTAGCGTAGGTGATCTCACCTCTTTGTATGCCTATTTTGTATTGTATTTATATTTGTAAAGACGTTGAGTAAGGGATTGAACAAGAAGGCAAAGAGGAACAAATTCCTCCTGAGGAAGCAGAGTTTTGAGAAGATGGCGATACCCAGTTTCCTAGGATATATGACATTGCAGTTTCGAGGAGGTCCAGAGGCCTGGCATGTCCAACTAGACAGAGGGTGTATTTTCTATATAGGAGATTTGAATGTTACCTTGAGTAGGCTTTATCAAGGGAACCTTTTTTTTAGTGTAAATATTTATATACATTTAGAGTTTTTGTTGTCCATTAGGCAGTACTGGGGAGCTTACTACCGTACTCCTAATGAGATTAGCATTGTGTCGTCTGCTTGGACACCTGTCCATAGGACGTTGTGTCAAGCTGGATTCCTACCTGCTGAGGAATCTGAGGAGGACCCGTCTGAGGGTTCTGCTGTTTAGTAATACTTGGGCAGTATGTTAGATTTGAATAATGTTCAAATACTTTGAGGACTATGTCTGTATATAAATAATCTTGACAGTACTTTTGTAATGTATATATGATGTAAATTATTTGTGATGAGGTTGTAATATTTTTGTTTTTCGCTAAGTTTACTTTATCGACATCAAGAAATTTTACAACTCGTATTTTTATTATAACATCACAATTTATGAACTTGGGGGTAATTCGGTAATAATAACATTTAAATGTGGCACCCTATGGTAGGTGTTACATTAGTTGGTATCAGAGCCCAGGTTAGAGTCTTTTGGGTTTGTGGTTAGGTCTATCTTGTTTGTGTTGTGTGATTCTCTGTGATTGTTTTCTGAAAAGAAACAATATTGTTTGAAGATTGACCTTACTTTCTTTGTGCTGTCCAGTTTGATTTAGAAAGAACAAAATGGTTGGACGAGGAAGAGGACGTGGTAATACAAGAGCAGGAATGGGAAATGTTGGTGATGATAATCAGAACATGGCTGCAGCTGTAGCAGCAATGCAACGGATGGCTGATGTCGTGGTACAGCAAAACCAATGGGCAACTGGGGATGCTCACAGTTTGTCAGAATTTTGTAGAAACAATCCACTAAAGTTTCGGGGAGAATTTGACCCAGAGAAAGCTGATCTGTGGATTAAAGAATTAGAGAAAATATTTGAAGGTATGGGTTGTACTGATGAACAAAAGCTGACTTTTGCGACTTTTGTGTTAGTGGGAGATGGAGAAGACTGGTAGGTAGGAGCTCGAAGATTGTTACAAGCTGAGGGAAGAGTTGTGACATGGCAGCTCTTTAGGCAGAAGTTTCTGGGAAAGTATTTTCCAACAAGTGTTCGTCATGCTAAGGAGATGGAATTCCTTAGTTTGAGGCACGGGGTGATGTCTATAAGTGAATATGCTGCAAAATTTGAAAGCTTGTCGAAGTTTTCGAGGTATTTTCAGATGCATCCAGACGAGGATTAGAAGTGCAGAAAATTTGAGGAAGGATTGAAGCTTGACATTAAGCGAGTTGTAGCAACCCTGGGAATTGAACAGTTTCCGGAATTGTTGGACAAGTGTCGTAAGGTTGAGGACATTGATCAACAACGTGTAGCAAGAAACAAGAACTTTGGACCTACAAGATTCCAAAGAGGAAAGAGTAGTGGAGGAAACCGTTACCAGCAGAAACCATATACTAAACCGGCAGGAAGTCAGAACCGGCAGCAATCTATTGGAGGAAGTTCTGGTGGCAATAAGGTAAGTCAAGCTGGAACTTCTATGCTTAAATGTTTCAAGTGTGGGAAGGACCATCTAACCAAGGATTGTCAACATAAAGGAGTTATATGTTATAGATGTGGAAAGCTTAGACATTTCTCCAGGGAATGTGATCAGTTGAAGGTGGAACCATCAGTGGGGAATGTCTGTATAGCGAGGCCACAAGTGGGTGGTCAAGTGTATACCATGAGCGGGGAAGAAGCCACGAAGTCAGAGGACTTAATTATGGAGGAGTGTGCTATCGAAGGTAATCTTCTAACCGTACTCTATGATTCGGGAGCAACACATTCTTTCATTGCATGTGATTGTGTGGGGTGTTTGGGATTGACTGTGACTACATTGCCTTATGATTTGAGTGTAGCTACTCCTACTGATAAGCCTGTGATTACTACAAAAATATGTTTGAATTGCCCTGTTTGTGTTAGGAATAGAATCTTTCATGTTGATTTGATATGTTTGCCTCTTTCTAAGATCAATGTAATCTTAGGAATGGATTAGTTGTCTTCTAACCATATCCTAATTGATTGTTCGAATAAGACACTAGTATTTCCTGAGGCTAAGGATCTTAGATTCATAATGGCTACTCAAGTAGAAGCTTGTTTAAAGGAAGGAGATCAGGGGTACTTATTGATATCTTCTTTGGAGGTTCAGTGTGAAGATGTCTTGAAGGATATTTTCGTTGTGAATGAATTTCCTGAGTTATTTCCTGAAGATACACTTGGACTACCGCTAGAAAGAGAAATCGAGTTTGCTATTGATTTAGTACCTGGAGTTGGACCTATATCTATAACACCCTATCAGATGTCATCGGTAGAATAGGCAGAGCTTAAGAAACAGCTGGAGGATTTGTTGGTGAAACAATTCGTGAGACCAAGTGTGTCACCATGGGGAGCTCCAGTATTGTTGGTTAAAAAGAAGGATGAAACTTCACATCTATGTGTAGATTACCGACAATTGAATAAGATTACGATTAAGAATAAATATCCACTTCCAAGAATTGATGATCTGATGGATCAATTGTGAGGAGCTGCAATATTTGTCAAGATTGATTTACGATCTGGTTATCAACAGATTCGTGTGAAAGCAGAGGATATTCCCAAAACTGCATTTCAGACACGTTATGGGCATTATGAATATCTAGTGATGTCATTTGGTGTGACAAATGCACTTGCCATATTCATGGACTTTATGAACAGAATTTTCCGTTCGTACTTGGATAAGTTTGTTGTTGTCTTTATAGATGGCATTTTGATTTATTCTCGAAGTCAGGAGGAACATGATGAACATCTCAAAGTGGTTCTCCAGATTTTGAAGGAGAATAAGTTGTATGCCAAGTTGTCCAAATGTGAATTTTGGTTAATGCGAAGTTCAATTTTGGGGACATATGATATCAGAAGAAGGAATTGAAGTTGATGCTTCAAAGGTGGAGACGATTAGTGAATGGGAAAGGCCGAAGACTGTATTAGAAATCCGTAGTTTTGTCGAATTAGCTAGTTACTGTCGATGGTTTATTGAGGGGTTTTCTAAGACAGCAGGACCTCTTACCCAACTTACACGGAAGAATCAACCATTCGTATGGACTGATGCATGCGAAGAAAGTTTTCAGGAGTTGAAAAGACGACTAACTACTTCACCGGTATTGATTCTACCTGATCCGAACGAACCTTTCGAAGTATATTGTGATGCTTCATATCAAGGATTGGGTTGTGTACTTATGCAGAACCGTAAGGTTGTGGCTTATGCTTCAAGGCAGCTAAAGGTGCATGAGAGGAATTATCCGACTCATGATTTGGAATTGGTAGCCGTGGTGTCTGCATTGAAAGTGTGGATATATTTTCTCTATGGAGCAATGTTCACTATTTTTAGTGATCATAAAAGCTTGAAGTATTTGTTTGACCAGAAAGAGTTGAACATGAGACAGAGATGTTGGTTAGAGTTTCTAAAGGATTATGATTTTCAGTTACAGTATCATCTTGGAAAAGCGAATGTCGTAGCGGATGCTTTAAGTAGGAAGATGCTTAGTGCTTCTGTTATGATGATCAAAGAGAAGGAATTAATAGAGGAATTTCGAGATATGCGTTTATCTGTGAAATTGACGCCAGGGAGAATGCATTTAAACATGATCACCATTTCAAATGATTTAATGGATAGAATACGAGAAGGACAGAACAGTGACCAGTACTTACAAGAAGCAAAAAGAAACAAGGAGCCAAGGAGCGGTGTTGGAATTTAGCAAAGGAGCTGATGAAATTCTGAAGTTTAAAGGAAGGTTTTATGTGCCTAATGATCAAGGACTTAGGAGATTGATTTTGGATGAAGCTCACATGAGTAAGTTGAGTATGCATCCAGGAGCCACAAAGATGTATCAAGATTTAAAGCAGTTATATTGGTGGCAAGGAATGAAGAAGGATGTCGTTGAGTATGTATTATCCTGTTTAGTCTATCAGAAAACTAAGGTTGAACACCAAAGGCCTTCGGGAATGTTGCAACCTTTGTCGATTCCTGAATGGAAATGGGATGATATAGCAATGGATTTTGTGACAAGATTGCCAAAGACTCGGAAAGGTCATGATTCTATTTGGGTAATTGTTGATCAGCTTACTAAGTCAGTGCACTTTTTACTGATTAATATTAAGTACTCAATGGAGAGGTTGACCCAAGTGTACATTGGTGAAATTGTTAGACTTCATGGTGTATCATCCAGTATTATTTCGGATCAAAATCCAAGGTTTACGTCGAGATTTTGGAATAGTTTGCAAGAAGCGATGGGAACAAAGTTACGTTTGAGTTCTGCTTAGCATCCACAGACTGATGGTCAGTCAGAAAGAACGATTCAGTCATTAGAAGACTTGTTGAGAGCTTTTGTTCTAGAACAAACTGGAGGTTGGGATGAGTTCTTACCATTGATAGAATTCACGTACAACAATAGTTTTCATTCGAGCATAGGGATGGCTCCCTATGAGGCATTGTATGGGAGACGATGCAGAACACCGTTGTGTTGGTATCATAATGGTGAAAGTGCTATGGTAGGACCAAAATTTTTACAACAGACAATTGAAAAAGTGAAGATGATCCAAGATAAAATGAGGACGACTCAGACTCGGCAAAAGAGCTATGCTGGTAAAAGGACAAAACCGCTTGAGTTTGAAGAAGGTGACCATGTATTTCTACGAGTGACACCTATGACTGGAGTTGGACGAGTGCTTAAGTCAAGAAAGCTCACTCCAAAGTTTATCGGGTTGTATCAAATTTTACGTCAAGTAGGTCCGGTAGCTTATCAGATTGCGTTACCACCTTTTCTATCAAATCTTCACAATGTATTTCACGTATCGTAACAACAGAAATATATTCCTGATCCTACCTATGTTATCGAGCCAGACACAGTACAACTGAAGGAGAACTTAACCTATAAAATGTTTCCAGTCAAGATTGAGGATCGGAGGATAAAACAACTCCGAGGTAAAGATATTTCATTGGTTAAAATAGTTTAGAACGACGTAAGTGGTGAAGCTACATGGAAACTGGAAGAAAAGATAAAAGAGCAATATCCATATTTATTTTAAGGGTGTGAAATCAAGTTTATCAAGTTTCGAGGACGAAACTTCTTTTTAGAGGGGGAGAGTTGTGACACCCCAAATTTTCTAACTATTTAACTGTAATTTTAACAATTATAACAGAATTCTATTGTTTAGTGATTTCTGTGTACTGTAAAATTATTTTGAGTATTCCGTGAATACATTTGATCGTTTTGTGTGATTTACTCCGTGTCAGGAAAATAATAATTTTTGGGCCGAGGAAAATCTTACGTATTTTAATTATTACTGTTAAGTCTTAATTATTTTACGTAATCTGATTTGATTTTCGTACGTTTTATAATTTTTATGATTTTATGGATGATTATGAAATTTTTATATTTCTCTAATTATTTTAATATTATCCATGGGTCGTCTATGGGCCCAGGGGGCTGTATGTGGGACCAGGTAGGTCCGAAAAAGTGAAAAAAAATTTGTAACCAGAAAATTTTGTACTGTTGAGACGGGGACGAGGGATCTTACTAAACCCGAAGTCGAAAATAATTTTTAAAATTTTCTTTTACTGTGTTTTGTACTGTATTTAATTATCGGGCAATAAAAATACAGTAAAAATATTGTTCAAAGGGTAATAGTAGATAAAAATAAATATTATACTGCTTAGTCAACATTAGTGGTTATGACAACTTTATGATAGACCAGTAGGAAGCAAGCTTAATATTGAAGCCTTTGAATATCAACCATTGATTTAATCAACGGTGGAGAATTGGTCTTATAAAATGGCTAGGACCATTTGTGACCCTTGGATGTAAAGTATGAAGGAGTGATCTTGACCCTTCATTTTGGAGATACATCTAATGGCTAGGATTTCAAGGAGGAAAGATCTAATGGCCTAGATTAAGTCTTACATCTAGAGGTTATGATTAGAATCTATATTAATCCTAACCATTGATCTAATCAATAGCTAACAAAGCCCAAAATGGTGGCTAGTGACATTAGTCACTGTAACACCCCAAAATTTATGTATCTCTTAAACAATAATTTTGACAGTTAACAGAATTTTACTGTTTAGTAATTTCTGTGCACTATAAAATTATTTTGATTATTCCATCAACGTATTTGATCGTTTTGAGTGATTTACTCCGTGTCAGGAAAATAATAATTTTCGGGCCGGAGAAAATCTTTAAATATTTATTTCTCTTGACTGTTAATTATTTTTAATAATCTGACTTGATTTTCATACGTTTTCTAATATTTGTAATTTTTGTGAATGATTATAAAATTTTTTACTGTTTGTGGGCCCAGGGGGGTGTATGTGGGCCCAGGTGGGTCCCGTAAAGTAAAAATTTTTCTACGTATAGAAAAAATTGTACTGTTTAGACGGAGACAGGGGATCTTACTAAACCTGAATTTGGAAACAGTTTTAGAAAATTTCTTGTACTATGTTTTGTACTGTATTTATTTATCAGGCGATAAAAATACAGTAAATATATTCTTTCATGGAGTTTTAGCAGATAAAAATAGAAATTATACTATTAAGTCAATATTAGTGATTGTGTCAATTTTTGATGGACCAATAGGAAACAAGTCTAATATTGAAGACTTTGATATCAACTGTTGATTTAATCGATGGTAAAGACTTGATCTTGATTTAATCAACGGTGTAGGATAAGTTTAATAAAATGGCTATGACCATTTATAACCATTGGATTTGGATTTAATCAATGGTAGAGATTTGGTCTCAAAAAGTGACAAAGACCATTTATGACCATTGGATGAAGAATTAATCAATGGTGGAGATTTGGTCTTATAAAGTAACAAGGACCATTTATGACCATTGGATGTAAATTTAATCAATGGTGGAGAATTAGTCTTAAAAAGTAGCAAAGACTAATTATGACCCTTGGATTAAAAGTAAGAAGGAGTAATCTTGATCCTTCATTTTGGAGACACATCTAATGGTTAGAATTTAAAAGAGAAAGATCCAATGGCCTAGATTAAGTCTTCTAAATCAAAAGTCTATCTAAAACATAACCATTGAATTAATCAATGGCTAGAAATGCTCTAGATGGTGGCTAATAATGATGACAACTTCATGAATGCATTAGGAAGAGGGGGGATGGTTTTGTGAAGCATTTTGGAGCTAAAGGAAAACTTTATGTCATTGATAAGTGGTCTTGGTCAATGTTGCATCATTATTGATCAATTTGCACTCAAGGAGAATGCATTGGAGGGGGGGCTATGGTTTTGAGGAGCTTTAGGACATAGGAAAGTTTGAAGACCATATTATTGATATCCTTTATTTCCTTTGTCTTCTCCAAAACCAATAACTCATCAAGCTTTTCTCTCCACTTTCTTTTCATGGAGGTTTCGGCCAAGCACTCCAAGAACACCTTCCATCACTCAAAAATTTTATCCAACCTAGTTTCTTGAATCCTTACCTTATTCTAAGAACATCCCTAGTTATGAGTTTTCTCTAAATCATCTCTCTTCAACCTTCTTCTTCAAGCTAAAGATTGAAGCTTTAATGGTGAAGTTTGTTACTCTTCACTTTTCTTTTGATTTTCAAGGTTCTAACCATGATGCACATCCATGGTTTTCTTATTCAAGCTTAAGATACTAATAAATATATGTGTTGTTTTGTGTTTAAGAAAACCTTGGTGGTCAAAGACTTGGAAAGAGAAGCAAATCAATAAGCTTTTGAGGATCTTCAAGAGGTAAGAGGGAGATCCATCTCACCAACCAAGCATGGTGGTGAGAGATGGTCTTATATTTGATGGATAGTGAATCCATGTGAGGAATCATATCCATGGTCATGTAATTTATTTGTATGTGTTTATGAACTTTGATTATTTGCCTATGCTTGATATGCTTTGCATGATTTTATGGCTTATATGGTATGCTTATAATATGCATGATGATAATATGGTATGCTTATAATATGCATGATGAGAATATGTTGAAATTATGTATATGTATGCCATGATGTGATGATGGAAAGAAAATCAATTTTTGGCTTCAATGGCCAAAGGAAAGGAAATACGGTTTTGATACCCACGAAGAGGGTTTATGTTGAAAACTTTTAAGAACAAGGGAATTAATTTTTGGCTCCCTAGAACATTGAGAATTTCGGCCAAGACACCTCAACATAGGTGTTTATAACTTAATATTTTCATGGAAGAATAAAATTGGATTGATTTGAAGAGCATGGAAAATGAACAAAGGATATGTTTTACAAGAGAACAAGAACATGGTTTTGAAGGATTTTTATTGATTTATTTTGTGTAAAAAGATCCTAAGTGTTTTTCTAAACATGAGTTTTGAATGAAACGGGCAAACGTTGATTTTAAGGATTTGCAAAGAAAGTGAAAAAGGATTTGTAAAGAAAGTAAAAATGAATTTGAAGAAATGGGTTTGGTTTTTATGACCATCGGTATTTCGGTTTTGAAAACAAAGATTTTAATGGTTTTGTTTGTGTGAAAACAGAAATGATAAATAATTGAGTTAGAAGGAAAAATGTTTGATGGCTTCAATGGCCAAATATATTACGGTTTTGAAAATCTGGTTATGCCCAAATTTTTATGGAACAAAATGATATTTTATAAAATGAAGTGTTTTGTCACTCAAAAGATTTGACAGTTTTCAATGAACACGTTCACGGTTTTTGTTAAAGAATTTTTAATGATTTTGTTTGTGTAAAATCATATCAATTTAGAAGGAAAAATATTTGATGGTTTCAATAGTCATGTCCACGTTTTTAAGGGCTTGTAATGCCTTGATTTTTTTATGAACAAAGTGATTTTCAAAGTGGAGATGTAACTTGATTTAATACAAGAATTTGGAAAGGGAATTAGAGCGTTTATCACTTGAGAAAATCAAGTTTTTGTAAACGAAAATGTTTTCGAACTTCAATTTATTTTGAAGAAGGTTGTGTTTGGAAATGATTTGGGAAAATGGAGAATATAATGGTGTTTTGAAAATGTACTAACGTATAACTGATTTTTGAGTTTTGAAATACGTTAGAAAAAAATGTTAAATTTTGAAACGTTGATTTATATCAATGGAAAAGTGATTTTTGTAGATTATATTTTGGAAAAAGATTTTCTTGAGTAAGAAAATGTGAAAAATGAAATATAAAGTTATATTATTTTGAGAAAAGTTGAAAAGGAATTTTTTGAAGGTTAAGAAATATTTTTTGTAATGAAATTGTGGTGAAAAATTATTTGCGTAGCTTAAAAACTATTTGAAATGCAGTAAAATATTTTTACACAATTTGAAAAATGTGTTGAAAATGATATTGATTTATTTAAGTCCAAAATAATGTTTGGAATATTGAGAAATATTTTACGTGATTGTAAAATATTAAAAAATACTTTACGTATCTTAAAAACGATTTGAAATATAGTAAAATATTTCTACGCGATTTGAAATACGTTAAAATATTTTTACGCAATTTGAATTACGTTTAAATATTTTACGTAATTTGAAATACTGTTGAAAAATCAATATGTGATTTAAAAGTGATAGAATATTTTTACGTGAATGTGAAAATAACGGAAAATCGTTATGTGATTCGGAAAGTGTTTTAAATATTTTGAGAATGATGAAAAATGATTTACGCGACTTAAAAGAATGATTTTTAAGTTACACGATTTTGAAGCAGTGAAAAAATACTATGCAATTTGAGAAACGTATTTTTTTATGCGATTGAGAAAAACACTGAAAAATTAGTACATGGTTTAAAAGTGCAACAGAAGAGTTGCAGCATTTTGAAAACGTAGCAGAAATGTTACGAAATTTTGTAAACGTAACAGTAATGTTACGGTATTGTGAGAACATAATAAAAATGTTTTGGAATTTTAAAACGTAACAAAAGTGTTACGGTATTTTGAAAATGCAACAGAAGTGTTGTGGTATTGTGAAAACGTAACAGAAGTGTTACGGTATTGTGAAAATATAATTAAAATGTTTTGGAATTATGAAAACGTAACAGAAATGTTACGCGGTTGTGAAAACACGACAAAAGTGTTTTATAACTATAAAAATATAATAACATGATGATTATTGAACCAGTGTTCATACACTATATGAGAAAATGACGAGTTTTGCCTGTGATTGGTATTTGGTGCATTTTATATGCATTGGAAAGATATGCATGTGATTGGTATTGGTGCATTATACATGCATTGGAAAAATATGCATTGAGGCATATGATTAAATTGAACAAATGAAATTGAAAAGATTTGGCCCTTGTGGTTGGACTTGCACTGATATATTCGTGCATTGTATAAAGTATAGCTAATAAGCTATTTTGGCCCTTGTGGTTGAAGAGGGAATGAGAATTGATAGTGAGGTCTATGATGGATCTTAGGGGCATCAAGGCACGGCGGTCGACTAGTGGATATCTGTCTGTGGGCTAAGGCTGGACCATATGCCACTTGGCGATGCAGTCCGTTACAACGCATTGACGATACCCGACAAGAACACGATTCTTTTCTATGACTGGGAGATTGTCTGTGGGCTTAGGCTGGGCAATTAACCAGAGTATTTTTCTCGAAATTGTGAAAACCTCCATGGAGTTGTTTTTGAAAAACTGAGTCTATGTGCGCATACATGAATCTGAACATTTATATCTGTATGATATATTAATTGAGGAATATTGGCTATGACAACTGTTTTGAATAATTGGATTGATATATGATTGGATGATGATAGTTGATTAATATTGAATATATTATTAGAAGTCTGGTATGATATCCCCGTATGATATTCTTTGTTTGTGTTATCTCTGTCTTTGCCATGTTGGTAATGGTGTAGGTGATCTCACCTCTTTGTTATGTTGTTTTGTTGTGTCCAGATCTTTGTTAAAATCAAATAATAGAAGGATCGAGTTGTCTTAGACATAACGGGCGATGGATACTCGAGATTGGTGACAACAATAAGGAGTGGACATTCGGGACTTGAAGGTGTGCGGTGTTGACAAAAAGGACACGGATGTCGATGCATCAAGATGGACAGAAAAAAGAATAAGTATGTTAAAGTTTCTCGTTAGTGTTGTACCGTGCTATTAAGTAGGACCCATCATATGGTTTGCTACTGCTAAAAAAAAGAGTCTGTTAATTTTATATTTCTCTTTAAATTGTGAAATATTAATTGGTATCAATATTGCATAATAAATAGTTAAAATATGATTTTCAATATTACCTAATATTTTCAGTCCATTTACGTTTCAGTAAAGAAGAAATTTTGAAACCCATATTTTCATAACTCAAACCTTTTACGAATTGATTTTCAGATTATGAGTCAGGAGTCGGAAATGTGATGCCCTAAGGAGGGTGTTACATTAGTTGGTATCAGAGCACGGTTTGAGTCTTTTGGGGTTTGTGGTTAGGTCTATTTTGCTTGTGTTGTGTTCTCTGTGTTATTGTTTTCCGAAAGGAAACAATGTTATTTATAATGGATATCAGATCTATTATATTTCGATTCGCTCGTCTCTGGGAAAAAAAAAAAGAAATGGCTCGGGATAGTTGTACTTGTGTGGAAGTGGAACATGTTACTAGTAATGCAGTTGCAGCTACGGCAGCAACGGGAGCAATGTGGAAAGACGACTGCACGAACAGAGGATCTATGAACAGCGAAAACTGGAAGTTGAAGTTTAAGATCTGATGGAAAAGAATCAGTCTTGGAATATAAGATTTCGTAATTTTGGAACCTGATATTTTTAAGGATATTGGGAAAGTAATTGATTTCAACGGAAAATGTATTTACGACCATTGAGGAAACCAAAAGCAGTAAGTGATGTGAAAGAACATACTTAATGAAGGAATGTACGTCAAGGAAACAATTTGCGGAAAAGTTGGACACATTTTCCCAGAGATTATGCTCTTTGAAAACAGAGTTTTCTGTTAGTAAAATCTTGGGTAGTAGGGAAAGTCGTTACTCTGAATGGAACGGGAGTGTTCTGAGCGGAAGACTTAAACAATGGAGATTGTGTCATCGGAGTTAATCCTATAAACTATCCTATATATTTCTGGGGGTAACCTATTCTTTATGGCATATGATTGAGTAGATCAATTATATGCTAGAGCTATCCGTTAACCTCTGATTTGTTTACTTCTATTTCTATTCTTAGCCTATCGAACTACACATGTTATTCAAATTATTGTTATGGATTAAATCTTTGTGTTGGTTTAATCTGTTTATTTCTTCAATAAATAGACGTTATCTTTGAAAAACGGATTGGTTATTTTTCAACCATATCCTATGAGATTATTTCAACAAAGTGTGAGTAATTCAGAGAAAATTTATTCTTGAAATTGGGGTTACATCCAATTCTTTGCTGGATATGTTCGATAACATATTCGATTTGTTTTGTTCTTTTTCATAATGTTTTCTTTCATCTATTGCAAATGAAGGAATATCTTACAAGAAAGGATATTCCTATATTTATATCCATGTCATAGTATCGGAGTGGCGCAGCGTGAGCAGGGTGGATCCTTCAAAGTTTGAAAACAGTTTTTCAGTGGGAAAGTCAAAAAGACAGTAATGGAAATCCTAGAAAATCTTTGGATCATAGGACTTCTCACCCAGCTTATCAGAAAGGATTAAGCATTCGTATAGACTGATGTATATAAGAAAATTTTTAGGAATTGAAATATGTTTGAAGTACTTCTCTAGTATTAGTTTTATCTAATCCTAGTGAACCATTAGAGGTGAACAGTGGCGTATTACATCGGAGCTTAAGATATGTGCTTATGCAGAATAGAAGAGTTGTAGGGTATGATTTTAGGAAATTGAAGTCATTTGAGAAAAACTATTCTAGGCATGAATGAAGGTTGGTAGCTGCTGTATTGGTATCAGAGATATGGAGATACTTTCTTTCTGTAGTAACATTCAATATCTTCAGTAACTAGGAGTTTGAGATATCTGTTTGATTAGGAGAAGTTGAATGAGAAACAAAGAGATTTCATTGGTTAAAATCGTTTGGAATAACATAAGAGGTGAAACTACGAGGGAACTGGAAGAAAAGATGGAAGAGCCATATCTATATTTATTCTGAGGGTGTGAAATCATGACTACCAAAATTTCAAGGATGAAATTTCTGTAAAAATGGGGAGTATTGTAACACCCCAAAATTTTCGTGTCTCTTAAACAATAATTTTGACAGTTAACAGAATTTTACTATTTAGTAATTTCTATGCACTGTAAAATTATTTTGATTATTCCATCAGCGTATTTGATCATTTTGAGTGATTTACTCCGTGTCAGGAAAATAATAATTTTCAGGCCGGAGAAAATCTTTAAATATTTATTTTTCTTGGCTATTAATTATTTTTAATAATCTGACTTGATTTTTATACGTTTTCTAATATTTGTGATTTTTGTGAATGATTATGAAATTTTTTACTGTTTGTGGGCCCAGGAGGTGTATGTGGGTCTAGGTAGGTCCCGCAAAGTAAAAATTTTTCTACGCATAGAAAAATTTGTACTGTTTAGATGGAGACAGGGGATCTTACTAAACCTGAATTCAGAAACAGTTTTAGAAAATTTCTTGTACTGTGTTTTATACTGTATTTATTTATCGGGCGATAAAAATACAGTAAATATATTCTTTCATGGGATTTTAGCAGATAAAAATAGAAATTATACTATTAAGTCAATATTAGTGATTGTGACAATTTTTGATGGACCAATAGGAAACAAGTCTAATATTGAAGACTTTGATATCAACCGTTGATTTAATCGACGGTAAAGACTTGATCTTGATTTAATCAACAGTGTAGGATAAGTTTAATAAAATGACTATGACCATTTATAACCATTGGATTTGGATTTAATCAATGATAGAGATTTGGTCTCAAAAAGTGACAAAGACCATTTATGACCATTGGATGAAGAATTAATCAAGGGTGGAGATTTGGTCTTGTAAAGTAACAAGGACCATTTATGACCATTGGATGTAAATTTAATCAATGGTGGAGAATTAGTCTTAAAAAGTAGCAAAGACTAATTATGACCCTTGGATTAAAAGTAAGGAGTAATCTTGACCCTTCATTTTGAAGACACATCTAATGGTTAGAATTTAAAGGAGAAAGATCCAATGGCCTAGATTAAGTCTTCTAAATCAAAAGTCTATCTAAATCATAACCATTGAATTAATCAATGGCTAGAAATGCTCTAGATGGTGGCTAATAATGATGACAACTTCATGAATGCATTAGGAAGAGGGGGGATGGTTTTGTGAAGCATTTTGGAGCTAAAGGAAAACTTTATGTCATTGTTAAGTAGTCTTGGTCAATGTTGCATCATTATTGATCATTATTGATCAATTTGCACTCAAGGAGAATGCATTGAAGGGGGGCTATGATTTTGAGAAGCTTTAGGACATAGGAAAGTTTGAAGACCATATTATTGATATCCTTTATTTCCTTTGTCTTCTCCAAAACCAATAACTTATCAAGCTTTTCTCTCCACTTTCTTTTCATGGAGGTTTCGGCCAAGCACTCCAAGAACACCTTCCATCACTCAAAAATTTTATCCAACCTAGTTTCTTGAATCCTTACCTTATTCTAAGAACATCCCTAGTTATGAGTTTTCTCTAAATCATCTCTCTTCAACCTTCTTCTTCAAGCTAAAGATTGAAGCTTTAATGGGGAAGTTTGTTACTCTTCACTTTTCTTTTGATTTTCAAGGTTCTAACCATGATGCACATCGATGGTTTTCTTATTCAAGCTTAAGATACTAATAAATATATGTGTTGTTTTGTGTTTATGAAACCCTTGGTGGTGAAAGACTTGGAAAGAGAAGCAAATCAATAAGATTTTGAGGATCTTCAAGAGGTAAGAGGGAGATCCATCTCACCAACCAAGCATGGTGGTGAGAGATGGTCTTATATTTGATGGATAGTGAATCCATGTGAGGATTCATATCCATGGTCATGTAAATTATTTGTGTGTGTTTATGAACTTTGATTATTTGCCTATACTTGATATGCTTTGCATGATTTTATGGCTTATATGGTATGCTTATAATATGCATGATGATAATATGGTATGCTTATAATATGCATGATGAGAATATGTTGAAATTATGTATATGTATGCCATGATGTGATGATGGAAAGAAAATCAATTTTTGGCTTCAATGGCCAAAGGAAAGGAAATACGGTTTTGATACCCATAAAGAGGGTTTATGTTGAAAATTTTTAAGAACAAGGAATTAATTTTTGGGTCCCTAGAACATTGAGAATTTCGGCCAAGACACCTCAACATAGGTGTTTATAACTTAATATTTCATGGAAGAATAAAATTGAATTGATTTGAAAAGCATGGAAAATGAACAAAGGATATGTTTTTCAAGAGAACAAGAACATGGTTTTGAAGGATTTTTATTGATTTATTTTGTTTAAAAAGATCCTAAGTGTTTTTCTAAACATGAGTTTTGAATGAAACGGGCAAACGTTGATTTTAAGAATTTGCAAAGAAAGTGAAAAAGGATTTGTAAAGAAAGTAAAAATGACTTTGAAGAAATGGGTTTGGTTTTTATGACCATCGGTATTTCAGTTTTGAAAACAAAGATTTTAATGGTTTTGTTTGTGTGAAAACAGAAATGATAAATAATTGAGTTAGAAGGAAAAATGTTTGATGGCTTCAATGGCCAAATATACTACGGTTTTGAAAATCTGGTTATGCCTAAATTTTTATGGAACAAAATAATATTTTATAAAACGAAGTGTTTTGTCACTCGAAAACGCGTTCACGGTTTTTGTTAAAGAATTTTTAATGGTTTTGTTTGTGTAAAACTATATCAATTTAGAAGAAAAATATTTGATGGTTTCAATAGTCATGTCCACGTTTTTTAGGGCTTGTAATGCCTTGATTTTTTTATGAACAAAGTGATTTTCAAAGTGGAGATGTAACTTGATTTAATACAAGAATTTGGAAAGGGAATTATAGCGTTTATCACTTGAGAAAATCAAGTTTTTGTAAACGAAAATGTTTTCGAACTTCAATTTATTTTGAAGAAGGTTGTGTTTGGAAATGATTTGGGAAAAATGGAGAATATAATGGTGTTTTGAAAATTTACTAACGTATAACTGATTTTCAAGTTTTGAAATACGTTAGAAAAAAATGTTAAATTTTGAATCGTTGATTTATATCAATGGAAAAGTGATTTTTGTAGATTATATTTTGGAAAAAGATTTTCTTGAGTTAGAAAATGTGAAAAATGAAATATAAAGTTATATTATTTTGAGAAAAGTTGAAAAGGAATTTTTTGAAGGTTAAGAAATATTTTCTGTAATGAAATTGTGGTGAAAAATTATTTGCGTAGCTTAAAAACGATTTGAAATGCAGTAAAATATTTTTACGTAATTTGAAAAATGTGTTGAAAATAATATTGATTTATTTAAGTCTAAAATAATGTTTGGAATATTGAGGAATATTTTACGTGATTGTAAAATGTTGAAAAATACTTTACGTATCTTAAAAACGATTTGAAATACAGTAAAATATTTCTACGCGATTTGGAATGCGTTAAAATATTTCTATGCAATTTGGATTATGTTTAAATAATTTACGTAATTTGAAATGCTGTTGAAAAATCAATATGTGATTTAAAAGTGATGGAATATTTTTACGTGATTGTGAAAATGACGGAAAATCGTTATGTGATTTGGAAAGTGTTTTAAATATTTTGAGAATGATGGAAAATGATTTACACGACTTAAAAGAATGATTTTTAAGTTACGCGATTTTGAAACAGTGAAAAAATACTATGCGATTTGAGAAACGTATTTTTATTTTACGCGATTGAGAAAAACATTGAAAAATTAGTATGTGGTTTAAAAGTGCAACAGAAGAGTTACAATATTTTGAAAACGTAATAGAAATGTTACAAAATTTTGTAAACATAACAGTAATGTTACGGTATTGTGAAAACGTAATAAAAAAGTTTTGGAATTTTAAAATGTAACAAAAGTGTTACGGTATTTTGAAAATGCAACAGAAGTGTTGTGGTATTCTGAAAACGTAACAGAAGTGTTACGGTATTGTGAAAATATAATTAAAATGTTTTGAAATTGTGAAAACGTAACAGAAATGTTACGCGGTTGTGAAAACACGACAAAAGTGTTTATGACTATAAAAACATAATAACATGATGATTCTTGTTGAACCGGTGTCCATACAATTTGTATGAGAAAATGACGAGTTTACTGTGATTGGTATTTGTTGCATTTTATATGCATTGGAAAGATATGCCTGTGATTGGTATTGGTGCATTATACATGCATTGGAAAAATATGCATTAAGGCATATGATTAAATTGAACAAATGAAATTGAAAAGATTTGGCCCTTGTGGTTGGACTTGCACTGATATATTCGTGCATTGTATAAAGTATAACTAATAAGCTATTTTGGCCCTTGTGGTTGAAGAGGGAATGAGAATTGATAGTGAGGTCTATGATGGATCTTAGGGGCGTCAAGGCGCAGCGGTCGACCAGTGGATATCTGTCTATGGGCTAAGGCTGGACCATATGTCACTTGGCGATGCAGTCCGTTGCAACGTATTGACGATACCCGACAAGAACACGATTCTTTTCTACGACTGGGAGATTGTCTGTGGGCTTAGGCTAGGCAATTAACCAGAGCATTCTTCTCGAAATTGTGAAAACCTCCATGGAGTTGTTTTTGAAAAACTGAGTCTATGTGCACATACATGAATCTGAACATTTATATCTGTATGATATATTAATTGAGGAATATTGGCTATGACAATTGTTTTGAATACTTGGATTGATATATGATTGGATGATGATAGTTGATTAATATTGAATATATTATTGGAAGTCTGGTATGATATCCTTATATGATATTGTTGTTTGTGTTATCTCTGTGCTGCCATGTTGGTATTGGTGTAGGTGATCTCACCTCTTTGTTATGTTGTTTTGTTGTGTTGTTCTGTTAAAATCAAATAATAGAAGGATCGAGTTGTCTTAGACATAACGGGCGATGGATACTCTGAGATTGGTGACAATAATAAGGAGTGGACATTCAGGACTCGAAGGTGTGCAGTGTTGACAAAGGAACAGATGTCTGATGCATCAAGATGGATAGAAAAAGGAATAAGTTTGTTAAAGTTTCTCGTTAGTGTTGTACCGTGCTATTAAGTAGGACCCGTCATAGGATTTGCTACTGTTAAAAAAAAAAGAGTTTGTTAATTTTATATTTCTCTTTAAATTGTGAAATATTAATTGGTGTCAATATTGCTTAATGAATAGTTGAAATATGATTTTCAATATTACCTAATATTTTCAGTAAATTTACGTTTCAGTAAAGAAGAAATTTTGAAATTCATATTTTCATAACTCAAACTTTTTACGAATTGATTTTCAGATTATGAGTCGGGAGTCGGAAATGTGATGCCCTAAGGAGGGTGTTACAGTCACTCTTTGAGAGTGCAAGAGGGGGGTTTAGTTTTGGTGGCTTAAGAGCATAGCAAGGTTTCAAGACCACTATTATTGCTATTCTTGATCATTCCAAAAAGCTAAAGCTCACAAAACATTTTCTCTTCATTCTCTTCATGCTAGTTTCGGCCAAGACCACTAAATCCCACCATCACTCTTCAACAATTTTAAACAACCTTACTTCTTGAATCTATACCTCAATCTAAGACAGTTTGTAGTTTATGTCAAGTTCTAAATCCATCATCTTCAAGGACTTTCTTCAAGAGCAAAGTTCTAAGGTTTGTAAGGTGAAGTGTAAGGAAACTTCACTTCTTATCTCTTTTTCATGTTCTAAGCCATGTTTGATCCATGGTTTATCTTGTTCAAGCTTAATATGCTAATAAATTTGTGTTTTGTTTTATGTTTGAGAAGCCCTTGGTGGTGAAGGACTTAGACAAAGAAGCAAAACAAGGAGCTTTTGTGGTTCTTCAAGAGGTAAAAGGGAGATCCATCTCACCAACCAAGTATGGTGGTGAGAGATGAAATTGTATTTGATGGATGATGAATCCATGTGAGGATTCATATCCATGGTTTTGTAATTATTTGTGGGTGTTTATGTGGTTTATGTGCTTTGCATGATTTATTTGTGCTTGCATGTTTAGTATGATTTCTATAGCTTTTATGATATGCTTGAAATATAATATGTTGATTATATGTTATATATGCCAAAAAAATTATTGGAAAGGAAAACAATTTTTGGTTCCAAGGACCATGAGGATTTCGGCCTCAACACCTCAAAATAGGTATTTACAAATTAATATTTTCATGAATGGTAAAATTGAATGATTAGAAAGGAAAGAAAAAAGAAAAGATGGATTGGTTTCAAGGACCAAGAGTTCACGATTTTGAAGGAATTTTAATGGTTTGGTTTGTGTAAAAAAACATGACTGGAACTTAGTTGATTTAGAAGGAAGAAATGATGGTCTCAATGGCCAAGTACCACACGGTTTTGAAGGCTTGAAATGAGAAGAATTTTGTATGAAATTATGATTTAGAAAGGGAAAGTAATGAATTTTAAAGAAAGTGAGAATAAGGATTTTGAAATGGAGACAAAGTGTTTTATCACTTGAAAAATAGAAATTTCAATTATAAGAGAAAAAGAGGGGTTGAAAGTGTTTGAACCTCAATTTATTTTAAAGAGAACTGAGTTTTAGAATTGATTCATGTTTTATGGAAAATACATTGGTAACTTGAAAATTTCTAACGTATAACTCATCCTTTGGATTTTGGAGCGCGTTAGGAAATTTTAAGTTAGGAACATTGATTTAATTCAATGAAATGGTGAATTTGTGGAATATATTGCGAAAAAGATTTTCTGGAGTAAGAAAATGTGGAAAATAATGTGAGAAGTCATATTATTTTGAGAAAGGTTGAATTGAAATTTTGGAAGATTGAGAAATATTTTACGTAGTGGAAAAATGGTGAAAAATGATTTTCGTAACTTAAAAACGTGATTTTTAAGCTACTCGATTGTGAAAATGATGAAAAATCACTATGCGATTTGAAAAACGTTTAAATTTTTCTACGTGATTTGGAAAGCATTTAAATATTTTTACACGATTGAGAAAACATTGAAAAATCAATGTATGATTTGAAAACGAAACAAAAGTGTTGCACGATTGAGAAAAAGCAATAATATGATTTCACAATGGAAAATACAATAAAGATACTGTTGGGCCAATATGAGGACCCTAAAAATGAGATTATGAATTTGAACTGAGAATGGGCCAGTATGTGGACCCTGAATGTGAAATTATGAATTTGAACAGAGAATGGTGTATTGTACAAGCATTAGAAAAGTCCGATGGACTAGATAAGGCTATTTGCCTAGGAGAGACGTACACCTCTTGAGTGGGTGCTATATGCGTAGTGTAAGTCACTCGTTGACTTTGGAGGCGTCGGGGTGCGGGTTGCCTATAGTGGGCAGTTGGTAGCTCTTCTGTACTGTCGGTTAGACCGATGCAACACATCGATGATCCTGACCGAGACACTATTCTTAATCATGATCTGATAAAGACTGTCGCGTATATGCTAGATGTGCAAACACTTATGAGAGTTATGGCACGTGGTCTAAGGCATGTTGGTACAGTTAGATCTTTTCGATTAATTTTTCCAACTTGAGTTTTAGCTCCATGGAGTAGAAAAGTGAGTCTTTGTGCACATGCATAATCTGAATATCTATATTTGTGTGATATATTAATTGAGGAATATTGGTTATGATAATTGTACTGTTGGATATTTGGATAATATTGAGGGCATTATCGTAATTATGGTTGATGATAATTGAACTGTTAGATATTTGGATAATGTAGAGGGCATTATCTTAATTATTGTTGATTACATCTATTGTGATGATAAATAATGTTGATGACATAATTGTAATTATGGTATGATGTATCTGTATGATATATTGTATGTGTTATCTCTGTGCTACCATACTGGTATTGGCGTAGGTGATCTCATCTCTTTGTATGCTTACTTTGTATTATATTTATATTTGTAAAGACATTGAGCAAGGGATTGAACAAGAAGGAGAAGAGGAACAAATTCCTCCTGAGGAAGCATAGTTTTGAGAAGATGGCGATGGCCAATTTCCTAGGATATATGGCGTTGCAGTTTCGAGGAGGTCCAAAGGCCTGGCATGCCCATCTAGACAGAGGGTGTATTTTCTATATAGGAGATTTGAATGTTACCTTGAGTAAGCTTTATCAAGGGAACCCATATTTTAGTGTAAATATTTATATACACTTAGAGTTTCTGTTGTCCATTAGACAGTACTGGGGAGCTTACTACCGTACTCCTAGTGAGATTAGTATTGTGTCGTCTGCTCGGACACCTGTCCATTGGACGTCACGTCAAGCTGGATTCCTACCTGCTGAGGAATCTAAGGGGAGCCCGTCTGAGGGTTCTGCTGTTTAGTAATACTTGGGCAGTATGTTAGATTTGAATAATGTTCAAATACTTTGAGGACTATGTCTGTATATAAATAATCTTGACAGTACTTTTGTAATGTATATATGATGTAAATTATTTGTGATGAGGTTGTAATATTTTTATTTTTTGCTATGTTTATTTTATCGACATCAAGAAATTTTACAACTCGTATTTTTATTATAACATCACAATTTATGAACTTGGGGGTAATTCAGTAATAATAACGTTTAAATGTGGCACCCTATGGTGGGTGTTACAACAAGGATAATTCCAAAGCACAAGATCATTCACAGAAATTCCCAAGAAACGATTATTCACAACCAGAATAATACAAAAGTCCATAATAATGAAACAGAATCATGTCTCCAATGCATAATGCATTGCAGTGCAATAAATGTTTCTCTTTAATTAATACAGTGCCATGTCACGATTGCCTTCATATACCTTATAGTGCTCATTTCATCAATTCATTATCTCATTAGCTTATTCTCGTGGGATCCTAGATGCTTATAATGAGTAGGGAGTCCTCTACTCCACCTACTATTTACAATTGATGATATCATGTTTTTCAGGTTGAGTACTCATCCTTTACATGATCACACTCTATCACATACCTCTATCCCTGATAACTAGGGCGTCACTCGTAGTGGGGAATAGCTCATAGGATTACCTCCTGTGTATGAGAGGATCATATCCACAAGTGCCATTTTTTTTCTTTTCTGAGCACTGAAAGATTTTTCACAATACCGTACCATTCTTTATTTTTTGGCTCAATTCAACAATTTCAAGAGCATATCAATGTCATTCCATGCATATTCCTCATTTATGCCATGATGCTAGAATGCCCATCAATTCAAATCATGCAATCACTATGAGCAATGTATATATCACCACAGATATTACAATCTCATAATATCAAAATTGGCCATATCACATAATATAACTAATTGCAGAATCTTTCATCAACAAGTACATAAGCAATTCCTTTATCTACTTCTTATATAAGACATGAGATAGCTCATCACACACATAAGCTAGCTCATTCCAGTTTATAGCCATCTTATCTAAAACTTCAAGATGCATCAACTTAGCCTTCTAAGCTTAATCAACCTAGTCAAACAACCTTGCCTTAACTTATTTATATCCTAATTGATCATTTTATTGTGACATAAATTTAACTAACAAAGTTTTATTTAATTTAGCCTATCCAAAGTACCAAACTCCTAAGCTCACCATTTACCAACCAATGACCCAAGTGAATTCCAATTATGGTTTCTAAGCTATATTAAGATTAATTATCATTAAGCAAGTTGAAATCACATTTCCAAGCGCTCTAGTTCCCTAAAGGCCGAGACCTACATTGGTCAATACTTACCAAATGAAGATTGAACTCATCCCTAATCACTCAATAAAGCAAACTAAGGTTAATTAAGGTCCATTCTAGTCAAATTAAGAATCAAACCAACTTAGTACAAGTTCCCTTAGGAAACCCGAAACACCATCCTTACCAAAACAATCACAACTTCAAATTCCCACATATAATCCATGAATTTCAAACACAATTAAGCATCAATTAATCAAACTACGCCATTAAGGAACCAAATTGAACTAGATCATTTCCTTGAACTTGAAACCTAGGTTCGACCAGGAGGAGAGGAAATTCAAACAACTTCCACATGCAACATTGAAACCAAATTCACCATCATGTATAATAACACAATTTCAAGCTCAACAAAGCATTCAAATAAGAATTCACCCATGCACCCCATAAACCTAAGACAACCCATCAAGTACAACACTAAATTATTAATTTCAATCAACATGAAACCTTACAAACAAGATCATAACTAAGCATCCCATCATAATTTCAAGTCTAATTTCCTAACACAACAAGAATTCACCCAACAACCCATTAAACCCGAGAGTTAGTACTCCAAACCCTTATCAATTTTCAAGCCAAAAATCACATGCAATTAGCTCAAGCAAGCAAGCACAAGATGAAGAGAAGGAAAAGGCTCATAGACCCTAACTTGGACACCTAAGACAGCGAGGTGGAGAAGAAGGAAAGGTTTAAAATGCTCCAAAGCAAAACCCAATTGGTATACTTGGAAGAGAAAGTTACAAGGATCATTTTTGTCTTCTAGCCCAAGTTAGGACTAAGCTTCTAAGGTCACCATACAAGCGCTCAAAGTCGAAGATCCTTGGCTGCCATAGGGGAGAGAGCTCGTGTAAGGAAGAAAGTAAATGAAGAGGAAGGAGAGAATGAGAGAGATGGACATTGGTGGAGTCAGAAGGAGAAAATGAGAACTTAATTCTTAAGTTTAAGATACCACAGGTTAAGTAGTTAAGTTCTAATGCTCCTATAAAAATGTCAATCCTCAATCCTTATGATTTTAACTCCTCATCATGTTTTAAAACTCCTTAGGGTTCATATAGAATCTTAATTTAAATCATATAGTGCTAATTAGGTCCTAATTATTTGTAATAGGTAGTTAACTTGAGGTTCAAGTAACTTACATGCACAAAATCTTATTAGTTTAGGTCTAATCAAACTAAAACTCAATCATATAACTTCTTTTTATTCCTCCAATAAGATCTAAACTTAGTTATGAAGTTTCTACTTCATGAATTTTGATTGGTCAAATGGTCATTATACATAACACCCTAATACCAGAAACCTTTGTATACAATATTAAGCATGCTACTTATTACTTAAACATCATACTAACACATAACATTTTCACATAATTATGGAGAGCCATAAGAAAATTTTATATATATATACATCTTGGCCTAAAAGAGCAAAATGTTATACATACAAACTTTGTGCATCCTCAAAGTAAACATAACAAATAGATAAGCTTTGTCTCAAAAAGCAAATAAAGCTAAACTACACTAGCTCTTTTGCTTCTTCGTCTCCTTCCTTTTTGGAGGGTTTTGACCTAGAATTTACATGGAAACATAGCGGGGTGAGAATTCACATATTGTCAGTAAAAGCATTCCAAAACCATTTAGCTTTAACATTATAAATATAATCTTAACAACTAGCAGTAAGTCATGTTATAAAGCTTTTCATGATTTAACTTTAGCAATTAAAGAAAAACCAAGCTAAGTAAACTTTCATGGTTCATAAACACTAAGCTAAACATATAACATGGTCCAATAAATGATTTAAGCTAATTTCATATAACATGGTCCAAATAAAGGATCCAAGTTGACTTACCATGGCTCTATGGAGAACCAAACTGGTTTATCATAACTCAATCAAGAACCAAGCTATTGTTTTCTTTTATAGTTCCTCATAGGAAACTAAGTTCATACATTCCTTAGCTCATAAAAAAAAAACTTATAACATCTATTAGTATCTTATCTCATACTAAAAATATGCATGAAAGTCTCCATTGAATCATGGGTATTCATTTTCTAGCTTAAAAGAGTCTTACATTAAGCCCAAGGATGAAAAACTATGTTCCCATAAGTTCCTAACCCGTATCCCTCTTGAAAAGTTGGCTATGACAAACCAAAATCTAACTTTTAACTTGCCTATAACCAGTTATAAGGTTCTGATAATCAGTTATGGTCTATTGTTGTTTCATATGAGTCTCTGTTTTAAGCCAATAACCGATTATGACTTTCCTGCTAACCGATAATTAGGCAATAGGACTCTCTGCCCACCACTAATAATCAGTTAGACACAAGCCTAACTGGTTATTTGGCCTTCACCCCATATTCTGGTACTTCTAGATAATCGGTTATGCACTTTCACAACCGATTATCTGGACTATTTTTTAGTAGGAATAACAGGGCAACATACGACCCTTCACCATCCAAAAACCCATACCACTCAAGGAAAGCACTTCATAACATGAGTGCTACCAAAAACTAGTTTAGATAGGGTTCTATAGCAACAACCAAGTCATCAAACATGGATTTACGTTAACATACTTCAAAGAAATACCCATTTCTCAATTCTTAACTTAAGCTTTCAAATGGGAGTTTTTAAGCTCATAAACCATAACCTAGCATAGGTTAAGCTAAAAACAATCCAAACTCAACCATTAAAGGCACTAAGCAAGCTAGAAGACAACCTAAGTCTCTTAAACCCATTATTCATCCCTCAACATACAACATGCATAAGATGAAGATAGCTAGAGATGTTCATATAGGTTCAAGCACCTTTACCTCACTTGTAGTCTAGATGATCTTCAAACCTTAGCTTTTCCTTTGGCTTTCCTCTTCCTTCCTTCTTCTTCCTCCTCTTCTTCTACGTTTTTTTCTTTGTTTTTGTGGTCTGTTGCTATTGTGGTTGTTCAACATGAGAGAAAGAGTGAAATGAGTGTGAAAAGAAAGGATAAACACAAACAAAGTCAACAATAGTAGTTGGAACATGCAAGAACGGTGAGTCATAAGGTGACTTGCTATTTTGCTGAGACATTATATCTGTTAAGAACACTTTGATTCTATAAAATCAAGTTTCCTAACTTCCTTATATATTATAAAAATTTATAGGATTCATCAGAACCCAAGTTTCATCATTTCCATACGTTCTTATATCTGCTACAAGTCAATCTGGTATTAAAACACATATCCACTGTACTTAAAAATACCAAACTAACTTCGTTTTTCATGAAACTTTATCTACATCTCATTTCATGCATTTGTGACCTAGAAATAAATTATTCACATTTATTTCCCTTATTTGAACAATTTACGTTATTATCTAAGTTATTTTAAACTACTTTTCACCTTTTGTGTTACAACAAAGTACCTAAACTAACTCAATTTGTTACAATATTAAACATACATGTCAAGCAAGTACTATGTTACCTTAGTAACCATATACAAGTCTAACATGTCTAAGAAGAGGATGTTACATTTCTCCCCTCATTTTTAAATTTTTATCCCCAAAATTGCTTACCTTGCATAAACAACTCTGGGTAGTCATGTTGCATATGAAACTCTAGCTCCCAAGTAACCTCCTCGATGTTAATGCCATCCTATATAACCTTCACTAGAGGAATCTGCTTACCTCTAAGCTCTTTGACCCCTCTGTTCACGATCCTTACTGGTTGTATATCATAAGACAAATCATCTCTTAACTATATAGATTCATGCTCTATGATACGTAAAGGATCTGGATTATACTTTCTTAATTAAGACACATGAAATACATCATGAAGGTTAGACAAACTGGGAGGACGGGCTATATGATAAGCTACGGGTACAACCTTTTTTAGAATTTAGTAGGGATTGAGAAAATGAGGATTCAATTTTTAGGTTTTCAATGCTCTACCAATCCCTATTGTAGGAGAAACTCTTAAGAAAACATGCTCCCCTTCATTAAACTCAAAAGGTCTCCTTCTCTTATTAGTATAACTCTTCTGCCAACTTTGAGTAGTAACCAACCTATCCTTAATCATCTTGATTTGCTCGATGGTCTACTAGACCAACTCAGGACCTAAGATGGTTCTCTCACCTACCTCATACCAACATAGAGGTGATCCACACTTCCTTCCATATAAAGCCTCATAAGGTGCCATGCCTATGCTGGTGTGGTAGCTATTGTTATGGGCAAATTCCACTAAAGGTAATAACTTATCCCAACTACCCTGTTATTCTAAAACACATGCTCTAAGCATATCCTCAAAGGTTTGGATAGTCCTTTCTATTTACCCACCTATCTGTGGGTGATAAGTCGTATTAAGGCTCAACTTAGTCCCGAATGCCTTTTGCAAGGCTTCCCAAAATTTAGATATAAATCTAGGATCTCTATTCGACACTATACTCATAGGGACTCCGTGCAACTTAACTACCTCTTTCATATATAACTAAGCTAATTTCTCTAGAGAGTAGTTAGCTCTCATTAGCAAAAAGTTAGCAAATTTAGTTAATCTATCTACTATGACCTATACTGCATCAAATCCTAACTGAGCACTAGGTACACCCATTACAAAGTCCATAGAGATCTCTTCCCATTTCCATTCAGAAATCCCTAAAGACTGTAAAGGTCCTGAAGGTTTATGATGTTCAATCTTCACCTTTTGGCAAGTTAAACATCTAAACACATATCCTGCTATGTCTTTCTTCATTCCAGGCCACCAAAACATCATCCTTAAATCTTAGTACATCTCAGTGACTCTAGGATAGATGGTATACTTACTCTTGTGAGCTTCTTCTAGAACCCTTTTGTTGATTCCTAACTCTCTTGGAACACAAAGTATGTCTCTAAACTTTATCATCTCATTATAAGTCATATCAAAATCCTTTTGGGTTCCTATGAAGATTTGCTCACTAATGTCCCTTAAAGTTTCGTCCTCCTTTTGAGCTTCTAAAATTTGAATCCTTAAGTCATTTACTATGTCCACTCTACTCACAAAGAGACTATGTGGAATCACAGTTATCGCAAGACTCAAATTCCTAAAACTCGCAAGAAGTTCACTCTCTTGGACCATCATCCGGGACACATGTAGGGATTTCCTACTTAGTGTATCAACCACTACATTGGCCTTACCCGGATGATACTTTTACTCAAAGTCATAATCCTTTAAGAATTCCATCCATCTTCTCTGTCTCATGTTTAGCTCTTTCTAATCAAACAATTATTTTAAACTCTTATGATCACTGAACACCTCAAACTGGACTCTATATAAGTAATGTCTTCAAATCTTCAAGGCAAACACCACAACAGCTAACTCCAACTCATGCATAAGGTAGTTCTCATGTGGCCTTCACTGCCTTGATGCATAAGTAACTATTTTCCTATTTTGCATCAAAACACACCCTAAACCCATTTTTGAAGCATCACAGAATACCTCAAAGTTGTATTAGGGATCCAGAATTACCAAAATCGGTATAGTAGTCAACCTCTTCTTCAGCTTTTGGAAACAATTCTCATAATCCTGAGCCCAATCAAAAGTACTACATTTCCTAGTTAACTTAGTCAATGGTAGAGTTAACGGAGAAAATCATTTGAAAAACCTTCTACAATACCCGGCCAGGCCTAAAAAGCTCCTAATCTCGGTCACAGTGGTGGGTCTCTCCCACTATAATACTGCTTCAACTTTACTAGGGCCCACGGAAATTCCTCCTTAAGAAATTATATGGCCCAAAATCTGAACTTTCGTTAGCCAAAACTCACTTGGACAATTTGATAAACAACTTCTTTTCTTTGAGCATCTCTAAAACTACCCTTAGATGTTGCTCATGTTCCTCCATTATCTTAGAATAGATAAGAATATAATCTATAAACACTACCACAAACCTATCTAGGTAGAGTCTAAAAATCTCGTTCATGTAATCTATGAACACTGCTAGCGCATTTGTCAACCCAAAGGACATCACGAGATATTCATAATGTCCATACCTAGTTCTAATAGTGGTCTTAGGGATATCATTTTACCTAACTATAATTTGATGATATCCAGACCTAAGATCAATCTTGGAGAACACTGAAGCTCCCCTTAATTGATCCATCAAATCATCTATACTAGGCAATGGATACTTGTTTTTTATGGTTACCTTATTCAATTGTCTATAGTCGACACAAAGTCTCATGGTATGATCATTCTTCTTCACTAGTAACACAGGTGCTCCCCACGGGGAAATACTAGGCCTAATGAACTGCTTGACCAACAACTCTTCTATTTGTTTCTTGAGTTCTGTTAACTCTAGAGGTGTCATCCTAAAGGGTGCTATAGATATAGGTCTTATACCTGGCATTAAATCTATAGAGAACTTTATTTCTCTCTTTGGTAGCAACTCAGCTACTTCACTTGGAAATACCTCTAGATATTCCCTCACCTCAAGTATACTATCTAAGTTCTGCTCAACCTTTGCATCTAATGAGAAAAAAAGAACATATCCTAGAGCTCCTTCTACCAAATAGTGATTGACCTATTTAGCATTGAGATAGACAGACTCAAAAGAAACAACTTTGGTAGGTACATCAGAAAAAAAAAACTAAAGTTTTATCTGAACAGTTTAAGACTACATGATTATAGGACAACCAATCCATACCAAGAATGACATTTATGTCCACAAGGGATAAACAGATAAGATTTATGAAGAAAACTCTATCTTCTACTCTTATACAACAATCAAGACATACTTTTGAAGTTATGATTGGTTTACCAGTGGGTGTGGAAATAGATAAGTCATATGGTAGTTCTGACATAGGTAAATCCAACATCCTTACGTAATTATTAGAAATAAAGGAGTGAGAGTGAGATGTTCCTGAATTATACATGATATTTAAAAAATGATTATGAATTATGTCTTTACCTTGGATAAGGTCAGAAGACTGAGCCACTTTATTTTCGCATAGAGTATAAACTCTTCCTTTGGCTAGCAGTTTTGGGATAGTCACATCCTTCTTCTTTTGGGGAAAATTTATAGAAAAGTGTCCCGATTGCTCACATGAGGAACACACAGATTTGCCCCCAAAGCAAGGTCTACCTCCATGTTGTTTGCCACATCTAGAACATTTAGGTCCTTTTGAATATGTCTATATCTGCTTGCCCTTTCCTTGAGGATTAGTAGTTTTAGAAGTGCCCTTCTTAAACTTGTCATCCTCATGCTTCTTTTTCTGATACTCTTGTGACTTATGCTCCATCTAAAGCTTGATGTCACAAACTTCTACAAACCGGCACTTATTTACCGAAGTTAGGAAATCTATAATCTCTAGGGGTCAAATTGCTTTCTGCATCTCGTCCCTTAAACTTTCTTCAAATTTAATGCACTTCCATGCTTCATGTGGATTAAATCTGACATAAGGAGAGAACTTTGATAACTTGTCAAATTTGGCCACATACTGGCCAATTGACATATCACCTTCCTCAAGCTTTAGGAATTCCATCTCCTTTAGACTTTGCAAGTTCTGAGGAAAATATTTTCTCAAGAAGGAATTTTTGAACACTTCCTAAGTAATAGGAGTTCTAGATGCTTCTAGTAACCTCTTTGCATCTGTCCACTAGTTTTGTGCCTCCCCTTCTAACATGAAGGAAGAAAAAAGAACCCTCTGATTGTCTGAGCAAGTCATAACCGTAAAAATATTCTATATTTCCTTCAACCATCTGGCTGCTCGCACTGGGTCGTACTCCCCCTTGAATGATGAAGGATTGATCTTCTTGAATTCTGATAGATCAACAAAATTCTGGTTCCTTCCAACCAGTACCTCCCTTACTGGTGGTGGTACTAGTGGTGGTGTTGGTGGCTGAGGTGAATTATTCCCCAACCTCTCAAGAACCATTGTAGGGATAGCTTCCTGGTCCCCCATGGAATTGGCAGTAGCGGCAGTAGTGGTTGTCTACTCCGTCATGGATTAGCCATTGCCATAATAGCCTCTGTCATATCTAGACCTTCTCTAGATGATGAGTTCCTAGTCTCCCTAGCTTGCCTAGGAGGTGCCATAGTTTCTTGTACATACAGAATAATACATATTGAGTTTATTAGTCCTAATATCATGTAACCGTGCAATAGTAGCTAATAACATTCCAACCTAAGGCCAATCATGCAATTTCATCCAGGTGTCTCACATAAGAGACAAGAAAAACATAATTCCTAGTAGGAACTCCTAAACATATCTAAGCATAATCAATCCATACCCTGACTCAATATGATAAACTACTCTGATACCATAATGTAACATCCTAATACTAGATACCTTTGTCTATAATATTAAGCATGCTACTTATCACTTAAACATCATACTAACCCATAACATTTTCATATAATTATAAAGAGCCATAAGAAAATTCCATACATATATACATCATGGCCAAAAAAGGCAAAGTAATATACAAACAAACTTTGAACAACTTCAAAGCAAACATAACAAATACATAAGCTATGTCTATAAAAGCAAATAAAGCTAAACTACACTAGCTCTTTTGCTTCTTTGTCTCCTTCCTTTTTGGAGGGTCTTGACTTGGAATTTACATGGAAACACAGTGGGGTGAGAATTCACATATTCTCAGTAAAAGCATTCCAAAACTAGTTAGCTTCAACATTATAAACATAATCTTAATAACTAGCAGTTAATCATGTTATACAACTTTTCATGATTTAACTTTAGTACTTAAAGAAAAACCAAGCTAAGTAAACTGTCATGGTTCATAAATACCAAGCTAAACATATAACATGGTCCAATAATGGATCCAAACCGATTTCATACAACATGGTCCAATAAAGGATCCAAGTTGACTTATCATGGCTCTATGGAGAACCAAGCTGGTTTATCATAGCTCAATCGAGAACCAAGCTATTGTTTTCTTTTATAGTTCCTCATGGGAAACCAAGCTTATACATTCCTTAGCTCATCAAAAGAAACTTATAACATCTATTAGTATCTTATCTCATACTAAAAATATGCATGAAAGTCTCTATTGAATCATGGGTAATCATTTCCTAGCTTAAACAAGCCTTATATGAAGCCCAAGGGTGAAAAACTATGTTCCCATAAGTTCCTAACCCTTATCCCTCTTGAAAAGTTAGCTATGACAAGTCAAAATCTAACTTTTAACTTGCCCATAATCGGTTATAGGGTCCCGGTAATCGATTATGGTCTATTAGGCATTTCACGTGAGTCTCTATTTTAAGCTAATAACCGATTATGGCTTTCCTGCTAACCAGTTTTTGGGCAACAGGACTCTCTACCCACCACTAATAATTGGTTAGACACAAGCCTAACTGGTTATTTGGCCTTCACCCCACATTCTGGTACTTCCAGATAATCGGTTATGCACTTTCACAACCGATTATCTGGGCTATTTTTTAGTAGGAATAACAGGGCAACATACGACCCTTCACCATCCAAAAACCCATACCACTCAAGGAAAGCACTTCATAACATGAGTGCTACCAAAAACTAGTTTAGATAGGGTTCCATAGCAACAACCAAGTCATCAAACATGGATTTACGTTAACATACTTCAAAGAAATACCCATTTCTCAATTCTTAACTTAAGCTTTCAAATGGGAGTTTTTAAGCTCATAAACCATAACCTAGTATAGGTTAAGCTAAAAACAATCCAAACTCAACCATTAAAGGCACTAAGCAAGCTAGAAGACAACCTAAGTCTCTCAAACCCATTATTCATCCCTCAACATACAACATGCATAAGACGAAGATAGCTAGAGATGTTCATATAGGTTCAAGCACCCTTACCTCACTTGTAGTCTAGATGATCTTCAAACCTTAGCTTTTCCTTTGGCTTTCCTCTTCCTTCCTTCTTCTTCCTCCTCTTCTTCTACGTTCTTTTCTTTGTTTTTGTGCTCTGTTGTTGCTATGGTTGTTCAACGTGAGAGAAAGAGTGAAATGAGTGTGAAAAGAAAGGAAAAAATAAGTAATATCAACAATAGCAGCTAGAACATACAAGAACAGTGAATCATAAGGTGACTTGTTATTTTACTGAAACATTATATCTGTTAAGAACATTTTGATTCCATAAAATCAAGTTTCTTAACTTCTTTAGATATTATAGAAATTTCTAGGATTCATCTCAACCTTAGTTTCATCATTTCCATACGTTCCCATATCTACTGCAAGCACTACTAAAAATTTGGGTTTTAGAGACCAATTTATTTCGGTCTCTATAGAAACCGAAATTGAGACCGATTAAGAAAAAAAATTGAATTTGCTACCGAAATATAATCGGTCTCTAAATTTGGGTTTTACAGACCGAAATTATGCTATAAAATAAATAAAATAAAAATATAAAAATGTGTCTTATAATAGAGACTGATATTTCGGTCTCTAAATAAAAAAATTACAAAAAAATCAGTCTCTAATTCGGTCTCTAAATTATTTTTAGAGACCGAAATTATGCTATAAAAGAAATTTTAAAAAAATATGTCTTATTATTAGAGATCAATATTTCGGTCTCTAAATAAAAAAATACAAAAAAATAAAAATAGTTAGAGACCGCAAATTTGGTCGCTAATTATGATGTAACAGAAATTAAAAAAAATTATGTCTTATTGTTAGATACCGAAATATCGATTCTAAATTTAAAAAAAAATTACAAAAAAAATAAATAACTTGTCAGTAGCTAAAAAAATAAAAAAAAATTAAAAAAAGTTTTAGAGATTGAAATTTTGGTCTCTAACTAATTTTTTTTTTAAAAAAAAGTAGCGACCAAACATGCGGTCGCTATAAAAATGATCTGATAACAAAAAAACTCAATTTGGAATTCCCTCTCACTCTTTTACCCCCTCTCTCTCCCGCTCTCCCTCTCAGTCTCTCGCCCTATCCCTCTCACTCTCGTTGCACCGCAGTGCTTGCTGTCGGAGTAACACCACCGTATCTCCTTCCATATCATAATCTCAGCAACCACCATTCCATCTCGAACCAGATCCGCCCCACCTCAACCACCGTCCTCGCGCCTCTGGTATAGATCCAGTCGTTCTGTGCCCAACCACGATCCGCTACCCGCTTGACCAGATCGGTACCTAGCCCACACCGTCGTGTCGCTTGTCACTAGTCAGATCCGCCGTCCCAGTCCACATCGTCGTGCAGCTTGTTGGGAGTCAGATCCACCGTCCTAGTCGCACCGCGTGACCCGCTCTCACCATTCAATCCGCAACAGATCTGGTCCTGCGTCAAACTGCGTCGTGCATCCCAGCCACACCGCTTTTCCTTGCTATCGCATCGTAGCTCCGTTGCACTACATCGCTCCATCGCATCGCGCAACCATATGCGTTGTCGCCTCTCCATCGTAACCCCTCCTTTTCCCTCTGTTCTTCGTAACCCTACCCAATGGCCATTGCAGTTCTACGAGCAACTGAACGATGCCGCCTCGACACCATTGCAGTCATGGGGTCCAGCCACAGAAAGAAAAAAAAAAGGAATGGTTCTTCCTTTTGAACCACATTCTATCACCTTTGATGAAATCACATACTCTGTTGACATGCCGCAGGTAAGTCTCATTCAAAATTATAAATTTTACATTTGGATTTCTAATAGTGTTTCCATTTTAACTTCCTTCAGTCAAAAACAATTTGATCCCTGACTCTTTTGATTTCAACTGGCAGGAAATGAAGGAATAAGTTTACAAGAGGACAGATTAGTGCTTCTGAAGGATGTTAGTGGTGCATTTAGGCTTGGTGTTCTCATAGCTTTGATGGGAGTAAGTGGAGCTAGTAAAACTACTTTGATGGATGTTCTGGCTGGTAGGAAAATCGGCGGTTATATTGGTGGAAGCATAAAAATGTCTGGATATCCTAAAAAGCAAGAAACGTTTGCTTGAATCTCTGGCTATTGTGAGCAGAATGATATCCACTCACCTCAAGTTACAATTTGCGTGTCCTTGCTCTACTCAACATGGCTCCATTTTGCTTCAGAAGTTGATTCCAATACCAAAACCAGTTATGGCCTAACTAGGGTCTTTTTAAAACAAACCAATAACTGCAACTGCATTGTTGATAGACCCTTCAATATCATTAGATGCTGCGTAAACAGAATCATCAGCTTTCAAATATACAGAAATCTCAGCACACATAACACATTTTATATCACCGTCACAATCAGTACATGAGTTACAATTGATAGAATCATTAAAATCAATAAAATCAGGAAATTCAGCACACAACTCATCATGAGTTTCCTCAACTAAATCTGCAGGTAAATCAATATGACAATTAGAATGCAGGAAGTTAGGAATTGTTTGGGAAGAGAGTTGGTCTGACTCTTGACTTCTCAGTTCATTAATAGTGGTTGTCATCTGCTCAATTTGGGTTGTTAAATCCTGAATAGTGGCAGTGAAATTCTGCTGGAACTCAATTTGGGTTTTCATCAAGTCCTCCCATGAAGGCACAAGTTTTGTGGTTGATGAACTTGTTATCTCATTGGAATGGCTGCTCATATTGAAATGATTGTTCTTTGTAGTGATGCCATATTGCCATATCCCAGATCCGGATAGTATTCCCGGCTAGGGTTGTATGTGTTGAAGAAGGGGTCATAACTCTCGTTCTTCTTCTTGGAACTGTGGTTCATCGGGAAAATAACGAAATTTCTTTGCAACAAATTGATCTGGAAAAACAGAACTTCCATACTGAAGTGTAGGGCATGCATATGTGGGGTGAGATGAACAAAAACAAATGTTACACACAAGTGTAGCTTTCTGCACAGGTAATTGTTGTCTCACTACTATATCTCTTACCAAAGAAGTCAATTCCTCAAGTTTTGACTCCATTATGCATGATCCATTGTATCCTTAAAATGCGACAGAATGCAACAAAATGACAATGAAAGAAAAAGAAAAAGAAAGAGTTAGTATGATAATTTAAAAAGATCGTATCACACTTACGGATCCCGACAACGGCATTTTGAGTCGACGAGCGCCGAACTCAGTCAAAATTATAACCGAAGTTATTACCTAAACTTGTAGTATAGTGAACAACACCGAATCGTCTCCTCAAGGGTCGTAAATGTAATTTAATCAAATCAAGTGAAAGTTAGCAAAAAGGGGGGTTTGACAGTTTAAGATCGCACTTAACAAAATTAAAGGAAGAAATAATAATTAAAGAGCAGTCAATTTAGAAACCTATCCAAGATTGGGTGGATTCAATCATAGACCCTTCATAGAACACTTGAAGCGCAATTGAATTGTTAATTTGGATCTAACCGAGATCTCTGCATCAAATCCAGAATTCATATACATCGTCTAGAATTCAATTAACAAGTGATAAACACAAATCCGCAATCGCACCATTCATGAAGATCTATGTTAATTTCAAGTACCAAATTCAATTAACTTAGGCACAAATCAAGTAACCTAACCTTTTCAATTACGTGATTAATTTAGATCAATCAGTTCTAAGTTTCATCACAAATCTCAATCTTCATTTATGTGATTAGTTTAGATCAATCAGTTCTAAGTTTCATCACAAATCTCAATCTTAAACCAAGATCAATCAGATCAACATAAATAGAATCACCATTCATGCATTCAAGATCAAGAAGAAGAAAAAGAAGAAAAAAGGAGGAATTCAATTACAAATCAAATACAATACATAACCAAGGTCTCAAGAATCCAAACCACAATCTCTTCAAGAGTTCTAAATTGACCGAAAATAGCTTAGCCCTCCATTACCATGAAGGGGAGCATCAAAATATACAAAAACTATGAGAAACTATGAAGGAACAAGAAGAAACTATGAGAGAAAATGAAGGAGAATACATCTTGTTCATGATAAATGGTGCCTTTTATAGAAGTCTAAGGTAACAAAATGACAAAGGGAAGTGGGTGGATGAGTGGATGAGTGAGTGGAGTGTTTGAGTGGATGGATTAGTGGGTTGGTTTAGTAGATTGGTTTAGTGGATGAGTGAGTGGAATGGTTGAGTGGTTGAATTAGTGAAAAATGCCAAAGGACTTTTGGTAAGTGGGAAATTATGGACATGAATGGGTGAGTGGATGGTTTAGTGGATGGATTAGTGGATGAGTGGGTGGAGTGGTTAAGTGGTTGGATTAGTGTATGAGTGGATGAATGGGTGAGTTAGTGGATGAGTGGATGAGTGGATGAGTGGATGAGTGAATGAGTGGATTAGTGGATGGATGAGTGGGTGGTTGAGGACAAAAATTTCGTGTCTGACTTGGAAGCCAAAAACGACCCACTATACTTCAGAACCACAAAAAATGTTCTTTATGAAAGTTGTAGATCCTTGTCTTGGTTATAAAATGGATAGCTGGTTCATCCAATTTGGCTTCCTTAAGCCCAAGATATGTCCCAAATACCGTAGGTTGCTCAAACCCAACTTCAGCACCTCTGTTCCGAATTGCAAGCTCAAAATGACCTACTAGACTTATTTTTCTCAAAATGTGTTCTTCATGAAAGTTGTTTATTTGGATCTTGACTATCCACTATCCAAATTTCAGCCCATCTCCATTATTACATCTTGAGATATGATTTTATGAGTGCACACTGTTCGGATTCTACTGACAGAACCCGTATTCTAACTTCCATGTAAACTTAGGTCCCTTAGACATCAGAATCGGACTTCGAGCTCTTCATCAAAGTTGTAGAGCTTCCTATTAGCTTTCCTACAAGGTAAAATTCATGTTCATCAGATATTAGAAACTCAAGTTATAGCCAAAATACAGAAACAGTGTCAAATCTCAATAATGCTGGAAATATTCAATTAGGACCAATTTGAGCTCAAACTCACAAAATCATACCAAACTCAATCAATTAAGAATATGGAGAGTGTAAATGACTAAACATAAGGGTTTCTTAATGAATAAAATATGTGATTATCAGCCCCCACATGTCCACGTCCTCCCATTACCAAATTGACACGTGGCCACAAATACATAGAAAAACCCACTCCAAATGATTACAAAATTTAAACAACCAAACAATTAATTAAGCTTATAACCAGACTTACGAGCTCGAGGGCTTATGTACTTACAAAAGACCAGATTGTTTCGCTTGGTCCAAACATACAAATCAACCCATTTGGCCCAATCACACAAGTTTAAAGGATCAAGTAGGCCCATCATGATTAGCAGCACATGATGCATGCACCTAGTAACTGATAACTATTGCTGCCAAACTGATATAATCAATCACATAATCATTACATTTATGTGGTGCGACCGTTACACCTCACCAAAGTCAATGAGGACAATGGATCTCCTCTCTTCCTTTATAAAAAGAAAAAGGGATCGACCCCTTTAGGTATGTTCATCCAACCAATCTCTATACACCATACTTTTATACATTTTGACTTGAGTGTTAGAGTGTCTTTGCAGGTGTCCTCTGTCACACTGAACAAATTTGGGAAGCAGCTAGCAATGTAGACATTGTACCCGATCATCCAAAAACTTGGCAAGAATAGATTACATCTGAATTTGATTTATTTATTTTTTAAATATGACAATCTCAATCAGTCACATGTTGTAATTAAAGAATGCATAAGCAACATGGTCCTAATCTAAATCTCTATCTAGGTTACGTTTGCAAAGCTATATGGCATAATTTCTGTAACACTCCAAAATTTAGTTATTTGATAGTAATGACAAAATTATACTGTTTTGCAATTTCTGTCTGCTATAAAAATATTTTGACTATTCCGTGACTTTATTTGATCATTTTGTGTGATTTGCTCCAAGTCAGGAAAATAATAATTTTCGAGCCAGGGAAAATCTTTACGTATTTATTCGGAGCTGGGGAATCTTACTAAACCCAATTCCGAGAGATACGTGCCATAATCTTTTAATTTTTAGAAATTATTTGTGAAATAAAAATATACTGTATTTTTATTTTACAGTGGACAAATATTCACTGTTTTGTAAGTAGTAATCTTTTGTTCATTAAGTAATAATTTCTGTAGCAATTATTTGGGAAATATTTTTTTGTGAACCAATGAGAGAACGTAGCTTGCTTGCTAAGTTTTGGAAAAGTCAACAATAACAGCTTGAATTCTCTAAACCAATAGAAAACTAGTCTTTTGAAATGAACCAATAAGAATTGGTCAAACTTGATTGTTATATATTGAACCAATAGGAATTTAGTCTTCCTTGATAAACTAATTAGAATCTAGTCTTCATTTGATAAACCAATTAGAAGTAGTCATCTTTGATGAACCAATAAGAGACCTATAGAAATAAGATCAACTAATAAGATTAAGTCAACATTGGTGGCAAAGACTTTTCAAGAGTAACCAATAGAAATTGGTCAACAAAAGTGACAACCAATAGGAAACAAGTTAGTAATCACCCAACCAATAGAAATGCTAGTCAACAAAGAGGGCTTGCCTTTGATTTGCACCCTTGGATGACAAGACTTAGTGGAGAAGTTTTGAACATCAACCATTGATCTAATCAACGGTTAAGAAACAAACTTAATGAAGAAGCCTTGGATGATCACCCTTGATTTAATCAATGGTGTGAGAATAAGCTTAGTTAGGAAGCTTTGGATGTTCACCATTGATCTAATCAATGGTTGTAAAGACAAGCTTAATAAGGAAGTTTAAGATATCCACCCTTGATTTGATCTATGGTGGAGATTAGTCTCACAAAGTGGCTAGGACCATTTGTGACCATTGGATGGAAAGTATGTAGAGAAGATCTTGACCCTCCATTTTTGAAGATGCATCTTATGATTACGATTTCATGGAGGAGAGATCTAATGGCTCAAATTCAATCATATCACTTAGAAGCTTCTACCAAAAATCAACCATTGATTTAATCAATGGCTATGGATGCCTAAAATGGTGGCTAATATATTTAGACAATCCTTTGGTGTTCAAGGGGGGAAGGTCACGGTTTTGAAGACCATAATGCTATAGGAAAGTGTTCATTTCATTTCTTTTACTCTTCTTTACCATTTCCTAAAGTAAAGCTTCACAAAGAAATTTTCTCTCCTTTCTTCTCAACATAGCTCACGGCTAAGATGGAGAAAATCACCCTCCCATCTTCAATAATTTCTATCAACCTTATTTCTCAAATCTTCTCATCATTCTAAGACTATTTCTAGTAGGAAGCAAAAGGCTAGATCATCCATTTTCAAGGAGTTCTTTCAAAGCCAAACACAAAAACTCTTACCTTTCTTTCTCACAAAGCTCACGGTCAACACCCCTACATCCACTCTCGAATTTCTTTTAATTTCATCTAACATAGTTTCCTAGATATACATGATATTCTAAGAAACTATCATGTTAGAGAATTACTCTAAATCATCCATCTTCAACCTTGATCTTCAAGTTCAAGATCAAGAGCCTTTAGGTGAAGATTTATGTTCTTCATCTTTCTTTCCTTTGGTAAGTTTCTAAGACCATATATTGATCCATGGTCTTTCTTATTCAAGCTTTAGGTACTAATATGCTATATTTGATTTTATTTGTAAGAATCTTGTGGTGTTGTTGAAGGACTTGTACAAGAAATAAAGCAAGGAGCTTTGGAGGTTTCTCCAAGAGGTAAGAGGGAGATTACCCTCATCAACCATGTGTTGGTGGTGAGGAATGGATGTATGTGTGGTGAAAAATCCATAAGGATTATTTCACTTGTTTGTTTAAGAGCTTTCCATATTTATGATTGTTTGGTGATTGATATGTTTATTACTTTGATAATATGTTTGAGTATGTGTTTATGATGCATGAATTTTTATAGTATGCTTATTGAATTGAAGTGTGGGATATGATGATAATTATGTGGAAAGGAAAACGATTTTGGTTCCAAAGAGCCATGGAGGCACACGACCTCAAAGTTATTTTGGAAGCAAAAGATTCTAAGTATTTTACTAATCATGAGTTTTAGATCAAAAGGGTAATAAGTTAATAATTTTAAGGATTTGCAAAGAAAGTGGACATAAAAATGAATAAAGATTTTATGATGAAGTTAATTATGATTTTCGGCTCATATGCCAAGGATTAGTAAATTAAGTGATTTTAAAGAGTAATCTTAGATGATTATTTGCAAAGGATTTAAAGTGATGAATTTTGAGATTTTTCAAGTAAGTGAGAATCATTTTTGGGATTTATGAAATTGGTAGGATCAATTTATAAAGAGAAATAAATGGATGACTTGAAGGCTATTGACGTATAGCTTACCCGTTGGGTTTTGAGGTGCGTTAGGAAATTTTTAGTTGGAATAATTGATTTAAAGGAAATGTTGATTTTGGGGAAATCATGAAAAATATTACGTAGAGGATTTTTTTTAAGTAAGAAAGTTTGTGATTTCAAGTTAGAAATTGTATTAATTTTTGGAAAGTCCAAAATGATGTTTGGAATATGAAAAAATATTTTATGTAGTTGAAAAATGATGAAAAATGGTTTACGCAACTTAAAAATATGATTTTTAAGCTACATGATTTTGAAAATATTGAAAAATCGCTACGCGGTTGAAAAATGATGAAATATTTTTACACGATTGGGAAAACGTTGGAAAATACTTACGCGATTTGAAAACGTTGAAAAAAGGTGACACGATTATGAAAACGCGATAAAATATTTTTGATCGAAAGGAAAACGAGTTCTTGTCGGGCCAAAGTGGTGGACCCGGACATGTTGAGAAATAGTATTGTCAAGTGGAAACGTACTGTATTGGAAATATTGATGATGAGGTTATTTGTGTAATTTTTGGCTCATGTACATGTATTGAGAAATGTGTCAATTTGGCTGAAATTGACGATTGACTGACGAGATGAATTACACCGTAGTGCGGGTGCGATAGGCGTAGTATGGTTCATTGAGTGAACTTGGAGGCGTTAGTGTGTGGAGGATTCCACATGTGGACAGTTGGTAGCTCCTCTGGGCCGTGGTAACGGACAACACACTAGCAATCTCGACAAACACTATTCTTAATCATGATCTTGTGGGGACTGTCCGGTACAATGCCTGTTGTACATGATGTATTGACTATGTACTATTTACACGACGCATTGACTGTATAATATGTACATGACGTATTGACTGTATACTATTTACACGATGTATTGACTGTATACTATTTACACGACGTATTGACTGTGTACTATTTACACGACGTTTGACTGTGTAATAGTTGGCTTGGGCAGCCTGAGGTACGGACAGGTCTTCCGGATCATTATTTCTGATGTTTAGGTTTAGCTCCATGGAGTATGAATATGATGCATGATGCATATGCATAGTCGATATACATATTGTTGTGGCATTGTCAAGGTACATATCATGGTGGCATAATCATTATATATATATATATATATATATATATATATATATATATATATATATATATTATTGATATTTGTTGTTGAAATACTGTTAATGTTTATGTTATGGTGATATATGTTTTCTGAATATAATTATAAATTGATAACAGGATTATACTTGTGATATCTGTGTGTATGGAATGACTTTGTCATTCATATCATTCTTTGCTACCATATTGGTATTGATGAAAAGGGATCTCACCTCTTTGTTATATTGTTTTGTTGTGCTTGTATTATTAAAATTTGTATAGTAGATGGAACGAGTTTTCTTAGACTTGACTGGAGGCAAATATTCTAAGTTCGGTGACAACATCGAGGAGTGGCCATCCCGGATTTGATGGTATGTAGTTTTGAGGAAGAACAAATATATGACGCATCAAGATGGATATAAGACGAAATAAGTATGTTGAGTTTTCTCGTTAGTGTTTTATCGTGCTATTAAGTAGGACCTGTCAATGGGTTTGCTACTTTTTTTTTTTTTTGAGTCTGTAAGTTTTATGTTTCAAATGTTATTGAATATTATGTTGTATAAATAATATGTGTATTAATCAGCTCAATCTATTTTTTGTATTATTTATATTTTTGGTAAATTTATATTATCATCGAAAAGAAAATTTAAAATCCATATTTTATAACTTAAACCTTTTTATGAAATCATTTTCAGATTATAAGTTTTTAGTTGGAAATGTAATGCCCTAAGGAGGGTGTTACAATTTCCTCTTCTGGAAAAGGAAAATTTTAAGCTTCTTTCCTCATAGGAAGTGATTGGTGATCACAAACCATATCCGATCATTCATTCCCTGCTATGGTTAGGCATAGCAATATGACACTAACTTGTGGGTACCCATCGCACCCTACCCCACCCCACCCCACCCCACCCCATATAGGGTGATTTTCATGGCAATATAACACTAACCTGTGGGTACCCATCCCACCCCACCCCATATAGGGTGATTTTAAGTCTATCTCATAGTGGAACAGATGTGGATTTAAGGTCAATCTGCCTATCTCGTCCCACATCTCACATTTACATAAATATTGTATGAATACCCAATTTTGTCCAGACAAAAAATGAAAAAATAAAAAAATGAAAAAAAAAAGTGACTCAATTTCTCTCAAGTTGAGCTTTGAGCCCAAACCAAATTGTAACCCATCAAATATAGGTCAACTCAGATCCATTCTAGCCCATGACCCATTAAACTTGAGCCCAAAATCAATAACCCTTAAACCCTAATCTCTTCCTACAAATCCTCAAGTATGCAGCAACACAGGGGAGCAGCCACAACATTTTTTTCTTCTCCATTTTTCTTCTCACGTATAAACATTGCACACACATAACCCATTTTCACTGCCACACATTACTCACACGGCAAGCATCAAGGGATGGTTAGAAAAGATTCAATAAAAAGACAGATTTAGGGGGGGACTGAGAACCATTTTTTACGGATTGAGAGAGGTCAACGAAGTAGAGAGCTCATCCAGGAGGAGGAAAGCAGTCTCAAGACAAAAAAACAATTCATTCACTATTCATCATCTTCTCCAACTTCCTGTTTTTTACTATTCATCATCTTTCTTACTACTAGGGGTGTCAAAATGGGCCAGGCCCGATTAGCCCGACAAAATGAATGGGCTGGGTTAGCAAAATGCTAGCCCGAACCTTACATGGCCCGAATAGGCTGAACCCGAATGGGCTGGGCCAACCTGCTTTTTTAATACTACATAAGGCTAAATGGGCTGGGCTGGGCTGGCAAAATACTAGTCAGAAATTTATGTGGCCCGAATGGGTCAGTCCGAAAATGGCCCGAGCCCGAATGGGCTGACCCGAATGGGCTAGGCCGACCCGTTTTGACACCCCTACTCACTACCACCCAACAACCATTCATCATCTTCACCATAAACCACCACCAAAAGCTAACAACCCACTGAGTTGACTCACCACCACCCATTTCACTATTTATCATCTTCTTCCCTCACCTTCACAACCATTCAAACCCACCAACCAACCTTCACCACCTCCACCAACCATCGTTTTCCATCTCCATCTTCCATAACCAACCAACCTCCACCACTTCAAACCACTATCCATCACCCACAACCAAAAAAAAAAAAGAAAAAGCCACGACCGGCCACCGTGAACCCGTCAGAACTCCACGTCGTTAGCAGCCCAACGCTTCGCTTCGTCTCCACCCACACATAGACCGCCACTCAGACCATCCAACCCTGCACCGATCCACCCAAGAAACCACCAGATCCGTGCAAGCCTCCGCGACCCGCAGCCCAACCCACCAGATTCGCGAACCGAACCAGGACAACACCAGGTTAGATCCGCGCGACCCGCCATGCCGCCCAGCCACGCCTCCACCTCGCAATCGACCTGCCGCGACGCCGCCGCATAGCCCAGATCCGCATGAGTCGGACTCATCGTCGCGGCCCAGACCCATCGTCAACCAGTCACGCCGTACCGCCCTATTTCGCGCGAGTCCAGTCACGTCGTCGCCGCCCCTGTCGTTCTCCTCGTCACCATTTCTGTCTCACCATTGAACTTCTGAAATCTCCCTCCCCAAACCGTTTCTAGTGTGTGCTTTTGTTTGATATTTCTAGAGCTTTATTTTCTTCTCTGACTTTGTATTTTTTTTTTTTTGGGTATTGATGTTAAGGTGGACGTTAATAGGCTTGAAGCTAATGGGCTAGCAGCCCATTCCAAATTATGCCAAACTAATAATTTTTTTAAAAAAAAAATGGTAGGTCAAAAAGTAAAAATAAAAAAAATAAATAAAAATAATAATAAATTTTTTAATCAATGTAGTGATCAATGATAATGATTGCATAGCGAATATTATTTTCAATATCGTTTGGATTATAAGGGTTTATTGAGTAGTCTAATGCTAACTTGAATCCTGTGCAATGATGAATTTGTTTTCAAACAAAATTCCTTTTCAAAAAAATATTTTCTTTAATTAAAATTAATCAACTAACACTTATTTTTTACAGAACTACGTGATTTTGAATTCCTCATTGTACTCAGGGATACGTAGGAGTATAATTTTTATTCTGTCAAGTCAAAAATTAAATTTTTACAATTTTATTGTTTCTTTTTCTTAAAAAAAAATAAAAAAAATAAAAAAAATAAAATATTTTTCTAAGATGAGTGAAATAAATATATTTGAGATTATTAAATTTTACACAACTGACATAAGGTATCGTCTCAAGATGAGTGTGTGATAATCACATATTTTATTCATTAAGAAACCCTTATGTTTAGTCATTTACAGTCTCCATATTCTTAATTGATTGAGTTTGGTATGATTTTGTGAGTTTGAGCTCAAATTGGACCTAATTGAATATTTTCAGCATTATTGAGATTTGACACTGTTTCTGTATTTTAGCCATAACTTGAGTTCCTAATATATAATAAACATGAATTTTACCTTGTAGGAAAGCTAAGAGGAAGCTCTACAACTTTGATGAAGAGCTCGAAGTCCCAAACAGATGTCTAAAGGACCTAAGTTTACATGGAATTCAGAATACGGGTTCTATCACTAGAATCTGAACGGTGTGCACTCATAAAATCATATCTCAAGATGTAATAATGGAGATGGGCTGAAATTTGGATAGTTGATATTCAAGATCCAAATAAACAACTTTCATGAAGAACACTTTTTGAAAAAATGAAGTCTAGTAGGTCAGTTTGAGCTTGTAAGTCAGAACAGAGGTGCTGAAGTTGGGTTTGAGCAACCTGCGGTATTTGGGACATATTTTGGGCTGAAGGAAGCCAAATTGGACGAACCAGATATGCATTTTATAACTAAGACAAAGATCTACAACTTTCATGAAGAGTACTTTTCATGGATCTGAAGTATAGTGGGTCGTTTTCGGCTTCCAAGTCAGATACAAAATTTTCGTCCTCAACCACCCACTCATCCATCCACTAATCCACTCATCCATCCACTCATCCACTCATCCACTAATCCAACCACTCAACCACTCCACCCACTTATCCACTAATCCACCCACTCATCCATCCACTCACCCATTCATCTCCATAATTTCCCACTCACCAAAAGTCCTTTGGCATTTTCCACTTAACTAACCCACTCAACCATTCCATTCACTCATCCACTAAACCAATCCACTAAACCAACCCACTCAACAACTCCACTCAAACACTCCACTCACTCACCCACTCATCCACCCACTCCCCTTTGTTATTTTGTTACCCTAGACTTCTATAAAAGGCACAATTGGTTATCATGAATAAATTGTATTCTCCTTCAATTCTCTTATAGTTTCTTCTTGTTTCTTCATAATTTCTCTTAGCTTTTATATATTTTGATGCTCCCCTTCATGATAATGGAGGGCTAAGCTACTTTCGATCAATTTAGAACTCTTGAAGAGATTGTGGTTTGGATTCTTGAGACCTTGGTTATGTATTGTATTTGATTTGTAATTGAATTCCTCTTTTCTTCTTCTTTCTTCTTCTTCTTGATCTTGAATGCATGAATGGTGATTCTATTTATGTTGATCTGATTTGATCTTGGTTTAAGATTGAGATTTGTGATGAAACTTAGAACTGATTGATCTAAACTAATCACATAAATGAAGATTAAGATTTGTGATGAAACTTAGAACTGATTGATCTAAATTAATCACAGAATTGAAAAGGTTAGGTTACTGATTTGTGCCTAAGTTAATTGAATTCGGAACTTGAAATTAATATAGATTTTCATGAATGGTGTGATTACGGATTTGTGTTTATCACTTGTTAATTGAATTCTATACGATCGTCTAGTATGAATTCTGGATTTGATGCAGAGATCTCGATTAGATCCAAATTAACAATTCAATTGCGCTTCAAGTGTTTTATGAAGGGTCTATGATTGAATCCACTCAATCTTGGATAGGTTTCTAAATTGACTACTCTTTAATTGTTATTTCTTCCGTTAATTTTGTTAAGTACGATCTTAAACTGTCAAACCCCCCTTTGCTAACTTTCACTTGATTTGATTAAATTGCATCTACAATCCTCGTGGATATGATCCGGTGTTGTCACTATGCTACAAGCTTAGGTAATAACTTTCGGTTATAATTTTGATCGAGTTCGGCGCTCGTCAAAAATTTTAGCGCTTGTTGTCGGGATTAGTAAGTGTAATCTTTTCATTTTAAGTGTTTTTACTAACTTTTGCTTTTTATTAACTTTTCTAACATTTTTATCCATTATCTAGTATTGTTCATACTACACTAACAATTTTTTTCTTAGATTTCTGAATTTCTCTAGTGAAGGAAAGACGAAAAACTGGTGATTATGGGTAGTTGATACAATTTTCGAACCGAACGTGCCCAGAAAAATATGAAACTTGGTCAATTTGAAGGAAAACACACGATAAACAAGACTCATAGTATAACCGTGAGGTCAACCACTGGTTTTTCGAAATTCTATCATTTAGACCATTTTTTTAATTTTTTATTATTTTTTATTGCATTTTCTAGTTTCATTTTTATGTAGATTTTGTCTGTGTTGCTCCCATAAATTTTAAAAATGTTTAGATACATTAACTAGATTTATTTTTGCATATTCGAGTGTTGATCCTATACTAACTCTTTCTTTTAATTTTTTCTTTTTCTTTCATTATCATTTTGTTGCATTTTGTTACATTTTAAGGATACAATGGACCATGCATAATGGAGTCAAAACTTGAGGAGTTGACTTCTTTGGTAAGACATATAGTAGTGAGACAACAATCACCTGTGCAGGAAGCTACACTTGTGTGTAACATTTATTTTTGTTCTTCTCACCCCACATATGCATGCCCTACACTTCAGTATGGTAGTTCTATTTCTCCAGAGCAATCTGTTGCAGCAGCTGGTATTTTTCCTGGTAGACCCCAATATTAGCAATCACAGCAGCAGCCCAGGTATGATCCATTTTCTAATACCTATAACCCTGGCTGGAGGGACTATCCCAACCTGAGATATAGAAATTCTGGTCAACAACAACAACAACCCTACCAACAGCAGCAACCGCAATTTAGATACCAAGCTACAGGCCCTGGCAACAAGTACCAACCACCTGCATTTAGGCAAGCACAACCTGCGCCGCCACCCATGCAGCAGCCCCTCCAGCTACCTGTTCCAACAGCCACTCCAGCTGAGCCACCTTTCGAAGACTTGATGAAACAGTTTCAGCAGAATGTCAATGCCACCATTCAGAATTTACAAACTCAAATTGGGCAGATGGCAACCACTCTGAGTGAGCTGAAAAGTCAAGGGTCGAACCAATTGCCTTCACAAACAGTCAACAACCCAAGAGGCAATGTAAGTGCCATTAGCTTGAGAAGTGGCAGAGAAGTTGACGGTCCTACTCCACCACAACCTGAACTACAAGTGCAGCAACCAGAAGGTGACCAGAAACAGAAGAAAATGGATAGCTCAGTCTAAAAATCTGTGACACAGAAGAAATGTGCAGAGAATTCAAATCTGGCCATTCCACTACCTTTTCCAAACAGAGTCACACAGTCCAAGCATACTGCGCAAACAGAAATAGAAAGAGAAGTCATGGACACATTCAGGAAGGTGGAAATCAATATTCCTCTCTTGGATGCAATCAAGCAAATTCCTAAGTATGCCAAATTTCTCAAGGAGCTGTGCACTCACAAGAGAAGACTTAAGGGTACTGAGAAGATTAGCATAGGCAGAAATGTTTCTGCAATGATTCTGCCAAGCATGCCACAGAAATGCAAAGATCCTGAAACTTTCACAATTCCTTGCACGATAGGCATCTCCAGATTTGAATATGCAATGCTAGATTTGGGTGTTTCAATCAATGTCATGCCTATATCAGTTTATAAGTCATTGAACATTGGCACTTTGCAACCTACTGGTATCGTGATTCAGTTGGCGAATAGGACCACTGCTCATCCAGCAGGAGTGCTGGAAGATGTGTTATTCAGGTGAATGAGTTAATTTTTTTAGCGGACTTCTACGTCTTGGACATGGAAGATGAGTCTTCAGCAAACCATGCTCCATTGATTCTAGGCAGACCATTCCTCAAGACCGCTAAGACCAAGATAGATGTGCATGTTGGCACCCTTTCTATGGAGTTTGGCGATGATTTGGTACAGTTTAACATTTTTTATGCCATTAGACATCCCCTAGAGGAGCATTTTGTTTTCTATATTGATGTGATTGAGATGCTGGTTGATGATGTTTATGCTGATTTATATGCTGAATTCCCTGATATTGTTGACTTTCTGGATTCTATTTCTTGTGATACATGTACTGCTTGTGATATTGAGCCGTGTGTTGCATGTGCTGAGATTTATGTTGGTATGAGTGATGATGTAACTGCTGACTTGAATGATACTGCATGTGAAAATAGAAGTCAAAGCGTCTTTGAATTTAATGTTCTTGAATTAGTTGTTTCAAATAGCTTCTTCGCCTTCCATTGTACTGACCCTCATCCTTAGAGTTGAAGACTTTGCCAGACCATCTTAAATATGCATATTTAGGAGATGGTGAGAAGCTGCCAGTGATTGTTGCTAAGAATCTGCAACCTGAACAAGAAGAAAAATTGCTGCAGGTTTTGAGGTAGAATAAGCAAGCCATCGGATGGACACTTGCAGATCTTCCTGGTATTAGTCCCTCCACATGCATGCATAGGATTTTATTGGAGGAGGACACGAAACCAGTAAGGCAACCCCAAAGGAGACTGAACCCCTTGATTCTAGATGTGGTGAAGAAGGAAGTGACCAAGCTACTTCAAGCTGGCATTATTTATCCCATATTAGACAGTAAATGGGTGAGCCCCGTGCAAGTTGTTCTCAAGAAATCTGGGGTCACAGTAGTTGAGAATAAGAATAATGAACTTTTACCCATAAGAGTTCAGAACAGTTGGCGGGTTTGCATTGATTATAGGCAGCTTAACCAGGCTACCAGAAAAGATCATTTTCCGCTATCTTTCATTGATCAGATGTTGGAGAGGCTAGCTGGCAAGTCGCATTATTGTTTCCTGGATGGATATTCGGGCTATTTTCATATTCATATAGCCCCAGAAGACCAAGAGAAGACTACTTTCACTTGTCCATTTGGCACATTTGCATACAGGAGGATGGCCTTTGGTCTGTGCAATGCTCCGGGCACCTTTCAAAGGTGTATGGTAAGTATCTTTTCTGACTTTTTAGAGAATTGCATGGATGTGTTTATGGATGATTTTACTGTCTATGGCTCTTCCTTTGATGCATGTCTGGATAGTCTGGCTCAGGTTTTACATAGATGCATTGAAACTAACATTGTTCTGAATTTTGAGAAATGTCATTTCATGGTAGAACAAGGCATAGTTTTAGGGCATATAATATCTAGCAAGGGTATTGAGGTAGATCCTGCGAAAATAGATGTTATTTCATGCCTATCTTACCCCACATGCGTGCGGGAGGTTCGTTCTTTCCTTGGTCATGCAGATTTCTATAGGCGATTCATAAAATATTTCAGCAAAATTGCTCTTCCACTATCCAACTTGCTACAAAAAGAAGTGAAGTTCCATTTTGACCAGAAATGCAAGGATGCCTTCAATCACTTGAAGCAAGCATTGACCAAGACACCTATCATCCACCACCAGATTGGACACTCCCATTTGAGCTCATGTGTGATGCCTCTAATTATGCTTTGGGAGCTGTTCTTGCACAAAGGGTCGGCAAAATATCTCATGTCATCTCCTATGCTTCAAGAACTTTAGACCCTGCACAAGTCAACTACACCACCACTGAAAAGGAACTTTTAGCAATTGTTTTTGTTTTAGACAAATTTCGATCATATTTGCTTGGTTCTAGAGTGGTTGTGTTTTCAGATCATACAGCTCTGAAGTTTCTCCTGAAGAAGCTTGATGCAAAGCCTAGGTTGATTAGGTGGATTTTGCTCCTCCAAGAGTTCGATATTGAAATCCGTGATAAAAGTGGAGCGGAGAATTTAGTGGTTGATCACCTAAGCCGAATTGAAAGAGAGGCATATACTTTTCCTATCCATGATGTCTTCCCTGATGAGCAGCTTTTCAAGCTGCAAGATAACACTCCTTGGTTTGCTGATTTGATAAATTTCTTAGTTGCTGGTGTTTTCCCTGCACATTTTATTAGGACTCAGATTGATAAATTGAAGAGTAAGTCAAAATATTATGTGTGGGACGACCCTTATCTATGGAAATTTTGTAGTGACCAAGTCATTAGGAGATGCGTGCCTGATAATGAATTCTATTCTATTCTTAGCTTTTGTCATACACTTGCATGTGGCGGTCATTTTGGTCCCCAAAGGACTGCTAGGAAAGTTTTGGAATCTGGATTATATTGGCCCACTCCATTTCATGATGCATATGTGTTTTGTAAATCTTATGACCAATGCCAAAGAACAGGAAACACTTCTCGAAGGAATGAGATGCCCCAGAAATCCTTATTGTTTTGTGAGATTTTTGATGTATGTGGTATTGATTTTATGGGACCCTTTCCTGTTTCTTTTGGTTTTGTTTACATTTTGCTAGCTGTTGATTATGTATCCAAGTGGGTGGAGGCGAAAGCTACTCGGACTGATGATTCCAAAGTTATTGTGGATTTTGTTAGATCACAGATTTTCTGCAGGTTTGGAGTTCCGAAGGCCATCATCAATGATCAGGGTTCACATTTTTGTAATCGAAGCATGGAAGCTTTGATGAAAAAGTATGGGGTCTTGCACAGAGTTTCTACACCTTACCATCCCCAAACTAATGGGCAAGCCGAGATTTCTAACAGGGAGATCAAGAAGATACTCTAGAAGACAGTTCAACCTAACGGAAAAGACTGGAGCAAGAGGCTTGAGGATGCTTTATGGGCTTACCGGACTACTTATAAGACACCAATCGGGATGTCTCCGTATCGGATTGTTTTTGGAAAAGCCTGCCTGCCGGTGGAAATTGAGCATCATGCATTCTGGGCGGTGAAAAGGTGCAACTTGGACCTAGATCAAGCAGGTATGGAGAGGAAGCTGCAACTGCAGCAATTGGAGGAGATCCGCTTGGAGGCTTATGAAAGTTCCAAACTTTATAAGGAGAAGACCAAAGCCTTCCATGATAAGTTGATTATGAGGAAAACATTTGAGATTGGTCAAAAAGTTCTCCTCTATAACTCCCGCCTCCGACTCATGCCTGCTAAATTAAGGTCTAGATGGGATGGACCATTTATTGTTACTAAGATTTTTCCTTCTGGTGCTGTTTAGATTAAAAGTGAGGTCACTGCCAAAGCTTTTATTGTAAATGGACACCGCCTCAAACAGTATCATGAACTTCCAGAGAATGCAGAAATGAAGGTGATGAACCTTCTCCATCCGCATTATGAATAAAAAAAAGAAAAAAATAGAAAAAAAAATAGTTGTGTGCCCGACAATGAGGTAGGTAGTGCCATTAAATTTTGTCACTCGGAAGCATGTGGAGGTCATTTTTTTTTCTTCAGCCACAACAACTGCGAAAATCTTGCAGTATGAATTTTATTGGCCTACTTTATTCAAGGTCTGTTTCACCTTTTGCAAAAGCTGCGGAAATTGGTCAAAAAAGTTTTGCTTTGAGATTATCATCTGCACCTACTCCTTGGAAAATTGAGATCTAGATGGCGCGGTTCTTTTGTTGTCAAACACGTGTATCCTCTGGGGCCGTAGATATTGAGGATCCTAGGAATGGTAATGCGCTTAAAGTTAATGGACAAAGACTCAACCATTCCTGGAAAACCAAGTTCTTGAGTTTTTTGTGTTGCCGGTTAAGTGGCGGATACGGTACTCCGTAACTCTCAAGTCGGTTTATTTTTCAGTTTCCCAAAATAACTGAACCCTCCTTCTCCTTCAAAATGGATGTCATTCTTTCAAACCTGAGAAAACATTTTCCTTCTCTTCCTCAAAATGCTCTGAGAAAGATCTACAAAGTTCGATGTGAAAGATTGAGACTGTTAATGCACAAAGGTATGCCAGAAGATGTACGCTGGATAATTGAAGCAAAGGTCCGATTAGCAGATGAGTCCTCAATTTCATTTGACTCATATATGCCCAGTCTTGGAAGAAGTTCATATTCTAAAAGGAGAAGAGCAAAAAGGTTACAAGTCTGTCATAAATGTGGACGATGGAACTGTAACAAGCGATGTCGTACTTTGGGGATGGTTTCCGCAAATAGAGAAGACAAAATTTTCTTCATTAAGAATGGACTGAGTAAGGAGTCATTAGATGATATCTTATTGACTCTTGAGACGCATTCTTGTGGATTGGTGCATCGTGAAATTCTTAAATTGTGGAATCTCTTCAAGGATGAAGAAAAACGCTATAGTCTTGGGAATCTGACTCTAAAAGACCTTGTTTGTCAATTTATAAGAAAATTATATGGGAAGCTTATCCTCGACTCATAGAAGACGTTTAAGTCGTTACTGGACGTTAAACCAGAGGCAGATGTGAGCCATATCCACAAACAATCTGTACATATCATCCTCTTCTTCTTCTTCATGTCATCTTTAAAAAAAAAACACACAAAAAAAATTATGTATACGTCTTAGGGTTGGCTTGGGCAACACAAACCGTGAATGGGGAAATGCATGCATCCTGATCCAGTCTTCTTAATTGAAAAACAAAGAAGGTAGATTGTATCCCACATGTGAGGCAGCCAGTCGTATTATGGCCACTTGTCCCTTTTGGGAGTCCTATGTTGCGCTGGTCTTGAATGGGTCAAATACTGGTCAACAATACTTTGACACAAAGCCGAAAGAGCATATTACCTCCATCCTAATCTTAAGTAAGTATACACTCATCTTTCATCAAGTTTTTCTAATAATTTCAAAAAAAAAAAGGACGTGATGTCTCATCGCACTCATGACGCGTAAAGATAAAGATACGCCATGGAAACTGTACATACAGGTATGTCATCATTTTCTATTTCTTTTATCTTTGTATCATTTTGTTGTATTTTGATTTTTGTACAAACGATCCTTTGAGCAGGGTCCTTCAGGGGTTTCTAGACTTCTTTACCTTGATGGTTTTCTTGAAGTAAAAAAAAAGCAAATACAAAAAAAAAAAAGAAAAGATTCTGTGTTTCTTAATTTCAACCTTTTCTGTCAACAGCCAACCTACCCTTATAGGTGCAATTATTCCCCTTTCCATTCTTTTTCCTATTTAAACACTCCATTTTCTTCACTTTCCTACAACTCATAATCATTCAAAGAGAATGTGAGAATAGAAATGGAAGGTGTTTCTGTTCGTCAACTTAAAAATATTTGTGTACTTTGTGGATCTAAGTATGGGAAGGGTTTAGAGTTTGTAAACGCAGCTACCACTCTTGGTCGATCACTTGTTGCGAGGAATATTCATCTTGTATATGGGGGAGGTTGCCGTGGGTTAATGGGGGCTGTATCACTTGCTACATATGTAAGAGACAGTCAGGTTTTAGGTGTCATTCCTGAACCTTTAGCTCAACAGAACATCAATGGAAAGACAATTGGGGAGGAACTTAAGGTATCATCAATGCATGAATGAATGAAGATAATGCTTGAAAACTCTGATGCATTCATTGCCTTACCAGGTGGTTTTGGTACTTTGGAAGAAAATTTTCAAATTGTCTCTTGGGCCGAACTGAACATCTACTATAAACCCATTGGTTTGTTGAATGTTAAAATTTCTTTGATCTTTTGTTATTTTTTCTTGACAAAGCTGTGGAACAGAAATTTATCACTCCTTCGGCAAGACAACTTCTTATCTCTGCCTCCACTATTGATGAGCTCATTGATAAATTAGAAGCTTTTGAGTATGTACCTGATCAGGTATTAGCTCAGATAGATTGGTCAACAGGAAGCAGCGAAGGAAGTAACAAGAAAAGAAAGCCAGATCTGAAACTTTCTCTTTAATGGGTTTGATTTTATTAAAAAAAAATTGTTTTGTTTGGAAAGTATGATATGATTGTCATGGACTTATTAAACTAATTAGTGATGGCAGAGTAAGGAGTAATTTTACTCTTGAGACGCATCTTAATTGGTGGCAGAGTAAGGAGTTTTTTAGGTAATAATTAATTAGTATTAAATTGTGAAAGTACTAAAGTTTTATTGTTTGATTTCTTTTCGTGGTCGATGCAAGACCGACAATGTGCTTCTTTTTTCGCTAGGCGTTGATTCACTTCTTATCAGGTTGTGTTGCTCTTTTCTATATCTCTTTCACATTGAGGGCAATGTTATATTAAGTGTGGGGGAGAGATTTTAGCATGTTTCTGTTTCTTTTGGTTTGTTAAAAAAAAATCAATAAAAAAAAAGTTCATTGCATGATTGAATAACTTTTCTCCCTTCTTGAACTGATATGCTTGGTGATGGATGATTGAATTGATGAATTGAGTTTGATGGATGTATACCTTGTGAGATTTTGAGCCTAATGGATGGATTCAACATTTATGTCATTCTCTTCTTTCTTGTGTGATTTTCACTCATGTTAATGACCACTCTAGAACTTGCTTTGATTCTTTTTGAGGCTACATTTCACTTGCATGCATGAACATGATTGAGGTCCTCTTTCTTAATTAGCTAGTTTAACCAAATAGCTAACCTTGTTTTCAATATGATATCAAGCATTCTTTTGACTTCTTGAAAATTCTCTGATTCCTGCCAACCTTGTATATTTTCCTTTGCTTAATCCCTTTGAGCTTATTTGATCATTCCTTGTTTCTAGCTCATTATGTGTCTTAAATGAAAAATCGTGTTCTTACTTTACCTTAGGGAATAAAAGAACATCAGCTTGGTTAATGGATGAGTTTTTGAACAAGTGTGGGGGTGTGTGTACAAAATGGTTGTTGAAAAAGGAAAGAGTGCCTAAAAAAAAAGGAAAAATGTATGTATATAGTTATGTTCATATATATAAAAAAAAAAAGGATTGGGAAATGAATATGTAAAGGGATATACATTAGAGTTGGGATGAACTTTTATGCTTGTTATTTCAACTCAGCTCTCATTTGCTTTTATTCTCTTTGGTATTTATCTTCTCATATCCATTTTATCCTCTTCTGTTACCTTGATCTCACTACAACCTTGAATAAAGTCCTCATGATTTGTGTGTGCATGTGTTTTGAGTAGTGGAGAAGTAGAAGATAAGCAAGCTTATGGTAGTGCAATTTTCATGGGTTGAATTGAGTGAAATACCTACCTTTTAAACACTTGAGAGATTGAGGGAGAATCTTGTGAAGATCTATCATTCTCGATTCATGTTGAAGATACCTTGCTTGTTGGTTTGAGATGTGGAGAATTGTTAACTCATGAATGTTTTGATCCCTTGAACCTTTGGTTGTTCTTCTTGATTGTAAAATTTTGGGCTCTTGAATGTAGTTGGAATTTAAATTTTTGTTAATCTCTTATATCCTTGTTTTGGTCTTGAGTTTTGCCCAGGAGTGCAAAAAGCTAAGTGTGGGAAAATTTGATAATCACATATTTTATTCATTAAGAAACCCTTATGTTTAGTCATTTACACTCTCCATATTCTTAATTGATTGAGTTTGGTATGATTTTATGAGTTTGAGCTCAAATTGGACCTAATTGAATATTTTCAGCATTATTGAGATTTGACACTGTTTCTGTATTTTGGCCATAACTTGAGTTCCTAATATCTGATAAACATGAATTTTACCTTGTAGGAAAGTTAAGAGGAAGCTCTACAACTTTGATGAAGAGCTCGAAGTCCCAAACAGATGTCTAAAGGACCTAAGTTTACATGGAAGTCAAAATACGGGTTCTGTCACTAGAATCTGAATGGTGTGCACTCATAAAATCATATCTCAAGATGTAATAATGGAGATGGGTTGAAATTTGGACAGTTGATATTCAAGATCCAAATAAACAACTTTCATGAAGAACACTTTTTGAAAAAATGAAGTCTAGTAGGTCAGTTTGAGCTTGCAAGTCGGAACAGAGGTGTTGAAGTTGGGTTTGAGCAACCTGCGGTATTTGGGACATATCTTGGGCTGAAAGAAGCCAAATTGGACGAACCAGATACGCATTTTATAGCCAAGACAAATATCTACAACTTTCATGAAGAGTACTTTTCATGGATCTGAAGTATAGTGGGTCGTTTTTGGCTTCCAAGTCAGACACGAAATTTTCGTCCTCAACCACCCACTCATCCATCCACTAATCCACTCATCCATCCACTCATCCACTCATCCACTAATCCAACCACTCAACCACTCCACCCACTTATCCACTAATTCACCCACTCATCCATCCACTCACCCATTCATCTCCATAATTTCCCACTCACCAAAAGTCCTTTGGCATTTTCCACTCAACCAACCCACCCAACCATTCCATTCACTCATCCACTAAACCAATCCACTAAACCAACCCACTCAACCACTCCACTCAAACACTCCACTCACTCACCCACTCATCCACCCACTCCCTTTGTTATTTTATTACCCTTGACTTCTATAAAAGGCACCATTGGTTATCATGAATAAGTTGTATTCTCCTTCATTTCTATTATAGTTTCTTCTTGTTTCTTCATAATTTCTCTTAGCTTTTGTATATTTTGATGCTCCCCTTCATGATAATGGAGGGCTAAGCTACTTTCAGTCAATTTAGAACTCTTGAAGAGATTGTGGTTTAGATTCTTGAGACCTTGGTTATATATTGTATTTGATTTGTAATTGAATTCCTCTTTTCTTCTTCTTTCTTTTTCTTCTTGATCTTGAATGCATGAATGATGATTCTATTTATGTTGATCTGATTTGATCTTGGTTTAAGATTGAGATTTGTGATGAAACTTAGAACTGATTGATCTAAACTAATCACATAAATGAAGATTGAGATTTGTGATGAAACTTAGAAGCTGATTGATCTAAATTAATCACGAGAATTGAAAAGGTTAGGTTCTCGATTTGTGCCTAAGTTAATTGAATTCGGAACTTGAAATTAACATAGATCTTCATGAATGGTGTGATTACGGATTTGTGTTTATCACTTGTTAATTGAATTCTAGACGATCGTCTAGTATGAATTCTGGATTTGATGCAGAGATCTCGGTTAGATCCAAATTAACAATTCAATTGTGCTTCAAGTGTTTTATGAAGGGTCTATGATTGAATCCCCCAATCTTGGATAGGTTTCTAAATTGACTACTCTTTAATTGTTATTTCTTCCGTTAATTTTGTTAAGTACGATCTTAAATTGTCAAACCCCCCTTTGCTAACTTTCACTTGATTTGATTAAATTGCATCTACAATCCTCGTGGATATGATCCGATGTTGTCACTGTGCTACAAGCTTAGGTAATAACTTCGGTTATAATTTTGACTGAGTTCGGCGCTCGTCAGTGTGATAGAATTGCTGTGAGATTAAGTTTCCACCATTCCCTATCTATAACCGACTCTCGAATCCGATCTAGTTTTCAAAGACTATTTTTTAATATTAGTTTTCTATTTTTTTTAAATTCAAATAAAATTGTTGGCGACTTTATTTTTATCTTTTTAAAATCTTGCGAGTTACTACTTCGCCGCGATCCCGATCGCGACATATTGTGTATAGTTTTTTTGGTACAATAATATTATACTTAGTTTAGTTATTAATAAAGTTAATTATATTAATTATTTTTACTAGTTTAGTGTTTATTATAAACATATTTTTTAATTTATGAGAAATGATGAATTAGTTTTTAGATTGTGATTGATTATTAAATAATTTTAATTTAAAATTTTATATCTATGTCGCGGGACGAAACCAATGGGAGTTTTGATTTTTTTTATAGGACGATTGTGAGTTTTAATCCTTACAACAGCAGAGTAGGGTATTGAGCAAACCATTGCCATGGCAAGTGCATTATAAATATTGGACTTTAGGTTCCCCCAGGCCCTACAATTGTAATCTGTGCTTCCGCACGTTTAGATTAGTTGAACACTTGAATTACTTGAATTACAACGATTTGGATACCACCTTCTCTCATGTTTTCAAATGCCAGCCTGTAAGAAGGGCGGAACAAGAATTTTTTTAAAAAAAAATACACAAATTAATTTAGATATGTGCATAATTTGAACTATTTAAGAAAATTGTAGTCGACTAAAGTTATCGAATGCTACGTGATAGTATGTAAAGAATGCATAAATGTCAGGCTGTACAGGTATTAATATCTCAAAAAATTTATTGGAAGTGCAAAAGAGAAATAGCACTTTATGGGAAAGAAAAGTTAAACAAAAATTACTTTTATAAGTAATACATGTAAAAATAAGTTTTTTATATAAAAAAAATAGGTCAAGTCTCCTCAAGCAACACGTGGCGCCGCCCTTGCTTATCGGAAATTTCTTACTTGAATTTTGTGAATACTTTAGAAGTAAGAACAATTTTTTTTAACGCTATATGTGGATATTTTTTTATTAATACAACAGTAAAGAATGAGTAAGAAATGATCATAAAAAGAAGAGAAAAAACATAATACAATTATCTTTCTTTTTATTTAAAATATTAATAAAAAATAAAATAAAATAATATTTATTTAACATTTAAATTATAATAAAATAAAATAAAATATAAAATATTTAATTTTAAACTTATAAACTTATTTCCCTCTATTTTGTCCTAATTTGAAGAGAAACAAAATTTGATATTAAAAAAAAATTAAGAAATGATTCTTTTTAAACTCTCAAATAAAAAATATTATTTTCCTCCCTTCATTTTTTTCATTTTCTCCTTATCCCTTATAATCTAAACACAATATAAGAAACTACAAAATAAATCTTATAAAAACCTTATTTATAGTACGCGTTTCAACATTGTTGTTTGTTTTTGGCAAAAACGTCAAAAACAAGGAAACGTTTAATGTCCTCCACAAAAATGGTGGAATACTCATTTTCTTCCTCTTTTCCTGTTCCTTATCATCTACACACAACATAAGAAACCACAAAATAAAACTTATAAAGACCTTATCTATAACATGCGTTTCAGCATTGTTGTTTGTTTTTGGCAAAAACGTCAAAAACAAGGAAACGTTTAATGTCCTCCACACAAACAGTGGAATACTCAAAGTCTAACAAATGAGAATAATTGATTTATTATTAAAATAAAAAAAATTATTTATTTATTATTTTATTAATAAATAATAAGTATAATTTATATAATATATATTTTTTTTTTTATAAATTTTAATTAATAATATTTACATATATTCAAATTTATACACAAAAAATTAAACTTTTTTTTATCACAAATAATTATATATAATTGTTTTTATAAATATCAATTGATAATAATTATATATACAATAATATGATTTAAAAAAAGAGAACTTACTATAACATGTAAATGTTTGCTGGAGGACAGCACTCCTTTTTGGCGTAGTACGGAAAACGCTTCCCAAAAACAATTGAGTGGCTCTCCTTCAAATGGTACTCCTTGTGGGTCATACTCATCTTTCCCAAATAGATTATGTGTGTGTTTGGATTGCAGTTGATAAACTTAAGTTTAGTTGAAAGTGTATTTGCAAATTTAAGTTTGGTTGAAAGTGAGTTTGCAGTAACGTAATTTATGTTTGGAAACTTTTGTTTCAAAAGTGAGTTTGATAAAATGAATGTTGTTTAGATGATAGTTTAAACAAGATTTAACACACAAATATTACCTAACGTACTTTTGTTGAATGGAAAAACAATAAATTGTTGCTTTTACTCTAACGGACATTTGATGACATTTCCAGTTGAATTCAACTGAGAAGAAAAATTAACAAATAACAATTCACGCCCTTCAAAGTCATTCAACGTTAGTTTGCTGGTCCAAATAGGTTTCCAAACATGCACTATAAAGTGACCCCCGCGGCAGGTCTCCGACTTGGGTGAATGCAATAATATTTTCGCACCACCAGCGATATCCACAGAGATAAGCAGAAAGAACACCACATGATGTTGAAGAACCTACGTGTTCACCAATCGTTCATCACCAACTGTGCATCTTTCCCCTTATATATATACTATAGGAAAGATACTCATAATTGTCACAGCAATAATTGGTTCTTGAACAGTGTGAGTTCTTTTTCCTTAAGTACTCAGGGACCGAAGAAGGTTCATATTGGGTGTGTGTCTGCATTAAGGCTGTGATGGCAAGTAGTAGTGGCAACACCAGCACTAACACCAAATCTCTGAATGTGAAAGCCATGTGACCGTGAAGCAAAGTGGTGGTGGGCTCCTAACGAATCTCATAAATGGATGTCTTGATGGGATCAAAGATTTGGTTGGGAAAACACTTGTTTTGGAGCTTGTGAGCAATGAGCTTGATCCAAGTAAGTTCAATTTCTTTGCTTCTATGTTCTCATCCATTGTCGGCATAGTTTCCGTCTTAAGTCACAACTGTAATTTACCACTTGATGTCAATACAATCCCTGTCTCCCGTTCCCCAATTGGGCCAACCCCTAACCAGAGAAAAGAAATGTCAATTTATAACTAGAAATTTATTAAAGAAATTTACAATTGAAACGAATGAGAATTGATTCAACGAATAGGTTCAATGAAAAGGACTTGGATTTGATTATTGTGAGAGGTTTTTCATTTATAGATAGCCGTACTCTAAACTGATATTGAAAGGCTTGTGACATTGTCTTAGAAAGAGAGCACTTTTCCTTGACCATAACTTTTTTATAAAAAAATTAAAATAATTTATAATTTATAGATTTCTTTTTTTTTTGTCAGTTCATTATTTTGTCACAAAAGAAGTTTAGGATCGAAAATCTTAAGGGGTGTTTGGTTTTGTTTTGGTCTTAGAGAGAGAAAACTTTTCCTTGACCATAGCTTTTTTATAAAAAATTAAAATAATTTATAATTTATAGATTTCTTTTTTTTTGTCAGTTCATTATTTTGTCACAAAAAGAAGTTTAGGATCGTAAATCTTAAGGGGTGTTTGGTTTTGTTTCTTATTTTTAATTGATATTTTTTTATAATTATAAAAATGTCATTTTATATTTATTTTATCTATTATTTTTAAATTTTTGTGAAAAATATCTTGTTTTAACTATTTTTTTACAAAATTTTTAAAATTAAAAAATAAAAAAAAAAAATTGATATTTTTATAATATTTAAGAAAAATATATCAATTAAAAATAAAAATAAAAATAAGAAACAAATGAAACATAGCTTAACAGTGTGACTGGAACTGGACATCCTACCGATTGCATCCATGTGTATAATTAACCTGCTCAACTAAATGATTGGGATAAAATCATCAGACCTGTAAACCGTTTCAACTGTGTTAAAAGAAAAAGCCAGCCCACAACTCCAAATTGTAGGTTGAACGTTTGTGGCTGCAAGTTGCGCCTTCATCTTCATTCCAGTAATGCTACTCATTTTCATTCTCTGTCTGTATTCTAGAATATCATTGAAGGGTGAAAACTTAAAAACTTAACAGTGTGAGTAGAAAAGTGAACAGATAAGAGGAGAGAAAATAGGAGTGAGATAAGAGAAGAGAAAAACTTTTTTGAAGAAGAGGAAATCCGCGATAATCGATTTTCTTTTAATGATTAAGTTAAATTTAGGTTGATCCGGGTGACTTAGTGACGTTGACGTGGATTGATTATTTTTTTTATTGAAATTTTATAAAAATATAGTTTTTAAAATTTAAATATTATATTTAAAAGTCTTTGTTATTAAGTAAATTTTATTACTAAATCATAAATTTTTGTTGAAAATTATTTTTTATTTTTTAATTTATATTATTATTTAATTAATGAGGAGATCGAACTACATCGGTGTAAATTTTTTTTTACTTTCACTCATTTTTAATCATTAGATTCACTTTCATCTAATGATTGAGGTGATTTCATTAAAAGTAACCATTAGATGAAAGTAGATCTAACGATTAAAAATGAGTGTAAGTCAAAAAAGATTTACACTGATGTAAATTGATCATTCCTCTTAATTAATATATTATTATTATCACTTACTTAGAAATATATTTTTTATGTAAAATTTTTTGTGTAATATTTTTTACATCAAAGTAATTATTTTATAATAATTTTTAAAAAATATTTTCTTTTTTATTTAATTTTTTTATTTAACTATTTAACTCATGATTAGAAAGTTAATCGGACCTTCTACACCAAGTCAGATCCGAATTATAGATGTATGAGTAGAATAGTGGAACAAATAAGGCAGAGTAAATTGGTGAGAGAATGAAATTGCCTTTCAAACCTGGCAAGCTTTGTTACTAGGCATGCAAGCTTTAACAGGTAGTTGGCTAGTCAGCCAATTTTCTAGTGTTCTTAAAACTGGTCGGACTGGTTGGGCCACCGATTAGACAATACATTGGTTTGAGGTTCAATCACAAATCGTCTTAATGGTTAACTCAGACAAAACTGGTAAAAACTGAATAAAATCAATAAAATTGAAAAACCGCAACCAGAAAACCGACTGGTTCTCTTTCAAGGCTCCTTTTCTATTACTGGTCCTTCGTCTCTGTCATCCCCTATCATGTCTCCTCTCTTCATATTAATCCAGAGAGCAAAGCCAGAAACTTCTTCCTTTCATTAGCAAGAAATCTGTCAATTTCTCTTGGTTCCTGTCATTAATTAACAAGTAGTGCTGCAATGAAACGAAGACAAGTGAATGCTAAAAAGTTAAGAAAAGGAAGATATGGATACATTGGCTGTTGACGGTGGCTGTTGTAAAATGAGGAGTTTCATTTTGTTTATTATTTTCAAACAAGACAGTTGGGCTTACATGATGTGTTGCTCATAGCTTATTAGTTCCTCTTAGATTTTGAATAAAGAACTTGTTTGCAAGTAGATAAAAGTAGAAAAAAATACTTAATAAATTTATCAAGAAATTAGCATTATTATAACTACCGGATGATCATGTTAATCTGTTTTTTTTTTTTCATCTAATTAGAATATATGCAAATATTTATATTTAATTATATATTACAATAAAATTACATAGTCCAATAATCTATGATTACGTCAGTAAATAGTGAAAGTAGAAGAGTAGTTTTTTTTTTTATTTTTGGACGTGAAATGAAAAAGCAGTTTAATAGAATGGTTATATTGGTGTTGACTGGTGACTATCTGTTAAGAACATAGATTCATTGGTGTTGGTTTAAGTACAATTCTGTTAAATAATATATATTGTATTGTATGAGAAGAAGAGAAAATAGATAATAAGCAATTTAACAATCGTCATGATCTTGCAAGATATAGAGCGTGAGACTACAAGATTTTACAAGATCTAGTGCAAATCCTAGCATAACTATCTTTATCTAAAATATATGGATAAAGCTTCCTACACATTAGGTGTGCAATTTATATTTAGTATATATGGCAGAATTAAAGTATAGATATATAAAAAATAAAGTATAATTATATATAATTAGATAATAAAAATTATGAATTTATAAAGTGATTCGAGTATAAGTGCATATGTAACACTCTAAAAGAAGAGGAAGTAAACAATCTATATTGTCCAAAGTAATATATATATATATAGGGGATCGATTTATACCAGTGTAAGTCTTTTTTGATTTACATTTATTTTTAACTGTTAGAACTACTTTCATCTAATGATTGAGATTATTTCGTTAAAAATAACTATTAGATAAAAATGAATCTAACAGCTGAAAATGAATGTAAGTGAAAAAAAGACTTATCTGTGTATAGAATTGATTTATATATATATATATATATATATATTCATTTCCTCATGAATATATGTAAATTGTATTTGGTATAAACGAAGGTGAGGTGAAGTGGAAATTAATAGATTCTCACATTTCAAAGTTAGGATAAGACGAAGTATTTAGTTACATATCAATTATACCGTTGAATTTCAAATATATGTAAATTAATTTCAAATAAAATATTAATTTAAACAAAATTTAGTGGAGACAAAAATAAAGAAAAAACATATAAAGCCATTGAATTGAATGTGAATTTGTGCAGAAAACTTTTTATTTGAAACTGCTTAAATTCATATATAAAATAATAATACAGAAATGTATATGATTTTTTGTATTGGTAAAATAACATTATCTCAACTAATTAGCACAGGAAATAAAAAAAGTTAAAATTATTATATTCAAATGAATCCACCTACTTAGTCATTTAAATTATCCTTTTTGCTTTCAAATTCTTTTTCCAATAAAATCATATGAAACCTCGAATCAGTAATTGAGATTAATTAGTAGTAGATAAATAATTTAAATTTGGATGCTTTTAATTTCTTCTATGAAATAATGAAGACAAATTTTATTGATTGTATTAGTATTACAATAATTGACAAAAGAAAAATAGTATTACAATAACTTCCTACAATTCTTAATGAATATATGTATTCTAAATTGTATATATGCAAAATGATAGACTCCATAGACAATGTGGGAAAAATAAAATTGGTGCATATTTACACTAATTTGATGAGTGCATAGGAGTTAATGCGTGAAAGAAAAATAATAGAGTTTAAATTTGATGTTTACACTATCATTTAATAATGTATTGATCAATTATTAGAATATGATTGGCATTATTCATGTACCAATTTATTTCTCCTAAGTATAATACTTAGATAATACTTAGGGTGAGTTGTTAAGTATTTCATTAGCTGTTAATTATATTTAATAAACTTTTAAACATATATTATGAAATCAATTGTCAATAAATATTTAACAATTCAACCTGAATATCATACTTAGGGATGGAAACGAGACAGGTCAGATTAAGTCTTGCCTTAAACGGGCATGACTTTTTTTTTTCTAAATGTAAGCCTGAATTTGTCCTATTTACTTTACATAAACTATTTTTTAAGGCTTGATTTGATCTTTTTAAAGTCTGACATGAACTGAATGTCTATTTAAAGATTTACTTTATAATAAACTATTTAAATAAGCCAACACACATATCTTTAAATATGTCAATCGAATAAGCTAGTGAGCCTATGTCTTTATTAACAAGTCTAGATTTTAAAAAAAATATTATTTGCAAAATTTATTATATTATATAAATATTAAAATATCATAATACATAAATAAAGTAATAATATATATAATTAAATAAGTCAGTCCAATAGACCTAAAAGACTTTTATAAAGACTTGAAACCTATTTTGTTTAATTAAATAGACTTTTTTCATGCAGTCAGCAACTTCTTTTCTTAACTGCAGTATTGGCCATTTTCTTTTTAATTTTCTTGGCATTCCTGTTGGGGCTAATCCCAGGAGGTGTTCTACTTGGAAACCCATCATTAATCTTATGAAGAGGAGACTATTAGGATGGAGAAAATCTCAGCTGTCGATTGGTGGTAGAGTGGTCTTGATCAACTCTGTTTTATCCAATTTGCCGGTATATTTTTTCTCTTTTTTCAAAGCTCCTAAAAAGGTAATTAACTCTCTTATTAAAATCCAGAGAAACTTTCTTTGGGGTGGTTTGGATGATAATCGGAAGGTTTGTTGGATTAGTTGGGAAAAAGTTTGTAAACCAAAGTCTATGGGTGGACTTGGGGTAAAAAATCTGGAAGTTTTTAATTGGAGTCTTTTAGCAAAGTGGAAGTGGAGATGTCTTTATGATTGTAATGCTGTTTGGTTTAACTTTCTCTCCCTCAGGTATGGTATTTTAAATTCTGGTGTTCTTGATGGTTACAGTACAACAAGGCATTCCTCTCTTTGGTGGAGGGACTTGATTTCTTTAAATACAATATGGTTTCCTAATATGGTGAAACCAATTCTTGGTAGTGGCAATGTTATTAGATTTTGGGAAGATCAGTGGTTGGGCTCTTTTTCCTTCAAGGATGTTTATCCTAATTTGTACCAGCTTGCATCTAATCATCATATTTCTGTGGCTAATGCTGGGGTTTGGCTTGGAAATGAATGGAGGTGGTCCTGGTATTGGAAACGTAATTTATCTATAGATGAGGAAATTGCTCTTGCCAATTTGAAACTTTGTTTATTTGATGTTAAACCTGATGTGCATTTGAAAGATAGATGGATATGGCTGCCTAATTCCTCGGGTGTGTTCTGTACAAAATCGGCTTATTCTAGTTTGCTCCAATGTGATTGTGAGGATGCTGTTTTGAATTTAAATCTCTCAATGGCTTTTAAAAAAGTATGGAGAACTATTGTCCCTTCAAAGGTAGCTGTGTTTGTTTGGCGCTTATTACAGGATCGACTTCCTACTAGGGAGGCTTTGATACACCGAGGTATTATCCCTGCTTCCTATAATGGGTGTTGTGTTTTCTGCTTCCAACACGCGGAGATGGTGGACCATTTGTTTTGTCATTGTGAGGTTTCTTATAATCTTTGGTGTTCAGTTTACTATTGGTTGGGCATTTCTGGTGTGTGGCTTGATAATGTGGTAGGGAACTTTCTGGCTCATAGGTTGCCTATTAAGGGTAAGCATGCTGGGAAGTTGTCTCATCTCTTTTGGTGTGCTGTTGTTTGGACAATTTGGTTGGCCAGAAATAGAATTATTTTCCAGAATGGTTGTGTAGATCTCAAAGTACTGTTGACGCAGGTGAAGATTATTTCATGGAATTGGTTCATCTACAGGGAAGGTAGATGTTCTGGGAGGTTATTTTCAGACTGGTGCTTAGATCCAGTTTTATGTTGTTCTTTTGTCTAATGTACTGTGTTTGACTCTTTCGTGATTTGGAGTATTTCTTATACTCCTTTGTTATTAATAATATTTCTTTTTGCTGATAAAAAAAAATAGACTTTTTAAAAAGTCTTGACCTGACATCTTTGTCAAACAAGCTAGACTAAGTCAGACTTTAAACAAGTTAGACCATAGACCTCCAACGTGGCATCTAACCTATTTCTACTTCTAACCATACCCATAAGGATATCATAGCAATCGTGAAAGCACATGTAACCAGATCGATTATTGAACCAGTGAAAATATAAATTTACGATTCATTGATTTAACCCTAGTTGAACAGATGATAACTAAATGTATTTTTTAAAAATTTTATATATATTAAATAATAAATTAATATATTATTAAACTAACAACCCTTCATAGTTAAATAATATAATATTCTCTTTTCTCAACAATAATATGACATTCTCTAAGCTCTTTTTTTTTTCGTGATTGACATTCTCTAAGCTAAAACTCCAACCTTAAGAAGCCAGCCAACCCAAATTGTAACAAGTTTTTTTATTAAATATTTCTGAGGAAGCCCAATCCAACAACAGCCTGAGAACTATACCCAAGTATTACAATTAGATTTCCAATTAATAGGTTTTAATTAGATTTCTCCTACTGCTTGACTTTTCCTGATAGACACCAAGAAAGAAGAAACACGATGTCGGCAACTCTTTGCAGCAGGAAGTAAGGGGGGGAAATGGTCAAATTAGCTTTGCCTTAAATGAATTTGATTTATATTCTAAATATAACTTCTGAGTTTAGCCTATAAACTTAACTTTTTAAAAATTTATTTAAAGATATATTTTATAATAAAACTTTTAAATAAATCAATAAATTTACATTTAAATAAATTAACAAACTTTTATTTTGGGTAACGGACTAAGCATTAAAATATAGGCCATCAACATAAAATAAGTAAATATTCCCTGTTTCACATATAATTTGCTTGTGAATTCAGCTTAGGAAACGATTTGAACTGTAGAAACAAGTAGGAAAATGAAAATTGGAATTGGAATAGAAACAAAGGTAAGCAAGAAGATCTCACTATCACCAAGCCCTTTCAAGTACGGAACTCAGGTCCTGTGGTATAACGGCATGAAATATATTGGTTGAACAACAAAATTAGCCAATCTTCAAGACCCACAGCTTAAACTCTCAGAATATGTGCAGAGATAGAGCAAAAAAAGAGAGCCAAATCCAGCAGCAATTACATCAAGTCGTGCTGATCATGGAGCCAAAATAAAAAAGGAAACAGTGGTGGCATAACAACAGCAACTGAGATTGGGGAGGCTCACCAGCAGAGTGGTCGCCTGAGCCGCTCAGCTTGGTCGCGAACTCTCCAGATCGAGAATGGAGGTACCAGGTTCAGGTATGGACGAGGAGGAGCGGTCCTATTTGCCTATTTTGATTCTGAACTCAGAAGTTACTAAGTTAGGTTCTTTTATTGTTAAACTGTTAGTATTAAAATTAATTTAAAAACAAAAATCAATATTTATAATTATAAGTTATATTATTATAATTATAATTATTATAATAATATATTATATTATATATATATTTAAATAACTTAAACTAATTTGTCAAATTTAAAAGACTTTTTAAATGATTTAAAATCTAATTTTTTTAATTAAATAAACTTTTAAAAAAATTTAATTTAATTTATTTAGTAAACATGTCAGACTTAAAGTGAATCATGGTGTAGATCTTGAGACAATCTGACCTGTTTTCATTTCTAGTAGGAAGGAAGCAACTTTTGGCAGCAACGCATACAAGCCATCCCAATGTAGCCGCGAATACGTCACAGGCACTTTGTGGGAGCAGTGTACAGAACGACGTGGCAGCAACCTTGCTCACGATGGCAACGAAACTCCTTGCAAAAGGAAGGAAGGAGCTCCTGGAAGCTCTTAGATGATACAAAACAACATCATTTTGGCTAAATTGTTCAAATCGGTCAACCACTAGTTCGTACCATTTTCTTGGTTTTCTACTGCTTCTTTCTATTTTTCTCCAATTTTCTTTATCATCGGTTCCACGATTGAAACGGACTGGACATATGGCTGGTTCACTAATTTTTCGGTTGAACTAGCTGATTCAGTCCAATTTTTTTTTTATCATTGCTCCTTACATGATTAGATGGAATTTTTACTATCAGTGTATAAAAAATTAAATCTAAAATAATATTTATGGACAACAAATAGAGAAAGTTATTGTTTCCTTCAATACATATAAACTCATCAATTAATTGAGTAGTTCTACAAAATTATTTTTTTCTGATAATATTTCACGTGAGAAACTAATGTATTAAAATATAGTCATATATCTAATCAGACTCTTTTTAATAATGATATTTTTTATACACATAAATTTTAAGATTGAATTCATAACCACATATATAAGAGACTAAATTTTTTTTATTCGAATTAACACATTGGTAGTTTTACAAAATTATTTAAGAATTTAATTTTGATACACTATTAATATAAATTTTTTTACATTATTATTCAATTATAAATTACTACATATATTATTTTTAAAATAATTATTGTGATAGTCAAATAATTTTTATAATATAATATGTAATTGAATAACAGTATAAGAGAGTATATTTAAATTAAATCCATTATTTAATATAATTTCTTAGTACATTAAAATTTTACAAGTCTCTTTTTTTTTTCCCTTATCCGTCGCCCTTGTTTTTTTTTCTTTCCTTTTGGGTGAGTCTTACCCCTTGTTTTCTTTGAATGAAGAAACGAACTCAGAAAAAAAGACAATAAAAGGTTACGCACACGAGGCAGAGAAAACAGAGAATGAGGTGCAGTATGAGGTCACATTTGAGTTACCAGCAGATTTCGGGAATGTGGGTGCTGTTCTGGTTGAGAATGAGTACCACAAGGAGGTGTTTCTAAAGAGTATAGTCGTTGATGGCTTCCCTGATGGGCATGTGCACCTCACCTGTGATTCATGGATTCAGCCCAAGCAAGACAGTCCTGTGAGGAGAGTCTTCTTCACTGACAAGGTTAGAATAATAAAATGGCATTTTAAGCTGTTTTTAGTTTTATGGAAAACAGTTCAATTTTGGAGACGATAATTTTGATAGAAAATAATTCTTCAGAGGTGTTTATAAATTATGATATATGTTCTGTTACAATGTTATAGTATTTTATTTGTTCTTATGAGTTGTTTCTTTTTTCTCTCTCTTTTTTTTTTTTTTGTACTGGAGTTCATAAGTTTGTCAATAGAATTGATTGCTATATCATGTACAGGAAAATGGTAAAATTTCACGTCAAACGTTAAATTCTAAAACCTAACATTTCTTAATAAAATAGACATTTTTTAACAATGAATCAGCAACGGCTTAACCATAAGACAAGTCAAGTTCTTGTTTGAGATCCCAATTTTTTTTTTCAAGATTTTAGGTCTTATAATTTAATAATATTATATTTATAACTTAGATAATTATTATATTTATTTATTTACAACAAGTTAAGGCTCTTAATTTTTTTAGAAAAAGAGTATGCAATTCTTATAAATTTTGATTTTTTTATAAATCATTATTATGAAATTTAAAATATGTTTAGTTAGTCTTTAAATTTTAATTAATGTATTAATAAATTATTTTATTTAATTTAAATATATTAATTAAATTAACGATAATATTATATAATAATATTTTATTTATTTGATAAAAAAAAATATATTTAAAATTAAATTTTAATAAAAAAATTAATAAATAATTTTAATTAATGTTAATACAAATAAAATAATAATATATAATATTATCGTTAATAAATTAATAAATTTAAATTAAATATAAAAATCTATTGAGATATTAATTTAAATTTAAGAATTAATTAAAAAAATTTTAAAATTCATAATAATGATTTACAAAAAAATTAAAATTTAAAGAGTCTCTGTACTCTTTTTCCAACCGTTTATAATACTTAATAAATCGCATTCTCCTTTTCATATTAATTATTCAACTATAACTTAATCACTTCCACAGAATATCTATTTTTTATCCCTATTTGTTGATCCGCTCCCCTCTTTATTTCTCACTTTTCCAACACTCTAAAGTTTAATGGTTTTTTTTCCCTTATAAAACTAATTTTTTTCGTAAAATATTTTTCACTCTTATTTAATTTCTTGATTATTGACAGCAACAAGAATTGTTGAATCGCAAGTTCTTTTTCTGTTTTTCACTCTTTCACACTTTTCCAATCACTCTAAGTCATATTTAAATAAATTTAATTAATAACTTTACATCTAAAAAAGCTAAAAAATTAAACTTTAAATAAAAATTATATTAGTTTTATAAATTAGATTAAAGACCTTGTTAAAATTTGGCTTTAAGCCATCAACTCGATTGAGGCGCTACTGTAATGAATTTTTTTCTTTTGATTTCTTCACATCCTTCTCCTCCCAACTAAACATATCCTTAGTTGTAAATCTCTTTCACATCAACAAATTTTTTATGTGTTTTTTCATTCTGTTTTTTAATCTGACACTATAGTGCTCTTGTGGTTAATTTACCTATGAATGCTACAGTTGTACTTGCCATCACAAACACCAAGTGGATTGAGAAGGCTGAGAGAAGAGGAGCTGGTGCAGCTGAGAGGGAATGGCGAAGGAGAGCGCAAGAGCTCTGACAGAATATATGACTATGATGTGTACAACGATCTTGGGGATCCTGATACCAACATTGACCTCAAAAGACCTGTTCTTGGTGGCACCAAACATCATCCATATCCAAGACGGTGTCGTACTGGTCGAAAGCACTCTGATGCAGGTCATCTGCTCATATCATTTTATTTTTATTTGTCTATAATAATATAATATAATAAATGTTAATATGAAAGAGCATAGTAAAATGTTGTGTTCAATCCTTGTTAGTGATGTTTCTAAGCCACTAGTGAATTAAAGTGGTATAGACCTTTTGGTGTAAAAAGTTTTACTGTTACACAAAGTTGTGTGTTCAATCCTTGTTAATGATGTTTCTAAGCCACTAGTGAATTAAAGTGGTATGCATCGTCAAGGTAAAAAGTTTTACACTAAAACAGTTTTGTGTTCAATCCTTGTGAGTGATGTTTGTAAGCCACTAGTGAATTAGTTGTAAGAGATTTGTGTAGGTTGCTATATAAGTGATAGGTTCAAACTTCTGTAATGTAAGTCAATGTAAAAGGAACAAACCAGAAAAGATTATTTCCGTTCATAAAGTTCAGAAGTAGAACACCTTGATGTGTTTTTCAATTTGTTTAAATATATAAAATTAAATGAATGTTTGAAAATAAAAGACTAGATATTAGAAAACTTATCACATAATTTATATTCTTTGATTTTTGTTTAAGTTATTTTGTGCTTTACACAATACGAGGTTATTCTCTTCATTTCTTAAAATTTTTCAGATTTTAACAAAGACGAGATTTAATTTCAAATTAACTAACAACTTCAACCAATTTCTGTTGTCACTTTTTTTCATATTATTTATAGTGGAAAACATTTCAACATGTAAGTTTATAAGACAATTTGCATTTTGTTTTTGTCGTTGTTGTTATACAGACCCATCGTCTGAGAAGAAAAGTTCAAGTTTTTATGTTCCTCGTGACGAGGCATTTGCTGAGATAAAGCAGACACAGTTCACAACAACCACAGTAGCCTCAGGATTGAGTGCAATTTTAGAATCCTTAGATGCAATTCTCACTGACCAAAATCTTGGATTTGTAAGCTTTGAAGACATAGACACGCTCTACAAAGAAGGGTTTCATTTACCACCTCTTAAAGACAATGGGTTAACGTTGCTCCAAAGAGTCATTCCCAAGTTTATCAAGGCTGCTAATGATAGCCAGAATAGTTAGCGCTTTGATACCCCAGAAGCAGTTAAAAGTAAGTACATTTATATAGATAAGTGACTATATCATAAGTGCTTATATTTAAATTTGATATTGCTAGACAACTGCTTATTGCGTTACTAGCTTTTATAGCTTGTCCAATAAACTTTACAAATTGCTCATCCGAATGCACTATCAATATCAAATAACTGCATTCTGAGATAAGCTAATCATTTTTTGGCCTTGGGAGCTTGACATTATTAGTCTTAGGGACAGACTTTCCTAAAAGCTTAATGAGTTATCTGAAGGCTTAATATTGATTTTATATCTAACAATTTCTCTCATCCAAGAATTCTTTGGGCATGAACTTGAAGCATGGAAAATGAACAGGTCCACTTCACTTTGAGCTGAAATTTAACTTAATTTTAGAGAATGAGTGCAACAAGGATTGAACTCCTAATCACTTAGACTTCGATATCTTGTCAAGGATCAACTTCTCTTAAAATTTAAGATGTTAGGTGAAAGCTCAAGACTAGTTTTATATTTCCAACAGTCAAATGATGGAAAGGGGATAATAAGCCACAGTTCAAGCGGTTGAAAAAAATTACCTAAATCTAAAAGATACCACAAAATGCAAATTCCCTCTAACTCTATGATTGAGATGATTGTGAGTTTTGGAATTGCAGGGGACAAGTTCTTTTGGTTTTCAGATGAGGAATTTGCTACGGAGACTTTGGCAGGTGTCAACCCGTATAGCATCCAATTGGTCAAGGCAATAGTTGCTACAAGTATTTTGTTTACTCCTTTCACATTATTATATACGCTCAATAATTTTTCAATGTTTTCTTTTGGGTATATTCATTATGTAGGAATGGCCTTTGAGAAGTAAACTAGAACCCCAAATTTATGGTCCACCAGAATCAGCTATCACGAGAGAAGTCATCGAGCCACAGATAATTGGCTATGGCACAGTTGAAGAGGTACCCAAGCATCATTCAATGACTTTACTAAATTCAGAATGTGTTATGCTTAAAAATTGTTTAATTTGAATACATGCAGGACATTAAGGAGAAGAAGCTGTTCATGTTAGACTACCATGATTTATTCGTACCATATGTAAGCAAAGTGAGAGAGGTTAAGGGAACCACACTATATGGATCACGGACACTATTCTTCCTCACCAATCATGGCACATTGAAGCCACTAGTTATTGAGCTCAATAGACCACCTGCCGATGGCAAGCCACAGTGGAAGCAAGTCTTCACACCTGCTTCTCATTCAACCGATCTCTGGCTTTGGAGGCTTGCCAAAGCTCATGTTCTTGCTCATGATTCAGGTTATCATGAACTTATAAGCCATTGGTGCATACCGTCATTTCATTCTCTTCTGCCATGCATTAAGATTTGACTCTACCAATTAATTATGATAAGTTCACTGGATCATAACTGGGTTAACTTAGTACATTTAAATGGTCAATTTTTGTATGCTAAGAACTCACTGTGCCGCCGAACCCTTTGTAATTACAACAAATAGGCAACTTAGTGCCATCCATCCAATCTACAGATTATTGCATCCTCATCTGAGATATACAATGGAGATCAATTCCCTTGCCCGTGAACTGCTTGTCAGTGCAAATGGGGTCATTGAAATGTCATTCTCTACTAATAAATATTCAATGGAATTAAGTTCCGTGGCATATGATCAACTTTGGCGGTTTGATTTGCAGGCACTTCCCAATGATCTTATTGACAGGTATAGTCTATACCATAGAGATGCTTTAGGATTTGTTTGTGTTTTCTTCTTTTTCAATACCACATTAAGCATTCAGTTTCTGGTATTAATTGCTGTTCTTTCAGAGGAATGGCTGTGGAAGATCTTAATGCACCACATGGCCTAAAGTTAACAATTGAAGATTACCCTTTTGCCAATGATGGTCTCCTCATATGGGATGCCATCAAACAGTGGGTCACAGAGTATGTCAACCATTACTATCCAAACCCAAGCATCATAGAGTCTGACCAAGAGCTCCAAGCATGGTGGACAGAAATAAGAACAGTGGGTCATGGAGACAAATCTGACAAACCATGGTGGCCAGATCTTAAAACACCTGAAGACCTGATTGAGATCATCACCACTATAGCCTGGGTAGCATCTGCTCATCATGCAGCCGTGAACTTTGCCCAATATACTTATGGAGGCTATTTCCCTAATCGACCGGCAATTGCTAGAAACAAAATGTCTACAGAAGACCCTTCAAAGGAAGAGTGGGAAAAATTTCTGAACAAACCTGAGCAAACCCTTTTGGGGTGTTTCCCATCACAAATCCAGCGAACTTTAGTGATGGTAGTTTTGAACTTATTATCAGATCATTCACCAGATGAAGAGTATATTGGGCAGTACATGGAGCCATCTTGGACTGAGAATCCAACTATAAAGGCAGCCTTTAAAAGTTTTAATAAGAAGTTGAAGGAGATTGAAGGTACTATAGACTCAAGGAATGCAAACAGTGAATTGAAGAATAGACATGGAGCTGGGATAGTGCCTTATGAGCTACTGAAGCCTTTTTCTGGGCCTGGAGTCACTGGAAAGGGAGTTCCATATAGCATATCCATTTAAAGTTTGGTAATCTAAAGCAGAATATTCATTAATAATTTCTTTCTAGTGCTGTATGTCAAGGTCCTCAATAGTAAACATAATGACAGAAGAATTCTTCAGGAATTGTACTGTGTGCAGGAATTGTACTGTCCTACAGCAGATCATAAGTTGAAATTTTATATAATAAGATTAGTTTCACATTTCAATTTCCTTTAGAGGAATGGCAATATAGAGTTACAGACAGAAATTTTTCTAAGATAGAGAAGTTCTGTTATCTGTGTTACTTGTGATTTTTATGGATTAGTTAACTATTAGTCTCTTATATGGTTAGTTACCTCACTAGGATTAGATAAATACCACACGAATCACTCAAGCAGCACACTCATGCTCCAAGCAGTTAGCAGTTCGAATCACTGAGAATAAAAGGAACGTCCAAGGAACTAGAAGTTACGTAGTCCATTGATGGGCAAACGTTTGGTTCCAGGTTTCAACCAAGAAGAAGCCCGCTTGGGATCGTTGAAGTGATGCCAACACATGTTTAGCATTTGAGTGCAAAACTGAGAAGCAATTGTTTCTCTGATTGATCATATTTAGATGTGACCCTTAATTCCTTTTTAATAATATATTACACAAAACTAAACTCTAGATAACGATCAACCTATCCAGACAACATAAATTAGTTCACTATAAATTGATTTCTCAACAAAATTAAGTTTGCAAATCTAACCCCTGCACATACTTACACAATCACTTTCTACCAAAACTGAGTACCATGGTTGAGCCACTGCTGGGGCCTTGCCTACAAGAGAAATGGCAACTGTTTTCGTAGCAATGTGAAACTTTAGATGCAGTCATACCAAATCCCAATAATTTTCCCATCATGATCTCTTGTGATAAACACTGCTTAAGCATAGGATTTAGGCACAACACTATTTGTCCTGGATTAGGAGGACTCCAATGTAGAGCTGTCAAAATGGGTCAAGCTCGATAGACCGACTCGAATAGCCTGACAAAATGGATGGACTGAGCTAGAAAAAGTGAACAAAAAAATAGAAATGACCCGAATGACCCAAGCTTAAATAGGTCAGCCCAGCCCGCATTAATAATACTGCATTAAGCCGGGATAGGTCAGCAAAATGTCAGTCAAAAACTAACATAGCCCGATCTGGCCTGGCCCGAAAATGGGTCGGCCCGGCCCAACCCGTTTTGACAGCCTTACTCAAATGTAGATACACTTCTGTTTTGGAACCATTTGACTTTTACCACGAAAGATCGTGACCATTCGTAGCTTCAAAATCAATCAAATCAAAATGGTTGTCTGACATCCAACATTTAATAAAAGAGTTAGCACACAATTAATTTTGATTATTTTACATTTAAAAATATATTCTTTTTTATCAAATTATGTAATGTTGATATTGGAGATTTGATCTTTCACCAGGTCACTGATTCTTCTTTGTAGATACTTCCATCTCATATGTAACAAAAAAAAATAATAAGAATAAGAATTTCAAACACACTTAGTCACTATAATTTTATTTTTACTCTCTCAAATCAAGAGACGTTTATTATGCACTTAAAATATTTTTGAGCATTGATATTCTATTGAATTCATCCATTATAAAAGGTAAAAATTGTTGACTCAATGTGTGTATTATATATATATATAATTTTAAGTGTAAGTTTTGTATAAATACAAATTTAACTTTAAATTTATTATTATTTCTATTTGATCCTTTCTTCTTCCTCTTCCATTACCAATATAATTGTTCTATGTTCTATCTCCCATGACTCTCCCAACTCCCATCGATGGTTCAATGCATAATCCATTTACAATGCCAGTCCCAACTTCAATCCCTACTCCACTTTATTATCAAATTCCAACTTCAATTACCCTAAAACACTGAGATTCTGGTGCGAAGTTTCCAATTGATTTTTGTGTCTCTTCCTCAATTGCCGTTAAAATTGCTCTATGTCCTTATCCAAACTCTGATTTCAATGATGCATCCAACTCCAATTCAACATTTCTTTCTTTCTTTTTTTGTTTTTTCAAATTTCAAATATTTTTTCTTTTGTTCAAATTTCAAATCTATACATTGGGGATCTTGACCAAAAAGTTGAAAACTTTGAATGATACTCACATCTAGTGGGTTTGGGATGGCTAAGATGGTGGTTTCGGGTGGCTCAGATCTCTGCCGTTGCAGCGTTAGCTGAAACTAAGCTCGGAACCACGCACTTAGATGACATCAGAGACACTGATCTCTTCCCTTTTTCGGCTGCCAGCGAAGGGTCTTTCTCAGGCACTACAACCACATTCTTCCTCCCCACCGACTGCGACCTCTTTGCCATTGCCGGAGATGAGAACCTTTATGGCGGAACTTGCATATTCTCTTTGGGCACAATGAGTTGCCTTGAAAACCTAACTGTAACACCCCTTTGGAGGATGTCACACATAAAAGAAAATAAAAGAAAGAGAAATAAAATCTACCCAAGTTGTAAAACATTTGTTAAATAATATTATATATTGTAAGATAATTCATTGATAAACAAAATATTTGTTAAATAAAATATGCGGAAATAGCAAATAAACAAAACAACATTACTTATAATATACATATGATTTAAGTTATAAGTTGTACAAATAATTTACAACTAAAATTACAAATATTTAAACGAAAACAGTAAAGAAAGACAATAAAAGAGTCAATATATACATACATGTTGCATTTTGTTTAAAAAAAAAACATCATGCATATTTAATCCTCTGAAGGATCACTCTCAACATGAAAATGATCATCAGGAGACAAATATCCCGGATGTCTCAACACTCGGCGATAACGAGATCGCGCAGTCGATACGATACTAATCTCACTAGGCTCCGTGGTCATACCACCAAAATGATGCCTAAGAGATAAAGGTAACTCTAAATGTAAAAATACAGTAGTAGTCATAACCGGCTCTCCATCAAACTGTTGACGTAAGGTCACGGTACCGTCCTACATACGTCACAGAGTCTCGGTCTCCTCGCAGATGCCAAGCTAACGATCCTCCATGAAACTTCAGCTGTACAAACCCTAGAAATCCAGGTATCGCCATACCCAATCAAATCAATCCAATGGATATGGATAATCAGATGGTTCTTGATCGTCAACCGATCTTCCTCTTCTTTGTTCTTCTTCTTCCTCGGTATACAGAATCTCGAGCTATTTGTTCCTCTTCCTCAAAGTCTTTACCGCGTAAAATAAATATACGAGAAAATATATACAACGAAGAGGTAAGACAATCTAAAATCACCATAAACATGGCCAATAAGAAGACGACAAACAACAAATATACGAGTTCATGCAATACGAAAAGCTATAACAAGTAATAATAACGAGAATAGAGTAAGATTTAGATATCCTAACAATATATAACATCACAGATAAAATATAACACGAGATAAAAACACAGATAAGACAATATCACAGGATAGAATAAAATAAGAAATAGACAACCATCATAATAATTACCAGATAAAGATAGATAGAGAAAATAAAATAATATCCAAGATATAATCATATATATATACTAAGACACGATCCTACTCCATGGAGCTAAACACATAAGGATATCAGAGAGAATGACTCGCAAAAATCTATTAGTACCACGGCTGCCCAACCAACTATTGCGCGGTCACACGTTGCGTCTATAGCCCCACGTCACAGAATCCATCATCCAGGCGTGGTGTAGTTATTGTCTCACGTTGTGTCACTACAGGCAAATGTACTACTAGACTTTACAAATCTCGATTAAATATAGTGCGTGTCGAGTCCATTAGTGTGCTATCGGTTTACCACGGCCCACGTGAGCTACCAACCGTCCACATATGGGATACCGTACACTAACGTCTCCAAGTCCATTAGAACAATGAACCACACTACGTTTATCGTATCGACAACACGATGTGATTCGTCTCGTCAACCAATCCACCAAAAATTTGGCATAAACTCAACACATAATTCCAAAAATATGAAATTACGAAGATACCCTCAAGATAAAAATATGCCCTCAATGGCAGAAAAATAGAAAGCCTGTACGGGTTCACATTTTTCCGACAACGAAAAATCCTCAAAAGCTCATGACGGGTTCACATTTTCCCGACAATGAAAAATCTTCAAAAGCACACGGGTTCACATTTTCCCGACAAAGACAAAATAAATACAAAGAACGGTCAATCGCGTAGAAATTTTATCGCGTTTTCCTAATTTCGTTTTTACAAACGTTTATAAATCGCGTAAATATATTTTTCTTTTTTTTTAAATCGCGTAGAATTTTTAATACGTTTTCTCAATCGCGTAGGATTTTTAAATCATTTTCTTGTCCAAATCCCTTAAAAATCATTGTTTAAATAAACAGAAATAATAATTAATGCGTTTAAACTACGTGTAATATTTTCCATACCGTATATCTTGTCTTTTGGACATCTTTTCTATCTTATTTGTCCGTTTTACTAAAATTGACAAGTATTTTGTTTAGAATTTTAATAATAATGGTTTCCTAATTTTTCGTAAAAACTTTGTTTATTTAAATAAACCGGATAATTTAATCTTTTAAAAACTCCTAACATGCTTCAAAATATAGCATGAGCCATATGTTAGAAATTCTTAAAGATTATTGTATTTCCTTTATAACAATAAAATTATTGATTTTAGTTCCTTAAATTAATTCTAATCAATTGATTTCTTCAAAACTTATTTTAGAAAAATTCTTTTTAACATATATTGCAACTTTATAAATGAAAATGGTTTGGAATTGATTTTAGAAATCAAGACTACCTAATTTTGGCATGTTGGCCGAATTTCATAAACCCTTTTGTATTTGATTTCTAAATTATTTTTCATCTTATAAATACATGTCAAACTTATTGTATTGTCTAAATTCATTTAGCCATCATTTTTAGAAAATGGTTTTTGAAATCAATACATTCATTTTAGGCATGTTGGCCCAAAATACTAATTCTTACCATTTGATTTCTAAATTCATTTTTTCATGATCTAAACAACTTAATATCTTGTTAATTCTCCTAGGTTAATTAACTTACCTTTTAGGAAAATTAAGAGAACATTTTGGTTCCCCATTTGGTTACAAACCGTGGGCATTATGGAGTGTTCTTTGGAACACACATGCATTTCCTTGACATGTTATTTACATCCTATACATTATCATGCAATTCTATACTTTATCATGCAATTCTAACACATGCAATATTATCAAAGCTTATAGACATGCAACTTAAAGCTTGTAGACATGCAATTTATTACAAACAACAAATAGGAAAGCTACTAACAAATACACAACAACATCAAATAAGCTACTAACAAGAACACACATGAATCCTTATGGATTCTACAATCACAAAATCAACTCCATCTTCTTACCACCATCCATAGGTGATAAGATTTGTCTTCCTCTTACCTTAAATGAAGACAAATGGATTCTTTCACTCCTCCTAGGGTCACGGTTTTCCTCCTTCAAGAACCTAACAAACTTAAACAAAAACTACAAGTTACTAACCATTGAAAAAGAACCTAAACCATGGATAAATCATGGCTTAGAACTTTGAAAAAGAATTTAGAAAAGAAAAACAAGAGATTTCACCTCCTTGGTACAAACTTCCAAGTAGGTTTTCAAGCTTCAAATGTAAGATTTTGAAAGAACTCTCAACTAGAGATGTTCTTAGGATTGTGTTTAGGTTTAGAAAACTTGGTTAGAAGAAATTTTGGGTGATTGAATGGTGTAGTATCAAGCTTGGCCGAATAGGTGAGAAAGGAAGTAACAATGGTGTTTAGGGTTCTTGGATGAGAGAGAAGAGAGAATTTGCATGAAAGAGAAGAGATTTTTGGTCCTCCCAAAGCCATATGGCCGTAGACTTCAAGCCATGCAAGGTGGACATTTGCTTGGCTTCATCCAAGCCCTTGGATGCATCAAAGGTCAAGATTAAGCCTTGATTAGCAAGCTTGTTTCCTATTGGTTGCTCCTAACCTAGTCATTAGCCTTAGTCACCATGCTTAGTCACTAATAACCTAGTCATCAAGCCTTATCATCATGTTCAAGAATATTCCTCCACTAATCATGTTTAATTAAGCTACTAAGTTAATTGGTTTAGCTAAACGTGGTTCCCGCTAAAACATTTTCGGGTCCACATGTCACTAAATTATCTTGACTAATAAAATAATATTATAATAATACAAAATTATTTTATTTGATGATTAAATCCTAAAAATTAAAAGATTAATTTTAGGCTCATTCAATGGGTTTAGTAAGATCCCCCGCCTCGAATAATTAAAAATAGATTTTACCGATCCGAAAAAATATTATTTTCCCGCCCAGTAGCAAATCACACAAAAAAGTCCAATAAAATCATAGACAAGTAATATTGGACACTAAATCAAGTAGAAAACAATTAAAACAAGAAAAACAAGACAGACAACGACACGTTCGGGACGTAATGATCATTTTCTCATTTTTTTCCACAACGTAGCTAATCATCCAAAAAGTTCAAATAAAATTACAGACAAAGTATTAATTGTATGTATATCTTCCAGAAAAATTAAAAACAATAGTTCGGAAAAACTTTTATTTTACCATCTCGAAACAAATTACGTAAAAAGACCAAATAAAATTTGAGCCTGTATAAACGTATTTGTATTTCATGCAGAAATCGAGAAACAGTAAAATAGGGACACAACGGTCATTCACACGAAAGCTTGAAAAACAGCAAACAGTTCATTCGGTACATTTTCTAAAAATTGGGGTGTTACACTAACCATGTTAAAAATAGAAGCTGAATAAAGAATACAAATGAATTTGGAGGAAATCAACTTGACTACATTGAATACAAGACTTGGCTATTATATAGCCTTACAGAGCAAATAGAAATAACTAAACAAACATGAAAATAGCCCACATCTAAACAACTCCTACAACGTGTTGAGAAGACCAAATCAGCAAATAACAGAACCCAAAATAAAAGGTATTTATAGACGTAGTGGTAACTAACATTTCCTCCCTTAAATTGAACACTACAAGCTTCAGTTTACATCAGTTTCAGAGTAAACTTCCAATTGTCCTCGCAGCTTGACAAAGGTATTCAACTTGAGTGGCTCAGTCATTACATCAGCTAACTGCACTTGTGTATCGCAATATACTAATTCCACAGTACCATCCTTTGTAAGATCTAGAAGAAAATGAAAACGCACATCTATGTGCTTACTTCGACCATGCATTACTGGATTCTTCGAAAGTTTGATTGAAGAGCTAATGTCACATTGAATAACACATGACTTGCTTTGATTTTGATCTAGCTTTCCCAACATCCTTTTTAACCATACTGTCTGACATGCACATGAAGTTGCTGCAATGAATTCTGCCTCTGTGGTAGATAAACTTATTACTGGTTGTTTTTTTTATGACCAAGAAATTGTCCTTGAACTTAATAAAAAAAAAACATAACCTGAGGTGCTCTTTCGATCATCCAAATCTCTAGCATAATCACTGTCAGTGTAAGCAACAAGTTCATCATCTTCTCCCTTCCTATAGAAAATCCCAAAATCAGTTGTTCCTCTTAGATACTGTAGCACCCTTTTTGCTTCCTGTAAATGTAGCTCAATAGGATTCTCCATAAACTTACTAATGATACTCACTACAAACATTAGATCTAGTCAAGTAGCTGTGAGGTATATGAGATTCCCTACTACTTGTTTGTAGTAAGTCTTATATACCTTAACTCCCCCTTCATCTTTCACAAGCTTACAACCTAGAACAATATGATTAAAAACAGAGTTAATTTTATCCATTCTAAATCTATTGAGTACCTCTAAAGCATACTTTTTTCCAACTTATGAAAATACCATTAAATTTTTGCAAGACTTTAAGACCAAGAAAATATCTTATCTTACCAAGATCATTCATATCAAACTCATGTTTCATGGAATGTTTAAACTCAGCAAACATTAATTCATCATTTTCAATAAAGATTAGGTCATCAACATATAAACTAACGATCAAAACTTTACCTTTCTTGTTAGTTTTGATGAACAAGGTATGCTTATAGTCATATTTTTCAAAAAAATTCCTTCATGAAATATGCTTCTATACTACTGTACCAAGCACGGGGTGCTTGCTTGAGCCCATAGAGTACCTTCTTTAACTTATAGACCTTTTGCTCATTTCCTTTTTGCACATAACCACAAGGCTGCTCGACAAAGACTTCTTCATTCAACTCAACATGTAAGAATCCAACCAAATTGTTTCCATATGTGCCACGGGTGCTAAAACCTCAGTATAATCTACCCTATACTACTATGTGTAACCTTTTGCCACAAGCCGAGCTTTGTGCTTTTCTACTTCTCAATTTTCATTAAACTTAGTCTTGTAAACCTATTTCACTCTAATTGTTTTTCCTCCCTTAGGTAATTCTGTCAATTCCTATATGCCATTTTTCTTTATTGCTTCCATTTCTACATCCATAGTTGTTCTTCATTTCTCACTTTTAATAGCTTCTTCAAAATTAATTGGATTGATAGCTGCAAACATAACAAGTTGGATTTCATACTCTTCCTCATAAAGTTCTTCTCTTGTCTCATAATTGCTCATCCAAACAGGTGGTCTTTTATTTCTTGCTGCATTTGAATTAGAAAGGTTGTCTCTGTTTTGAAATAATAAATTAGATGCAATGACTACGACATCAGATTCAGTGGCTGCGGCAGTAACATTATTTTCTTCTGTGTCTTCTTCTATATCGTCATCAAAATTAGAGTCGCTTTCTTCTTCATTCACAAATGCTTCTTCCCCATCATCACCCCATTATAGATCACACACAATGGCTTCTTCATACTTTTTATCCCAATCCCAAATCTTCTCTTCTTCAAATACAATATCCCTTCTAATTATGATCTTTTGTGAAATTGGGTCATAGTGTAACACCCACCATAGGGTGCCACATTTATGTTACTTAATTATCCAAACCCCTCAAGATCATAAAAAGTGATGTTATGATAAAAATACGAATTGTAAAATTTTTTCCTTTCTTCTTTGATGACAATAAAATAAACTTAGCGGAAATTAAAAATATTATACATCATCACACATAATTTACATCATTATACATAACGGAAGTTCTGTCAGGATTATTTATATATAGACCAAGTTCTCAAAGTAATTAAACATAATTTAAGACTCACATATTGCCCAAGTCTGACTAAACAGCAGAACCCTCAGATGGGTCCTCCTCAGATTCCTCAGCAGATAAGAATCCGTTATTACGTGAAGCTCTACGGACAGGTGTCTGCGCAAATGACACGATACTTATCGCACTAGGAGTACGGTAGTAAGCTCCCAAGACCGCCTAATGGATATTGGAAACTCTAACTGTACATAAATATTGACACTAAAGTAGGGGTTCCCTTGATAAAGCCTACTGTAAGTAATGTTCAGGTCCCCTATATAAAATATACACTGTCGATCCAAATGGACATGCCACGCCTCCGAACCTCCACGAAACTGTAACGTCACGTATCTTAGAAAGCTGGGCATCTCCATCTTCTCAAAATTTTGCGTTCCTAGATGTTAGAAGTAGTTCTTCTTCTCCTTCTTGTACTATTTCTTTCTCAAAGTCTTCAGCCAATTATAAATACAATATACAAATATACATACAAAGAGGTGAGATCATCTACGCCAATACCAACATGGTAGCATAGAGATAACATAACAACATGCCATACACGCATCATATTACAATATGGCATCAACATATTATTGATCAAAATTAACATTTAATAGTTATAGGAAATGCCATCTACACTAAGCAGATATTTTAAAAAGTACAATTGTCATAATCAATATTTCACAGATGTAGGCATTTATATTAATGCATGAACACATAGACTCGATTTCCTACTCCATGGAGCTAAACTCAGGTCGGAGAAATTGATCGAAAAGATCTGCCGGTACCACGTGCCTCAAACCAAGTGCTATAATTATATCTTGCACATCTAGCACATACACGACAGTCTTTATCAGATCTCGATTAAGAATAGTGTCTCGGTCCGGATCATCGGTGTGTTGCATCGGTCTAACCCACGGTACAGAAGAGCTACCAACTGTCCATTGCGAGCAACCCGTACCCCGATGCCCTCAAGGTCAACGAGTGACCTACACTACGCGTATCGCACCCACTCAAGAGGTGTACGTTTCTCCTAGGCAATTAGCCATATACAGTCCATCGGAGCATTTTCAATGCATGTGTAATGTACCAATTACCAACCAAAGGTAAATCACATACTTTCTCATACCAGGTTCAAATACTGTTTTACGTTCATGTATTAACGTCAATTACAGGCAAACTTCTCAATTTCTTGTACAGTATTCATATACTAATTTTAACCGTAAAGTTTACTATATAATTAACAGCAAAATCACATTACCGTGTTTTTCTCATTCGCAAAATGTTTTTGTCACGCTTTCATAGTCACGTAATATTTTGTTACGTAAACAATGATTTGTAACATTTTCTGTTACGTTTAAAAATCGCATAACCATTTTCTACTGTATTCTAAATTGTGTAAAAAATATTCTTTTGTTTTTAAATCGCATAGCGATTTTCCTACAACATTTAGATCGTGTAAAATATTTAAACGCTTTAAAAATCGCGTAGAAATATTTTAACGTTTTTCAAGTCGCGTAACTTAAAAATTACATTTTTGAGTTACGTAAATTATTTTTTACCATTTTTACCCTTCGTAAAATATTTCTTAACTTAAAAAAAATATTATTTTGGACTTTTCTTATAATAATATAATTTCTTAATTTATTCTCTTCCTATTCTTAGTCAAAAAATCTTTTCCGTAATATAATTTCTCAAAATCACTTTTTTATTGATTTAATATTACAAAATCACATTTAGTTGATTTAATTACTGTTTCTAATTTTAAATTTCCTAAACGTTTTCCAAAACCCAATAAATAAATTCTACATTAGTAAATTTAAGTTACAAACATTTTCTTTTATATTTCTAAATCACTTCTAAAAATTAATTCTCTTTAAAATAATTTGAAGTTCAACACTTTCAATTTCCTTTTTCTTTTATTTATGAAAATTCCACTTCACTTATTTGATAACACTTCAATTCCCCTTTCCAAAATCCTTATTTGAAAATTCTTATATTTTATAACATCAAAACATTTTTCTAAATTGTCAAAGCCTTATAAATGGCCATTGAAACCATGAAATATTTTTCTTCTAACTTAAATAAATTCCATTCTTATTTCTACACAAAATAAATTCATGACCGTGTGCATTCTTTTTGCAAAACAAACCCTTTTGTTTATTTTCTTTACTTCTCAAATTATTTAATTTTATCATTCATGAAAATATAATTTTGTGAACACCAAATTGGTTGGTGTCTTGGCTGAAAATTTGCTTAAGTTTAAGGACTAAAAATTAACTCCATTGTTCTTGAAAAATTTCAATAAAAACCCTAGTTTTGGAAGCCCAAAACCGTAACCTTCTCTATGGCCTTTGGAGCCAAAATTTGTTTATTTCAACATACATCCATCATAATATATTCAACATATATCATTATGTATATTATAAGCATACCATTAAGCAAATAAAAGTCATACTAAGAATGCATACACAAGTAAATCATGCAAAGCATATCAAGCATAGGCAAAAATAATCAAAGCACATAACACACACAAATTATTACATGACCATGGATATGAATCCTCACATGGATTCACCATCCATCAAATATAAAACCATCTCTCACCACCATGCTTGGTTGGTGAGATGGATCTCTCTCTTACCTCTTGAAGATCCTCTAAAGCTCCTTACTTTGTATTTTGAACAAGATCTCCACCAACATAAATTTCTTAAACATGAAACAAACACAAGAAATTAGTATATCAAGCTTGAATAAGAGGAACCATAGATCAAACATGGTTTAGAACATAAAAAAGAAAAGAATAAAATGAAGTTTCCTTACACTTCACCAACAAAAACTCTATAACTTGATCTTAGTAAAAGTCCTTCAAGATGGAAGATTTAGAGAAAGTCTTCAACATAAAAGTTGCTTAGAATAAGGTAAGGATTCAAGAAACTAGGTTGTATGAAATTAAAGAGTGATGGAGGAGGGATTTAGGGTGCTTGGCCAAATGGTCTTCTTAGGGAGAGAAAATGGAGTTTTCTTTGGTTTGTTTCTTGAAGCTTAAGTGAAAAGGTGAAGATGTGATAATGTGAAGTGTAGAAATGAATTATTTGGTCTTCAAAGCTTTGCATGGCCGTAGCTTGCATGGAGAAAGGTGGAAAGTGAAGTTTGAAAAACTATAGCCTTTTGGAATGATAATTAATGATCAATAGGAAAAATAATTGGTGGTCTTGAAATTTGGCCATTGCCTTAAGCCTCCAAAACCGTCCCCCCCTCTTCATGCACTCCAAAATGTGACAAATTTTATAGCCATCATCCTAAGCCATCCTAACCCTTGATTAAAAGAATGGTTTGGATTAAAATAGCTATTAGGTTTAGGTTATAGATGGAAGAATTTATTTAAGCCATTGGATCATTTTTGGCTTGCAATCCTAACCATTGAATGTGTCTCCAAAATGAAGGGTCAAGATTACACCTTCAAACTTTACATCCAAGGGTCCAAAATGGTTGTAATCATTTTTTATGACCAATTCTCCACCATTGATCTAAAACCAAATCCAATGGTCATTAATGATCCATCTCCACCATTGATTAATTCTACATCCAAAGGTTGATAATGGTCATGCCATTTATAAGACTAAATCTCCACCCTTGATTTAATTTACATCCAACGGTTATAATTGATCCTATTTACTTTTAAGATCAAATCTCCACCGTTGATTAAATCAAAATTAAATCTCCAACGGTGATTAAATCGATGGTGGATATCCAAACCACCAATGTTGACTTAACAGTATAGAATTTTATTTTTATCTGTTATAACCCCACTAAAGAATATATATACTGTATTTTTTTTTATCGTTCGAAAATTAAATACAGTATAAAACACTGTAAAAGAAATTTTCTAAAACTGTTTCCGGATTTAGATTTAGTAAGATCCCCTGTCTCCGTCTAAACAGTACAAATTTTTCTATGCGTAGAAAAATTTTCACTTTGCGGGACCCACCTGGGCCCACGTATGGCCACCTGGGCCCACATACACCCCCCTGGGGCCCACAAACAGTAAAAATTTCATAATCATCCACAAAATCATAAAAATTAGAAAATTCACAAATATCAAATCAGATTACGTAAAATAATTAAGACTTTTCAGTAATAATTAAATTACGTAAAATTTTTCTGGCCCGAAAATTATTATTTCCCTGACACGGAACAAATTACTCAAAATGATCAAATATACAGACAGAATATTCAAAATAATTTTACAGCACACAGAAATCACTAAACAGTAGAATTTTGTTAATTGTCAAAATTATTTTTCTAAGATAGAAAGTTCGGGGTGTTACACATAGAGTCTGCAAGCCTTTGATTCTTCACTAACTCCCAGCAAGACACAACTGAAACTCTTATCATCAAGCTTTGTTCTTTTACTGTCAGGCATATGAACATGTGAAAGGCATCTAAAAACTCTAAAATAGTCAATTGAAGGTTTGAGTTTACCCCAAGCTTCTTCTGGAGTTCTGTTTTGTACTGCAAAGGTTGGACTTCGTTCAAAATATGCACGGTCCAATTTACAGCTTCTGGCCATAAAGTTTTGGGAAGCTTTTTCGCCGATAGCATACTACAAACCAATACTCATAATGGTTCTATTCTTGCATTCTGCAACTCCGTTCTATTGTGGCGTGTATGTAGCTGTTAATTGTCATTGTATGTCATGGACATCTCAAAAACATGCAAATTCCTGGGATGTGAACTCGCCCCCTCGATTAGTACGCAAACTTCTAAGAAATGAGCTTGTTTCCTTCTCAATATGAATCTTAAAACTCTTCAAAACAACAAAGGCTTCTGATTTCTCTACCAAAAAATAAACCCTTATTTTTCTACTAAAATCATCAGTGAATGAGAAAGTACATTTTCTTACTATTTGAGATTGGATTAATCAGTCCACAAATGTCTGCATGCACTAATTATAGAACTTTAGCAGCTCACTAATTGCTTTTCTTTGGAATTGAAGACCTGTGTTGTTTTCCCACCAAACAATCTTTGTATAGTTTAGTGGAAGGTTGAAATTGTGGTAATCCATTCACCATCTTCCTTTGTTGAAGAGTCTTTAAACCTTGAAAACTCAAGTGGCCATATCGACAATGGCAAAGCTGCAAAATGTCTTTTGTGACCGTGTTAAAATAAGTAGATGAAATAGGCTGGGATAGAGCATGCAACACAAACATCCTATTTGAAGACATTTTGGTATCCATAATCAAACCTTTCTGTGAATGAAACACCTTACACTTGCCATGTTGAAACACAATGGTAAGCCCTTTTTTTTTTCTTGTAATTGTCTAATACTTAGCAAATTATTCTTCAACTCAGGGACATAAAAAACTCCTATGATGATCTGTGTCATTTCATTCACTTTCAGCCTTACATTTCCCTTTCCTAATATAGACAAGCTTGTGCTGTTCCCAAGCTTCACTAAATCTTGAAAGGTTCCATCAAAATCTGAGAAGTAATCCTTTTTTCCACATATATGATTGTTGCATCTAGAGTCAAGAAACCACGTATCTTCTCAACTAGTTTTGTTTATATTCGCATACGTTATCAACAACATCTCCTCTTGATTCTCTGCATAGTTTGCCTCTGTCTCTTGGCTTGGACATTCCCATGCAAAATGTCCTAGTTTGTGACAATTATAGCACTCCACTGTGGCATTATAAAAAAATCTCCTGTTGTGCCCTTTTCCTCTATAATTTCCACGACCACGACCTCTACTTCTAGAGTGATCTCCATAAGTAACTTTGAAAGCCTATTCTTCTTCTAACACATGAGAGTTCATGCATTGTTCATGTACAATTAGACTACTTTGCAACTCATCTATAGTTAAAGTGTCTAAATCTTTAGACTCTTCAATGGAACAAACAACATAATCAAATTTAGAAGTCATAGATCGTAAAATCTTTTCAACAACAACAATATTTCCTTTATCCTCACCATTGGCTTTCATTTTGTTGACAATGGCAAGAGTGTGAGAGAAATATTCGTTCACAGTTTCTCCCGGCTTCATGTGAAGAATTTCGAATTCCTTCCTTAGAACTTGCAAATTTCCACGCTTCACTCGTGTGGTACCCTGATATTTCTACTTCATAGAATCCTAGATATCCTTCATAGTCTTTTTGTTTTAACGCCTGAAATAGATAGTTCTTTGCCTTCAAATCCTTTAACTGTTGATCTTCAATGTGATTCCTCTATGCATATGTGAGAGCTACACCTTTAGCACTGCAAGAACTCCATTCTCCACAAGTCCCCAATACTCCCTTGAATGCAAGAAGTTTTCCATGAGCATTGCCTAGTGATCATAATAGCCATCAAACTTTGGAAAAGCTAGCTAGACAAATGAACTCTCTATCATCATCGTTCAAGTAGAACACACGTAGAAGACTACTGCTTCTAAATAATTAAGCCCCTGTGAAGGAGCTTTGATACCAAATCTTAAAAAATAGAAGCTGAATAAAGAGTACATATGAATATATAGGAAATCAACTTCACTACATTGAATAAAAGACTTGGTTATTGTATAGCCTTACAGACCAAATAGAAATAACTAAATAAATGTGAAACTAGTCCACGTCTAAACAACTCCTACAACGAGTTGAGAAGACCAAATCAACAAATAATAGAACCCAAAATAAAAGGTATTTATAAATGTAGTGATAACTAACCACTAAACTAGTAAGATAAACATAAAAACTAACAAACCTAACCTTATGTACTACTACTTCTTCTTCACCTTTGGCCTCCTTAATCTCGCTTTGAGATTTTGGGATATTCTTCCTAGAGAGGTACACAACTAGTTGGTCCGCAGAGTGATCCAAGTCAGAAACAGGTTAGATAATGACTTCGTGCTTGGAGAGGGAGATTCGAGCGACAAGACGTTCGGGGGTTCTCAAGAAGGGGTTGGTGTGGCAGAGTTATTGTTCTTGCTTTCCACTTTTACATGTTCAATGACAAATTAACAATAATGATCAGATTGTTTTTGTTTTTGGGTAATTCTAAAATTTTGATAAAGTTAACCTGCTATGCAGGTTATTAGTCTTTAATCTAAGTTATTGATCATTAAAATTATATATCAATAGTCATCACTTGAGGAGCATCAATGCTCTTCAACATTTTAGGAGCATTTAAAACATTTCCCCTAAACCTTTATACAAGATAACTCAAAACACACAAATTCATACAAGTTTGATTGAGGAGCAGAAAATAAGAAGGCTTAAAGAAACCTAGTGAAGGACTTGAAATTGACATCCAACTACTTTTCAATGAGAACAACCATAAACCTTTTAAGTTATTAAGTAAGATTGTAAAATATGAATCTCCGATTCCTCCTCTTGATGATATAAAGGGCATTCCTTCTCAGACTAAGCAATATAAATCTACATTTATTAGCATGCACTTGAGACAAATCTCCATAAAATCATCTTTCATCTTTAGTATGTGATAAAATGGTACACTCGAAAGAACCCAACAGTTTGTCTTTGTGATTTTTATATACAAGAAAGTAGAAAGCAACATATCGATATTCTGAACCTGGTCCCACATCACTGAACGACCCTACACCACACAATCTTACTGCACCTTTTCTATGTTTTCATTTACACACTTCTTCTCTGAACTAAGTATGAGAAATTATTGATTGGAAACTTTTTACATTACGCATATAAATTATATTTGATATGTGTAAAGTTATATTATTAGAAATATGTATATTTTTAAAATAATTCATATAATTTTACATATCACAAAAAATGATGAATTTCTTTACATTTGCACTCCAAAGAGTGATCTCTACAATTCCTTGAGCCAAGCCAAATTCTAATAACAACGGGAGAGAAAAAAAAAGAACAATAGTCACATTGTGATGATACCTTACATGGCCCATGGACATCTCTTCCCCTTCCTATCATTAGCAATACAAATCCATGAAAGGACTACCTTCACCATCACCACAGCCAACACTGTCCTCAACATACAATACTTCTAATCTGCCATTTCTTCCTCCACTGACATCCACCTTGCTGAGCTATCCTTCAATCCTGATCAATATAATCCACCACTTAATGCAGAGAACCTAGAGAAACTAAACTTGAATGATGTGTCCAAACTAGGTATTGCATCAACAATCCTTGAAGCCCCTCTTCAATGTTTGTGTTAGGAAAAAAATTCTCCTCCCATACAAATCAAGCAAATAAGCAAAGTATAAGAGTATAAGAAATTTAACGTGATTCGACCTTTACTACCTACTCATCCACAACTTTAAGAATCAATCCACATTAAACAATTACATTCACCAATCTTAAAAATATCTCTCCCAAACTCAAATACCCAATATACCAAATCTCACAAAACAATATTTTTTCTTTTCACTCAAAATGAAGCACTCAAGCTACTCTTAAATTTTTTGCACCTTACACAACACTCTAAGCAATAAAACCTCTCAAAACGTTGTTTTCTCACTCTCTGTACATACTACACACCCACACAACAAACTCACTTTCTCTCTTCACTTCAACACCGCTATAACATCCTCTTTTTACATATGTTAAGCTTGTATAAGGTTACAAAGGTAACTTAATACTAGTTTAACATATCTGCTAAATTTTGTGACGTTTCAAGTTAATTTAGGTACTTTGCCGTGTCACAAAACATGCAAAATGACTATTTTTGTAACACCCTAATTTTGTTGTTTTCGGTCATCTGTGATTTTTATGATTTTTGTGAATTATTTGGCTTATTTTGATTATTTTAATATTATTTTTAAAAAAATTTGGACTATTGAAGTGGGGCTGGGGAAGCTTACTAAACCCGAAATGGGAGACAGTTTTCGAAGTTTTCATAATTTGAGATTTTATCTAACAAATAAAATCGGGGTATGTTCTATTATCTATTGGACAATAAGTACTGGTTTTGTTACCTGTAACTTTTGTCCATTGGATAATAATTTTTAGTAAAAACCTAGTGGGTGGTTCTAGATTTAATCCTAGTCACCTTTTTTTTCTAAAAGCTTTCCTTGATGACATCACCATGGTCCACTTCTCTTTTTGGACCAATGGGAAACAAGCTTCCTAATGAAGCTTTGTGACAAGCTTGTTGGAGAAGTTGTCTCCCTCTCTCCTAGAGAACCCACGACCAAGGCACCAAAGGGAGCTTCTTGAGTAAGCTTCCACTTAACTTATTTCTATCAATTTCATTTCACCTTTCAACCAAAAGCTACACACTTTTCTCTCTCACTTTTTCCTCTCATTTTCTCTCCACCTAGTTCACAGTCACCACCCATAAACCCACTCTCCACTCTTCTTTAATTTCAATTAACCACATTTCTTGAATCCAAACCTTATTTGAAGACACTTTGGTGTTGTGATCTTGACCTTGTTCATCCTTTTTCAAGCATTTCTCCAAGTTAGGATTTTGAAAGCCTTCAAGGTGAAATTCCTCCATCTTCATCTTTCTTTTCATTTCCAATTTCTAAGACCATGATTTTGATCCATGGTCATTATCTTTTCAAGCCTTAGATGTTGATCTTTTTGTATGCCATTTTTGTTTTTCAAGAGCATCTTGGAAGAAGGAGTTTGCTTCAAGAAAGCACTCAAGGAGTCTTTAGTCATCATCTAAGGTAAGAGGGAGATTGCTCTCATCAACATATCATGGTGGTGAGAAACGAAATTTTCATGTTGTAGTGAAAAATCCATGTGTGGGTTATTCACTTGATTGTATGTATTTTTGATGAGTTTGGTTGTATGTATTTTTAGTGATTTTTGTGGTTTTTGCCTTATATGATTTTATGGCTTAATGTTATGCATAATCTTGGTTGAGTAGAAATTTTGATGATTGTTGCATGTTGGAATCTTGTTGATGAGAATGAGAATTTTGAGGTCCAAGGACCCTAGGGCTCATGGCCAAGTGGCCATAATTTGGGTATCCAAGACAAATTTTTGGTATTAATGTGGAACTTAGATGCTTAGGTATAAAGAAATTGGATTAAGGATTTATAATGATGGAAGAGTGATAGAACAAAATTATATCATTTCCTAAGAGAGAGATTTAGGTTATTGAGTGGAAAAAAATAAGCTTGGAAGAGAAATTGGAAACTTAAGGTATTTTACTAAAGGTAAAGGAAAAAGAATTTACTAAATTAATATAAACTGGATTTCCTTTTTGTATCCTTTGTAAAAAATTGTTAGGAAGTATTACCAAGAGGAACCTAGTTAGAAGAACATTGGAACTAAAGTTAGATTCTTTATTAATCTTTGGAAGTTTCAAAAGTAAGCTAAGAATGTAATAAAAAGTTTTACGTGATTGAGAAAGAATGATGATTTCTGAACTATGCGATAATAAGGCTTCGCGGTGGAAAATAACAACAGTGTGTTGTCAGCTCTCAGATGGGACCCAAAGAGGTTAAAGGCTGGTTTGGCTCTTGAGTAACCTATGTTTATGGAAAAAATTATAATACTAATATATGTGTATACATTGACTCATTGATCATACATTATTACCGGTGGTGTTAGTTGAGGTTGTATGCCTAGGAGATGAATTACACCTTAGTGTGGGTGCAATGAGCGTAATGTAGGTCATTTGTTGACCTTGGGGGCGTCGGGGCGCAGGTTTCCCACAATAGTCAGTTGGTAGCTACACTGTGCCATGGGTCAGACTGATGCAATGCACCGACGATCCAGACCGAGATACTATTCCTAATCACGATCTGGTGTAGACTGTCCTGTATAAAATCATGATGCGTAAATTAAGAAATTATAACACTTGACTTGAGGTTGACTAGATATAGACAATGTCTTCTAGATCATTCTCTCTGAAATTGTGTTTAGCTCCGTGGAGTAGGAAGTTAGTTCATTGTGTACATGCACAGTCTGTCTACATATCACTATGTTATTTTATATCTATTAAATTATCTGATATTTGTTGCTCTAACTAAAATTTGTGTTTCTTGAATATGAATAATATTATTGCTCGTTATTGTTTCTGTGCTGCCATGTTAGTATTGATGTAGGAAATCTCACCTTTCTGTTATGTTATTTTGTTTTATGCGTCTATGGTGGATAAAGACTAAGAGGAAGACGAAGAAGATTGCATCTTTTTGTTGTTTTGTTTTCTGTGATGGTGGCTAGGAAAGATTTTACTGGTTTCATCAGAGTTCAGTTCAACGGCGGTATGAGTGCTTGGCGTATCGACTGGGCTGCTAAACATGTTAGATATATAGGAGATGTAAACCTGTCTGTACGTAGGACCCGCAATGGGGATCCTTTCTTTTCTTTTGACGTCATAGTACATTTAGAGTTTTTCATGCCAAGTAGGGAGTTGTGGGGTGACCTGCATTATACCCTTAGAGAGGAGGAGGGTTTTGTTGTGTCCTCTGCTAGGACACTTGCCCGTGGGGTTTTGTCTCATCCTATATTCCTATCTTCTGAGAAATCTGAGGAGGACCCCGAGGAGGATCCTATAGAGGACCTTGCTTCCTATACATATGAACTTGGGCTAGTTTATGTTTTGTTGAACAATTTGTATATATATATATATATATTTGGAGTACAACGTGATATATTTTGGGTGGACTATGATCCATGCGATCTTTTGTATATTTTTGATATGTAATTATTCAGTAATGACTTCCTGTGTTGTTTATGTGTTGTTTAAGCTTATGTTTTCAAGAAGGAAAATTGAAATTCGTATTTTACTATACTAAACCTTTTACACATTTTATTTTTTTTAGTCGAAAATGTGATACCATAGGGAGAGTGTTACAATTTTAACTTAGGAAAAATAGCATATATGCTATATTAAAGGAAATGGATACGAAAAAGTTATTTCTTGGTCACAAATGGGTGAAAGAGGATGTTGTTGAATTTTTAAGGCAAACAAAGTCAATTTGATATTTTTAAGGATACTAAGTGAATATTTAAGTAACGATTGAGTCACAACAAGATATGAAAAATTATGGAAATGATGAAACAAGAATTTTGATAGATCTTATAATTTATTCTATGGTTGTTGGAAGTTAGGAAACTTGATTTAGTAAAATCAAAGTGTTCTTAACAAATATGAAATTGAGTGAAAGGACAAAATTATCCTCAACATCATCTTTTAAAAGATGAGGATTATCTCATCTTCCTATCCCTCTCATGCATAGCTAAAGGAAAGAAAATAGGGGAAGAAAATAAGAAAAAAGGGGAAGAAGAAGAGGAGAAGAGAAGGAAGAAGAGGAGAAAAAGGAGAAGGAGAAGGAAAGAACAAGGCCAAGAGTCATCAACCAAGGTAGGGGACTTGTTTTCTTTGCTCAATCCTTTCCTTACTTCAACTTTCTATATGATTTTTATAGTTGAACAAAAATGGGTTTGAGTGTTAGTTTGTGGTTTCATGCTTGATTCTTGTTTTTGAGCTTGAAGATGGTTTGTTCTTAGATGATTGAAGAATGGTGATGGTTTAGAACTTGTGTATGTTCTTGTTTTTCCATAAATTATGAGTTTGAAAAATGGGTTTAAAAGATGAGTTTTGATTCATTTTTTAGAGTTTGTGATTGGAATAAAGTGATTAAAGGTTATAACAAGATTAGAGGTGATGATTGATGTTGGAAAACAACCAGGAATTGATTTTGAAAGGTTAGAAAAGGGTTGGAAACCCATTGTGTAGAGAATCACGTTTTTGCATAATTTTCTAGTGTTAGTCACGCCTAGGCATAGGTTTTCCAAGCCTAGGCATGGACTGATCAATTTGCGAGACAGAGAGCACCACGTTTAGGCATGGTAAAACAAAGCATAGGCGTGGGACATGACAACATCCTGACAGCTTGTAGTGTTTGTCTCATAACTTGAGTATAGATATCAGAATGACATGATTTTAGAGGCATTTGAAAGCTAACATGTAAGGCTATATGCCTATAAAATTTCATAATGTTGTAAGTTAGGATGCACATTTAGTGCAATCTTGAAAATCATCCTTTTTGAGGCAAAAATTGAGGTGTTTTGGGATAATATGAGGTTAAATGGTTTGTGAACTATGTTTTATTTTCTTTTTGGCTAAGATTGAGTTAGGATGATGTAATGAGACACATGGTTTAATTAAGGATATGATGAGAGTATAATGTGAACTTGGATTTGTTTGATTGGGAAATTGATTTCTAATGTAATGTTATGTCAAATTGATATATTTAAAAAGATGTGCATTAAATTTTATACTTTGTAAGAAATAAATGATCATCATGATGATTAAGATGTTAAATGAGACAATGAGCCATGATATGGTGTAATGTAAAGAAGTATATTGATTTATACATGTTATAAAATAATATTGATGATCATGATATTAGGAAGCAATGTAAAAGTATGGTAAATGTAGATGAGGTTGAGTGGGTCCCTCTCTATAAACATGTATGATAATGTAAAAGAGAAAGTTTATTGATTATGGTATTGCTTCCTTATTATGTAATGGAAGATATGATTAAGTAAAAGTTAAAGAAAGAAATGTTTTAATATTATGCATATTTTGTTTTCAAACTTGTTATTTGATGTTTTCATGTATTGTAAATCTATTGCTTGGACAAAAGGGAACCAAGTGGCTTGGACAAAAGGGCTCCAAGTGCCATGTTTGGTAGTGCAAGGAACAAAAGGACGTCCTGCCTACCTAGAAAACAATACAAAGAACAAAAGGGCTGCCTGGAACAAAGGGCTTCATGGAAATATTCAAATAACATATGTTTTCCAAAAGAAAATCTTTTAAAAATCATTGCATGAGCATACTTTAGGATTTCATTAGGCATAATCATACATCAACATACATTGCATAAAATTGGCAATTGTATAGGCAATTGTCTTGTTTTTATTAAATGTGAAGTTTAAGGATAAAAATTAGTTATAAAAGGTTGAAGTTCAAAGTGTACCTTAAAGGTGTGTAACGGAGGAAGTGAGTATGCTTACTAGCCTCTATAACTGTTATAGTGAATATATGTTGACTCATGTTGAATTTCTATATAATTGTTAAATTGTTTTCTTTATTAAATGAAATGTCTGCTTTGGGAAGAGAAATGATTGAATTTTTGGCTTATTCTACCTTTCCAAATAATTAAGTACAATTTGTGTTTTACCCCAAAGCAGCTGAATTTACTATGTTACATTTTCAAACTTATTACTGAGAATGTTTAATTCTCACCCCAATGTTTGTTTTATGATTTCCATGATAAATCCAGAGGAGGACTGAAGCAAACACAAGGCAAGGCGATAAAGACGTATTTAGGTTGTTAATGTAATTATTTATGTTAGCTATGTAATTATTATTATTGGTTCTGTAATTAAATTATCATGATTAGCTCTTTGTATAAGTTGTAATCTTAGACATATCATATAGATGTTTAGTAAAGAGCAAGTTTTCGGAGGTGTGAAATGTCTTGCTTTATTGCTTTAAGTTAAGGCTCTATATATTTATTCATTAATAGTTATTGAACATGTTAAAATTTTACATTTTACATTAGAAAGTGGCATACTAATTCTAGTAACTTAGTATAAATAAGATATACTACAGTATTTAGAATTAAGGTGTCAAATTTTAGTATCAAAATAGTTCTTCTTGTCGAGCCGAGGAATGGACTGACTATACTTTTGAGCATGTTTAGATGTTTTAGTTGGTGTTGTGCATTCTTTTATCTCAATGTGAGATATATGAATAGGAATGCATGACTTGCCTAAGGATTGGATGTTAATAATTACTGGCACACTGTTACATGATATTGAGTCTAGCCAACTCAATATGAAATGTTTTGTATGAACAGGAAATTATAACACCTCCTAGGAGAATGTGGGAGAATTATGATATGTCTGAGATAGTTAGGTCATTGATGAGAGCGATGAGAGAACATAGTGTCATCACCAGAGAAAAGACAAAAGTTATTAATAGAATGATGTGGGAGCAGATTGAGGCTATTAATAGCATGAGAAAAGAAGGAGACCAAATTCGCTAGTTGAGAATGACAAGGCTGATTTTGAGAGAAGGTACAAAATAAAGTTGGTAGTTAATTGATATTGTTTTCTTAATGAAGTGATCATAATAGAAGAACTTAAGGTTTGAATAATAAATATGATGAAAGAACTAAAGAACTGAAATATCAACAAGAAACATGTTTCAAGGATTTAAAGGACACGTAATTAGCTGAAATGCTGAAGTTTTACAATGGAGATGTTAAATGCAAGAAAGAAGATATTCAAAGTTATGAGTTGTCCAGACGAACAAAAAGGTGTCATTCACTTCTTTTGTGTTAAAATGGAGAAGAAGAGCATTGATGAATATGTTTGAGATAATTAATGGAAGCTGATAGTATATAGAAGAAATGGAAGGTATCTAGAGTAATCTTTTTTGAAAAATATTTCCTAAAGAACAAGTGAGAACATAAGAAAAATAGAATTCTTAAGTTGAAGTACGGTAGTATATCCATAAGGTAATATGTAGCAGAAGTTTGGTGAATAGTGATGAATTTATTCTGATGCTCGAAATAAAATCATGATTTAGTAAAGTTAAGTTGTGGGTTATGGAATTCAATAGAGATGGTGCTTGTAATGTGTTGAGAGAACTAAGATGGTGGTAATTGCTATGAGGGAATGGCTTGCTATTGTTAATCAGATTTTGTTAGGATGGAAGCCAACCCACCTTTACAAATGAGATCAGGATTCTTATGATTATCTGGAGTTTAGAGAGGGAAATTTATTATCAATCAGAAAAGAATATAACATAGTGATAGTCAAGGAATAGAGTGAATTAATAAAGCCTCTAAGAGAGTGAAAAGTCAGATATTGAAGATAGATCACCATTTCTATAATACATAAGAAAGCAAATTCAAGTTGGATATGGGGCCAGAAGTGAGCCAAATGTAGGGCGTAATATGGAAGTAAGCCAAGTTTGATAGACTAGTTAGTATGTTATACGTGCAATAAAAACATGATACTATATGAAGAATTGTCTATGGAGTTATGTTTTCTAACGATATAAATGAAAAGGTATATTTGTAATTATGGAATCCTTCATCAAAGTTGTTGTTGAGATTCCACTCCTTTTTGGAATGAGATATTAGGTTGTTAGATACTTGTAGAGAATTAAGAAATTGGTGTAGTATTGAAAGAGCAAGAAAGTTATAGGTTTGAGATATTAATTGGTTGATACATCAACTATGAAAGGGAATGACAATTATATTTTGAATGAGATTTTTGTAGGTCACATGTATAACATTGTTAAGTTTCTTCAAATGGGATTTTAAGGTTCAAGGACCCTATTTTACATAATACACGGACACAACCACATTAATTTCTTGGTGATGATAATGTTTTGATTATTAAAGTTGTTGGATAAAGGAATATAAGGAATTTTAAGATTAGTGTTCAAGAAGCTGATGCTTTCTATAGGAAGTTTGGAAAGGAAGAAAGACCTAGTGACTTCTCTTATGAAATGTTATTTTATTAGAATGGAAGTATATTTTTCTTAAAATGAGAGGGTATCTTACATTTTGTCAAACAAGACAATGTTTGAAGTTAGATCTTTATTCATGTATGCTCACATGTTAGCTAATGTGGATGAGTATATGATTAGAGTTATTCCTATTTTGTTAAGACTTTAACACTCAAAATTGACTAAGTAACTGGAAAGGTTTAAACTATTGAAGATGTATACTGCTAGCATGAAAAATGCAACATTGTACATGATAAGGAGAAGCCACTTCCCATGGATGGAAGTCTTGAAAGATTTGGTAATGTTTTGCTTTTGTAATGTAAGGGAAGCAATGCACTTAAAGAATAAATAAATTAAGGGAATTCCTAATATGGTCAAACTTTTAAGACAACGGGCAAAACAGAGTATTGGTAGAGGAGTTAAATAAGACTATTGGGAGTTATATGTACTTATGTAACGTGGGAGGCATGTCCATTGTATAATATGAAGTGAAATGAAGTTTAGAGAACTTTTCAAGTTTTCCTTATATGTTAGGAATAATCCAAACGAAAACCAAGAGTGTGTTGAGTTGAGAAAAGCATCATGAATCTTCAAAAGAGGAAAAAGGATAGGCAATGAGAATAAGGAATGCGATTCTATACCTAGTGAATCACAAAATGGAAATAAGCCAAAATCAAATTGAAACTATGAAGCTAGAATGCCCTAAGTTTGCAAGAAGACAATATGGCAACAAATCTTATTTGGTATGCTACATATGTGATCAATTAGGACACTATGTCAATAGGTATCAGTAAAGGTAGGAAGTTATACCCGATCCTAGACTATAGGTTCCAGGAAGGGTATAAACTTTAAGAGGTAAGAAGAGAAGTTCAATCTTCTGACCTTCTACAGAGTAACACTTGTCACAAATAAAAGAATATGTATATCTAAGTTTGGTTAAAAGTTAAAATGGATAAGATGGATACAACGAAGAGGCAACTATTGTGGTTTTCTAAACCATTAGTACGAACAGCTAAATTTTGGATAAAATTTTTAAAAGGATGGGAGAATTGTAACATCCTCTTTTTACATATGTTAGGTTTGTATAAAGTTACAGAGGTAGGTTAATAATAGTTTAACATATCTGCTAAATTTTGTGACATTTCGAGTTAATTTAGACACTTTACCGCAATATAGAACGTGCAAAATGAATATTTTAACTCAGGAAAAATAGCATAAATACTATATTAATGGAAATTGATACGAAAAATTTATTTTTAAGTCACAAATGAGTGAAAGAAGATGTGGTTAAATTTTTAAGGCAAGCAGAGTCAGTTTGATATTTTTAAGGATATCGAGTGAGTATTTAAGTACCAATTGGGTCACAAGAGATATGAAAAATTATGAAAATGATGAAACAAGAATTTTGATGGATCTTATAATTTATTATAAGGTTGTTGGAAGTTAGAAAACTTGATTTAGTAAAATCAAAGTGTTCTTAGCAGATACGAAATTGAGTGAAAGGACAAAATTATCCTCAACATCATCTTTTAAAAGATGAGGATTATCTCATCTTCTTATCCCTCTCATGCAAGACTGAAGGAAAGAAAATAGGGGAAGAAAAGAAGAAAAAAGGGGGAGAAAAGAGGAGAAGAAGGAGAAGGAAAGAGCAAGGCCAAGAGTCATCAACCAAGATAGGGGACATGTTTTCTTTGCTCAATCATTTCCTTACTTCAACTTTCTATATGATTTTTATAGTAGAACAAAAATGGGTTTGAGTGTTAGTTTGTGGTTTCCATGCTTGATTCTTGTTTTTGAGCTTGAAGATGGTTTGTTCTTAGATCATTGAAGAATGACGATGGTTTAGAGCTTGTGTATGTTCTTGTTTTTCCATAAATTAAGTTTGAAAAATGGGTTTAAAAGACAAGTTTTGATTCATTTTTCATGGAGTTTGTGATTGGAATAAAGTGATTAAAGGTTATAACAAGATTAGAGGTGATGATTGATGTTGGAAAACAACTAGAAATTGATTTTGAAAGGTTAGAAAAGGGTTGGAAGCCCATTGTGCAAAGAATCACGTTTTTGCATAATTTTCTGGTGCTGGTCTTGCCTAGGCGTAGGTTTTCCAAGCCTAGGCATGGACTGATCAATTTGCGAGACAGAGAGCTAGGCGTGGTAAAACCAAGCCTAGGCGTGGGACAGGACAACATCTTGACAGCTTGTAGTATTTGTCTCATAACTTGAGTTATAGATATCGGAATGACTTGATTCCAGAGGCATTTGAAAGCTGACATGTAAGGAAACATGCCTATAAAATTTAATAATGTTGTAAGTTAGGATGCAAATATGGTGCAATCTTGAAAATCATTCTTTTTGAGGCAAAAATTGAGGTGTTTTGGGATAATTTGAGGTTGAATGGTTTGTGAACTATGTTTTTTTTTTGGCTAAGATTGAGTTAGGATAATGTAATGAGACACATTATGATTTGATTAAGGATATGATGAGAGTATAATGTGAGCTTGGATTTGTTTGATTGAGAAATTGATTTCTAATGTAATGTTATGTCAAATTGATATATTTGAAAAGATGTGCATCAAAGTTTATACTTTGTAAGAAATAAATGATCATCATGACGATTAAGATGTTAAATGAGATAATGAGCCATGATATGCTGTAATGTAAAGAAGTATCTTGATTTACACATGTTATCAAATAATGTTGATGATCATGATATTGAGAAGCAATATAAAAGTATGGTAAAGGTAGATGAGGTTGAGTGAGTCTCTCTCTTCAAGCATGTATGATAATGTAAAAGAGAAATTTTAATGATTATGGTCTTACTTCCCTATTATGTAATGGAAGATATGATTAAGTAAAAGTTAAAGAAAGAAAGGTTTTAATATTATACATGTTTTGTTTTCAAACTTGTTATTTGATGTTTCCATGTATTGTAAATCTATTGCTTGAACAAAAGGGTGCCAAGCGGCTTGGACAAAAGGGCTCCAAGTGCCATGTTTGGTAATGCAAGTGTAACATCTCGAAAATTTATAATTTTAGGATAAATGGTCGTTTTATAATATTGGTGATTTTTGGAAATTTTTCTATATTTTTCTGAGAACGTAGAATATTTTAATATTATTTCTTATTTTACGTGTGCACTGAGCGAAGCCGAGATAACATCCCGAAAATTAATAATTTCATGATAAATGATTATTTTATAATATTTGAGATTTTTGGAATATTTTGAGAATGCGAAATATTTTAATATTATTCCTCGTTTTGCATGTAAACTGAGCGGGTCCGGGAAAATGAGATATTTTTTTCGAGAACCTTGATCTGTGAAAACATCGACGGGGATCTTACTAAACCCAAGGCTGGACACGATTTACGATATTTTACGTTTTTCAAGAAATTTTATCTGACAGAGCGATAAATTATTGTGTAATTTTATCCGCTGAGTAATTAATATTGATTTCTGTCAACTATAACAATTGTCCATTGGGTAATAACATGCATTAGAAATTTTATCACCTTATCCTAATGCAATCCACTTTATGTCAAATTAAATCCACTTGAATTCAAATTTGTGTACTTTCTTCAAAGCTTCTTTGAGAAGCTTTGACTACCAAATAACCAAAACACCCTTGGCTTGTTGGAGAAGCCTCTCCACCTCTCTTCTCTCTCTCATTGCCGTAGCACTCCTATAACCAAGGGGAGCAAATTTTACTTCCACACATTTAACCTAATTTACCCCAAAAATATCTCCACTTTCACCTATTCACTTCTCTCTCTGGGCTTTCTTCTTCTTCATTTTCTCCTCCTTCTCTCTACACCTCCACCATAGCTACAAAAATGGCAGCCTCTCTTGGCCATTGATCTTCATCTTTTTCCTTCATCAAGACCATTTCCATGCTCATCTCATCCTTCTCTACATCTTTCCTTTAGAAAGTTTCTTCAAAAATCCAACCTTTCTTCCTCCTCTCTTCTCCTCCTCCTTGGCTACGAAAATCCAGCCACCATCTCCCAACATTCTCTTCACTTTTCTCTTCATAAACACCATTTCTAAACTCCCCTCAACCTCCTCTATAACTTATATTTCAAGGATTTTCTCCAAAAACCAACTTTTCCTCCATTGTCATCCAAGGCAAAGCTTCTAACTTTGAGGTAAAGCTTCCACCTTTCTTCTTCTTTCTCTTCATTTTCATGATCTAGGGTCTCAATGGAGACCATAGATCCATTCTTTTCAATCATTAATGTTGGTTCGTGATAATTGAAATCCTAGGGTTTTGGAAGGCTCAAAATCGAATCTTCAAGGAACAAGTAGGAGTTCGTTTTTTTGTTCTTCCCTAAGGTAAGAGGGAGATTGCTCACTTCAACCATTGTTGGTGGTGAGGGAACCTTTGTGTGCTTACTTTGATTTGTGATTTTTGCATGCTTGTGTGCTCTTGAATTGAATTAATGCTTGAATGTGATCTTGAATGTGTTGGAAGTGTTAAATGTGCTTAATCATGTTAGGGTTGTTAAATAGAAAATTTAGAGTTTCCTACCCTAACATGATGGCCACAGTTTTGAGGATGATTTTTGGGTTGAAAATTTGTTTTGTACACAGATAGATAACATTTATGAAATTAAAGGTTGAGTGATAACAATAAAATTCATGAATAGGAAATTTTAAGGGTTTAATACCCCAAATTGGTGCCACAGTTTTGACATGGGAATTTAGGGAATTGGATTAATCTTGTGAGAAATGGAATTTTGAGTGATTAGGTATCAAGTAACTAATGTATAATGTGGTGAAAAATTGAAACTTTAAAGACCTACGATGGCCACGGTTTTGGCTTAAAACTATAAGGAATTGGAATGATCTTGGCGAACAAAAATTTAAGTGAATTGATATTAAGAAGTAATACATAAAATGGAAAGAAAAATTGGACTTTGATGACCTATGATGAGCTCAGTTTTAGACAGAAAATTTGGGTTCAAGTGATGCCTTGGTGCATCCTTGGAGATTGAAGACTTAGAGACATGCAAGTGGAAGAATTAAATTGAATAATGGCATTTGAGAAGACCACAGTTTTAAAGGGTTATTTACCCTAATATTTTCATAATTGACCAAAGACTTGAGAATTTGAAAATGAGAATCAATGACATGGACATTGTGATAATTGATTAAGACATATAACATTGTAAAAGTTGAACTCCATAATATGAAATGGTGAACTAAGTAACTAGGTATTAAGAGACTAGTGCATAATATGGAAAGAAATTTAGAACCTTGAAGGTCCGTGAGGCAACGGTTTTAAGGGTTAGTTAACCTAAGGATTTGCATAATTGATCAAGACTTAAGTTCTTGGAAATGTTAAACCCTTAATGGGGAAATGGTGATAATTGATGGGCCATGAACATACTTTGATGTTGAGAAGTAATTATATATTATTATAAGACCCTATGCGGGGCTAAGTATTTATTGATGGATTTCTTGAGGAAATTATAATGTATTGACATTGATAATGAATTATATACCGTTGTGGCATTGTATATGATGAATGCATCATTGATAAACATACATGATTGGATATTGTGTCGTCATGCATATGTGTTGTCTGTTGGACATTGTTGAAAGACGATGTATGCCTAGTGTAACACCCTCCATAGGACATCACATTTTTAAATAAAAACTTAAAACCTGAAAATCATTTTATAAAAGCCTTGAGTTCTAAAAGATGAATTTTAAAATTTTATTTCGTGGAATTATAAACTTACCAAAAATTATAAGAAAACAGAAATTAAATTGAATTGATTAATACACATTTTATATATACCACAAAAAAAAATTCAATAAAGAAATAAAACATGTAACTTACAGACTCAGAGAAACAGTAGCAAACCCACTAACGGGTACTACTAATGGCACGATAACAACACTAACGAGAAAAAAAAACCTTACATACATGCCTCGTTTCTCCACCAACTGCATCTTGTTGAAACTTGGAAGATTACTCCTCGACGTCGTCACCAACCTCCGAATATTGCCTCCAATGAGTTTAGGAAACTTCCTTTGTCTACTATACGAATTTAACCAATACCAACACAACGAAGCAATACAGTAAAGAGGTGAGATCCCCTTTCACCAATACCAGTACGGTAGCAAAGAATAATACGAATGACAAAGTCATTCCATACACATAGATATCACAATTATAATCATGTTATCAATTTACAATTAATTCTAATAAACACAGGTTATAATAAAATGAATAGCAATAACATTACCATGATAGATATAGTCATTCATACAATATAGAATACCATAACAACATACACCTAAATACGAATAACACCGATATAATATAAGAATTAAATACAAAATCAATATATATAATATCACCGATAGCAATATAATAACATCACCGATAATAATATAATAATATCACTAATAACAAAATAATAAGATCACCGATAACAAAATAATAATATCACCGAGAACAATATAATAATATACAAGATATATACATATGCAGTATGACACAATCCTACTCCATGGAGCTAAAAACATACAGACATCAGAGAGAACGACCCGCAAAATCTATTAGTACCGTCGACTGCCCAATAACTATTCCGCTGTCTCACGTTGCGTCTATAGCTCACTGAAATAGCATAGTGGTGTAGCACACTGTCATACGTCGTGTCACTACAGGCTTGCACTAATAGACTTCACAAGATCTTGATTAAGTATAGTGCTTGTCGAGTCCATTAGTGTGTTACCAGTCACCACGACCCAAAGGAGCGACCAACTGTCCATATATGGAATTCTGCACACTAACGTCTCCAAGTTCATTCAATTTGAACCACACTACGCCTATCACATCGACAACACGATGTTGTTCACCTCGTCAATCAAATCGCCAAAATTGGCATAACTCAATATATGAGAAAAATTCCAAATGTATACAGTACGCACCCACCTGGCAATACTGCAACAAAATTACAAATATGCCCCCACTGGCAAATCGTATAAAAAGACAGTACGCACCCACCTGGCAATATTGTTTCACCATCTGTCCGGTCCACCACTTTGGCCCGACACGGTAAAAACTTTCTTGTTTTTCGTCAATCGCGTAGAAATTTTATCGCATTTTCAAAATCCCGTCGTTTTTACAAATATTTTTAAATCGCGTAAATATATTTTTCTTTGTTTTTAAAATCGCGTAGAGTTTTTCAAACGTTTTCTCAATCGCGTAAGATTTTTATATCATTTTCTTGTTCGACTTCCTTAAAATTACTGTTTAAATAAACAAAAATAATATTTAATATGTTTAAACTACGTAGAATAATTTTTCATACCGTATACTGTCGTTTGGGCATTTTTCTTATCTTATTTGTCCATTTTTAATAAAAATTAACAGTATTTTGTTTAGAAAATTATAATAATGGTTTCCTAATTTTTCTGTAAAAATTCTGTTTTCTTAATTTTTTACCGTATAATTTAACCCTTTTGAAAATCACTAACATGCTTCAAAATATAATATGAGCCATATGTTAGGAATTTACAAAAGTTACTGTATTTCATTTCTAACAATAAAATCATTAGTTTAATTTCTTAAACTTAATTTTAATCAATTTGTTTCTTCAAAATTCATTGTAGGAAATTTCCCTTTAACATATATTACATCTCTTTGATTGAAACTAGTTTGGACTTGATTTTAGAAATCATGGATACTTAGTTTGACATGTTGGCTGAAATATATACTTGTACTATTTGATCTCTAAATTCATTTTCCTTGCTCTAAACAATTTTGTATTTTGTTAATTTTCCTAGGTTAATTAAATCATACTCTTAGAAAATTGATGAGAACATTTTGGTTCTCCTTTATGGTTAAGGCCGTGAGCCTTGGTGATGTGTTCTTTGGAACACTCATGCAAATCCTTACATGCTATTCACATTTTATAATACTTATCATGCATCTATGAACACATACCATATATTAAAGCAATCATAAAACACATACAAAATATTAAAGCTATTAGACATGCTTGCACACAAAATCAAACACAATTAGGAAAAACAATAAACAACCAAGTGAATGAATCCTTATGGATTCTTCACCGCAAACACATTCATTCCTCACCACCAACACATGGCTGATGAGGGTAATCTCCCTCTTACCTCTTGAAGAAACCTCCAAAGCTTTTTGTATGCCTCCTTCAAGTAAACTTTCTCCACCAAGAGTTTCTTGAAAATCAAAGAAAACATGCAATATTAATACCTAAGGCTCTAAACTAAAATAATCATGGATTAAAATCATGATTAGAACTTTGAAATGGATAGAAACTTGAAGATCAAAGAATCCTACCTTCAAGGCTTCAAACTTGAGTTTTGAAGAACAAGATAGAAAATGGATAATTCAAGCTTAGGTTTCAACTACAAAGTAGCTTGAGATGAAGTAAGGAAGCAAGATATAAGGTAATTTAGAATTATAGAAGAGTGAATAAGGAGATTGGGTGGAGAGGCCGTGAGGTTGAAGAAGAAAAGAGAAAGGAAATTTGTGAGCTTTTGCTATTTGGAAAAGTTTGGAGAAAGATGAAGGCTTTGACTATGCATGGCCGTAAACCACTTTGAGAGAAAGTGAGAATTATTTGTTGTTTTGCTTCTTTAAATGATAGCTAAATATGGGATAATTCCTTTCACCAAATGTGAATAGCCGTAGAAGCCAAGTGAAGAGCCACCAAAATTGACTAGCTTTATGAAATTGAAATTAAACTTGTTTCCTTTTACTATGCATGGTCGTAAATGCATAGAGAAATAAGAATGAATTGAATTGTTGAATATTGCCTTCCTAAAGGCATGCATTTGCCGTAGAAACATGAAGAGAAGCCACCAATGTTGACTTTGTCTCACTTGGTTAATTAATGAAAGATGGTAAGAATTAAATTGTAATATTTACACAAAATTTCTTGCTTGGCCGTAGGACACAACAAAGAAAACTACCAACATTGACTAGTCTTCATTTCACTTAACTTAGGCTTTCTACATGAATTTCACCAAGTAAATTGGCTATTAGAGCAATTTGCTCCTTTCCTTCACCGTAGAATCAATAAACTTCAAGAAGTCCAGTTTTGTTTAATAGCTTGTTTCCTATTGGTCCTAAATATTCAAGCCATTATTCTTGACCAATTTCTATTGGTTGAATATTTACTAACTTGATTCCTATTAGTTGCTATTTTTGTTGACTAATTTCTATTAGTGCACATTATATATTTTCTAGTATACTTTAACCAATAAACAATAATTACTATTTATAAAGTCAGTGTTTATTATCTAATGGATAATAAAATATACCTAGATTTTTCTCTTATTTTAGCTGGGTAGCAACTATTGTTGATCATTTTCTACTGATTGCCCTTGATGAGTCACAAAGCGAGTCATCAAAGAGAAGTTTCTAGAACATGTGACTCATTACGTTGAGTCAGCATGATGAGTCAGCATAGATATTTTCCAAAACAGGTGAGTCAGCATGGCGAGTCACAGTGCTGAGTCACTGGCTGAGTCAGCATGACTAGTCACAGCGCTGAGTCATCAGCTGAGTCATCAACGATGAGTCACAACGCTGAGTCAGCATGGTGAGTAATCATAGAAGCTTCTGGAACAAGTGACTCACTACGGTGAGTCACAGGGTGAGTCACCGCTTCAGGAAACTTCTAGAATCTGCTGAGTCACAGGTGTTGAGATGTCACGCCACGTGTCACGCTTCCATTGGTCCTTAGCGATGAGTCACAGCCACCAATATTGACCAGCTCCTCATTGGTCCACGTGTAAAGCATTCGATGACTAGGCGCGCTGACGATGCGTCTTCTAGAATTTTTCTAGAACAGATTGGAACCTGTGAGTCACTAGGCTAGTGACTTAGCCTTGTCATTAACTATCTGCTCTAGCTCAAAAACGTTTACTGTTTTGTTAAACGTGAGTCCTACAAGACATTTTCGGGTTCACTGTCCTTAATTTATCTTGACAGATAAAATAATATTATAATAATATAAAATTATTTTATTTTACAATAAAATCCTAAAAATTAAAAGATTAATTATAGCATCATTTAATTGGGTTTAGTAAGATTCCCGGCTCCGAATAATTAAAAACGAGATTTCCCCGGCTCGGAAAATAATATTTTCCGTCCGAGCAAATCACACAAAAAGTCTAAATAAAATCACAGACAGTAATATTAAACACCGTATCATATAAAAAATTTGAAAACAGTACATTCGGGACGTAATGGTCATTTTTTCATTTTTCCCCACCACGAAGCAAATCATTCAAAACACTCAAATAAAATTATAGACAGTAAAATATATCAGTATATCACACAAAAAAATTTAAAACAGTAAATTCGACAAAATTATTATTTTGTTGTCTCGGAGCAAAATATGCAAAATGACCAAATAAAATCATAGACTGTAAAATATATCTGTATTTCATACAGAAAATCAAGAAACAGTACAATCGGGACACAACGGTCATTCACCCAAAAGTTGGGGTGTTACAACTCTCCCCTCCTAAAAAGAATTTCGCCCCCGAAATTCGTAGCAGCCTCTGAACAATCATGGATACTACTCCTCCATTTATGTCTTTTAGTTCCTACGTTGCATATCCGTTTACACCATTCCGGATTTCCTCGACAAACGAAAACTCCTTGCATCGCGTAAAACATGGAGAATCACACTAAGATATTTAGCATGTTCCTCATGATTTCGAGAATAGATCAGAATGTCATCAATAAAGATAATGACAATTCTATCTAAATAAGGATGAAAAACTCTATCCACATAATCTATGATTATTGCGAAAACATTCTCCACTTCGAACAGCACCACTTGAAATTTTCTTGTCTTTGTACCACTTCATTCTCCTACCTTTTTGCTTTTAATAGGAAGTGTCTCACAAATCAAGTTCTCTTTTTCAACAGTACTGTATCTGATACTATGACATAATTTTGACTAAAAATATCCTTTCTTGCAATTGCAATACATAAAAGAACATTATAAAAATTTAGAAAGGAAAGGTAGAGAAACTATCTAAATTGTTACCAGACATGTCCAACAAAGAATTTGACATTGCCTGATTTTAAGAATGAGTTTTCTAGGACACCAAAGTTTTACTGAAACAATTTACAGGATATGATTAAAGATAACCAATCCATGTATAAGATCACATCTATCTCATGAAAGAGGTAGATATTTTAGATTAATAGAAAAGATTGTTTAAGAAATTGGATAATAATAATAGGTTTGGAAATAAAAGCAAAAATAGACAAGCCGAAAGGTAACAAAGATATTGATAACTCTAATCAACTCACATAGTCAATTAGTCATAAAAGAATGAGTTAGACCAAGAGTACCTTTCGCAATTGCGACACATGAAAGATATCATGAAGGCGTAGAAAGGTGAGATGATAAAGTCATCTATACCACCGAACCTATCCAATGGGGAAATTAATATGGTCCAATAAATTTTAGGAGTGAGCTTTTTAAGTTGAACAATTCAACTAATAGGTCTAACAGAGCATGGATGGTTGGAAAAATATCCAATCCATATTTTTAGATCACGTCTGTTTTTGAAAAAGAGGTACACCAATTGAATCAACAGAAAATATTCAATTATTTAACAAACTTAAAATGGTTTAAGTAACTCAAGTCCTCAACCACATATGTTAGCAATAGAAGTAGAAACAACCAGGTCAAAAGATAATGAAGACACAGATAACTGTAATTGACCCATATAATTATATGCCATAGAGAAATAGGTTACCCTCGGAATTATACAGTATAGTGAAAGGATCACCTTTTGTAACACAACCTTCTTTGTTTAGGTCTTCAATCTAAGATGTTTTCGCTCCACTTGAAGAATCGATGCTCCATTCTACTTAAGATGTTGAAGCACGTACGTTACTAACAGATGACTTCATCTTTGGTGGAATACACTTCTTAGCAAAATGTCCGGGCATCCTACACTTGAAATAGATGATTCCTTTGATTGTACCATCCCTCGTTAGATGATCTTCCCCATACTTCTGACATGTTGGTGCAGATGTCATAGTCTGACTAAACCTGCTACTACTCGCACTTCCTCCACGAGATTGTTGTTGTTGTTGACTTCCCAATAATCACGAATACGGTTTCTACCGGAATCGCCTGGCGTTACGGTTTTTTTTTCGGACACCACGCTTCCGCTACGCTGCTCTGATCATGTTGTACTGTTCCTTCAGCTATTCTTTGCATCGCTTTTGTAGTTGCAGTCATACCGCCGCTATCACGTTCTGCCTCGTCACGTGCACGTTTACCACGAGTCATTGCCTTTCTTCAAAGATGGATGAATCATAACACAATGGAAACCAAAGTAACCATTTCAAAGAAACCTTGTCTCCTTTCGGAGTCCAAGCACAGATAGTCACACAACACAAACAAAACAGACCTAACCACAAACCCCAAAAGACTCTAACCGTGCTCTGATACCAACTAATGTAACACCCTCCATAGAACATCACATTTTTAAATAAAAACTTGAAACCTGAAAATCATTTTATAAAAGCCTTGAGTTCTAAAAGATGAATTTTAAAATTTCATTTCGCGGAATTATAAACTTACCAAAAATTATAAGAAAACAGAAATTAAATTGAATTGATTAATACACATTTTATATATACCACAAAAAAAAATTCAATAAAGAAATAAAACATGTAACTTACAAACTCAGAGAAACAGTAGCAAACCCACTAACGGGTACTACTAATGACACGGTAACAACACTAACGAGAAAAAAAAACCTTACATACATGCCTCGTTTCTCCACCAACTGCATCTTGTTGAAACTTAGAAAATTACTCCTCGACGTCGTCACCAACCTCCGAATATTGCCTCCAATGAGTTTAGGAAACTTCCTTCGTCTACGATACGAATTTAACCAATACCAACACAACGAAGCAATACAGTAAAGAGGTGAGATCCCCTTTCACCAATACCAGTATGGTAGCAAAGAATAATACGAATGACAAAGTCATTCCATACACACAGATATCACAATTATAATCATGTTATCAATTTACAATTAATTCTAATAAACACAGGTTATAATAAAATGAATAGCAATAACATTACCATGATAGATATAGTCATTCATACAATATAGAATACCATAACAACATACACCTAAATACAGAATAACACGATATAATATAAGAATTAAATACAAAATCAATATATATAATATCACCGATAGCAATATAATAACATCACCGATAATAATATAATAATATCACTAATAACAAAATAATAAGATCACCGATAACAAAATAATAATATCACCGAGAACAATATAATAATATACAAGATATATACATATGCAATATGACACAATCCTACTCCATGGAGCTAAAAACATATAGACATCAGAGAGAACGACCCGCAAAATCTATTAGTACCGTCGACCGCCCAATAACTATTCCACTGTCTCACGTTGCGTCTATAGCTCACTGAAATAGCATAGTGGTGTAGCACATTGTCATACGTCGTGTCACTACTGAGCTTGCACTAATAGACTTCACAAGATCTTGATTAAGTATAGTGCTTGTCGAGTCCATTAGTGTGTTACCAGTCACCACGACCCAAAGGAGCGACCAACTGTCCATATATGGAATTCTGCACACTAACGTCTCCAAGTTCATTCAATTTGAACCACACTACGCCTATCACATCGACAACATGATGTTGTTCACCTCGTCAATCAAATCGCCAAAATTGGCATAACTCAATATATGAGAAAAATTCCAAATGTATACAGTACACACCCACCTGGCAATACTGCAACAAAATTACAAATATGCCCCCACTGGCAAATCGTATAAAAAGACAGTACGCACCCACCTGGCAATACTGTTTCACCATCTGTCCGGGTCCACCACTTTGGCCCGACAGTAAAAACTTACTGTTTCGTCAATCGCGTAGAAATTTTATCGCATTTTCAAAATCCCGTCGTTTTTACAAATATTTTTAAATCGCGTAAATATATTTTGCTATTTTTAAAATCGCGTAGAGTTTTTCAAACGTTTTCTCAATCGCGTAAGATTTTTATATCATTTTCTTGTTCGACTTCCTTAAAATTACTGTTTAAATAAACAAAAATAATATTTAATATGTTTAAACTACGTAGAATAATTTTTCATACCGTATACTGTCGTTTGGGCATTTTTCTTATCTTATTTGTCCATTTTTAATAAAAATTAACAGTATTTTGTTTAGAAAATTATAATAATGGTTTCCTAATTTTTCTGTAAAAATTCTGTTTTCTTAATTTTTTACCGTATAATTTAACCCTTTTGAAAATCACTAACATGCTTCAAAATATAATATGAGCCATATGTTAGGAATTTACAAAAGTTACTGTATTTCATTTCTAACAATAAAATCATTAGTTTAATTTCTTAAATTTAATTTTAATCAATTTGTTTCTTCAAAATTCATTGTAGGAAATTTCCCTTTAACATATATTACATCTCTTTGATTGAAACTACTTTGGACTTGATTTTAGAAATCATGGATACTTGGTTTGGCATGTTGGCTGAAATATATACTTGTACTATTTGATCTCTAAATTCATTTTCCTTGCTCTAAACAATTTTGCATTTTGTTAATTTTTCTAGGTTAATTAAATCATACTCTTAGAAAATTGATGAGAACATTTTGGTTCTCCTTTTTGGTTAAGGCCATGAGCCTTGGTGATGTGTTCTTTAGAACACTCATGCAAATCCTTACATGCTATTCACATTCTATAATACTTATCATGCATCTATGAACACATACCATATATTAAAGCAGTCATAAAACACATACAAAATATTAAAGCTATTAGACATGCTTGCACACAAAATCAAACACAATTAGGAAAAACAATAAACAACTAAGTGAATGAATCCTTATGGATTCTTCACCGCAAACACATTCATTCCTCACCACCAACACATGGCTGATGAGGGTAATCTCCCTCTTACCTCTTGAAGAAACCTCCAAAGCTCCTTGTATGCCTCCTTCAAGTAAACTTTCTCCACCAAGAGTTTCTTGAAAATCAAAGAAAATATGCAATATTAATACCTAAGGCTCTAAACTAAAATAATCATGGATTAAAATCATGATTAGAACTTTGAAATGGATAGAAACTTGAAGATCAAAGAATTCTACCTTCAAGGCTTCAAACTTGAGTTTTGAAGAATAAGATAGAAAATGGATAATTCAAGCTTAGGTTTCAACTACAAAGTAGCTTGAGATGAAGTAAGGAAGCAAGATATAAGGTAATTTAGAATTATAGAAGAGTGAATAAGGAGATTGGGTGGAGAGGCCGTGAGGTTGAAGAAGAAAAGAGAAAGGAAATTTGTGAGCTTTTGCTATTTGGAAAAGTTTGGAGAAAGATGAAGGCTTTGACTATGCGTGGCCGTAAACCACTTTGAGAGAAAGTGAGAATTATTTGTTGTTTTGCTTCTTTAAATGATAGCTAAATGTGAGATAATTCCTTTCACCAAATGTGAATAGCCGTAGAAGCCAAGTGAAGAGCCACCAAAATTGACTAGCTTTATGAAATTGAAATTAAACTTGTTTCCTTTTACTATGCATGGTCTTAAATGCATAGAGAAATAAGAATGAATTGAATTGTTGAATATTGCCTTCCTAAAGGCATGCATTTGCCGTAGAAACATGAAGAGAAGCCACCAATGTTGACTTTGTCTCACTTGGTTAATTAATGAAAGATGGTAAGAATTAAATTGTAATATTTACTTCACAAAATTTCTTGCTTGGCCGTAGGACACAACAAAGAAAACTACCAACATTGACTAGTTTTCATTTCACTTAACTTAGGCTTTCTACATGAATTTCACCAAGTAAATTGGCTATTAGAGCAATTTGCTCCTTTCCTTCACCGTAGAATCAATAAACTTCAAGAAGTCCAATTTTGTTTAATAGCTTGTTTCCTATTGGTCCTAAAAATTCAAGCCATTATTCTTGACCAATTTCTATTGGTTGAATATTTACTAACTTGATTCCTATTAGTTGCTATTTTTGTTGACTAATTTCTATTGGTGCACATTATATATTTTCTAGTTTACTTTAACCAATAAATAATAATTACTATTTATAAAGTCAGTGTTTATTATCTAATGGATAATAAAATATACCTAGATTTTTCTCTTATTTTAGCTGGGTAGCAACTATTGTTGATCATTTTCTACTGATTGCCCTTGATGAGTCACAAAGCGAGTCATCAAAGAGAAGTTTCTAGAACATGTGACTCATTACGTTGAGTCAGCATGATGAGTCAGTGTAGATATTTTTCAAAATAGGTGAGTCAGCATGGTGAGTCACAGTGCTGAGTCACTAGCTGAGTCAGCATGACTAGTCACAGCGGTGAGTCATCAGCTGAGTCATCAGCTGAGTCATCAACGATGAGTCACAGCGCTGAGTCAGCATGGTGAGTCATCATAGAAGCTTCTGGAACAGGTGACTCACTACGGTGAGTCACAGGGTGAGTCACCGCTTCTAGAAACTTCTAGAATCTACTGAGTCACAGGTGTTGAGGTGTCACGCCACATGTCGCGCTTCCATTGGTCCTTAGTGATGAGTCACAATCACCAATATTGACCTGCTCCTCATTGGTCCATGTGTAAAGCATTCGATGACTAGGCGTGCTGACGATGCGTCTTCTAGAATTTTTCTAGAACAGACTGGAACCTGTGAGTCACTAGGCTAGTCACCTAGCCTTGTCATTAACTATCTGCTCTAGCTCAAAAACGTTTACTGTTTTGTTAAACGTGGGTCCCGCAAGACATTTTCGGGTCCACTGTCCTTAATTTATCTTGAAGATAAAATAATATTATAATAATATAAAATTATTTTATTTTACAATAAAATCCTAAAAATTAAAAGATTTATTATAGCATCATTCAATTGGGTTTAGTAAGATTCTCCAGCTCTGAATAATTAAAAACAAGATTTTCTCGGCCGAAAAATAATATTTTCCTGTCCCGGAGCAAATCACACAAAAAGTCCAAATAAAATCACAGACAGCAATATTAAACATTGTATCATATAAAAAATTTGAAAACAGTACATTCGGGACGTAATGGTTATTTTTCTATTTTTCCCCACCACGAAGCAAATCATTCAAAACACTCAAATAAAATTATAGACAGTAAAATATATCAGTATATCACACAGAAAAATTTAAAACAGTAAATTTGACAAAATTATTATTTTACTGTCTCGGAGCAAAATATGAAAAATGACCAAATAAAATCATAGACTGTAAAATATATCTGTATTTCATATAGAAAATCAAGAAACAGTACAATCGAGACACAACGGTCATTCACCCAAAAGTTGGGGTGTTACACCTAGGAGTTGAATAACACCTATGTGCAGGTGCGAATAGACTAAGCGTAGGTGCCATATGTTGTTGGCCTTGGGGGCGTCGGGGTATGGGTGCCTCATCATGGACAATTAAGAGCTCCTCTGTGCCGTGGGGTAGACCAATGCAAACACACCGACGATCAGGACCGGAACGTTGTCCAATATCACGATTAACTGTTGAGGTGCCACGTATAAGCCATGATGCTCAAATATTTTTATGAGATGAAGCACATTATTTTTAGGCTAACGATATACTAGCATTACTCCTTGATCATTCACTCCGAAAATGTTTATGTCTAGCTCCATGGAGTAGGATTTTTGTATCATAATGCATTACGCATCGTTCATTGTCGGTCTCATAAATTGTTGAGCATGAACACCTGTGACTGTAAAAATAACTATTTTATTTCCGCAAATGATTATCTGATTATTGTGTTGATTACTGGAAATATTGTTGTGATTTGTCTGTTAGTGTTGATTCTTGCTATTGCTTATTGTTGTTCTGCTTTTACTATAAATATTACTGTTGCTATTAATAAATATATGAACTGTATTGCTTTGTGGGCGCGTTACACCGTGTTGTTTTCTTGCTGCCATAATGGTAATGAAAAATAGGTGTCTCACCTCTTTCTTGCATTCCTGTTTTTTCTATTTTATATTTGTAATTGATAAAAGATTGTGAGGAAGATTAAGAGGGACCACACCGTTGTTGATTGGATTGGGCGTTTGGACAAGATTTCTTTTGTTACGTACGAGTGCAACCTCCTGGAGGCATTGATGCCTGTCATGTCGACTGGGACACTGAGCGTCACATATATATGGGGTTGCGGCTTTATTCGCGGGTAGTACCCATCCCTGGGTTACTACTTTTCCCCTTTAGTGTTTTGTTCCGGCTGTATTTTTATTTAAAAGTGTAAGTACTATGTTTCATGTTATCAGTACTTTATGTTTAAGGACGGTTGCACCATATATGAAATATGTTTTTCCTGCAGTGGTTGTATTAAATGGTCGTATAATAAATATACATCATTCGAGGCTCCTATTTTCTACTTATGCATAATGTAAAACAATTAAATTTTGAAATTACTAGTATTGATGTTGTGACACGCTTGGGTTTAGTGACTGTGGCATAATGACGATTGTGCCGTGGTTATTATATCTAGGTGCGTTACAGTAAAGAACAAAAAGGCGTCCTGCCTACCCAGAAAACAATACAAGGAACAAAAGGACTTCCTGGAACAAAAGGGCTTCCTAGAAATATTCAAATAACATGTGTTTTCCAAAAGAAAATATTTTAAAAATCATTGCATGAGAATACTTGAGGGTTTTATTAGGCATAAACATACATCAACATGCATTGTATAAAAATGGCAATTGTATGGGTAATTGTCTTATTTTTATTAAATGTGAAGTTTAAGGATAAAAACTGGTTATAAAAGGTTGAAGATCAAAGTGTAGCTTAAATGTGTGTAACAGAGGAAATGAGTATGCTAACTAGTCTCTATAACTATTATAGTGAATATATGTTGACTCATGTTGAGTTTCTATATAATGATTGAACTGTTTTCTTTATTAAATGAAATGTCTGCTTTGAGAAAAGAAAGGATTGAATTTTTGGGTTATGTCACATTTCCAAATAATTAAGTACAATTTGTGTTTTATCCCAAAGCAGCTGAATTTATCATGATCTTACATTTTTAAACTTATTACTGAAAATGTTTAATTCTCACCCCCAATGTTTGTTTTATGATTTCCATGATAAATCGAGAGAGGATTGAAGCAAGCGTAAGGCAAGGTGATGAAGACATATTTCGGTTGTTAATGTAATTATTTATGTTAGCTCTGTAATTATTATTATTGGTTCTGTAATTAAATTATCATGATTAGCTCTTTGTATAAGTTGTAATCTCAGACATATCATATAGAGGTTTAGTAAAGAACAAGTTTTCGGAGGTGTGAAATATCTTTCTTTATTGCTTTAAATTAAAGGCTCTATATATTTATTCATTAATAGTTATTGAACAGGTTAAAATTTTATATTTTATGTTAGAAAGTAACATGCTAATTTAAATTATTTAGTATACATAGAATATATTACAATATTTAGAATTATGGTATTACATTAGTCACGTGCACAACACACACACACCTACCTTCCTTCTTTTTATTTGTTTTAAACTCCAAATGAGCTCAATCAATAAGTGCAATTAAGGCAAGAAACGTTTCGCATACTCTACACTTATCGATACTCCATAAGTTTAGGGTCTTCAATTAAGTGTAAGAAAAAAATCAATGGTAGGAAATAAAGAAGGGCTAGTTGTTGACAATTGACAAATATTGAACTTTTCAAATATATGTTTATTATTTTGCACGAATTTGCCAAAAAAGTCCATATGTAATAATTTTAACTCTCCCTTGTAATTTCAACTACCCCTTTGAACTTATGAACGAGCTTAACCCCTTATCAGTGTTTTAAAAATTTGATCAAATTGATCCATTGATCTGATTAAACTATGAATTAGTTATATTTTTAGTTTGAGTAATTTTTGATTCAACTATGACTCAATCATAATTCAACTACAAATTTAACCAGTTGAACTAATAGTATCATAACCTAAAAGTTTCATCGATTAAATCTCTAATTCAATTTTTATAACATTGTCCCTTATAATAGAATAAAAAAAAATAGTTTTATGTAGAATTACATTAATGTTTATTCCAGTAAATTTGTACTAGCTAAAGTAACTGTAACACCCCTTTATTAAGAGGGAACGTCACATTGTCAAATAAAATAAAATGCAGAAATTAAATAATTAGTCAATTAAGACCTGGTTCAGTTAATTAAATTTTAACCAACTTGATACTTTAATACGTGGGAAAAATGACAGTATAATTTTTTTTTTGTTAAATTAAATATGCAGAATGTGAATGAAAGTAAAGAGTAAAACAGTAAACAGAATTTATACCTGAATAACACATACACTTATATATTGAAATATGACTATATTTTAAATACAAGCCTGGACATCTCCAAAAGCAAAAACTATACCCAACCCAAGGTAATCATGCATATACAAAATATACTGCCCCCACCAAAAGTAATACATCGGCCCCCAAAATAAAAACACTGGCAACCATCAGTAGCCACCAGTAAAATCAATCCCTCAGATGAGGAGGAACCGTGTCAGGATCCTCAGCGGGATCTTCCTCTTCCGAGGAAACCTCCATTGGAACCACAGAAGCACGGGACGGGGCCCGAGCGGTGGAATCAAAGGAGTCCTCCCGTGGAGTGTAGTAGCGGTCGCCCCACATCTCACGGATGGGCAAGTAAAACTCTAAGCGTAGGGCTGACGTGGCGGTGATCACGGGTGCCTCATGTCGTCTCCAGGCAAGGGCGATGGACACGTCTCCCAAGTAGACGCAACGGTCAGAGTTCAGGTTGATGTGCCAGCACTCTGGCCCTCCGAGGAAGGTCAGACGCACGTCACCCAGAAATCCTCGCATACGCGTCCCCATCGTCAAAAGCAGTACTAATCACGTTCGGGCCGCGAAGCCGTGGAAGTCGGGGGCTTCTAACTCATTGCCGTCGTCTTCGGTAGATGCAATATATATATATATATATATATATATATATATATATATATATATATATAGACAAACGAGATAAAGGAAACACAGAAAGAGGTAAGACATCCTACATCATTACTAATTATAGCATGCTAGAAACAGAACGAGCGCCACGCGCCCAAATAGCAATCAGAAACAAACATACTTAAATAATAGTCATTTCTTCACAAAAAAGCCAGACCATATTCTGTCGGTAATTCCACGGTAAGCAAATAAACAGTTCCAGGCAGATAATCATCATATTAACAATTAAATCAATTATAGTTGCAGAAAATAAGAATTTATGATGACAGTGTATATCATGATTCACATGCATGCTCTCTCAATTCCTACTACCTACTCCATGGAGCTAGACTCAAACAATCAGAGAGAAAGATCAAGAGACATGTCTGTAACTCGGCTGCCGAGGCCAGTGCTATCAATAATATTCTCGTGCACAATCATGGCATTGTACAGACATTCTACACTAGATCACGATATAGGACAGTGTCTAGGTCCGGATCGTCGATGCATTTGCATCGGTCACCCCACAGGCAGGAGAGCTACCAACCTCCCATTGCGAGGAACCCGCGCCCCGACGCCCCCAAGGTCACCAATGACCTACACTTGTCTATTCGCACCCGCACTAAGGTGTGTTCAATCTCCTAGGCAACTAGGCCTTACAACAGTCCACAAGAACAATCACAATGCATAAGATACTATGCATGCACATGTATGATCCACAATCTCATACAATTCCATAATATGCCACATTAGGCCAATATAAGCATCAATATATAAATGGTCACTCACATAGACCCACAACAACATAATATAAATACCAAGCCAATTGATGCATCATTAGGTTCATTACGAATCCTAACTTAGAGTTTATTTCCCTTTTTCAAGGTTTATGCTCAAAGTAAATTCTTGTAATCAATTTAACGTTCCAAGGCAATTCAATTTCCTATAACTTACATTTTATTTAAGCTCTTAAGCCTCACACTCTCATGTTCTTCACTCACTTAGAATTTCCTTAAATCTTATGATAATTTCACTCTTAGTTCTTCAAAATTTATGAAATCTTGATTATAATAAATTCTTCTAACTTATTTATCGTCCATTCCACTGCACAGGTTCCTAATTACCTAATTCATTATGCTTCCGATTTATCAAAATCACATTCTCACCTAAAATGCCCTATAGGCCGTGGCCTCCTAATAGAACCAATTGCAAATCCTTTCAAGTCATCATCTTGTACACCATTCCCTTAATTCCTTAAATTGTCCACTTGTTGAATTAACTCACCAAAAACCCTAGATTCTTGGCTTCAAAACCGTAGCCACCATAGAAGTTTCAATTTCAAATTTTTCTTCCATTAAATCCCATCTTGTTACTTAATTAATCCTAGTCTTATACTTGTTGCACATTAACCACAAATTACCCAATTTTTCAACCCAAAACCGTGGCACTCCAAGGAGAGTGTTCAATCATTCTTCATCCATTCTAAATCATTCAATCCATTCCAACATTCCATTATATACAACAAATCAATCCAAGGTCACAATTATCACTAAATCAACACATAAACATAATCAATCATCAAATTCAAGAACAACCCTCATTAGGGTTTTTCCACAAATCATACAATCAAGGTTCCTAGATGCTAAGAGAGGTTGAAGAGGAGTGTCTTCCTCTTACCAATGTGTAGAAATCAAGAAGAACACCAAGGAAGCTTCTTGAATTTTCGGATTGCACTTCTCCAAAAACCCTAAAAATTCAACTTTGTTAAAACAACATCAAGGCTTGAAAAATCAACCATGGATGACCAATAAGAAGACCACAACCACGAAAATAAGAGGAGAGGGAGAGTGGTCTTGAAACTTACCCAAAATGTTCAAAGTTGGAGCTTGAAGAAGATGATGAAAATGGAGGATTTTCAAGAAACTCCAAGAAGAAAAAGTGTTTAGAATGTTGAGAGGATTCAAGAAATGTAGCTAGATGAAATTTTTGTGAAGATATGGTGGTTGAGGGGCTGCTGGCCGTGGAGCTTGGTAGAGAGAAGGAGGAGAGAAAATTCAAGGAAGAAGAAGAAGAAAGGATGAGAGAAAAGTGTTTTGGAAATTAATGAATTAAAGTGATAAAATGAATTAATGAAATGTGATAATTCTCCTTGTTTGGGGCTGCTTCCAGCCGTGTGGAGAGAGAAGAGAGAGTGGGGAGATTGGCTTCCAAGAGAAACTAAGGGTATTTGGGTCAATATTTGGTCAAAGCTTCTCAAAGAAGCTTTGATTTTTAAACATTAAATTTGAATTAAAGTGACTTGATTAGACATAAAGTGGATTGCATTAGGATAATGTGATAGTATTTTTATTACACACTATTATCCAATGGATAATAATTACACAGCTTGACTCCCTCAAGTCGGGGTATTTAATTAAGTCTGACAGATGAATTTTTTCATTTGTATTAATTTATTTTATCTCATTAAGATTTCTCAAAAATTGTAAAACCTCGAAGGTCAGCTGTGTCAAGTCTCGGGTTTAGTAAGATCCCCCGTCGACTTATCCATAGTTCAAGGATCGCGGAGAAAACATCACGTTTTTCCCTGGCTCGCTTCGTTGACAAGATGCAAAACGGGAATATCTTGTAATATTCGACGTTTTAGGAAAATTCCAGAAAATTCTCAAAAATTGAAAATATTATGAAACGACGTCCGTCATTATAAATTCCCAATTTTTGAAGCATTACTTGATCATTTTTTCACGACTCATTTCAATATTCACGCAAAACGGAGAAATATATTAAAATATTCATCGTTTCTCGGATAATTCAAACAATTCACATAAATCACAAATATTGGAAAATGACTATTCGTGGCGAAATAATCAATTTTCAGAGTATTACACTGGTCTCAATAATTCTCAGCTCAGTGTGCACGTAAAATGAGAAATATATTAAAATATTCGACGTTTCCGTAAAATTCTAAAAAAATTCTTAAAAATCAGGAATAATATAAAATGAATATTTATGATCAAATAGGTATTTTTCGAGACATTACAGTAACCCTTTATGAACTGAGTGTAAATTGTAAATTTAAATACTTATCAATAATTCACATAATTGAGAAATAATATAACTATTTTATTTAATCGAGAAACATTGTAATATTATTTCATATGATATGATTGAGAAAAATAATGGAAAAATATATCCTGTATTGACTTTTTTTAAATTACATTTTTCATGTTATTATTTTTTTCCTTTTATTTTTTTATACAAAGAGGGCGAAAACCAAAGTATTTTTTTTACTTAATTTTTAATATATTGATTGATTTTAGAATAACAGTGCAACAATATGTTTTTAAATTGATTTTATTAGATTATATTTATCTTTGATTATATTATATTTTATTATATTCTTTCTTTTCTTTTCTTGATTTTCTAATCAATGTTTTTTTTCCATTTTTTTAATTAATTTCTCATAGAGACACATGTTGTATTTCTTATTCAGAATTTCCAAATAATATAAATCAATGTTTCCTAAATTGATTCAATCTTAAATTAATGGGAATTCAGTTAATTGATTTTATTATATTATATTTTTTTATAGATTTTAGTTTTATTCTTTCTTATTTTTTTTTTTCTAATTTTTTGTGCCAACCTGTGTTACTTCTTCATTCAGACTATCATTCTTTGTATAAGACCATACAATTATAGTATTTCTCAAGCTTGATATTTTTTGCTTGACTTGGTCCTTAACATCTCCAAACTTTATTCTTCACGAAAAGACACAACGTGAGAATTATCAGAATCAATTTTTTTTTACTTGATTTCTCGTGTCAACCAATGTTGGATTCCTCATTTAAACTATACAATGCAACAACATATCATAAATTGATTTTATTTAATTATATTTTATTGTCGTAATTTCTTAATTATCGGGGTTTATTCAAACTATTCTTCTTCAATTTTTCTTTAAATTAAATCTTAAATTATTTTTTAATCAATCAAAATCAATATTCATTAATTACATTTATTCCTCCATTTATTATACTATATTCTTTTTCTTGATTAATTTTTTAGTCAATTAATTTTTTATTTTTTACATAATTTCTCATATTGACACATGTCATTTTCTCATTCAAATTTTTTAATTAATCAGTGTCAATATTTTCTAAATTGATTCAATATTAAATTAATCAGAATTCAATTTCTCAATTTTATTAGATTATATATATATATATATATATATATATATATATATATATATATATATATATATATATATATATATATATGCTTCATTTATTTTATTTTAGAAAAACTTTAAAAAACTTCCCTGAACTATACATGATGTGTACTTTTGTCCTATTATTTTAATGTGCAAAACAGACTTATTATTTTATAAATTGTGCACGTTGATACAAAATGATGACAAACGTTAAAATTTGGACGGAAATGAGCACGTGCACGTCTAAAATGTGCCACTCACGTGTCACTCACATGCTTATTTCCTTCTAAATTTTAATGTCCGTTACCATTTTGTAAAAATGTGCATAATTCACAAAGTAATAGGTCCATTTTGCACATTTTTAAAGTAACAAGACCAAAGTGCAAATCACGTATAGTTCAAGGGTTTTTTTAAAAGTTTTCCCTTTTATTTTTTTATTTCTTTTCTTAATTCTTCATGTCAACATGTGTCATATTCCTTATTCAGACTATCTTTCTTTGTATAAGACTACACAATTATATTATTTCTCAACCTTGATATTTTTACTTGACTAGGTCCTTAACATCTCCAAAATTGATTATATTATTTCGAAGTGCTATCAACTCTAGTTCCATGCATGCACCACTTTTGGGAACGGTGGATGCAACTTAGCCTTGAACAAGCATCGCCAAGACCACTTAGGTTCTCTACTTTTAGACATAACGGTATTTCTAATCTTGGTAAGCATATGTAGGGGGTGTCTGTCGAGTTGGGTCAACCTACGAACTCACGAGTCTTGACTCAACCCAATAGATTGGGTACATAGGTTGGGTCGGGTTATAAAAACTCTAATCCATATGGTACGGGTTGGGTAATGGGGTTTGGAAAGTGTCAACCTACACAAACCCAACCCACCCAAGTTTTTTTTTTGGAGACATTTCAAGTTCCTTTTTCCCTGACTTTTCTGTAATAATTAAGTTTAGGTGTAGGCATTGTGATCTCATTCAATGTGACCAAGAAAATAGAAATAAGAAACTCATGAAACATCTAATGGACCATTGAGATGAGAATCAAATAGATCGTTTAGATGACAAAGAGTATCTTGAGAAAATTGAGAATGAAGTAAATGATTATATAAATCCATCTGTTATATGTGATGACATTGACTTCAATTAGCTAATTTGATTTGTTGTTTATGACTATTAGGATCTGTTAACTTATTTTAGTTTATTTTAGACTTATGTTAATTTAGTAAGACTTGTTATGTTTATTCAACTTGTTTGAGACATACTATGTTTAAGACCGGTTATGTGACTTTTTAATTTATTTGAGACATATTATTTTTAATTAAAACGTGTTATGTGTAACAAATTTTGAGTTTCTTATTTCGATATTTATTTTAACAAATTTCTATAAGTTTAATTTTGATGCATTGTCAACGTAAAGTTTTTTATACCAACAATCAATCATTCTACATAAGTGACTATTGAGGTAGTTATTGTGAGAATCAAATATTTTTTATGACGTGACAATACATGATTAGTTGATGGTATAAAAAACTTTTACATTAACAGTGCAACCAAATTAATTTTTTTTAAAGTAATTCAAACCTACTGGTTTGACCCAATCCAACCAACTCTTGAGCTGGGTTAAAGGAAAAAATTCCCCTTTGACTCAACCTAACCATCGCATTGGTTTGATGAGTAGGTTGAGTCCAAAAATGTCATAAAATCGACACTCTTTTCTCTCTCTATATATGTACTGCACACCGACACAACAATCTCACTTTCTCTCTTCACTTTGGCAGTGCACCTCTCCATTAGTCACGTGCACAACACACACACACACACACACCTACCTTCCTTCTTTTTATTTGTTTAAACTCCAAATGAGCTCAATCAATAAGTACAATTAAGGCAAGAAACATTTCACATACTCTACATTTATCGATACTCCATAAGTTTAGAGTCTTTGATTAAGTAGTCGCGCTATTTGTCCACCTAAAAGACTCCAACTTTTATCCACCTCTATATTTTGTTGATTCACCTGAGATAATTTAAAATTTGAAGCTGAAACTGTTCACGCAGCAACACTGTAGATGCAACACAAGATTTCCGGTTAATGCATTAGGAATAAGTGGTTAATCAATATAGGTTTCTGGTGAATCTCATTAATTGGTGAATCCAGATTAACTGGTTAATACATTAGAAATAAGTGGTTAATTTATATCAGTTTGTGGTGAATCCAAGTAAGAATTCTGAATAATGAATAACTGGTTAATACATTAGGAATAAGTGGTTAATCAGTATAGGTTTCTGGTGAATTTAACTAAGAATTCTAAATAATGAATAACTGGTTAATATATTAGGAATAAGTGGTTAATCAGTATGGGTTTCGGGTGAATCTCATTAATTGGTGAATCCAAATTAACTGGTTAATGTAACGCACCTAAATATACCAACTGCAGCGCAATCATCACTACACCACAGTTGCTAAATCCAGGCGTGTCACAGTCATGATAATAGTAGTTTCAAAATTAACGAGTTTATTTTTGTTTTTCGCATTTATGCATAAGTAGAAAATACGAGCCATGAATGAAATATAAATATATTCAACCCTTAATACAACCATTGAAATAAAATCACATTCCTTATATATAAATCTCATAGCCAATTTACACAAATCACTAACAATATAAAATATAATGATTATAGAGTCAAATAAGATACAGCGGGAAATAAAACATACAAGGGGAGAAGTAGTAACCCAGGGATGGGTACTACCAATAGACAAGGCCGCAACCCCATATGCACATGACACTCAGCGTCCCAGTTGACACAACGGCATCAATGCCCCCACGTTGCTGCAATCCTGTGAAATCGAAGGAATCTTGTCTAGATTCCCAACCCCATCGGCAAGGCGTGGTTCCATATCATCTTCGTCCAGGTCTCTTAACAAGTATAAATATAAAACAGCAATACAGAAATATAGGAAAGAGGTGAGACACTTGTCTTTCATTACCACTATGGAAAAGAAGAAAATAACACTAGTAAAAGCGCCCATGAAGAAATGCAGTTCATAGATTCATCAACAACAACCATGGAATTTACAACACAAGCAATCAAGTTACAAACAATAATAAGAATCAATAATAACAATACTCTAAAATAACAAGGTCTCGAGATGCTATTAGCTTACCATGAATGGTTAAAACACTTCAGGTAATCATAGCATCAGGATCCCAATAGTTTATTCATCATATAAAAGAGTGACACATGACATGTGGACTCACAATGCTGACTCTCAATGCCAACTCACAATGCTGACTCACAATGCCAACTCACAATGCTGACTCACAATGCTTGTGCACTTGGTACCAAGATTTTCTATTTTAAAACATGAACGTTTTAGTCTCGCCCCTAATTGATGTCTATACCGGACCACGAAAAGAATAGTGCTTGTCGGTGCCTCGTCGGTGCGTTGTAATGTTTATTTTGGCTTTCAGTGCTAGAGGTATTTCACAAGGTGATATCATCATCACCAAAAGGATCACCGCACCCTGACGCACCCAGAGATCCATCATAGACCACACTATCAATCCTCGTTCATTTACCATAAAAAGAATAGTGATTTGTCAGGCTCGTAATGAGTGCAATCGGCATACACCGCGTCTTACGCCCCTCTAAGATCCATCACAGACCTCACCATTCAATTCTCATTAATTCACTGCGTAAAGAATGATGATTTTTCGGGCCCGTAATGCGTGCAATCGGCATATGTTACCAAGTGACTTCAATACTCAAGAGGGGGGGTGAATTGAGTTTGTAAAACAAGTTCGCAATTCTTTCGCAAAACACTTGATTATTGATTTTCGTTGAAGCTATTGACTAATTGAAATGAATGAATTGATAAGAACAATGTATATTGCTTAATAACCAACCAAGAGAGAAGTAATCAAGTAAGAGTATAAGCAATGCACAAGTATAAAGAGAAGGGTTTAGAGAAAACAAACTCAATCGTTTATCCTGGTTCGATCACCAATCCACTTGTGATCTACGTCCAGTCCCCAAGCAAGAACTTGAGATTTTCCACTATATCCTCAAGCTTCAATAGGTGCTTGAATACCTTTACAAACTTGAGCCCTCAACTCCTTGGGATGCCTCACCCTTGAGCTTGAGTCTCTTCAAACAAAGGGATGCCTCACCCTTTACAAATTGAGGGATGCCTCACCCTCTATCTTATACAGCAATTTAGATTGAATTTGAGAAGCTCTCACTAGAGTAGATGATACAAATTGAAGTTCTAATAATGCTCACAAAGATATCTCAAAGATTGGACAAAAACAGAGCAAGAAAGATTTCAGAGTTTGATTCTCGTATGATGTGTTGCTATGATGTTTTTAGGTTCAAGAACAACCCTTAATGATGCCCCAGCCATTGTATTTAAAGCCCATTCATTAAAAGAGCCGTTGGGGGTGGTTAAAGCCAAGCATTAAATGCATTCAATATAGCCGTTGGGCATGTCAGAACCTTGGTAATCGATTACAAGCCTTTGGTAATCGATTACATGGAAAATACAACGTGTTCTTGGCTTTCTGGGCTTGTGGTAATCGATTACATGACTTGGTGTAATCGATTACATGCCCTCTGACTTCATGGTAATCGATTACAATATTTATGTAATCGATTACATGGCCCTTTTGGTCGTGTTCTTGGCTTTCTGAGAACATGGTAATCGATTACATGACTTGGTGTAATCGATTACACGTTCTCTCGATTTTTCGTAATCGATTACAATATTGATGTAATCGATTACATGCCCTTTGGTCGTGTTCTTGGCTTTCTGGGAACATGGTAATCGATTACATGACTTGGTGTAATCGATTACACGTTCTCTGACTTTCTGGTAATCGATTACAATATTGATGTAATCGATTACAAGGCTTCTGTTTAGCTTGTAATCGATTACTAAACTCTAGTAATCGATTACACTATACCTTAAACTCATTTTTCAAGCCTTAAAACTGTTTTATATCATTCCTAAGCTTTAGAAAACATGGATTAAACAAAATGTAGCATTGTTTGGCATGATCCAGGATAAAATAGGTTCTCTTTTAGGAATTTATCTTTGAAACCCATATTGATTAAAAACATTTTTGAAAAACCATTTGAGATATCTTTGGAGCATTTAACATTGATGTACTTATGCCTATATCTAAGCCTCTTGATTTCTTCCTTTGATACTTGGCTTTCTCATTTGCTCTTTGGTCTTCATCTTTGACTTTGTTATCATCAAAAACCATTTGACATGTTTCGAGACACATGCATTCACATTCTCCCCCTTTTTGATGATGACAATCTGAATCAATGGAATAAAGAGAAACAATTGCATATATATATGTATATCAGAGATTTAAGCGCAATCCTCCCCCGTAATGCATGCATAATATAGGGTTAGTGATGTAATCATGTGAAAGCTTTAAATTAAACTCCCCCGTACTTATGCAATTCACTAATCTCTCCCAGTTGGCATTATCAAAAACACTTTTAAGCGGAAATTTGGACAACATTACCTCTGTTTGTCATGATTTCCCAAAAAAATTTAGATAGTAGAAATGCAATCAGTCCAAATCAGTCGAGAGATAATCAAACCAACAGATCAATCAAACATATCCAAATGGAACCAAGTAAATCAATATCCAAATGTATATTATAATCAAGCATATTAATTATACAAGCAATAAACCAAATGATTTTATAAACAATGTTTCAATCATGTACATCAGAATAACAGAACAAATAAAAACACTATCATGGCAGAGGTCCATGATCACTATCAGTGGCCTCGCTATCGCTCTCTACATCAGCAGCAACATCTCCAAGGTCAACATCATCGTCACCGGTGTCAAGGTCGTCCTCGGAGCCAAGAAGTTCCTCATTTTCAGCAGGAACAGCAGCTGGAGCGGCAGAGGGATCAACAAATGATAGTGGAGCAGCAGGAGGAGCAGAGGAGGTGGATGGTGCAGTATGTCTGGTGCCCTCCAAATGCGACCGAATGGCAGCAAGCTCCTGATCGGAGTAGTCCATCCTAAGCTCGAGGTGGTCCACCTTCTGCTCAATGCGGTCCAGCCTGGTATCCACTGTGGTGGCCAAACTTCGCATCTCTTGCAGTAGAAGCTCCAATGTGACTGGAGCAGGTGGAGCTGGTGCAGGCTGCTGGTCCTCATCATCATCATCATCATCCGGACCATGAGGGATGTGCCCGTAGCTCCCATGAGCCGATAATGCCATTTCCCATCGACCTTGTACAACTGAAGCTTTTTCGAGTGTGCAATCCAATAGATTGAGGTCCCTTGGAGTGGTATCCTTGGACTCCTCAGTGGGGAGATGCGACAAGTGCTCCAGGATGGCAAAGTGACCAACATTGCGTAGGGGAGGGCGAGTTTTTCTTTTTCTTTACATCCAAAGCATGTGCCGAATGATGTAATTGGCCCGCTTGATTGGCCTATCGTGGTCATGGCCCACAAGACCACCACGTCATCACGTAGTATCCGGGAATAATTCCCCTCCTCCGGGAATCAGCCTCGAACAACCAAGTAATGGAGTACCCTGTTCTCCATGGTCAGACCAGTTGCCATCACCCTCTTGTTGTTCCCTGGGAAGCACGTAGCCGAGCGAATCAGGGATGTCAAGGCGCTCTTGTACTCAAACTCGTCACCCCAGGCATTTTCGTTACCATAGAAGCTGGTCCCAGCATAGGTGAGCTTGGTCAACCTACACCATTCTTCCCGAGTGATCTTAATATGAGTTTTCTTCACTTCAGAGATCAAGCAATGGTCTTCATACCTCAGGTTGGCGTAGAACACTCGTACCAAGTGGGATAGATGGCTTTCGAATGCTTAAAATCCAAGCAATCCTAGCCTCTCAAGCAGCTGGAAGCACTGTAGAGGCTCACTCGTGCAGAAGGAGTGAGGAAGATAGCGCGGAGAGATGAGCTTCCTTAGCTGGAAGTTCTTCCTGAAGAGCTCCGCCTTCTTGGTGATGGAGAAATGTCTGGTGAGGTCCAGCCCCGAAATGTTGCGTGGGGGAGCACTGGAGGACTCACCAACAAGTGGTCCCTGTCCTTGCACGTTTAGTGCGTTGGCTTGGTTCAGCCATGGATGAATGGAAGAGTGTGAGTGGTGTTTGGAGGGTTGTGGCTCGTGGGGGACGAGAGGGGAGAAGAACGTGAGAGTGTGGGTGAAGGTGTGGGTGGAAATGTGGTTGATTTGGAGGTGATTTGATGGTTGGGTTATGGTGGGGAGTGATTTCGAGTGAGAGGGAGGAGATTTTGGGAGATTTGGTGGATAAATGAATGAGAAGGAGAGATTTGAGAGTGGAGAGCTTCGTGAGAGCGAGAGGAGAAGAGAAGGTGAAATGTTTAGAATGAGTGACCTTTCGCGCGTCGAAGCCTTTTAAACCCTCTGTAATCGATTACATGGGTTGTGTAATCGATTACATGCTTTCTGTTTGCCCCTGTAATCGATTACAATTTCAGTGTAATCGATTACCAGTCTTCTGGGATCCTTGTAATCGATTACATTATATGTGTAATCGATTACCTGAGTTCTGGAAATGATGTAATCGATTACCGATTACGTTGTGTGTAATCGACACGGTCTCGACAGAACCTTTGTAATCGATTACAAGGGTCTTGTAATCGATTACCAAACTACCAAAACTCAGCTTTTGCATTTCAATCAGCTGAGGATCAATTTTAAGACAATCAAGTTGATTCATAAGCATGCTAAATCAATTTCAAACATCATTTAGGCATACAATTCACATAGATTTTGATTTAAACAATTAATCATACAAGATTGTTACTTTTACCAAGAATTACCCCATTTTGGATGGATTGGTCAGTTTTTGCATTTCTTGGAGATCTTTGACATGAGGAAGCACCTGCAAAACAACTTAGGGGAAATCTCGACGCTCAAGTCAGTATGGAATTGAAAAGCAATATTTATGCAACAAATAACCATGATTATGCAGAAAAGGGCTTGATATATGAAAAAAGTTTCTTTATGCAAAGCAAAATGATGGATTATGCAGCAATTTAGCTTATACATGATTGATCTAATATGCCAAGTTCATTTCTTATATAATAGAAGGCTTCTTTTGCTAAAGGTTTAGTGAAAATGTCTGCTAGTTGCTTAGTGATTTCCACAAATTCAAGCATGCAATCACCCTTTTGAACATGATCTCTTATGAAATGATGCCTTATTTCAATGTGCTTTGTTCTTGAGTGTAAAATGGGATTCTTAGATAGATTGATTGCACTAGTGTTATCACATCTTATGGGGATGTGATCCAGCTCAAGACCATAGTCTAGAAGTTGTTGCTTCATCCAAAGGATTTGAGCACAACAACTCCCAGCTGCAACATATTCAGCTTCAGCTATTGACAATGCCACACTATTTTGCTTCTTGCTATGCCAAGAAACTAGTGAGCTTCCAAGCAAGTGGCATGTCCCACTAGTACTCTTCCTATCCATTTTGCACCCAGCAAAATCAGAATCGGAATAACCAACCAAACAACATGAAGCACCCTTAGGGTACCATAATCCCATTTGTGAAGTGCCTATTAGATATTTCATAATACGTTTTACAGCACTTAGGTGTGATTCTTTAGGATTTGCTTGAAATCTAGCACACATGCATACACTAAATATGATATCCGGTCTACTTGCGGTAAAATAAAGGAGTGAGCCAATTATACCTCTATACTTAGTGATTTCTACCGATTTACTTCCTTCATCCTTGTCCAAGTAACAGGAAGTTCCCATTGGTGTAGCCATTTGCTTTGCTCCTTCCATTCCAAACTTCTTGAGCAACTCCTTGCAATATTTTGATTGACTTATGAAAGTCCCATTTCTTGTTTGCTTGATTTGAAGTCCAAGGAAGAAGTTGAGCTCACCCATCATGGACATCTCAAACTCACTTTGCATGATATTGGCAAATTCTTTACAAAGAGAGTCATTAGTAGCACCAAATATAATATCATCAACATATATTTGAACAAGTAAAATGTCATGCTTTTTATGTTTGATGAAAAGAGTTGTGTCAACCTTTCCCCTAGAGAAACCATTTTCCAAAAGAAACTTGCTCAACCTTTCATACCAAGCTCTAGGAGCTTGTTTTAAGCCATACAAGGCCTTTTTAAGTTTAAAAACGTGGTTGGGCAACTCAAAGTTTTCAAAATCGGGAGGTTGATCAACATATACTTCTTCTTGTATGAAACCATTTAAAAAGGCACTTTTGACATCCATTTGAAAGAGTTTGAAATCCATGATGCAAGCATATGCAAGTAACATTCTAATGGCTTCTAGTCTAGCTACGGGAGCATACGTTTCTTCATAATCTATACCTTCTTCTTGATTATAACCCTTAGCTACAAGCCTAGCCTTGTTTCTTATTATTAAGCCCGTTTCATCAAGTTTGTTCCTAAAAACCCATTTGGTGCTAATTATTGGATGATCATTGGGCCTTGGGACTAATTCCCAAACTTGATTCCTTTCAAATTGATTTAATTCATCTTGCATGGCCAAGATCCAATGTTCATCATTAATGACCTCATTTATGTTTTTAGGTTCAACTTGAGAAACAAAAGCCATATGATTACATGCATCTCTAAGAGAGTTACGAGTGATTACCCCTTTTGATACATCACCTATCACTTTGTCAAGAGGATGATATCTTGATGTTTTCCATTCCTTGGGAAGATCCATGATTTGAGAGTCCTCTTGTCTTGGGGAATCATATGGGCTTTCTTCTTGCTTCTTGACTTCTTCTTCTTGATTTCCAAGGTGAATTCTTGCAAGGTTTTCTGCAACATCATCAACAAGCTCCTTTCTTGGCTCGTTTGGGTTAGTCTCATCAAATGCAACATGTATGGACTCTTCTATGGTCATTGTTCGTTTGTTATAAACCCTAAAGGCCTTACTATGTATAGAATAACCAAGAAAGATTCCCTCATCAGATTTAGCATCAAACTTCCCCAAGTTATCCTTTCCATTATTTAGAACAAAACATTTACATCCAAAAACATGAAAATGTGAGACATTTGGTTTCCTTCCTTTGTATAATTCATAGGGGGTTTTCTTTAAAATTGGCCTTATTAGAGCCCTATTCATAACATAACAAGCGGTGTTAATCGCATCCGCCTAAAAATACTTAGGAAGGTTGGCCTCATTGAGCATAGTTCTTGCCATTTCTTCTAAAGATCGATTTTTTCTTTCTACAACACCATTTTGTTGTGGTGTTCTAGGGGCTGAAAAGTTATGCTCAATGCCATGTTCATCACAAAATGTTTCAAATTCATGGTTTTCAAATTCACCACCATGATCACTTCTTATGGATGCAATACAAAAACCTTTTTCGTTTTGGATAACTTTAGCAAGCTTTTTGAATGATTGAAAAGCATCATTTTTGTGAGATAAAAACAATGTCCATGTAAACCTAGAAAAATCGTCCACAATCACTAAGGCATAGTAATTCCCACCAAAGCTCATAGTTCTAGAGGGACCAAAAAGATCCATGTGCAAAAGTTGTAGAGGTCTAGAAGTTGAAACCACATTTTTAGCTTTAAAAGAGACCTTTACTTGTTTTCCTTTTGACATGCATCACAAAGTTTGTCTTTTTCAAATTTGAGCTTTGGAAGACCAATTACTAGTTCTTTAGAAACTAATTTGTTTAAGTGATCCATGTGAATGTGAGCAATTCTTCTATGCCATAACCATGAATCATTTTCTCTAGTCATAAAGCAATTAGCATCATTTGAGGAAATGTCATCAAGGCTAATCATATATATGTTATTGACCCTATGACCAACAAACCTAACATGTTTATCATCCTTACTCTCAATTATGCAACAATTTGAATCAAATATAACTCTATTGCCTTTATCACATAATTGACTAATACTAAGCAAATTATGTTTAAGTCCTTCAACAAGCAAAACATTATCAATAGATGATGAAGGAATCTTACCAACTTTGTCAATTCCAAGAATCTTCCCTTTGTTGTTATCACCATATGTGACATGACCATGTTTCTTGAGAGTAAGGGAGGAGAACTTGGACCCATCACCGGTCATGTGCTTGGAGCAACCACTATCAAGATACCAATTTGAGCTCTTGGTCTTCAAGCACACCTACAACACACATTCAAGTTTTAACTTTTGGTACCCAAATTGTCTTGGGTCCTTGTGTGTTAGAGTTAGGCATGGTGCCTTTAGGAACCCAAACCCTTTTATTCCAACTTTAGTATTTATATTCTTTCTAACATTGCAAGTGGATGCACTATGCCCTTTCCTACCACAATGAAAACATTTGATAAAGGGGGTACTTGAAGTTTTAGATGGAACAAAGAAATTATTGTAGGATTTTTGATGATTATTTGGATTGTATCCCAATCCGGCTTTTTGAAAAACACACATTTGTTTGCTTAGTAGCATGTTCAAATTATCTCTTCCTATAGTAAATTTTGCAAGAGTGTTTTTCAAGTCCTCAATTTCTTTTTCAAAAGCTTTACATGATAAACAAGGTAATGATATGGATGCATTATCATGTGAGGAACAAGTCATGCATGATGAATTAGCATCTATGAGTCCTAAGGTCTCATTTTCAATTTTAAGTTCATTTATCTCCTTAGTTAAAGTAGAAACCTTGTTTGTCAATAGGGAGATTATTTTATTTGAAGACAAAATCATTTTAGTGAGTCTCAAAGATTCATCATGCAATTCTTGAAAGACATCTTGCAATTCATCATAAGTAGGTGGAGGTTCTAGGTTAGAAGAGGTTACCTCAGTGTCGCTTTCTCCATTTTCTTCTCCTTGAGTCATGAGGCAAAGATGGGCTTCTTCATCTTCGGAATCGTTGGAAGAACTTAAGTCATTGTCCTCCTAAGCTATGTATGCTCTTCTTCCTTTCTTTTCCTTGGAGGGTCTTTTCTCAAACTTCTCCGTTTTCTTGAGATATGTAGGACACTCCATTTTCATATGTCCCGGTTTTCCACATTCGTAGCATTTTGGAGGAGTAGAGGATCCTTCTCCTTTGTGATATGCTTTCTTTTGAGGAAAGGGTGGTCTTCTTTGAAGTCCCTTTTTCTTTAGGAATCTTCCGAATTTTCTCACAAGGAGACTAAGATTCTCCTCACTTAGTTCAATATTTCCAGCATCCTCTTCACCATCTTCATCATCATCTTCAAGTATGGAAGAGGTGGCTTTGAGTGCAATTCCCTTTTTCTTCTTATCTTGCTCCTCATTTTGACTTAATCGGTTTAGTTCCAACTCATGCTCTTGAAGCTTTCCAAAGAGAGTGGCCAAAGTCATTGCAGCAAGATTCCTTGATTCCGATATTGCCGTCACCTTGGGTTGCCAATTTCTGCTCAAACATCTCAAAACTTTGTTAATAAGATCTTCATTGGCAAAAGTTTTTCCCAATGAAGCAAGATGATTAATTATATGAGTAAAACGTTTTTGCATTTCTTGAATGCTTTCCCCTTGGTTCATTCTAAACAATTCATATTCGTGAGTGAGTGTGTTAATCCTAGATCTTTTTACCTCACTTGTACCTTCATGAGTTACTTGCAATGTATCCCACATTTCTTGAGCGGTCTTACAATTTGACACCCTAAAGAACTCATCATATCCTAAAGAGGTAGTAATGATATTCTTGGCTCTCAAGTTGTATTGAACCTTTTTCTTGTCATCATCGGTCCATTCATTTCTTGGTGTATTTGTTTTAACACCATCAACTAGACGTGTAGGGATAAAAGGACCATTTTCAACAGCATCCCACACATCAATATCAATGGCTTCAATAAAAATCTTCATTCTTTCTTTCCAATATGCATAATCGTCCCCATTGAAAAAGGGAGGCCTATTTATAGAAGAACTTTCATTAGAAAAACCATTTGAAGCCATCTTTACTCTTGAAGCGGCTAAGCTCTTTATACAAGAGTCTAGCTCTGATACCACTTGTTACCAAGTGGCTTCAATACTCAAGAGGGGGGGGGGAGAATTGAGTTTGTAAAACAAGTTCGCAATTCTTTCGCAAAACACTTGATTATTGATTTTCGTTGAAGCTATTGACTAATTGAAATGAATGAATTGATAAGAACAATGTATATTGCTTAATAACCAACCAAGAGAGAAGTAATCAAGTAAGAGTATAAGCAATGCACAAGTATAAAGAGAAGGGTTTAGAGAAAACAAACTCAATCGTTTATCTGGTTCGATCACCAATCCACTTGTGATCTACGTCCAATTCCCAAGCAACAACTTGAGATTTTCCACTATATCCTCAAGCTTCAATAGGTGCTTGAATACCTTTACAAACTTGAGCCCTCAACTCCTTAGGATGCCTCACCCTTGAGCTTGAGTCTCTTCAAACAAAGGGATGCCTCACCCTTTACAAATTGAGGGATGCCTCACCCTCTATCTTATACAGCAATTTAGATTGAATTTGAGAAGTTCTCACTAGAGTAGATGATACAAATTGAAGTTCTAATAATGCTTACAAAGATATCTCAAAGATTGGACAAAAACAGAGCAAGAAAGATTTCAGAGTTTGATTCTCATATGATGTGTTGCTATGATGTTTTTAGGTTCAAGAACAACCCTTAATGATGCCCTGACCATTGTATTTAAAGCCCATTCATTAAAAGAGCCGTTGGGGTGGTTAAAGCCAAGCATTAAATGCATTCAATATAGCCGTTGGGCATGTCAGAACCTTGGTAATCGATTACAAGCCTTTGGTAATCGATTACATGGAAAATACAATGTGTTCTTGGCTTTCTGGGCTTGTGGTAATCGATTACATGACTTGGTGTAATCGATTACATGCCCTCTGACTTCATGGTAATCGATTACAATATTTATGTAATCGATTACATGGCCCTTTTGGTCGTGTTCTTGGCTTTCTGGGAACATGGTAATCGATTACATGACTTGGTGTAATCGATTACACGTTCTCTGACTTTCTGGTAATCGATTACAATATTGATGTAATCGATTACATGCCCCTTTTGGTCGTGTTCTTGGCTTTCGGGAACATGGTAATCGATTACATGACTTGGTGTAATCGATTACACGTTCTCGATTTTTTCGGTAATCGATTACAATATTGATGTAATCGATTACAAGGCTTCTGTTTAGCTTGTAATCGATTACTAAACTCTGGTAATCGATTACACTATACCTTAAACTCATTTTTCAAGCCTTAAAACTGTTTTATATCATTCCTAAGCTTTAGAAAACATGGATTAAACAAAATGTAGCATTGTTTGGCATGATCCAGGATAAAATAGGTTCTCTTTTTAGGAATTTATCTTTGAAACCCATATTGATTAAAAACATTTTTGAAAAACCATTTGAGATATCTTTGGAGCATTTAACATTGATGTACTTATGCCTATATCTAAGCCTCTTGATTTCTTCCTTTGATACTTGGCTTTCTCATTTGCTCTTTGGTCTTCATCTTTGACTTTGTTATCATCAAAAACCATTTGACATATTTCGAGACACATGCATTCACAGCATACACCGCGCCTTACGCCCCCTCATAGGTCCATCGTCGACCACATCATTCGGTTCGCATTCATAGGCCCATACAGCCCTTTAATAGTCACCGACTGAGCAATTTGTTCAATGCATACTGGTTAAATGCATAATCATAGGCTCATCTTGCCTTTTAACAGTCATAGACTGAGCAAATTGTTCAATACGTTAACTTAATTCAAAATCAGAGGCTCATCCAGCCTTTTAACAGTCCTTGACTGATCGGTTTATAAAATACATGCTGACTCAATGCATGATCCTAGGCTCATTCAATACCTTTTAATGATCATTGATGAGCAAACATCTAATGCATGTTGACTCCGTGCATAAACATGTTCACAAATATTTCACAATACACAGTCTTCCATAATATGCCACAATTAGGTCAATTCATCCATTAATAAGTCTTATGGGATTATCATAAAGTCTTACTCAAGTTATCATCCCTTATAAATTCATTTTCTAGAGAAACTTCTCTTGAAGTCCTTATCCAAGCTTCATTCCTTAGGGTTGATCAAGTCCCTTAACCTAGTCAATTATGCTCACTTAAAATTCACTCGCAGGTTTTATAAGTCTCACAACTCTCTTGTTCTTCCTCTATGTTCAAGATTACTTAACTTCTATTTTACCCTAAATCGGCCAAACTTCCTAAAATCCGTGATCAAAACCATGGCTTCCCAAAGTCCACTACTAACATCAATTTTTCCCATTTTATATATCGATTTCTTGATATTCTTTTACTTAAACTTTAGTTCACCAAGTTCATTCTAATTCCTTGTAGTCCCAATCTAAAACCGTGGCTTCAAGTTGAGTTAATAAACCCTTAAAACTTTCCATCTCAAATCCCAACCTTAACCTTCAAATCTCCAATTACATAGCTGCATCTCGCAGTTACCTAGCTGGTTCTACTATGGGCGCCTAGGCGCCACATCTGGAGTGCCTGAGCGCTTATGGAGCACCTGGGCGCTGACCACGAAGCGCCTGAGCGCTCACCAGGCCACGTCACGGAGAAAACTTCCTGGGCACAGAGCGCCTAGGCGCTCTATGCACAACGCTTGGGCGCTAGTGCATTAACAGGGGTTCTGCAGAATTCGTTTCTGCAGAGCCCTGGCCCATTCGCTATCCAAAATCCCTCATTCATTTTCAACCATTCCAAAATGTGATACATGACATATAATTACAAAATAGCAACATATGAGTTCATAATCATCAAATCACACAATGTACATCCATACATCCATGCAAATCAAACAACTACAACATCATGGAAATAACCCAATATAACAAAGAGGGAAATCCAACATGGATTCTCTCATCAACAACAACACACAAGACATTCCCTTACTACCAAGATTGGTTGAAGAGGATTATCTCCCTCTTACCTAAATGAAGACAATCACAAGAATGCTTTCCCCTTTTTGCTCTTGATTTTCGTTTTCCCCTTCAAGAAAAACCCTAGGGGTGAGAAATTCTCAATGTGTTCACTCCAATCATAGAAAATGACTCCTTGCCCACATAGGTGACCAATAAAACGAAAATGAGAAGAGATAGAAGAAAGCTGAAGACTTTACCTCAAAAGCTCCAAGCTTTAGCTTCAATGGTGAAAAATAGAGGAAGAAGAAGAAGAAGAATCAAGGAAGGCCACAAGGAAAATGGTCTTGGAATGATGGAAGAAGCTAGATATGGGTTTGATTTAGCAAATCATGAAGATGGTGAATGGTGAGGGTGGACGGTGGAGAAGGAAGAAGAAGAAAAGAAGAAGAAGAAAAAGAAAAAGAAACGTAGAAGAGAAGAAGAGAAAGAGGAGAAGAAGAGATAAAAATGAAAATGTGGTTATGGGCTTTCAAGGGCCATCTGCCGTGTAAGAAGAGTGGAGAGGGGAGAGAGAGAAAATGTGAAATGGGAGGAAGCTTCCCAAATAAGCTTTTGAATTAATTTAACTTTTATTTTGAAAATAAAGCTAAAGGGGCTTGACACCAGGTAAATTTTGAACAGTGTAATAAGATTTTTATTACATGTTATTATTCAGCGGACAATCGTTACAGCTAACCGAAGTTAGTATTAATTTATCTGACAGATAAAATTTATATAGCGATTATAATTTTATCTGTTAAAATTTCTCAAAAAAATGTGAAACTTTGTAAACTGTGTCTGGCCTCGGGTTTAGTAAGATCCCCCGTCGACGTTTCCATAGTTCAAGGTTCTCGGGAAAAATATTTCATTTTTCCGGTTCGACTCAGTGTGCACGCAAAATGAGGAATATATTCAAATATTCGTCGTTTCCGAAAAATTCTGAAAGAATTCTCATAAATTACAAATATTAGAAAATGACTATTCGTAATAAAATTTTCTAACTTTGGGAGCGTTACAGTCGTTTTTGCCAATTCTGCCCAATGTGCGTGCAGAATGAGGAATAATATTAAAATATTCCGCGTTCTCAGAAAAATCCAGAAAAATTCCTAAAAATCCCAAATATTGTAAAATGATCATTTATCCTGAAATTATAAATTTTCGGGATGTTACAGTTAATACATTAGAAATAAGTGGTTAATCTATATCAGTTTGTGGTGAATCAAGTAAGAATTGTGAATAATGAATAACTGGTTAATACATTAGGAATAAGTGGTTAGTCAGTATAGGTTTATGGTGAATCCAACTATAATTCCGAATAATGAATAATTAGTTAATACGTTAGGAATAAGTAGTTAATTAGTACAAGTTTTTGGTAAAAAAAAGGAAATAAGAAGCATGAAATGAAAATATTGGCATATGAAAAAGTTAACAAACATACATATGAAAGCATACGATAGATGAAAGTTAAAGTATTTAGTTAGACGAATAACGTTTTCCTTGATTAAGTGGAAGAAAAAAAATCAGTGGTAGGAAATAAAGAAGGGCTAGATGTTGAGTAGGTCAATTGACAAAAATTGAAAAGTTGGTCTCTGAAATATATGTTTATTATGTAGCACGAATTTGCCAAAAAAGTCCACATGTAATAATTTTAACTCTCCATTTTAATTTCAACTGCCCCTTTGAACTTATGAACGAGCTTAACGCCTTATCAGTGTTTTAAAAACTGGACCAAATTGATCCATTGAACTAGTTGAACTATGAATTGATTATATTTTTAGTTTGAGTAATTTTCAATTTAATTATGACTCAATTACAATTTAACTATAAATTTAACCAATTAAACAAATAGTACCATAACCTAAAAGTCTTACCGATTTAATCTCTGATTCGATTTTATAACATTGTCCCTTATAATAGAATAAAAAAAATAGTTTTATGTAGAATTACGTTAATGTTTATTCCACTAAATTTGTACTAGCTAAAGTAACCCTTTATTAACTGAGTGTAAATTTAAATGCTTATCAATATTTCACATAATTGAGAAATAATATAACTATTTTATGTAATTGACAAACATTGTAATATTATTTCATATGATTGAGAAAATAATAATGGAAAAATATATCCTGTATTAACTTTTTTAAATTACATTTTTCATGTAATTATTTTTTTCCATTTATTTTTTTATACAAAGAGGGCGAAAACCCAAGTAATTTTTTACTTAATTTTTAATATATTGCTTGATTTTAGAATAACACTGCAACAATATATTTTTAAATTGATTTTATTAGATTATATTTATCCTTGATTATATTATATTATATTATATTCTTTTCTTGATTGATTTTCCAATCAATGTTTTTTTTTTAACTTTTTTTTTAATTAATTTCTCATAGAGACACATGTTGTATTTCTTATTCAGATTTTCCAATTAATATATGTCAATATTTCCTAAATTGATTCAGTCTTAAATTAATGGGAATTCAGTTAACAGATTTTATTAGATTATATTTTTTATTGATTTTATTTTTATTCTTTCTTGTTTTTTTCTTAATTTTTTGTGTCAACATGTGTTGCATTCTTCAATCAGACTATCATTCTTTATATAAGACCATACAATTATATTATTTCTCAAGCTTGATATATTTTTCTTGAATTGGTCCTTAATATCTCCAAAGTTTATTCTTCACGAAAAGACACAACGTGAGAATTATCAGAATCAATTTTTTTTTTGCTTGATTTCTCGTGTCAACCAATGTTGGATTCCTCATTTAAACTATACAATGCAACAACATATCATAAATTGATTTTATTTAATTATATTTTTTTAGTAATTTCTTAATTATCGTGGTTTATTCAGACTATTCTTCTTCAATTTTTTTACATTAAATCTTAAATTATTTTTTAATCAATCAAAATCAATATTCATTAATTACATTTATTTCTTAATTTATTATACTATATTCTTTTTCTAGATTGATTTTTTAGTAAATTAGTTTTTTTTTTGTTTTTTCACATAATTTCTCGTACAGGCACATGTCGTTTTCTCATTCAGATTTTAATTAATCAGTGTCAATCTTTTCTAAATTGATTTAATATTAAATTAATGAGAATTCAATTTCTCAATTTTATTAGATTATATACATATATGTGTGTGCGGTATATATATATATATATATATATATATATATGCTTCATTTATTTTATTTTGAGAAAACTTCAAAATTTTTTTTGAATTATACGTGATATGTACTTTGGTTATATTATTTTAAAAATATGCAAAATAAACTTGTTACTTTGCAAATTATGCACGTTGCTACAAAGTGGTGACGAACGTTAAAATTTAGATGAAAATGAGCACATGCATGCCTAAAATGTGCCACTCACGTGCCATTCACATGCTTATTTCTGTCTAGATTCTAACGTTTGTCACCATTTTGTAACAATGTACACAATTAACAAAGTAGCGTGTCTATTTTGTATATTTTTAAAATAACAAGACGAAAGTACAAATCATGTATAGTTTAGAGATTTTTTTAAAAGTTTTTCCTTTTATTTTTTTTCTTTTCTTAATTCTTCATGTCAACATGTGTCATATTCCTTATTCAGACTATCTTTCTTTGTATAATACTGCACAATTATATTATTTCTCAACCTTGAATTTTTTACTTGACTAGGTCCTTAATATCTCCAAAATTGATTATATTATTTCGACATGCTATAAACTCTAGTTCCATGCATGCACCACTTCCGGGAACGGTGGATGCAACTTAGCCTTGAACAAGCATCCAAGACCACTTAGGTTCTCTACTTTTAGGCATAAAGGTATTTCTAATCTTGGTAAGTATATGTAGGGGGTGTTTATTGAGTTGGGTCAACCTACGAGCTCACGAGTCTTGACTCAACCCAATGGATTGGGTCTGGTTAGAAAACACTTCAACCCATATGGTATGGGACGGGTAACAAGTTTGGAAAGTGTCAACCCGCACAAACACAACCCACTCAAGTGTTTTTTTTTTTTTGTGACATTTCAAGTTGCTTTTTCCCTGACTTTTCTATAATAATTAAGTTTAGGTGTAAACATTTTGGTCTTATTCATTGTGACTAAGAAAATAGAGATAAGAAACTCACGAAACATCTGATGGACCATTGACATAAGAATCCAATGGATTGCTTAGATAACAAAGAGTATCTTGTAAAAAATGAAAATGAAGTAAATGATTATGTAAATCCATGTGTTATATGTGATGACATTGACTTCAATTAGCTAATCTGGTTTGTTGTTTATGATTATTAGGACCTATTAACTTACTTTAGTTTATTTTAGACTTATGTTAACTTAGTAAGACTTTTTATGTTTATTTAACTTGTTTGAGACATACTATGTTTAAGACCAGTTATGTGACTTTTTAATTTATTTGGGACATATATTGTTTTTAATTAAGATGTGTTATGTGTAACAAATTTTGAGCTTCATATTTTGATATTTATTTAAACAGATTTCTTTAAGTTAAATTTTGATGCATTGTCAATGTAAAGTTTTTTAACCAGCAACCAATCATTCCACATGTGTGACTATTGAGGTAGTTATTGTAAGAATCAAATATTTTTTATGATGTGGCAATACATGATTGGTTGATGGTATAAAAAACTTTTACATTAACAATGCATCCAAATTAAATTCTTTTTTTTAAAGTACTTCGAACTTACGGGTTTGACCCAATCCAACCAACTCTTGAGTTGGATTGAAGGAAAAATTTCCCCTTGACTCAACCTAATCAACATATTGGCTTGATGAGTAGGTTGAATCTAAAAATGTCACAAAATCCACCCAACCTAGCTAGCAATCACTCGTAAGTATATATTTAATAATATTTTTGTTTATAAAATATTGCAAATTATTCAAATGAAAATTGAGATAAATAAACAAAACATGATAACATTATGTTAATTGTTTTGTTGGCTTGTATGCTAGTCACTGCTCAACAAGGTGAGATTTCGATTCCATGCTTCTTAACTAAACTAAACCTTTATGAATATTTTTCTATAGTCCAGCAGACCCAAGTCAGGTTTTCTCCACTTTATAGGTCAACTTGCATTCCTCCATGGCTTCGGAAGAACGAGTTCCTCAAGCTCGTAGTTTTCATCGTTTCTTCATGCGATTCAAATCGAAAACAAAAGCCCACCAACAATGATCCTAATGCATGATGAAAACATAGGACTCAAAGTGAAAAAAGAGGAAAAAGATTATGCGAAAAAATCGAACGGGTTTTTGCCATTGTTGGCCAAACTGAGCTTTGTAGCTCGTGATCTCAACATTTTCTCACACTATTTCAATAGAGAATGAAAGCCCAACAAAAGACCGAACAAAACCTAGAACTAAACACAAAGATTCAGGCATTTTTGGGTGAGAAAGAATTGCAAGAATAGAGGAGGATGCGGTGGCATTGGAGTAAGTGAAAGCAAGACATTGATGTGGAGCGAAGATGTCAATGGTGGATTTAGACATAGACATCTCCATGGAACTCTAAACACAAAATAAAAGTTAGGGCTTCTAAGAAAAATTGAACAATATAGGGATTCTTTGATAAATATTAACAAAATGGCTATAGTAGGGAATTTGTTTGGAGTATGCATACTCGACACAAAGTGTGGAGTATATGAAATGCTTCCATACAAGACAATTCCCAACAGGATGATATCCCAAATCATAGAAGAAGAGGGCTACCCTCCACAAACATAATATCTTATGTGTTCTTTGGGTGGACCACCAATGTTATCAAAAGCTTAGACACTAGGAATATATGCTTCACAACTTGTGGTGCTTATGGAACACTAGCTTAAATCTCTCTCTAGTGCAACCTCCCTCATAGGAAAAAAAATTGATGAGTTTCTAGGTCCCAGGGTTCCTTAAAAACCACAGATTCCACGCTCTTAGCTGCATAGATATGTTAGAGTATTAGAGGGGAGTGATGGTTGGTCCAGATTTTTCCCTCCCGAGGTTGCAGTTTCTATGAAGTTTGAAGGGTGGATTTGCAACACGGTTGAGGAGATAGAGCCAGTTTCTATGGTTGTAATTTCTGAGGAACTATCTTAAGCTTCCTGCTTGTGTAGTTGGTCTTCTTCTACCTCCATCTGCACTAAAGGGTTCCAAGCATCTTGTTGGGAAACAACCTGACATAAATATTAAAACATGCATTGAGTGGATTGATTTAAAGGATAAGGATTCTATTGTTTACATTTCTTTTGGATCTCAAAACAAAATCAATGAATCCCAAATAATAGCCATAGCTATAGGACTGGAAGAGAGTTGGTGATATGATCCAAGTTGGATGCATATTATTTTTACGGATCGTCTTTGAGTTGATTTCGTGTTTTAAAGAATTAAACGACGGGTGAATAGTATATGAACCATCGTGAATAGTGCTTGTGAACAGTGCTCGTGAATAGTATCATGAATAGTAACAAAAATAGAAAAGATGGAAAATGAAAAGGAATGGAAGGAAGAAGACGCCACACTCTTGGAGAGTGATAAGTCAAGCGAGGATTCGCCACAAAGGTAAGGAAACCTTTGATAAGAACCAAGATGGTTCTTCCAAGAACCCCAAGAGAACTAAGCTCTCAAAACTCACAAGGAAGTGCAATAATATTCTTCAAAATTCAAAAGTGTCAAATGCAGTAAACACAAGCCTATTTATAGGCATTAGGTATGCGGCTAGGTCTAGCTAAAGGAGGCAGCAAGCTAGCATATTCTTTTTAATCCTAACCCTAGCGCAAATGTGGCCCAGGCCGAATTAGAAAGCAACACCTATCCCTAGCTCTGCTATGTGCAAATTAAGCCCAAACAATACGCCCTTATTACAAAATTATCCCAAAAAAGAAAATAAGAATCAAAACTGAGAAAATTAAAAATTTCAAATACATAATTAAATAAAATTGACAAAGAAGAAATCATGCCCCCACATTGGGCCTTTCATCAACTTGGATCATTTGGACAATCTTGAGTGCTCCTTCTTCTGGAATGGGCTTGAATGAGAGAAAGTGGTTGACTTGTAACACCCACCGTAGGGTGCCACATTTATGTTACTTTATTACTAAATTACCCCAAGTTATAAAATGTGATATTGTGATAAAATTACGAGTTGTAAATTTTTTTTTCTTTGATGACAATAAAATAAACTTAGCGAAAAATAAAACTATTATACATCATCACACATAATGTACATCATTATACATAACAGTCATCACACGTAATTTACATCATTATACATAACAGAAGTGCTGTCAGGATTATTTATATACAGATCAAGTTCTCAAAGTAATTAAACATAATTTAAGACTCACATCAGAACCCTCAAATGGGTCCTCCTCAGATTCCTCAAAAGATAGGAATCCGTTATTATGTGAAGCTCTATGGAAAGGTGTCCATGCAGACGACACGATACTTATCTCACTAGGAGTACGGTAGTAGGCTCCCCAATACTGCCTAATGGATATTGGAAACTCTAACTGTACATATATATTGACACTAAAATAGGGGTTCCCTTGTTCAAGCATACTATAGGTAATGTTCAGATCCCCTATATAAAATATACACTGGCGATCCAAGTGAACATGCCACGCCTCCGGGCCTCCGCGAAACTGTAACGTCACATATCCTAGGAAGCCGGCCATCTCCATCTTCTCAAAATTCTGCGTCCCCAGACGTGAGAAGTAGTTCTTCTTCTCCTTCTTGTATTATTTCTTTCTCGACGTCTTCAGCCAATTATAAATACCATATACAAATATACATACAAAGAGGTGAGATCACCTATGCCAATATCAACATGATAGCACAGAGATAATACAAACAACATATCATGCAAAAATATCATGTCATGATCACAATTATGCCATCATCATAGTGTAAAATAATAATTGCCATCATGCCACTATCACAGTTTAAATCACAAAATAATTACAGTAACACCATCACATAGATATAGATGCTCAGTTTCATGCATGCATACATAGACTCAATGTCCTACTCCATGGAGCTAAACTCAAGTTGGAGAAATTGATCGAAAAGATCTACCGGTACCACGTGCCTCAGACCAAGTGCTATAATTATATCTTGCACATCTAGCACATACACGACAGTCTTTGTTAGATCTCGATTAAGAATAGTGTCTCGGTCCGGATCATCAATGTGTTGCATCGGTCTAACTCACAGTGCAGAAGAGCTACCAACTACCCATTGCGAGCAACCCGCACCCCGATGGCCCCAAGGTCAACGAGTGACCTACACTACGCGTATCACACCCACTCAAGAGGTGTACGTTTCTCCTAGGCAATTAGCCATATACAGTCCACCGGACCAGTTTCAATGCATATGTAATGCACCAATTACCAACCAAAGGTAAATCACATAATTTCTCATACTAGGTTCAAATACTGTTTTACGTTCGTGTATTAACGCTAATTACAGGCAAATTTCTTAATTTCTTGTACAGTATTCATATACTGTTTTTAACTATAAAGTTTACTATTTAATTAACAGCATAATCATATTACCATGTTTTTCTCATTCGTAAAATATTTTCTGTCACGTTTTTACAGTCACGTAATATTTTGTTACGTAAACAATGATTTGTAACATTTTCTGTTACGTTTAAAAAATCACGTAACCATTTTCTACGGTATTCTAAATTGTGTAAAAATATTCTTTTATTTTTAAATCGCGTAGCGATTTTTTCTACAATATTTCACTCGTGTAAAATATTTAAACGTTTTAAAAATCGCGTAGAAATATTTTAACGCTTTTCAAATCGCGTAACTTAAAAATTACGTTTTTGAGTTACGTAAATCGTTTTTCACCGTTTTTACCCTTCGTAAAATATTTCTTAACTTTAAAAAATATTATTTTGGACTTTTCTTACAATAATATAATTTCTTACTTTATTCCCTTCTTATTCTTAGTCAAAAATCTTTTCCGTAATATATTTTCTCAAAAATCACTTTTTATTGATTTAATCTTACAAAATCACATTTAGTTGATTTAATTACTGTTTCTAACTTTAAATTTCCTAACGTTTTCCAAAACCCAATAAATAAATACTACGTTAGTAAATTTAAGTTATGAACGTTTTCTTTTATATTTCTAAATCACTTCTAAAATTAATTTTCTTTAAAATAATTTGAAATTCTACACTTTCAATTTCCTTTTCCTTTTATTTATAAAAATTCCACTTCACTAAATATATTACACTTTAATTCCTTTTCCAAAAATCCTTATTTGAAAATTCTTGTATTTTATAACATCAAATATTTTTCTAAATTGTCAAAACCTTATATATGGCCTTTGAAACTACCAAATATTTTTCTTGTAAATCATCTAAGTTCCATTCTTGTTTCTACACAAAATAAATTAATAAAAATATAACTCAAAAATCGTGTGCATTATTTTTGTAAAACAAACCCTTTTATTTAATTTCCTTACTTCTCAAATCATTCAATATTGTCATTCATGAAAATATAATTTTGTGAACACCAAATTAGTTGATGTCTTGACCAAAAATTTGCTTAAGTTTAAGGACCAAAAATTAACTCTATTGTTCTTGAAAAATTTCAATAGAAACCCTTATTTTAGAAGTCCAAAACCGTGGCCTCCTCCATGGCCTTTGGAGCCAAAATTTTATTTATTTCAACATACATCCATCATAATATATTCAACATATATCATTAAGCATATTATAAGCATATCATATAAACAAATAAAAATCATACTAAGCATGCTTACACAAGTAAATCATGCAAAGCATATCAAGCATAAGCAAAAATAATTAAAAACACATAACACACATACAAATTATTACATGACTATGGATAGAAATCCTCACATGGATTCACCATCCATCAAATATAAAACCATCTCTCACCACCATGCTTGGTTGGTGAGATGAATCTCCCTCTTACCTCTTGAAGAACCACTAAAAAGCTTGTTGATTTGTGTTTTGAACAAGATCTCCACCAACACAAGTTCTTAAACATGAAACAAATACAAGAAAATTAGTATATCAAGCTTGAATAAGAAGAACCATGGATCAAACATGGTTTAGAACATAAAAAAGAAAAGAACAAATGAAGTTTTCTTATACTTCACCAACAAAAATTCTAGAACTTGATCTTAGTAAAAGTCCTTCAAGATGGAAGATTTAGAGAAAGTCTTCAACATGAAAGTTGTTTAGAATAAGGTAAGGATTCAAGAAACTAGGTTGTATGAAATTAAAGAGTGATGGAGGAGTGAATTGGAGTGCTTGGCCGAATGGTATGTTTTTGGGAGAAAGAATGAAATTTTCTTTGGTTTGGTCTTGAAACTTAAGTGGAAAAGTGAAGAAATGATATTATGAAGTATAGAAATGAATGTTTTTGGTCTTCAAGGGAATGCATTGCCGTAGCATGCAATTAGAGAGAATGGAAAGTGAAGTTTGAAGAACATAAGCATTAATGAGCAATAGTAAATGGTCTTGACACTTGGCTTGTCTTCATTCTTTTTTTCTTTGGCCTAAAAAGCCTACACTAAGTTGTCTCCCTTCATCCTTGCTCTCCAAACCGTCCCCCCTTCTTCATGCATTCCAAATGTGCCAATTTACATAACCATCACTATAAGCCATCCTAACCATTGATTAAAAGAATGGTTTGGATTTAAATTAGCTACTAGGTTTAGGTTATAGATGGAAGACTTCATTTGAGCCATTGGATCATTTTTGGCTTGCAATCCTAACCATTGAATATGTCTCCAAAATGAAGGGTCAAGATTACACCTTCAATTTTTAATCCAAGGGTCCAAAATGGTTGTAGTCATTTTTGATGACCAATTCTCCACCATTGATCTAAATTCAAATCCAATGGTTATTAATGATCCATCTTTACCATTGATTAATTTTACATCCAAGGGTTCATAATGGTCATAGTCATTTATAAGACTAAATCTATACCCTTGATTTAATTTTTTATCCAACGGTTATAATTGATCCTATTCATTTTTAAGATCAAATCTCCACCGTTAATTAAATCCAGATTATTTCTCCAACGATACTTAAATTGATAGTGGATATCCAAACCACTAATGTTAACTTAATAATATAGGATTTTATTTTTATCTATTATAACCTCACAAAAAAATTATAATTACTGTATTTTTATTGTCCGATAATTAAATACAGTGCAAAATACAGTAAAGAAAATTTTCTAAAACTGTTTCCGGATTCAGGTTTAGTAAGATCCCCTGTCTCCATCTAAACAGTACAAATTTTTCTATACGTAGAAAAATTTTTCATTTTGCGGGACCCACCCGGGCCCACGTATGGCCACTTGGGCCCACATACACCTCGTGGGGCTCACAAACAGTAAAAATTTTAAAATTACACATAAAATCACAAAAATTAGAAAACTCACAAATATCAAATCAGATTTACGTAAATTAATTAAGACTAAACAGTAAAAATTAATTTACGTAATTTTTTTGGCCCGAAAATTATTATTTTCCTGACACAGAGCAAATCATACAGAACGATCAAATATACAGACGGAATATTCAAAATAATTTTACAGTACACAGAAATCACTAAACAGTAGAATTCTGTTAACTATCAAAATTACTGTTCCTAAGATAGAAAGTTCGGGGTGTTACATGACTTCTTTGTCCAAATCCTCCTTAGCCTTTTTAGCTCTTGACCTTGTCATTAGGCCTCCAAGTCCTCGCAGTGCATCTTTGGGCATTGGGCCCGTTGGGCTGCCACTTGAGCTTCCTTGGTCTCCATCATGCCCTCCCCTTTCGAAAGAATTCGTCCTCAAATTTGATCCTTCATCACCTACATCAAAATGACTTAAGTCAGCCACATTAAATGTTGCACTAACCCCATACTCACCTGGTAGGTCAACTTTGTAGGCATTGTCGTTGATTCTTTCTATGATTTGGAAGGGTCCATCTCCTCTAGGTAAGAGCTTAGATTTTCTTTGCAAATGAAACCTTTCTTTTGGCATGTGCACCCACACCCAATCTCCTGGTTCAAAAATAACTTGCCTCCTTTCCTTGTTTGCTTGCCTAGCATATTACTCCATCTTCTTTTCAATTTGAGTCTTGACTTGTTCATGGAGCTTCCTCACATATTCAGCTTTTGCCTGTCTATCCCTATGAATTAAAGAAGAGACATTAGGTAGAGGCAGTAAATCAAGGGGGGTGAGGGGATTAAAATCATATATAATCTCAAAAGGAGAAAAGCTAGTAGTAGCATGCACAGCCCTATTATAAGCAAATTCAACAAGAGGTAAACATTCTTCCAGGTTTTGATGTTCCTCTTGATGATTAATCGCAGCAAGGTCGATAGGGTCCTATTCACCACCTCAGTTTACCCATCGGTTTGTGGGTGGCAAGTGGTAGAGAAGAGTAGCTTAGTCCCAAGCTTGTTCCAAAGGGTCCTCCAAAAATGGCTTAGGAACTTTGAGTCCCTATCTGAGACTATGCTTTTGGGCATTCCATGAAGCCTCACCACTTCTTTGAAGAACAAGTCCGCCACATGAATGGCGTCATCCACCTTATGGCAAGGAATGTAGTGGGCCATCTTAGAGAATCTGTCCACCACCACAAAAATGGAGTCTCTTCCTTTTTTTGAGCGGGGCAAACCCATCCTTTTTGCATCAAATCCTCCACTTGTTTCTGAATTTCCTTAGTTTCCTCAGAATTTGTCCTATAGGCAGGCCTATTGGGCAAAGAGGCTCTTGGGATGAAGTCCATCTGATGTTCAATCCCCCTCAAGGGTGGTAGTCCGGAAGGGACACTTTTTGGAAAGACATTTTCAAAGTCCTGCAAAAAAGAATCAACTTCACTAGGTAGAGGGTTAGAGTTACAACTTAAGTACAAGTCCTTGTATATGCAAATGTACATCTCTTGCTTTGCAAAGCAAGCCCTCTTAATCTCACTCTCCCTAGCAATTAAACATTCAATTTTTTTTTCATTTACAAGTTTTTGGTCCCTATTCTTTGCTTCCCCCTCTGATTTTACTTTTGCGTCTTTCTTCTCTTGCTCCCTTCTTAGCTTCAAGGCCACTTGGTCTTCACAAACCTGTTTGGGAGTAAGGGGTACAAGGGTTACCTTTAAGGAATTATGAACAAAGGAGTACTTGTTAGTGAAACCATCATGAATAGCATGCTTATCAAATTGCTAAGGCCTTCCAAGCAAAATATGGCCGGCCTCCATGGGAACAATATCACACAAAACATCATCATTATACTTACCAATTGACAAACTTACCAACACTTGTTGATTCACTATCAACTCACCATTCTCACTTAGCCATTGAAGCTTGTATGGTCGGGGGTAAGGAGTAGTTTTAAGGTCAAGTTTTCTTACCAAGCGAGTGCTTGCCACATTGGTGGAACTTTCCCCATCAATGATTAATAAGCACACTTTACATTGGATGACACATCTTGTGTGGAAGATGTTTTCCCTTTGGTCTTGGTCCCTTGCCACAACTTAGCTACCCAAGAGTCTCCTTATCATTAGAAAGTCACCATCATGAGCATATGTCTCACTTTCTTCTTCTCCTTCACTTAAGGGAGGGGAATTTGGACATGAATCACTAGAGAGGTGTCCCTCTCTTATCACCATTGCCCTTTTGTTTGGGCATTGAGAGGCTATGTGTCCACTCCCTAAGCATTTGAAGCACTTGATATTCCTATTTTTAGAAGAAGAAGAGAAAGAAGCATTAGTGGAAGGAAAAGTATTAGAGTTTTTAGAAGTCATACCTCCCTTGGGTTGTGTAGAGGAGTCTTTATTTGGTTCCTTGTCCTTCCAAGTAGGAGGTTTGAGGTTAGAAGAAGGCTTCTTCCATGCACCCTTTCTTTTGAGTTGTTGTTCCACCTTTATGGCTTGGTGGACTAACTCATCAAGCTCTTCATAGTTGTGCAACTCCACAATGTCTCCTATCTCACGGTTTAAACCATGAAGGAAACGTGACATGGTAGCCTCCCTATCTTCAATGACATTGGCCCTTATCATGGCCACCTCTATCTCCTTGTAGTACTCATCCACACTCCTACTTCCTTGGGTAAGTCTTTGGAGTTTATTGTGTAATTCTCTATGGTACCATGAAGGGACAAACTTCCTCCTCATCAAACCTTTCATCTTTTCCCAAGTGTCTATAGGGTATTCCCTATTCCTTTCCCTCTCTTTTTGTACTTGGTTCCACCAAATTAAGGCATAGTTGGAAAATTCTAGGGCAGCCACCTTTACCTTCCTTTCTTCGTTGTAATGGTGATAGGAAAAGATTTGTTTTACCTTGGTTTCCTATTCTAAGTAGGCTTCGGGATCATTCTTTCCTTGGAAAGAAGGTACTTGGGTCTTTACTCCTCCTAGGTCTCCTCCTCTTTCATCACTCTTATGCCTCCTATTATAACTCCTTTCACTCCTCCCATGCCTCCTTCTCCTATCATGGTTCCTCCTAGTCCTCCTTTCCTTACCTGAATCATAGGTATCTTCATCCTCATGCGAGACTTCATGTTGAGAGTCTCTCCTCCTTTCATTATCGAGCTTTGTGTTTATTTTCACCCTAAACTTCTCAAGTTCTTTAGCTAAGGCTTGCATAAGGTTTGCAGTCCCAGGGGATGGGGGTGTACTTCCTTCACTCATCTTTGCACAAGTAATAAGAATAATACAAGATTGAAAAGGCCCTTACCACTCTTCTCACGTGTGTACACTCTTAGATTGATTCCACTCGTGTTTCACACAATTAGGCTTTTGTTTAATGAAAACACTATTGCCTTTTACCACTCAAGTTCTCTTTGCAAGTTCTTAAATGAACCTTCTCGCGTTTCAATTACCAAAAGCTCTTACAAAAGTAGCGGTTCTCACAAGGGTAAGCACTCAGAAGTTGAAGAAAGGATGAAACTCTAGACTAAACTCAAAGGAATTTAAAAGACAAGCAAGAAAAGCTAATTAAAAAAAGGAAAGGTAAAACTCAAAAGAAATAAGAAGAAAAAAAAATGCGCAAGGTATGTAGAATAGCACCGCTTAATGAAATTCACAAGGTATTTAAACTTAATCTTGCTTAAGTGCAAGGGCAGTCTCTTTTTTTTTGGAATAGGCTTTTTTTTTCTCCTTTTTTTATATTATTTTTCACGCCCTTGTTCTCTTTTTGCACTAAAAAATAATAATTGGTTCTTGCAATTTTAGTTCCAAATATTATGCCCAATTGTGTATTTAGGAGTTTCCTTTCAAATTAAGGTGTTATAAAACATGTAACAGCAATTGATATAGAGTTGATAAGATCAAAACTGTAAATATTGCGCAGAAATTAAAGAACAGAAACTAAAAGCAGAAAATAAAAGGACTAAAATTTAAATGACAAAAAGTAAAGAACGGAAAGTAAAGAATGTTGTCAATTCGTAAGAATGACAGAGATCAATGATGATCAAGGTTCTGTACAAATATGACATTCAAGCAATGGTGCTTGATGTTCGGAAAGCAATAAGAACAAGTACAAAAAAATACAAGAACCCTATCAACTCTAGGATCTGGACTCTAGATACCACATGATATAATCCAAGTTGGTTGCATATTATTTTTACGGATCGTCCTTGAGTTGATTTCGTATTTTAAAGAATTAAACGACGGGTGAATAGTATAAGAACAATCGTGAATAGTGCTTGTGAACCGTGCTCGTGGACAATATCATGAATAGTAACAAAAATAGAAAAGATGGAAAAAGAAAAGGAATGGAAGGAAGAAGACGCCACACTCTTGGAGAGTGATAAGTCAAGCGAGGATTCGCCACAAAAGTAAGGAAACCTTTGATAAGAACCAAGATGGTTCTTCCAAGAACCCCAAGAGAACTAAGCTCTCAAAACTCACAAGGAAATGCAATAATATTCTTCAAAATTCAAAAGTGTCAAATGCAGTAAACACAAGCCTATTTATAGGCATTAGGTATGTGACTAGGTCTAGCTAAAGAAGGCAGCAAGCTAGCACATTCTTTTTAATCATAACCCTAGTGCAAATGTTGTCCAGGCCCAATTAGAAGGCAGCACCTATCCCTAGCTCTGCTATGTGCAAATTAAGGCCAAACAATACGCCCTTATTACAAAATTATCCCAAAAAAGAAAATAAGAATCAAAACTGAGAAAATTAAAAAGTTCAAATACATAATTAAATAAAATTGACAAAGAAGAAATCATGCCCCCACATTGGGCCCTTCATCAACTTGGATCATTTGGACAATCTTGAGTGCTCTTTCTTTTGGAATGGGCTTGAGTGAGAGAAAGTGGTTGACTTCTTTGTCCAAATCATCCTTAGCCTTTTTAGCTCTTGACCTTGTCATTGGGCCTCCATTTAGTTTTTCTCTTGGTTTTGCATCTTTGGGCAGGTTTTGGGACATAAAATAACGTTTTTTGTGCATGGGCACCCCAATGGAGACTTGAGCTTCCTTGGTCTCCATCAGTTGGAAACCATTTATTTAGGTTTTAAGGCCGACTCTTGGTTTTGACATAAATGGAGATTTTAGGGAAGAGTGGTTGCTTAAAAGGTTTAGAAAGAAAGAAAAAATAGAGAAGAGAAGAAGAGAATGACGTGACAATGGATGATAAAATAACAAGGTCATTTTTGTGCATAATGCATTTTAATAACAATACTTGATCAACTTTAGAACTTAGCACCATGAACAAATGGAGACTTTATGTCATATAAATCCATTGGAGCATTTCTAAGCCATTGTGCAGTGGAATTCTCATAGGGCTTAGTTAGAGAGATTCCTCAAAGCTCATTCATGGGGTGCCCATTGTTGGTTTATGTTTGCTAAAATGTTTTAATGGGATAACATGTTAGTGACTTGATCAAGAACAAGCCTATAGAGCTCTAACCAAGATGCTTGTGGAAGAAATGGGTGCGAGCATTTGTTATAAAAGCTCATATTTTTAACTAACCGATTAGGCATGTTTGCTAATTGGTTAATGTGCTTTTATATGTCATTTTTTGGGAAAGGTGAAAGGTGATAGAAGAATTTATGGACCAAAAAAGGAAGGGAAATGAGATGAAGAAGAAGGTGAATGAGATTATATAGATGATGATAAAGGAAAAAAATAGAGAAGGGTGAAGAGAATGGGTCTGAAAACCCGAGTAAACTCATTTTAACGGTCATTTTACGTGAGCATTAAAGCTACCAAATGGATTTGCCTGGTTATAAATTTTGTTGGGCATTGATTGAAGGTTGGTGAACAAGTGGAGCATTGAACTCACGTTTTCTAGCTCTTCAATCTCTGTTTTTGGGCTTTTGAGTGAATCCTTGACACCTTTAAGCTTCAACTTGTATTACTTATTCTTCGAGAATTTCAATACACACAAACCTTATTCAATCTGTTTTAGTGAGGGTGAGGTATCCCTTATTGTAAGGGTGAGGTATCCCTTTGAAAAAGGCTCAAGCAAATAAAATGTTGCATTTTAATAACAATACTTGATCAACTTTAGAACTTAGAACAATCATGAACAATATTTCCTTCAGTGTTTTGTTTTTTTAATTTCAGATAGTAAAAAAATAATAGTAAAAATATATTTAATTTGGTTTCTTGGAGTCTTTGATCAAAGTATTTCTCTTTATTGTTTAAAAAAAAGCATTTCTCTTGATGAAATTTCTTTTCACCAATTCAAAATTTCAGCCCTATTAATTTTCACATAGAAGTTTTGAAAAAAAAAACAAATTTTCCTGGTTTGTGATAACTCTATGAAATAGAGTTATTATGTCCTATTTTTGGGCTTAAATGTATGTTAAGTCCTTGATTTCTTTAGAAATTGACAAAGTTTGTGAGTTTAATTGAATATCTTGAATTCCATGTGCTTTAATGTTGATTAGGCTTGATTTGGAGTTAAATTGGTTTAGTTATGTACCATTCATGATTGGAGTCTTATTGGGGTTTATTTTGATCTTAGTATGTAGGTCCATTTTCTAAAGGTGTGCCAAGAATGAAGGATATCAAGCCAAGCTAAGAAGATGTGGAAGTCAAGTTTAGTGCCATATTGACCTTACTAGATTAAATGAAGTAGATTTGAACATGTAGACTCTAAATGGAACAATATTAGAGTCACTGGAAAGCTAAGAGAAATATCTACAGATTTGATGTTGACCACTTTCCATGATTCCATCGGATTGACTATGTAAACTTTAATAAAAGATAGGGCCAAATTAGTGAACAGGTATCTTGACCTTGAGGCAGTATTTTGTTCATAACTAGATATAGAAACCATTTTTTTTAGAATGATTCTAACGGCATTGGAAAGCTAAGACGAATCCCTACAACTTTGATAAAGAACCTGAAGACTAATTCTAAGGTTCGGAAGGTTAGAAGAGGGATGGAAGCAAAGAGAAAAGTATCAGAACTACGCATATGCGTGGAAAACCAAGTATATGCATGGTAGTTGCGGCTGAGAGGGGCCAAAAGGCAGGCAACCACTCATATGCATGGAAAACCAAGAATATTTGTGGAAGTCACCCTTGATCCGTTTAGGGTTGTATTTAACTTATTTTGTGAGATTTGTTGAGGGTCTTTTGCCATTTTTCTAGTTTTTCTTAATTTTAGAGAGAGAGAGAGAGAGATAAGCTCTACTTTTGGGTAGGACTTTTAGAGAGAGAAACTTGGGATTTGGAGGATATCAAGAGTGGGTTGAAGATCAAAGTGCTTCAAGATCATAATCTAGTACATTCTTCCCCTATTTTTTTTTCCTTGATTTTCTTGCTTATCTATATGTCTCTTGATCTATTTTGTATGGATTTAAATATGATGAGGTTCTAATTCTCTTCTAGGTTTCCATTTAAACTTGCTATGTAATTTGGATCTCTTGTAATTCTTCTTGCTCTTTATTAATGAAATGGTTTTATTTATCCATCTCTTTTCTTAATACTTGCATTTGATTGGTCACCAAGTGTTTGATGTGTGAACCCTAAGGAACTAGAATAGGGAATTACGTGTTTGACCTTGGATTTGGATAATACATGTTCATTTTTATCTAATTATGTGGGTGAAGTGATTTGCTACTAGGATAAGAATATACCTCTTAGTCATGCATAGTCATTATTTGAGGCTTGGTTTTAATGAGTGGATCTTAGACTAATTTATATAGGAATATGGTTTTTAGGCAAGTGAAGCATTTTTACTTGACCTAGGGATAGGCTTATAAGTAATTGAGTGCACTGACTAACAATAGCAATTCATTGATATTTTGTAATGGAGGTTGTTTAGATTCAAATGAAATAGTAAAGGATAATGGACCCTTAGACCCTTAATTCTTTGCTTTCTCAATCTTTTACCTAGTGTTTATTTGTTTGTTTGTTTTAATTTGTTATTTGTCTTACTCTCTTTGTTAATTTGATTTTTGAATTATTGTGTTGCTTGGATAAAGATTAAGAAGTGATTTGTTAGTATTTAGCACAAAATTAGGACAATCTATGTGGGACGATACTCTTAACTCATCATTTTATTACTTGTGTGAGGTACACTTGCCAATTTAGCTATAGTTTTGCAGTTTTCAATCCTACTATCTTTCAGAAGACGGGTTTGGCTTCCATTGGTCTAATGCAAGATGTGAACTACAAGTCCAATATTCTCATCTCAATTATCTATTCTATAAGAAATTCTATTATTTATGGCACAAATATATCACCTTATGGATGTGACTAATCATTATATATATTAATATGAACTTTAAATCTCAAGAAATATGTTCTTACCAGTTCTCAAACTACCCAATTCTCATCCCATTTAATGTGTATTGTTCTGGTCCTTCTCTCAATTGGTTAGGTGACTAGTGGCTGGCTGTGCTAGAGAGCTTTCAGGTGGGTCGGGTCCGTTAGGGTTAGGGGTACTTGCAAACACACCAATTCTCAAGTTACTAAGTGTATAAGGAAAATAAGACAAATATAGAGAGAAGTTAGAGAGAGAAATGAAAGTACCATTAATTACGTGGGGACAATGCCTATTTATATGAATAAGAGATGGGTGTGTACTGTACCCTTTCCAAGGATTCAGAGCCTATAATTGGAGAAAAAACTCTCTTAGGGGTGTTGCAACATGTCCTAGCTGTTATAAGATTTTTTAATGGGTGATGTTGACATCTAGGAGTGTTTTGGATATGGGTTGGGTCGGGTAATAGGATTGGGGTCAGATTAAGGTATTTGGGTATTGGTTATTAATTTCTGGTGGGTCGAGTTGCATATTGGAAAGCAGGTCAAGGTGGTTCATTTAGCTATATGAGGTAATGGTTTTGGACCTAGGTTCAAGCCTAATTATTTTAGTATGGTCCATACCTTCCAATCTCTAAGCAAGTTGAGTGGAACATACAAGCGATGGACCTTTTTGAGCTTAAGGTTAGGTTGGTATGTGTTTAGGCTTTGGATCGAATGATCGTGTGGATTGTTTATCAGGTGAAGGGTGTGATTAGTTCTCGAGTGTGTCAGTCAGTTGATCGTGGATAATGGGCTCGATTACCAGTTCCTTTGATTTAATGATTGTTTTGAAATCTGGAATGTCTTAATTCTTGCGTTCATGAGTAAAGCTATCACATCAATCCCATCCCTTTGATGTGATGGTTATCCCTACCTATTGGATCCTTATGGTGTGAACCTTAGCCCTTGATTACCTAATGCCTAATTTGGTCATTGGATTGCATGACCTTTTATATTTGGCCTTTAGATGGGAAGTCTCACTTCTGGCCATTGAATTGCTTTTCTTTTTACTCATTGGATTGGGATGATTTTTCAACTTCCCTTGGTTCCCATATAAATTTCCTTCTTCTTTTTATTCTTTCTTTTTTACCGCTTCACTTCGTTGTTACCGCAATTATTCTCTAGAATTCTTGGTTGTTTCTTTGCTTCAAGTTTATTTGTGAGTTGTGTAACATCCTCTGTTCCCGTTTTCCTATATAATGATAATTAGATTATTATTTAACTTGCTTACTTATTTCTGTGCATGCTTGTGTTGGTTTATACGTAACGACAACTACACAGAGTGTAATTTAAGCTCAAATTATCCTGAATAAAAATGAATATTAGCAAATTAATAGAAACAAATATGAAGAAATAAAAATTAAGATATAAATAAATAAAATGAATTATAGTAACTTTGATAGCTCAAATAATTGAATTTAATAGTTTTAGTAATTTTAACAACTTAAAAGTAGTGTAAAAATTAGAATAAATAAGATAAAATTATGAAAATAATTTTATGAGTGGAGAAATTTATTTAGATAATGTGAGTAATTTTATAATTTACTTACGAATTAATAAAAATATGTAAGAGTAATTTAGATCAATTATATGACTTTAGAGATTTATTAAAATAAAAGTTTAGAGTAATTATTAGGCCTTGTCCAATAGAATTTCATTCAAAGAGGAAGAGCACTTAGTTTGATTTTTATTGGATTGCCATCAAGTCTTGAACTTGAGTGGATTAGTACTTGATAGGGTTTAAACCAATGAAATTGCATGCATGATGGTTACTTGCACACTAAGTTAATAACACATTGGCAATAATTAGGACCTAATTGATATCAACTGGCCTAAACTAAAATCCTATGCATTTTTAAAACAATTGGAAGCTAGAAACATGAGAATTGAATATCAAAACCTTCCTAAGAGCTTGGAGGCTCATTAACTGCCTAAGCCTTCACAACTTGGCCATTAAGTTGTTTAAACTCTCTTTCTCTCCTATCTTACACGACACACACACACAAGCACTCAACTATCTCTTCTTCTTTCGGTGAAGGAAGTTGCTGAGCAGTCATGGAAGCTCAGCTTCGAGCTCTTGCATGAGGGACCAAAGGTGCTAAAATCATTTTGTTTAAGTTGAAGAAAATCCTCCTCATCTTCTCTTCCTCTTCTACCTATTGGAATCCTTATCCAGTTCACTTCATCAACTTTTTCCTCCTTTAACCGCGAGCTTTGGAAGCCAAGTAGGGGTTCTTTTTGTTCCTTCCTCCTTCTTCTCTCTTCTTTGCTAAGTTAATAATCATACATGATGTTATTGAGTTGAAATTTTGATGATTTCTCTATGGGGGTGCTCTCGGGTTTGGTCAGTGAGGGATAGGAATAGATGAATTCTTCCCATTCTTTCTTATTTCCTTGAGTTATTAAACTTGTATGGTTTGGATTCTAAGGTTGCATGTTGAATTGGCTTGAGTTTTTATGATGGTTTGGTTGAACCATGGCCATGGATCATGTGTAGTTTTTGCACCAAGGGTTGGATTTTTATGATGATAACATGTTTGATTTCAAATAATTGACTTAATTTGATGCCAAATTGGTTGAGTGGATTAGTGATGGTCTTGGGTTCATGTAGGGTTAAGGGAGGAAATGAATAAATTATAATTCCATGCTTTTTGGTTAATCACACTTTCATGACTTAAGTTAATTTGAATTGAGTTGAAATTATGAATTATTAGGTGCTTAATGGGGATCTTGGTCGAGGGTTAAGAAAGGAGGAAAATGATAATTTGTGATAGATAAGCGAAGATGGCAATAGTTGGGTATTGGATATTGATATTGATAATTAAATAAGAACAATGGGATGACCATGTGAAGCCTTGGCCGAATGCGGATATGTTGAAGATAGGAAATGTATTATTCAATCTATTTGTTTATGAATAATTTAATTTGTATATAAGTATTGGCTTTTTTGGAATCTCATGATATATTGGTAATATGCTTGAAAATGGACAATACCTCATCACACAACTTTATTCCCTAATACTTTATCAAACTCATCATAAATCAACATGTATGATCATATAATCATCAAAGAATGAAATAGGAATAGGTAAGGAACAAAAGGACCCCTACTTGGGCTCCCAAGCTTATGTCAATGAGAAGAGACAATGGTTAAGAGTGTTGATCTTGAGATTCCAATCAGATGGGTAGGTAGAGGAAGTGATGAGGAGCAACTTTGCCTTCTTGAGCGAGTCAGGACGAGTTAGTTTAGGTGCTTATGTAAGAACTCAAACTTGCACTCCCATGGCTGGCATGGTTGCTTCACTGAGAGAGAGAGAGAGAGAGAGAGAGAGAGAGAGATAGAGAGATATGATGTTGTGTTTAGGTGGGTGGAGCGGCAGTTTTGGGAGGTCTAAGGAGGAAGGAACTTAATTGTTAAGTTTATGAAGTGTTATGAGACTAGGATGAGTCTCATGGCTCCTAAGGAGATTTTAAATCTCAATCCTATATTTCTATCTTCTAATTATGTTTTAGAAATCCTTAGGATTCATGTAGGATTTTAGTTTAGGCCAATTAGTGTCAATTAGGTCCTAATTCTTAGCAATAGGTTGTTAACTTGGTGTTCAAGTAACCTATATGCATGGAATCCTATTGGTTTGAGTCTAATCAAGCTTAAAACTGTTGGGAATTATGGATACATCACACAGTGGAAAAACAAAAAAATTTTCACCAAGGATCCAAGTGAAATAGACCATAATGTGTGTTTTAAAAGAGTTTATCTCTTGAAGCGTGATAAAAACAAGTGACGTGAATCACCAACACTGTAACAGTAATGATGTCTCTGCGGTATCCACATGAATAGACTCACGAACGTCCAACGTCCTCAAAAAGGAGTTCCACGTCTTTGGCACAGTGCTAGCTACGAAGAGAAGAGAAACCTGTCACTCTCTCACTCACTGTTTCTGTCAAGTGCAACTAGGGTTTGTAATGAGTGCCTTAACAGCCCTTAGCAGTGCTATTTATAATAGCTGCTGCCTTATGCGAGTGAGAGCAACAACAAAGTAAGCTGTGCAACCCTGGACTCATCTGTTATGAGTCCGGCCCACGATTGAATCCCAATCCAACTTGAATTTTAATTGCTCTAGTCTGCTCTATATGTGTAACCCTACAAGTTCTCATGACATTAGCAGTAATATTAAAATTCCATTTTAATATTATAAGTAGTGAGCAGTATCTAGCAACACATCGCTACTACCCAAGTAATGAGAATGTTAGTGATTTGACATAACCTTTCTATGATCAATGTTACCGTGTAGTTTAGTCCCTTTGTCCAGATATCTAGATTAAACATAAGACATAGAACGTATCACCCTTGTATAGTTAAATCTTCTATTTTCTGATACTCGAGTAGACGTAATAATAACAAATGAGATCAATATATCATATTGACTCATTTGAGCATGACCATGCATTTCGTAGTCTCACTCAATCAGGGAGCCCGAAGATATCACTTCTGTTAAGTAAGAGGGACAAATCCCATCTAGGTCACTCACATCCCTCCACATGATTCACGGTATGTCCAATAACTAATTTTATAATCACCTTGTTACAAATGACGTTTGATGGCATTAAAACATACAGCTCCTCATATAGGAATCATAGTAATTTTAGGTCAAAGAACCACATACACCATTATCACTATGAGAATTACTTATGACACTTACGTAACGATCCACGTAGCGTTCTCATAGAGGGTCAGTCTAATACATCATTACTCTAATATGTATCCATGTGAAGACTCGAAATCTCATATTCATGACCCATGAGATATGGTCATTAGTCTACGCACATACTAGTCTCAATGCATTATTGTCATCCTGATTAACAATAATACTTGACTAGGGACATTTAAGAATAGTGTTATATTTCTATCCAATAGGATCTCATGATCAAGTCATCCACTTGATGTCCTATGGCATAAAACGTACTGTTCTACGAACTTTATTATGTTTATCATAAATAACACAATAAATGAAATGCCTCATATGTTCAATAAATAGCATAATACAATGTAAGCTAGTACAGTCAAAATAAATTGGCCTCTAGGACATACACCAATAATCTCCCACTTGTACTAGAGTCAATCAGACATATGTCTAATGCCTAAAGATCTAGAGTGACCCTCATGCTTTTGCTATGCAAGAGGCTTTGTTAGTGGATTTGCGATGTTATCATTTGTTGGTACTATGCATATCTTCACATCTCCTCTATCGATGATCTCACGAATGAGATGGAAGAGGCCTAAGTATATGTTTAGATTGCTGGTGAGATCTAGACTCCTTAGCTTGTGCAATGGCTTCATTATTATCACAATAGAGATCCAGTAGGTCCACAATGCTAGGAACTACACCAAGCTCAGTAATGAACTTCCTGGTCTAAATGACCTCCTTTGCTACATTGGAGGCAGTAATATACTCAGCCTCTGTGGTAGAATCGATGACTATCTCCTGCTTTGAGCTCTTCTAGCTCACAGCCCCACCATTAAGGCAATAAACAAACCCTAATTGCAATCTAGAGTCGTCCTTATCGGTCTGAAAGCTAGCATCTGTGTAACCCTTTACAACTAGCTTTTTCTCGGCTCCATATATCAAGAACGAATCCTTAGTCTTTCTCAAGTACTTAAGGATGTTCTTGATAGCAGTCTAGTGACTCTCACCGAGATCAGACTGGTACCTACTCGTCATGCTCAAAGCATATGAGATGTCTGGTCGAGTACATAACATAACATATATGATAGATCCAATTGTAGATGCATATGGAATCTTGCTCATGTGATCCTCTCATCTTGGGTGGAAGGGGATTGAGCTTTAGATAGGCTTACACCATGTGACATAGGCAAGAGTCCTTTCTTGGATTCATACATGTTAGGTCGATCTTAACACTTTGTGAATATATGTAATCGACTTAGGTAAAGAGAAGATGTGTCACAAGATTAAAGGTGATCTATCTCTATAGATCCTAATAAAAGACTTAGTTAGCTTTACCCAGAGTCCTTCATGGTAAAAACATTTCCCTAACTAAGTCTTTATAGACTGTAGGGTAGGGATGTCATTTCCGATGAGTAGTATGTCATCTATATACAACACCAGAAAGACAATTGTGCTCCCACTAACCTTCTTGTAGACACAAGATTCTTTTTCATTCTTAATGAAAACAAACTATTTTATTGTGTCATCAAAACAAAGATTCCAGCTTATGGAAGCTTACTTTAATCCATAAATAGATCGTTAAAAGTGCACACCTTAAAACATATATCATTGGCAAAACCATCGGGTTGTGTCATAAAACACATCCTCGAGAAGATTTTATTAAGGAAAATAGTTTTGACATCCATTTGTCAAAATTAATCATGGTATGAAGAAAATAAAAGAAAAAGAAAGGAAGAGATTTAAAATCAAAGGAGAGAGAAAAAGTCTCATCATAGTCTACACCATGAATTTGCTTGAAACCTTTAGCCACCAATCGCGCCTTAAAGGTATGCACATTACCATCCATGTCGTTTTCTTTTTGAAAAATTTGCACCCAATGGGTTTTACCCCTTCATATGGGTCAACCAAGGTCCATACCGGTTATTACATGGACTCCATTTCGATCTCATGGCTTTAAGTCATTTCTCAATTAACTGCATAGTAAAACTTATGGCCTCCTACGTACGGTGAGTACATAGGCTCATCTTGATCAATGAGCAAAACGTCACCTTGTTGAGTCATGAGAATTGGATATTCTCTTTGATGATGTATGGCTTTAGTCTGAGTCCACTGAGTCTTGCCTAATACTAGATATGAGCCAGATTTTGGTTCCACAACGACTTGTGGAGACTGCTCTATTTCCACCAAAGCCAAATATCACTCATTATGAACTTTGAATTTCTTCAAGTTCTATTTTCCTCTCACTAGTTCTTTTGGAGATAAACTCCTTTTCTAGAAACTGATGTGTGTGATTCCACATCACATTTTGCATACATTTTGCATGCATTTTTATAGTCTTTTATGCATATTTGTTTATTTCATCATTCGTTTTTTCTTTTAGTTCGGATAAGTGCGGTTTGGCATGTGTTGTAATGCAGAACGAGGCAAATTGAAGCTTAAAATGGTGGAATGGAACTAAGTTGAATTGATATTGAATTAGTGAGCAAAGGATTAAAAGAGGATAAAATATCAACCAGCACTGGGTGTGGTTTATCACGGCCATGGTTCGGGGAATCAAGAAAAAGCAAACAAGAAAGGCAGACACCATGGACATAGGCAAGAGTCCTTTCTTGGATTGGTTGAGAATAAACCGTCTTAAACTTTGTCTATATATGTACTCGACTTAGGCCGTGGTCCCTGTGATCGTATCTCTATAGATCCTAATACCTAACACAGTTTTAGTGATTTGCCCAAGTCCTTCATGGAGGAGGGTTGTCAAAAGAGGACAAGTCAAGGCACGAAAGAGAAGACCTAAATAGGAGATTTTGAAGCTTGAATCAAGGGGAGGGAGAAGACTTGGATTGGGAGAAGAGCTAAAGGAACCTTCAAGAGACACAAGATTTTTTTCATTCTTAATGGAAATTTCTTTTGGTTTGTTCTGGATATATTATTATTATGGCTTGTATTTCAATGAACATGTTTGAGTAATTCCTTGTTCTAGGATTTGGAGTGGCAAAAGAACATGACAATGTTTGTGCATGAATTTCACCTCCTTTAATACTAAGATTTCTCTTGATTTAGTTTTGGGACATCCATTTGTGAATATTCATAACATGTTTGCATGATCTTTGATATTTAAGGGAAGAATCGGGAAAAAAGGTGACTCTTGATTTGAGAACCTAAAATTTGCTTGAGCTTTTAAATCACGCCTTAAAAGTAGATTAATTCTCTTGAGGTTTTCTTTTTGAATTATCTTGTTCTAATGGGTCCTATTTAATGCAATTGTTGTCAAAAATAGGAATTGGATTAGATTGGATAGACGTTATTGTCAAATCTCGAAAGGAAACAATAATTCTTTTGGATAATTCACCTTCAAGTAACCTAGTTTGAGAAGAGAGGAAAGGCTCAAACTTGTTGATTTCCATGTGGTGAACCACCTATCCTAGATTCCTTGAGAATTCCATTTCTTAATACCAATTGATGTGTTTAAGTCCCAAAGTTTATCTTCTTGTTACTTTTAAATTTTAATTTCTGCGTTCTTGTCTATAATCACCAACTTTACATCACTAGTTTTGTCTTGATAATCATAATTAAACTTAATTGGTTTCTAAACTTTTCCTCTGGATCGATAATTTTATTACTTGAGATAAACTGCCTTGCTATTAAACACAAATGTAAAACACAAGTCCGTGAGACAAACACTTTGCCATTGATAGGGTTATAGAAATAGTATCCTTTGGTTTCCTTAGGATACCTCACAAAGAAGCATTTATCTGATTTGGGTCCAAGCTTATCAGAAATTTGACGTTTCATATAAGCTTCACAACCCTAAATCTTTATGAAAGCCATACTGGGTCATCTCCCAGTCCATATCTCATATGGTGTCTTTTGAACTATCTTGGATGGAACACGGCTAAGTGTAAAAGTTGTTGTTCATAAAGTATGTTCCCAGAAGGAGCCTGGAAGGTCCACATAACTCATCATAGATCAGATCATGTCCAACAAGGTCCGGTTCCTTATGTTAGAAACACTATTCCATTATGGTGTTCCAGGAAGAGTGAGTTGAGATATTATCCAACGCTCTTTCAGATGAACATTAAACTATTAGGTTAAGTATTCACCACCTCGATCTGATTGAAGGGCTTTAATATTCTTGCCAAGTTGGTTTTATAACTCATTCTTGAATTCCTTGAACTTTTCAAAGGATTCTGATTTATGTTTCATAAGATACACAAACCCGTATCTACTGAAATCATCAGTAAATGTAATGAAGTATTGAAAACCACCTCTAGCCAATGTGTTTAGGGGTCCACTATATCACTATGTATGAGGCTCAAAAGATCACTAGCCCTTTCACCTTGTCTAGTGAATGGGGCCTTAGTCATCTTCTCAAATAAACGAGACTCGCATAGCTCATATGATTCAAAATCAAATGAGTCCAAGAATCCATCTTTATGGAGTTTGGAGATGCATTTTGTAACACCCTCCCTAGGGTATTACATGTCTGACTCCTGACTCATAATCTGAAAAGAAGTTCGCACAAAGTTTGAGTTATAAAATATGGATTTTAAAATTTCTTCTTTACTGAAATGTAAATTTACTGAAAATATTAGGTAATATTGAAAATCATATTTCAACTATTCATTATGCAATATTGACACCAATTAATATTTCATAATTTAAAGAGAAATATAAAATTAACAGACTCTTTTTTTTAACAGTAGCAAACCCTATAACGGGTCCTACTTAATAGCACGGTACAACGCTAACGAGAAACTTTAACATACTTATTCCTTTTTCTGTCCATCTTGATGCATCATACATCTGTTCCTTTGTCAACACTGCACCCCTTCGAGTCTTGAATGTCCATTCCTTATTATTGTCACCAATCTTAGAGTATCCATTGCCCGTTATGTCTAAGACAACTCGATCCTTCTATTATTTGATTTTAATAGTACAGACACAGCAAAACAACATAACAAAGAGGTGAGATCACCTACGCCAATACCAACATGGCAGTACAGAGATAACACAAACAACATATCATCCAGATATATCATACCAGAATTCCAATAATGCACTCAACATTAATCAACTATCATCATCATATCATTAACATTATTATCATCACACAATAATCACAATAATGCCATCAACATAATTATCATCATCATCATCCAAGTATTCAAAACAATTGTCATAGCCAATATTCCTCAATTAATATATCATACAGATATAAATGCTCAGATTCATGCATGCGCACATAGACTCAGTTTTTCAAAAACAACTCCATGGAGGTTTTCACAATTTCGAGGAGAATGCTCTGGTTAATTGTCAGCCTTAGCCCAAAGATAATCTCCCAGTCGTTGAAAAGAATCGTGTTCTTGTCGGGTATCGTCAATGCGTTGCAACGGACTGCATCGCCAAGTGGCACAGTGTACTCGCCAGCTGTCCACTGGTTGACCGCCGCGCCTTGACGCACCCCAAGATCCATCATAGATCTCACTATCAATTCTCATTCCCTTTTCAACCATAAGAGTCAAAATAGCTTATTAGCTATACTTTATACAATGCACGAATATATCAGTGCAAGTCCAATCCCAAAGGGCCAAATCTTTTCAATTTCATTTGTTCAATCATATGCCTCAACACATATTTTTTCAATGTATGTATAATGCACCAATGCCTATCACAGGCATATCTTTCCGATGCATGTATAATGCACCAAATGTCAATCATAGGCAAAACATGTCATTTTCTCACACAGCATCCATATATTGGTTCTATAGTATTTATACTATATTTTCAACAGGAAAATCATATTGTCACATTTTCATAGTTATAAAACACCTTCGTCGTGTTTTCACAAAATATCGCAACATTTCAGTTACGTTTTCACAATTCCACAACACTTACCGTAACACTTTTGTTACGTTTCCAAAACGTTTTTATTACATTTTCACAATACCGTAACACTACTGTTACGTTTACAAAATTTTGTAACATTTCTGTTACGTTTTCAAAATGCTACAACTCTTCTGTTGCACTTTAAAATCACGTACTAATTTTTCAACGTTTTTCTCAATCGTGTAAAAATATACGTTTCTCAAATCGCATAGTATTTTTCCACTGTTTCAAAATCACGTATCTTAAAATTCATTCTTTTACGTTACGCATTCTCAAAATATTTAAAACACTTTCCAAATCTCATAACAATTTTCTCCAATTTTCACAATCACGTAAAAATATTCTATTGCTGTTCAATCACGTAGTGATTTATCAACAGTAGTTCAAATTATGTAAAATATTTTAAACATTATTCAAATCGCGTAAAAGTATTTTAACGTATTCCAAATCACGTAGAAATATTTAAACGTTTTTCAAATCGCGTAACTTAAACATCACATTTTTAAGTTACGTAAATCATTTTTCACCGTTTTTCAACTTCGTAAAATATTTCTCAACGTTCAAAAATTCCATTTCATTATTTCTCAAAATAATATGACTTCTCACATTATTTTCCACATTTCTTACTCAAGAAAATTTTTTCCACATTTCTTTACTCAATAAATCCTTTTTCAAATATAACCCACAAAATCACTTTTTCATTGATTTAAATCAATGTTTCAAAATCTTAAAAATTACTAACGCTCTCCAAAACCCAAAAATAAGTTATACGTTAGTAAATTTTCAAATCACCATTATATTCTCCATTTTTCTCAAATCAATTCTAAAATTAATTCTTTTCAAAACAAATTGAGGTTCAAACACTTGCAACTTGTCTTTTTCATTTTCATATGAAAGTTCATTTCTCAAGTGATAAAATACTTTGATTCCCTTTCCAAAATCCTTGTACTAAAACATTTTGTTCAAACATTTTGTTTCCACTTTAAAATTACTTTGTTTCATAAAATCAAAATTATTCCAACCTCAAAAAACTGTAGAGTCTTTGGCCATTGAAGCCATCAAATATTTTTCTTTCTAAATCGATATGGTTTTACACAAACAAAACCATTAAAATTTTGTTTTCAAAATCGTAAGACTTATGGTTATAAAAATCAAACCCATTTGTTCAAATTCATTTTCATTTTCGTTGCAAATCCTTTTTCACTTTCTTTGCAAATTCTTTAAAATCAACATTGCCCGTTTCATTTAAAATTCATGTTTAGAAAAATACTTGGGATCCTTTTACACAAAATAAATCAATAAAAATCCTTCAAAAATCGTGTTCATGTTCTCTTGAAAAACAAACCCTTTGTTTATTTTCTATACTCTTCAAATCAATCCAATTTTATTCTTCCATGAAAATATTAATTTGTAAACACCTATGTTGAGGTGTCTTGACCGAAATTCACTAAGTTCTAGGGACCCAAAAATCAATTCCCTTGTTCTTGAAAATTTTCAACATGAACCCTAATCAAGGGCATCAAAACTGTAGCTCTTCCTTGGCCATTGAGACCAAAATTAATTTTCTTTCCATCATCAAATCATGGCATACACATGCATACACATCATATATATATATATATATATATATATATATATATATATATATATATATATATATATATATATATATATATATATATATATATATATATATATATATATATATATATATCAAAAAGCATGCCATATTATCAAGCATAGTATAAGCATATCATCAAAATCATAAACTCATGCAAAGCATATTAAGCATAGGTAATTAATCAAAGCTCATAAACACATATAAATTATTACATGACCATGGATATGAATCCTCACATGGATTTAACATCCATCAAATATAAGACCATCTCTCACCACCATGCTTGGTTGGTGAGAGATGAAGATCTCAAAACTCTTTGTTTTGCTTCTCTTTCCAAGTCTTCACCAAGAGGGCTTCTCAAATACAAAACAAAATACATAAAAATTAGTATACTTTCCTTAAAAAATGGATCAATGGTTTAGATCATGAAATAGAGAGAAGAAATGAAGTTTCCTTACACTTCACCTTAAATACCCTATAACTTTGATCTTGAAGAAAGTCTATGAAGATGAATGATTTAGAGGAAATCTTCAACATAAAACTTGCTTAGAACATCATGTAGATTCAAGATCTATGGTTGGATGAAATTAAAAGAGATTGGAGAGTGGATTTTATTGTCTTGACTGAATGGTGTGTTTAGGAGAAAAGAATGGAGTTTTTTGTGTTTTGCTTTGGAGAAGATGATAAATAGAAAGGAAATTATGATACAATGATAGAAAACAACACTTTTGGCCTTCTTTGAAGTGTATGGCTGTAGCTCATATGGAGAGAAAGAAGAGAATATATTTTTCTAAGTCTTGCTTTAGAAAAATCAATGAATGATGAAGATTGATCAAGATAGGTAATAATAGTCTTCAACTTATTCTTTGGCCTAAAAAGCCTACTCAAAATTGTCTCCTCCTTCCTTTGCATTTCCAAAACCATCCCCCCCTCCAAACACTCTCCTAAGGATGCAAACAAATCAATAATAATGCATGTTGACCAAGACAAATTGATAGAAAATGATAGGAATTGATTTGTAATAATTTGCTTCACAAATGGATGCATTGTCGTAGCTTCCTTGAAGCAAGTCTCCATTATTGACTATTTTCTTTGTTGTGTAATACAAATAATGGAACATGAATTTATTGAATCAAATTGGCCCCCTTTTAGCTTTGCATGGCCGTAGCTATGCTTGGAGAGAAAGAAGAAAATATTTTTGCTTTAGGAAAATGATCAATAATGATGTATAATTGACCAAGACATCTAATAATGACATAAAGCTTTTTCTTTAGCTCCAAAATGAAGCACAAAACCGTCCCCCCTCCTTCATGATGCACTTAATAATTTGTCATCTTTTCTAGCCATCATTTAGAGCATTCTAAGCCATTGATTAATTCAATGGTTAGGATTAAGATAGACTTTAGGTGTAGCTTTAGATTAGAAGACTTAATCTAGGCCATTGGATCTTTTTCCTTTAAATTCTAGCCATTAGATGTGTCTCCAAAATGAAGGGTTAAGATTACTCCTTCTTACTTTTAATCCAAGAGTCATAATTAGTCTTTGCTACTTTTTAAGACTAAATCTTCACCATTGATTAAATCTTCATCCAATGGTCATAAATGGTCTTTGTTACTTTACAAGACCAAATCTCCACCCTTGATTAATTCTAAATCCAATGGTTATAAATGGTCATAGCCATTTTATTAAACTTATCCTACACTGTTGATTAAATCAAGATCAAGTCTTTACCGTCGATTAAATCAATGGTTAATATCAAAGTCTTCAATATTAAGCTTGTTTAGATTAAATCTCCACCATTGAATTAATTAATGGTGGATATCCAAACCACCAATGTTGACTTAAGCAGTATAATATTTATTTTTCATCTGCTAAAACCCCACGAAAGAATATATTTACTGTATTTTTATCGCTCGATAAATAAATACAGTACAAAATACAGTACAATAAAATTTCTAAAACTGTTTCGGATTTAGGTTTAGTAAGATCCCCTATCTCGTCTAAACAGTACAAATTTTTCTATGCGTAGAAAAATTTTTACTTTACGAGACCCACCTGGGCCCACGTATGGCCACCTAGGCCTACATACACCCCCTAGGCCCACAAATAGTAAAAAATTACATAATCATCCACAAAAATCATAAATATTAGAAAACGCACAAATATCAAATCAGATTACGTAAAATAATTACCTAACTGTAAAAATTAAATTACGTAAAGTTTTCTCCGGTCCGCAAATTTTTATTTTCCTGACATGAAGTAAATCACTCAAAACGATCAAATACGCTAACGGAATAATCAAAATAATTTTACAGTGCACAAAAATTACTAAACAGTAAAATTCTGTTAACTGTTAAAATTATTGTTTAAGGGATAGGAAATTTAGGGTGTTACACATTTCTTATTTATATGGCCCAAATGATAATGCCAGAGATAAGTTGGGTTCATATCATTTGATTTGAATCTCTTTGTATTTATGTTATAAACGGGCATTTCGAGATCATGGACATAAAGTCTATTACTCGGTTGTGCATTATCATAAAAAATATCATTCCAATGAATAGAACAACTTTTGTTCTTTATTATAAAAGTAGAATCTTTCTTGTCCGAACAAGAAACAGAATGATATTCTTGCTAATAGTAGGCACAAAATAACAGTTCTCCAATTCAATTATAAGCCCAGTGGGCAAAGATAATAAATTAGTCCTTACGGCTAAAGCAGCAACTTTTACTCCATTTCTAACTTGTAGGTTGACTTTTCCTGCCAATGGTCTACTGTTCTTTAGATCCTGCACATTTACACAAATGTAAGACCCACATCCAGTACTAATACCTAAGATGCAAAAGTAGACAAATTGACTTCTATAACAAAAATACCTGAAGTGGAAGTCTCACTTCCCTTCTTCTTCTTAAGCTCCTCTAAGAATTTGGCGCAATTCCTCTTTCAATGTCCGGTCTGACCACAGTGGAAGCAGGTACCTTCTGTAGCCACTCCACCCATAGGTTTCAAGCCAGAAGTGTTGGGCTTGGATTTCTCCTTACCCTTGCCCTTCCAATTGTCCTTGGGCTTCTTCATCTAGTTTTTGCCCTTAGCTTTATAGACCATTATAATGACCTTTCCCTTTCCTTTATTAATATTTTGCTCATCAGTTCTCAACATGCTTAGCAGCTCTGGTAAAGATTTGTCAATTTCTTTCATGTTGTAGTTCATGACGAATTAACTAAAGCTTTTTGGCAACGATTGCAAGACAAGATCAGTAGCCAACTCTTGGCCCAATGGGAAACCAAGCCTCTCTAGGTTTTCAATGTACCTAATCATCTTGAGCACATGAGCGCCAATAGGGCTTCCCTCTACTATTTTTCACTAAAAAAATGCCTTAGAGACTTTGAATCTCTCATGCCTAGCTTGCTCTTGATAGAGCTTCTTTAAGTGTACTATCATATCGTATGCATCCATGTTCTTATGTTGTTTTTGTAGCTTAGAGTTCATAGTGGCCAACATAAGACAACTGACGTCTAAGGCATCATCTTGATACTTCTTATAAGCATCCCTTTCAGCTCTAGGGGTACTTGCAGTTGGTGGCTTAAGAATGGACTACTGTAGAGCATACAAATTTTTTTCATGCTTGAGAACAATCCTCATATTCTTGTACCAATCTAGGAAATTTTTCCCAGACAGTTTGTCCTTCTCAAGGACAGATCGCAATGATAAATTACTAGAAGTGTTTGTTGCCATAGTAATCTATCAACAGAAAAAATGCAAAGTATAAGTATCATGCCATAAACATATTTAACAAGGTCTTTAATTAAATATGTCTCCCACTATTTTATTCAAATCAATAACCCTTAGCATTGACTCAAAAAATCCCATCGAAAGATTTCCTAATAGGCCAAGATCTATATTTCACCCAGCTTTGGCTGATCACTCAAAATTTCACTATTTAGGTAGGAAACTCTTTCCAATTACATCCAATGCAACTCTTGGATAGTTGGGTGAATAACACTTATTCTGATCCATCTAATGGACTAAACCCAACTCCATGCCTCTAAGCCTTCAATCCTATTGAAATGGCCTAGTTAAGTCAGACCCAATGGTTAGCAGTTGGATATTACCTTTATCCCATCGCATCTTACTAATATAGATAAAGGCATCCTGCTTTGGTAGACCTACACTTAATCGATACTAGCCTTGATGAGTGCCACGCTTTGGAAGACATCACATAATGACTTAATATTTGCTTTGAGAGAATTTTATAATTATTTTTAGATCTCACCATTTATTAAACCATTTAACATACCATAAATATCTATGCATCTCATACATATAAATCATATAATAAATGTGACATGGTTATGACCTTTAACGCATTGATACTCCCATCTTCACCAAGCGTCTCCCACCAACGTCCTCATTTGATGCCGTCTTCTTGCCTCCACACCAAGATTACATTATATAAAAAACTCGTTTTAGATTCGAGGGAGTTAGGTGAGAAGAGAATGTATAACCAAAATGTAGAGAGAGAGGCAAAACATGCAGGCCGTATTTTAAAATAACAAAAATAGCATAAAAAGAGGACTAAGGTCATAACCATGCACCATGCACCACAAAGAACATATAAACTCAACAATTTATTATTTTGTGAGTCATAAAAATGGATTTGAAAAACGTACTTTCGAATAATACACGCTACGCAACGGGTTCGGGGCAACACCCCAGCGCATGGGGGTCTCGCTGCTTGGTTAGCGGGCAGGGGTGCCGCTTCCCGGAAAGCGACCGGGGGTCAAGGAGAGGCCACCCCTTGCAAAGCTTGGGCTGCGCCCCGACCCTAAAATTTGAGTCGTAAATAAGAGTTGAATCATTTGCGTCTCCCTTGACAGCTAGGGTATCAACACTTCAACCCTAATACCCGCAAACACATGGACGCTTTATGCGCCGCGGGGACCCTTGCGTCGTTGTTGTGCTGTCCAGAAACAAGGTTTACTTGACATCAATAGTTGATGCCACCGTTGTCCAAGAACTAGGTTTCCAAAACCCTTTGCGTTGCTGTCCAAAAACACGATTTGCTTGACATCAACACTTGATGCCACCACAAACCAGAAACAAGGTTTCCAAAATCCTTGCATCGTGCTACACTATACGTATCACATATATACCAGAAAAGACGTAAAAACAGATAGCATACTAAATAGTTTTCACATAATCATATGAACATCTTCATGGTTTCGAAAACATCATCATGTTTCGCATACAACAAATCAAACAGAATACGTTTTTCATAAAGTATTCTTTCGATTTTAGAAATAACATATTCAAGATCATATTATTTCAAACAACATATAAACAGAAAATTGAATCATGGTTTCGTAAGTGGCTCTGATGCTACTGTTGGGAATTGCTGATACATAAGACAACGGAAAAACAAAAAAAGTACCACAAAGGATCCATGCGAAATAGACCATAATCCATGTTTTAAAAGAGTTTACCTCTTAAAGCATGATAAAAACAAGCGACGTGAATCACCAACAACATAACAACAACAATGTCTCTGCGGTATCTATATGAATAGACTCACGAATGTCCAACATCCGTAAAAAGGAGTCTTTCATCTCTAACACAGTGCTAGCTGCAAAGAGAAGAGAAAGTTATCACTCTCTCACTCACTGTTTCTGTCAAGTGCAGCTAGGGTTTGTAATGCGTGCCTTGACAGCCCCTTAGTAGTGCTATTTATAATAGCTACTGCCTTATGCGAGTGAAAGCAGTAGCAAGGTAAGCTGTGTAACCCTAGACTCGTCTGTTATGAGTCCGACCCATGATTAAATCCTAGTCCAACTTGGATTCTAATTGCTCCAATTTAGTCTGCTCTATGTGTGCGACCCTACAGGTTCTCATGACATTGGCAGTAATATTAAAATCCCATTTTAATATTATAAGTAGTGAGTGGTATCTAGCAACAAATCGCTGGTACCCAAGTAATGAGAATATTAGTGATTTGACATAACCTTTTCATGATCAATGTTACCGTGTAGTTTAGTCCCTTTGTCCAGATATCTAGATTGAACACAAGGCATGGAAAGTGTCACCCTTGTATAGTTTAATCTTCCGTTTCCTAATACTCGAGTAGATGTAGTAATAACAAATTAGATCAATATCTCATATGGACTCCTTTGAGCATGGCCTTGCATTTCGTAGTCTCACTCAATCAGGGGCCCCGAAGATATCACTCCTGTTATGTAGAAGGGACAAATCCCATCTAGGTCACTCACATCCCTCCACATGATTCGTGGTATGTCTAATAACCAACTTTATAATCACCTTGTTACAAATGACGTTTGATGGTATTAAAACATACAACTCCTCATGTTGGAATCGTAGTGATTTCAGGTCAAAGGACCACATACACCATTATCACTATGAGAATCGCTTATGACACTCATGTAACAATCCACGTAGCGTTCTCATGGCAGGTTAGTCCAATACATCATTACTCTAATATGTATCCATGTGAAGACTCGATATCTCATATCCATGACCCGTGAGATGTGGTCATCAGTCTACGCACATACTAGTCTCAATGCATTATTGTCGTCCTGATTAACAATAATACTTAACCAGGGACATTTAAGAATAGTATTTTGTTTCTATCCAATATGATCTCACGATTAAGTCATCCACTTGATGTCCTATGACATAAAACTTACTATTCTAAGGACTTTATTATGTTTAACATAAATAATACACAATAAATGAAATGCCTCATATATTAAATAAATAACCTAATATAATGTAAGCTAGTAAGGTCAAAATAAATTGACCTCTAGGGCATACACCAACAAAAACTACCAATTATCAATGTTGAAATCAAGTCAATAAGATTTAAGCTTAGCGTCTAGCTTTTCTTTGCATGAAATCCAATTGGTTCTAAGATAATGATTACTTAACTTCACTTTAATTTAAATAGGATTTTGATCCCATATAATTATCCTCATTTATTATCATGCATTTTATATGGAATTATAAGATCATTATTATCATCTAAATTTATTCCTCAATTTATAAAATTACTTTCATAATTTTATCCTATTTATTCTAATTTCTATGCTACTTTTAAGTTCCTAAAGTCATTAAAATTCACTAAAATTATTAAATGAATTTATTTAATCTCCAAAAATTCATCATAACCTTATTTATTGATTCATAACCTAATTATGAATTTTTAACCATTATTCTTGCTCATTTAAATTTTCTATATTTATTTGAGCTAATATTCTAAATTTAACTTACGTGCTAAGTTACTTTCTACCGATATGTAAAATGAAACTGTAACATCCCGAAAAATATCTGTTTAAGTATAAATGATCATTTTATATTATTCTTGATTTTTAGGAATTTTTTTAGAATTTTTCAGAAATGACGAATATGTTAATATATTTATCGTTTTGTGTGCACACTGGGCTGAGAATTGCTGAGGTCAGTGTAACGCTCTGGAAATTAATTATTTCACCACCAATAGTCATTTTTTAATATTTGTGATTTATGTGAATTTTTCTGGAATTTTTCGGAAATGATGAATATTTTAATATATTCTTCGTTTTGCGTGAAACTTGAGCAGAGTCGGGAAAACGACTGTAATGCTTCAAAAATTGGAAAATCATATGACGAATAGTCATTTTATAATATTTACAATTTTTGAGAATTTTCTGGGAATTTTTCGAAAACGTCAAATATTTTAGTATATTCCTCATTTTGCGTGCGCGCTGAGCAGAACCGGAGAAACGCGATGTTTCCTCCGCGAACCTTGGACTATGGACATGTCGACGGGGGATCTTACTAAACCCGAGACTGGACACAATTTACGAGGTTTCACAATTTTCGAGAAATCTTAACAGATAAAATAAATCAATACTGCGAAAAATTTATCTGTCAGATTAATCAAATACTGACTTCTATCAACTGTAACTATTATCCATTGGATAATAGTGTATAATAAAAATCCTATCACATTATCTAAATGAAATCCACTTTATGTCTAATCAATCCACTTTAATTCAAATTTAATGTTGAATAATCAAAGCTTCTTTGAGAAGCTTTGACCAAACATTGACTCAAATGCCCTTGGCTTCTCTTGGAAGCCAACTCTCCTCTCTCTCTTCTCTCTCTACACTGCTGGAATGCAGCCCAAGCAAGGGAGAATTTGTTTTGTTTCATTTATTCTTTTATCTCATAAATTTCATAATTAACCAAAACACTTTCTCTCTCTACCCTTTCTTCTTCTTCACTTTGAGTTTTTCTCTCCTCCTTCTCTCCACCATTGCTACGGCCAGCAGCTCTTCTTCCCCCTCAACCATCACAAAAATTACATCTAAATACATTTCCTTAATCTTCTCACCATTCTAAGCATCTTTTCTTCTTGGAGTTTCTTGAAATTCCTCCATCTTCACCATTTTCTCCAAGCTCCAAGCTGTGAGCTTTTTGGGTAAGTTTAAAGACTCCTCTTCCTTCCCTTCTATTTTCGTGGTTATGGTCTTCATGTTGGCCATCCATGGCTTATTTTTCAAGCCTTGGTATTGATTCTAACAAAGTCACCATTTTTAGGGTTCTTAGAGCTCAAATCCGAAAATTCAAAGGTGTTCTTGGTGTTCTTCTTTTGTTTTCTTCACTTAGGTAAGAGGAAGACACTCGTCCTCAACCTCTCTTAGCATCTAGGAACCTTGATTGTGTTGTTGGTGGGAAAAACCCTACCGAGGGTTATCCTTTGATTTTGTGATTAGTATATCTATGTGTTGATCTTAATTGATTTCTGAATCCATGTATAAAGTTCTCTCATTTTTATTTTGTTCTTCATGATAGTGCATTTTGTTGGGTTTGTATGATTGATTGATGCCTCTTGCATGATTTGAAGGTATATTTGAGTAACTTGTTGATTAAATATGATAAAGATTGGTTTGGTTTGAGTTAAAGGACCTGGAGAACTCTGTTTTCTGCAAGTTTACGCGTGGTAATCGATTACACGGGGCTTGTAATCGATTACTAAGCTCTTAAGGGTATGAAATCGTGATTTTGAAAATCTGGTAATCGATTACATCTTGTGTGTAATCGATTACAGAGATTCTGTCTAGCTTGTAATCGATTACAAGAGTGGTGTAATCGATTACCAAGCCTCTGATGTCACGAAATGATGCTTCTGGGAATCACGTAATCGATTACGACTTGTGGGTAATCGATTACGGAGGTTCTGTCCGATTGGTAATCGATTACCACAGCTATGTAATCGATTACCAGGTCCTTGAAGTTACGAATCACAGTTCTGGGAATCATGTAATCGATTACAATGAGATTGTAATCGATTACAGGGATTCTGTTTCGCTGGTAATCGATTACCAGGGTGATGTAATCGATTACCAAGACCCAAAAATGAGACTTTTTAGCTGGAAATGATTGAGATTATGGTTCTTTGTCCTTTGTAACTCAAACATAACCTAAAAACCCTAGATTCAAGGATTTTACTATACTTAAATGTGATAGGAATATGTATTCATACCGATAGAGAAGAAACGATTTTGAAAATGGAATTCTTGGATCTATGACATGGAAATTGTGGTATGTGTGTGATAAGGAATATATATTGATGCTTATATTGGCCTATTGTGGCATGTTATGTAATGGTATGAGAGTGTGAATCATACATGTCCATGCACAGTGTCATATGCATTGTGAATGTCCTTGTGGACTGTTGTAAGGCCAAGTTGCCTAGGAGATTGAACACACCTTAGTGCGGGTGCGAGTAGACAAGTGTGGGTTATGTGATGACCTTGGGGGCGTCGGGGTGCGGGTCCCTCACATGGACAGTTTAGAGCTCCTCTGTGCCGTGGGGCAAACCGATGCAAGCACACTGACGATCCGGACTTGACACTGTCCTATATCATGATCTAGTGTAGAATGTCTGTACAATGCCATGATTGTGCACGAGAACATTTATTGATAGCACTGGCCTCGGCAGCCAAGTTACATACATGTCTCCGATCTTTCTCTTCGACTGTTTGAGTCTAGCTCCATGGAGTAGGAATTTGGGAAAACATGCATGTGAGTCATGATATACATTGTCATTGTTAATATTTATTTTTCCATACCTATGACTGATTTGGTTATTACTGTACTGAATATCTACCTGGAACTGTTTATCTGATTACTGTTGAATTTACTATTTATTATTTGGATATACTGTTCTTGAATTGCTACTTGGGCGCGTTGCGCCATTTTGTTTCTAGCTGCTATAATTGGTAATGATGGTAGGATGTCTTACCTCTTTCCTATATTTGTGCATTTCTGCTTTATATTTATATTTGATAAAAGATCGTGAGGAAGATAAAGAGGGACCACACCTTGGTTGATTGGCTTGAGCGTTTGGATAAGATTTCTTCGACTACGTAGGAGTGCAGCCGCGTGGAGGCATTGATGCCTGTTGTGTCAACTGGGACGCCGAGTGTATATGCATATGGGGTTGCGGCCTTGTCTGCTGGTAGTACCCATCCCTGGGTTATTACTTCTCCCCTTTTACGTGTTTTATTCTCGCTGTATTTTATTTGACTCTGTAATTATTACATTCTATGTTATCAGTGCTTTGTGTAAATTGACTATAAAATATATAAGGAATATGATTCTATTTTGTGGTTGTATTATGGGTTGAATATATTTATATTTCATTCGAGGCTCGTATTTTCTACTTATGCATATTGTCAAATATATATATATATATATAGACTCCTGAGAATTTGAATGACTGTTATCATGACTGTGACACACTTGGATTTAGTAACTGTGGTGTAATGACGATTGCGCTCCGGTTGCTACATCAAGGGGTGTTACAGAAACCATGCACATAAACAAGCAAATAAATCAAATAACTAATTATTTACTAACATAACTATTTATATAAACAAATTAGAAGGGGATGTTACCATATTTACCGAGCTTCTCTGATCAACTAATACCTTTCTTACTTTGTAGTTTGCCAAAACTATCAAAATGACCATTGGGTCATCTTGGTTGCCATCTATGCCCTAAAAGTCCTCTTCTGTAAAGATGAAGGGAAGTATTTTTCTTTTGCTTGCCTCGGGGGTGTTTTACTACTTCTATGCCCATTATTGACTTCACTGCTCTCAGATGTCTTTTTTCTTGTGTTGATTGACTCTCCTCCTCCAACAAACCTTCCCAAGATTATATTGATTACTTGTCTGATTCTTGCCTAAGGGATTATTGCCCTGTTGTCTCCTGGTTGATTTGTTGGGTTTTCAGGTCTTTAGTTTTTGTATTTTAGATTTGTTATACCCTTGGTTATTTTTGTTGCTTTTACTATAATTGCTTTTGTCTCTTCTCCTGTTTAGGTATTGTTCCAACAATCCCCTTCAGCTAAATCTTCCATTACATCCTTCAAACTAATATAATTATCTGTGGTATATGCCCCGTAAGCATGGTGAAACTTGCATCGTTGGGTTTAGTCAATATAGTGGGGTTGATAGGCTGGTGCTGGTGGAAACTGGATTAGACCCGTGCTGTAAATCTCTCTCAAGATTTCACCTCGCTTGGTTAATAGTAGAGTATAGTCATGGAATCTTGGTTGTGGGCTGGTTGGTCCATTCCTAGGTTAGTTTCTTCTACCAGGTCTCCTTGTTGTCCTTATTTTCCTTCTTTTGGATTTGTCTGGACTAATCAGTTGCACTGCCCTTGAAGTTGGCACCTCTGCTTCTTCTCTAGCCTTCATGGTTCTTCTACGTTAATGTATTTGGTAGATCAGTTCAGTAGTTAGTCAAAGTTCAGTGGGTACCCTTTTAGGAGAAAGTTCATGAAAGTCCCAGTTCTTAGTCTAGACATAACAATATGAAGTTGTATAGCAGGATCGAGACCTCGAATCTGGAGGGAGTGTAGGTTGAATTGACTCATGTATTCTTTAAGAGATTTATATGGCCCCTAGCTGAAATGCATGAGGTTTTGGGAAGTTTTCTGATGGGCCTGACTAGTGGCGAAGTTTGCTAAAAAACGGCCTGTTAACTTACAAAAGTCATTAATAGATTGGGGTGGTAGTGAAGAGAACCATTGTAGGGAAGCTTATCTCATAATGCCTAGGAAAGATTGACATTTTATTAGGTAGTCTCTCATGCTAACAACATTATTGAGTTGAAGGCTTCTAGATGCTCTTATGGATCAGTCATGCCATCATACATATCTAACGCGATTGGGGGCTTAAAGTTAGGTAGAAGTATGATAGACATAAAGAACTCTGAGAAAGAATGGCTCGGGTTGGGAGGAGGTGGTGGTGGTGGTATGAGGTTGCTTAGACTCGGGTATGTTGATATAGAGTTTTCCTAGTAGGTGGAGTCTTCTTCCTTGCAATTGTTCATTTTTTCCCTCCTATTCTCCTGACGAGTGTATCAATTCTCCAGTTGCTCTAAGCATTGCCTGAGCTCTTGGATCACTTGGATCGCTTCCTCATTGGTCAAGTTAGCTTTTCTGTCTATAACATCATCCTTAGTCTGGACATTTTTGTGGCTGAGACTTGTGGTGGTGGTAGTGTTTCGACCATTGTTGATGGTGGCTTGGCTTCTGGTGAGGGCCATGAGTCATTGAAGGTGTTTGGTGTTGGTTTTAAGGTAAAAAAAGAGTTGTTGGAGCTTTTTTTTTGAAGAGTTTTAGTAAAAAGGGGTGGGAAACTATTTTACTAGATCCTGATAGACAACAACACCAATGGGTTAGGTGAATAATGGCTAGCCGCCCTAGGGAGCTTTCAGGTGGGTTTGGTCTGTTAGGGTTAGGGTACTTTCAAATACTTCGCCACTCAAATCACTAAGTGTATGAGGAAAATAAGACAAATATAGAGAGAATTTAGAGAAATAAGAGTTAGAGAATAAAGAAAAGAATCATTAATGGTATAAGGACAACGCCTATTTATAAAAATACGAGGTGAGGTGCGTATTGTACCCCCTTATAGGACTCAGAGCCTATGATTGGAGAAAAACACTCCATAGGAGTGTTGCCACATGTCTTGGCCGTTATCAAATATTTTAAGGGGTGATATTGATAACTAGGAGTGGGTTGGATATGGGTTGAGTCGGGTAACAAGACTTGGGTCAAATTAAGGTATATGGGTATTGGTTATTGATTTTGGGTGGGTCAGGTTGCTACCTGGGGTGGGTCAAGTTGACTATTGGAAAGTGGGTCAAGGTGGTCCTTTTAGCTTTATGAGCTAATGGTTTAGGACTTGGGTTCAAGCTAAATTATTCTAGTATAGTCCATGTATTATCTCAACTATGTAAGTTCTTATCTTCTTATTTAACAATATATTTAATGTTATAACTTAAATGACATACATTAAATGGTATTAAGTGAGAATATTCTTTTGCTACAGGAGCACTTAAGAATTTATTATTTTCTCTTCCCTATCTTTCTATCTATGCTTCCTTTGCATTTTCTCATTTTTTTCCCATTTTCTTTCTTTATGCCTGTAGTTCTTTTCCTATTTGTTCTCTCTCTAGAGCATGAACTCTGTTGATAGTTATACATGGGGAGAAATTTTAGGTAAATATTGCTTATCATATACACTCAAATCATTATGTGTAAAGGTGATTTTTTTAGAGATGAGTGCATTTCTAATATGGCCCACACAACCTTACACATATCAACTATTGATTTGAGTGCTTAAAATATGTATTGCTTACTTAAGAATTTCTCTACTCCTACGGAGAAAATAACTTAGTTGTTGACTATTGCTGGGCTTGGGTATACAATCCTAGGCTACAGGACAATCTGTTTAACACAACATAATAAAAGTATTAGGACCACCTAAAATATTAACCTATTAAATCTAAATTATTAACCTATCTCATTTTTGGACCAGACTAACTTGCAAGTTATGATAAGCATTTCTTATCAAAGAAGACACACACATAAAGAGTAAGGAACCTCTTCCAAAAAGAGATATCTTTATTAGACCATGAGCTTATGCTCTATTATTATGAGAAATACACTTCAATGAGTATACCTCTTTCTTCCCTTATATATAGTCCAGTGCTAACAAACTTGCCAACTTGGCTTTCGGTTGTTGATAACTTACTATTTAAATTGCTTTACAAATAACAAAAAAGTTTACAAAAGTTTATAAGTTCTTGGTTTCTATCAAATACTCATCCCTTCAATTACAACCTTGTCCCATTGTATTTAAACTCAGACCAGATCGGTCGCTGACCGATAAATGTAACGTCCTAATACTAATACCTTAGTATATCTGGAATATACAAGGGTAAACAGTATCAACCATGTCACTTATAACTTAAAAAGACTATTATATTTCCATAATAAGCATACACGTTATTATAGAGAGCCAAGAGGGAAAGTTAAGTCTCATATGTATAAACTTTTTACATTGTATTTACAAACTAAGCCTTAAAAGGGCATAAGTACAATACATAAAAAAAATTTACAACCAATGCAAATATTACACTATACAAGCGTTGGACAAAAACAAATAAAACTAAACTAGTTCATTTGCTTCTTTTTCTTCCTCATGGAAAAGTCTTGACCTGGATTTATTATAGAAACAACAAACGGGGTGAAAATTCACAATACTTAATATCATATACACATATATGGCATTGTGATAAGTCCATCTACTTCGAGAAAAAACAAGTTATTCAATAACATAAAGAAATGTGACATAAGTAAAAACCTATTCCTTTCTCTTCCTAAGACAGACAATTCAATTATTCACGAATATGGTTCAGTCATCACATAATTAACCCTTTACAAAGAATAAACCTATTAACAATAGATTATGATTGTAACAAGTAACCGAGTTATTGTAATGCCCCTTTTTCCATTAGAAGAAGGAACGTCACACTATAGTAAAGTAAAACGAAAATGAAACAAAAATGCAAAAAATGCAAATTCATTGATTAATTAAGACCCGGTTCATAATTGTTATCTGAATAAACAATCTCCCTTTTAATAGTGTAATAATTGAGTATCGAAATACGAGTACATTTTTTTGAAGAGGTAATGATAAATATGGATACAATAAAAATCGACAAGAAATGGAACCATATATTCATATATATATATATATATATATATATATATATATATATATATATATATATATATATATATATATATATATATATATATATATATATATATATATATATACGTGTGTGTGTGTGTGTGTGTCGAGCTTGTTTAGTTACATCATCAAATTTACAAAAAGTAAAGGCTTTACCAACCCCAAGATTTTACAAATTTATATCCCATCAAAATAGCAAAACGTCAGGCTTCCAGAAAAGATATACGGTTAGCCATCAGTAGCCATCGATAGTATTAGCCCCTATGACTGACGAGAAGGAACTATAGCGGGATCCTCCTCAGGGTCCTCCTCATCCGATAAAATCACCATCGGAGTGACCAAATTTCGAGCAGAAGCTTGAGCAGTGGAGAGAAATGAATCATCTCGTAGGGTGTAATAAAGGTCATCCCACAAATCCCTAACGGGTAGGTAAAATTCCAAATGGACAAAAGCAGTAAAATCAAAGATAGGCGGGTCATAGCGACCCCTAGCTAAAGACACAGTCAGCTCCCCGTGATAGACGCAACGGTCCGTGCTAAAGTTTATGTGCCAACAGTCTGGACCACCGTGAAAGGTCATCCTTGCGTAACCCAAAAACTGGCGCAGACGTGAAGACATCTTCAATCAGCACTAATCGTAATCGGGCCAAAAGCCAGGAAACTCAGGTGCTTCCTCTACTTCGCGTACATCTTCTTAGAAGTACATAATTTAAAACAGAAGTACATATATACAGAAAGAGGTGAGACACCCAACATTCAATACCAATACGGCAGCAAGAAAACAAAACGGCGTTGGGCGGCCACGTAGCATTACAACACGTATATTCATCAATAGTAATAAATAAGATAAGCAGTAAAAGAAGGATAACTGTAAGCAATAATAAAATAGGCAATAAAAGTTTAACAATATTGTTATCTCAAGCAGTCAACAATTTAATCATCAAACAATTATTACAATATCAAAAGCAGATAGTTCAACAGTCATAAATACTCATGCTCAATGAAATATGAGACTGACAATGCATAATGCATATGATACCAAAAATCCTACTCCATGGAGCTAGACATCAACATTTCGAAGAGAATGATCAAGGAGTCATGCCAGTATCTCGTTAGTCTAAAAAATAAAGTGCTTCATCTCATAAAAATATTTGTTCATTATGGCTTATACATGACATCTCAACAGTTGATCGTGATATAGGATAGCGTCTCGGTCCGGATCGTCGGTGTGTTTGCATCGGTCTATCCCATGGCCCCAGTGGAGCTACCACTATCTATTGTGAGACACCCGCACCCCGACGCCCCTAGGGTCAACCACTATGACCCTACACTTAGTCTACTCGCACCCGCACAAAGATGTAATTCAATCTCCTAGGCATACATCGCCTTCTCCACAAAGTCCAACGGACATTACAATGCATGACGACTCAATTTACATCATGTATGTGTATCAATTGCATGTTCCTCATAACGCAATGCATATCAAGCATATTCATCAACAATATATTTTCTCATGGAACATGTCACAATGGCATATAGTCAATCCTCAACAACATCATGCCTCAATTTAATCAAGTACACATCAACAAGTACTTAGTCCCACACATGGACTCATAATATTATATAATTTATTCTCGATAGCAACATTTTATATTTATATGGTTCAACACATGCCATAATTCCATATTATGAATTCAACATTATCAATTTCCTAAGTCTTGATTTATTTCACAAATTTTGGGTCAAAGAACCCTAAAAAAACCATGGCCTCCCTAACGCATCAAGATCCCAATTTCTTTCCATTTCATGCCTCAATCTTTTAATACTTAATCACATAAGTTTCCTTTCACACATAATCAATTCAAACCTTTAAAATTCATGGCCAAAACCGTGGCCTCTCAATAGGGTAGTAAACCCTCAAATTTTCCATTTATCAAATCCAACATTTTCAAAGTATTCCAACATCCTTAATGCATTCAAAACAACCAATCATCATTAATCTCAATCAAGAATACACAAACATGAAAAACAATCAAACAAAGTAAGCATCCATTATGGATATCTTCATCAACAATCACACAAAGGTCTCCTCACCACCAATAATGGTTGAAGTGAGTAAATCTCCCTCTTACCTAAAGGAAGAACACGAAAATCACCTCCTTGGTATGCTCTTGGTGGTTTGGTTTTGGATCTCCAAAAACCCTAAAAATCAAGCTCAAAGAATCAACACCAATGGTTGAAAAAGAAGAGATCCATGCTCATAAATATGGCCATAGAAACGAAAAATAGGAAGAGAAGGTGAAGAATCAAAGATTTACCTTCAAAGTCTCAAACTTTGTTCTTAAGAAAAGTGAAGAAGATGATGGATTTTGAAGAAGATCTTCAAAAAGGAAATGTAGAGAATGAGAACGAGTGTGTAGAAATGGTGATGGTGAAGTAAGAAGTTGAAAAATAGTCTCTAAAAGGGGCTTTAAAACCATGGAGAGGTGAGGGAGAAGAAGAGAGAAGTTCGAGAAAATGGAAGATGAAACTTGAAGAGAGAGAAAATGATAGTAGAAATAGGTGATATTTTGGGTGAAGAGTGTTAAGTGTGGGAAGCAAAATTTTGCTTCCCCAAGGGCACCATTGTCGTGGCAAAGAGGAGAGAGAGAGGGAGAGAATGGCTTCTCCAAAAAGTTTAGGGCAATTTGGTCATTTGGTGGTCAAAGCTTCCATGAGAAGCTTGATTAAAATATAGTATTTTTGAATAAAAGTGGATTTAATTAGACATAAAGTGGATTACATTAGGATAATATGATAGGATTTCTAATACATGATATTATCCAATGGATCATTGTTACAGTTGACACCAGTAAGTATTAATTGTCCAACAAATAATAAAAATTACACAATGATTTATTTTATCTGATAAAATTCTCAAAAAATATAAAACCTCGTAAATTGTGTCTAATCTTGGGTTTAGTAAGATCTCCCGTCGACGTTTCCACAGATCAAGGTTCTTGAGAAAAATATTGCATTTCTCCAGCTCCGCTCAGTTAACACTTAAAATGAGGAATAATATTAAAATATTTTGCGTTCTTGGAAAAATCCAAAAAAATTCACAAAAATACAAATATTGAAAAATGACTATTTATCATAAAATTTTTGAGGGTGTTACAACTCTCCCCTTCATATAGAAATTTCATCCTCGAAATTTTTATGCCTTAGAAAAGTTGTGGGTATTGCTTATTCATCTTGTATTCAAGCTCCCAAGTTGCATCTCTAGTTGTCTCGTTCCAGATCACTTTCACCAATGGAATATCTTTTCCTCTGAGTTGCTTCATCCTTCTATCCTCAATCCTTACAGGTGACATCTCATAAGTTAAGTTTTCCTTTAATTGCACCGTATCAGGTGCAATGACATGATCAGGGCTAGGAATATATTTTCGAAGTTGCGACACATGAAAGACATTATGGAGATTTGAAAGAAAAGTTGGTAAAGCTATTTGGTAAGCAACTGGACCTACCCAACGAAGAATTTGATAAGGTCTAAGAAATTTTGGAGTAAGCTTTCTAGACTTGAGAACTCGACCGACCCCAGTTGTAGGCGTGGCTTTCAAAAACACACACTCTCCTTCTTCAAATTCAAGAGGTTTTCTTCTTTTGTCCGCATAGCTCTTTTGTCGACTTTGAGCTGTCCGCATCTTCTCCTAAATCATCTTAACTTTCTCAGTTGTCTGTTGTATAAGATCAGGTCCAACAGTAAGTCGCTCTCTATCTTGATACCAACATAAAGGTGTTATGCACCTTCGTCCATATAGAGCCTCATAGGGTGCCATCCCTATACTCGAATGATAACTGTTATTGTAGGTGAACTCTACCAACGGTAAGACTTCATCCCAGCTTCCAGTTTGCTCCAAAGTGCAAGCTCTAAGCAAATCTTCCAATGATTGAATTGTCCTCTCTGATTGACCATCGGTTTGTTGATGATATGCAGAACTCAAATGAAGCTTTGTTCCCATTGCTTCTTGAAGACTCTACCAAAACTTTGATGTAAATCTTGGATCTCTATCAGAAATAATACTTGTAGGCACACCATGTAGTATGACAATTTCACCGATATACAACTGAGTCAACTTCTCCAATGAACACTTTATGTTGATTGGTAAGAAATGTGCTGACTTCGTAAGTCGATCCACAATTACCCATATCGAATCATGACCCCTTTTTGTCCTTGGCAATCCAACAACAAAGTCCATTACAATACTATCCCACTTCCACTCGGGAATAATTAAGGGCTGTAACAATCTGATAGTCTCTGAAGTTCAACCTTCGCTTTCTGACAGATTAGACAGGAAGACACACATTTAGCAATATCTCTTTTCATTCCATGCCACCAAAATAACTTCTTCAAATCTTGGTACATCTTAGTTATTCTTAGGTGCATACTCAACTGACTCGTGTGAGCATGTTTAAGAATGTACTTCTTAAGCTCTTGATCCTTAGGTATACAGACTCTACCTCGGAACCTTAGAATTCCATCGTTCCCTTCTTCTAGTGTTGTTGCATCGCCTTGCTTCATTAATTCCCTTTCTTCTTATAAGAAATTGTCAACTTTCTATTTTTCTCGAATATCCTCCATCAAGTCATTTGAGATTGTGACCATGTTCATACAAATTTTTCTAGGCTTTAACTCCACAAAAGACCATACATCTCTGAATTGTTCTATTAAATCCTTTTCTCTGATCATCATAGCAAAAACATTGATCGTCTTCCTACTTAAGGCATCTACCACCACATTTGCCTTTCTAGGATGATATTGCAATTGAAAATCGTAATCTTTTAGGAATTCTAACCACCTTTGTTGTCTCATGTTCAACTCTTTATGATCATACCAATACCTTAAGCTCTTGTAATCGCTAAAGACGTTGAATGTTGCTCCATAAAGGAAATGTCTCCATATCTTCAAAGCAAATACAACTGCTACTAGCTCCAAATCATGAGTTGGGTAGTTTTTCTCATGTACACGTAATTGTCTCAAAGCATAAGCTACCACTCTTCCGCTTTGCATAAGGACACACTCTAGTCCTTGGTATGAAGCATCACAGTACACTTCGAAAGGTTCATTTGGGTCAGGCAGAACTAACACTAGTGAAGTAGTTAGTCTCCTTTTTAGCTCTTGAAAACTCTCTTCACAAGCATCCGTCCACTCAAAAGCTTGATTCTTCCTTGTGAGTTGAGTGAGAGGTCCAGTTATCTTAGAGAATCCTTCTATGAATCTTCGGTAATAGCCAACTAATCCGATAAAGCTTCGAATTTTCATCACCGTCTTCGACCTTTCCCATTGTAGAATAGCTTTTACCATCGATGGGTCTATAACAATTCCTTCCTTTGAGATCACATGGCCTAAGAACTTAACTTCATCCAGCCATAATTCACACTTGGATAGCTTGGCATACAACTTTTTCTCCTTCAGAATCTGATAAACTATGCTGAGGTGTTCAACATGATCCTCTTGATTTTGAGAGTAGATCAAGATATCGTCAATGAAGACAACAATGAATTTGTCCAAATAAGGACGGAATATTCTATTCATATAGTCCATGAATATCATAGGTGCATTCGTCACACTAAAATGCATTATCAGGTACTCGTAGTATCCATAACGAGTACGAAAAGCTGTTTTGGGAATATCTTCCACCTTTACTCTAATCTGATGATAGCCCGATCGCAGATCGATCTTAGAAAACACAACTGCTCCCTTCAATTGATCCATCAAGTCTTCTATGCTCGGAAGTGGATACTTATTCTTGACTGTGACTTTATTTAACTGGCGATAATCCACACACAATCGTGAAGTACCATCCTTCTTCTTGACTAGCAGTATAGGCGCTCCCCAAGGCGATACGCTAGGTCTAACAAATTGCTTCTCTAAGAGTTCCTCCAATTGCTTCTTGAGTTCAACTAGTTCTGTTGGTGACATTCTGTAGGGCGCTATAGAAATAGGACCAACTCCAGGTACAAGGTCAATGACAAACTCTATCTCCTGCTCCGACGGTAAACCAGGTACATCTTCAAGAAAGACTTCGGGAAATTCTCTAACCATTAGAATTGAGTCCACATCTGCCTCATTTTCAACATTTAAAGAAGACAACAACATGTATCCTTGAGCTCATTCTTTAAAGAAAGCTTTCACTTGGTTGGCCGTCAAAAATCTAGAATTCTCATCCAAAGGGAAAACTATGATTTTACTGGAACAATCTAATAGGATATGGTTAGAAGATAACCAATCCATTCCTAAGATTATGTCTAACTGGGAAAGAGGTAAACGGATCAAATCAACAGAAAAGATTCGACGTTCAACAATCAATGAACACTCTAAACAGACTTTAGTAGTAATAACAGGTTTAGCAGTAGGGGTTGAGATAGTTATGTCAAAAAGCAAAGAAGACACAGGCAAACCAAGTCTTTTCACACAGTCATAAGAAATAAAGGAATGGGTTGCCCCAGAGTCATACAGTATAGTTAAAAGATTACCCTCTATGAGACCTTCTTCTTATATAAGATTTTTGGATTTAGAGGCTTCAGCACCACTCAAGGTGTAAACTCTTCCTCCTGCCTGCGGTTTCCCAGTCCTTGCAACATTGACTGTAGGTTCAGCCTTAGTCTGATTACAGTCGCAAAAAACATGTCCAGCCTTCCTGCATCTAAAGCAAATACTCCCTTTGATTGTGCAATCCCTTGTGTAGTGCTCCTTTTCGCACTTCATGTATCTTGGCGTAAACGTCGTAGTTTGACCAGTCCTACTCGGACTTCCACCTTGCGGTCGTTGTTGCTGATTTCCAGGTGGTCTTGAAAAAGGCTTTTTCTAGTAGCGATTAGCATTACTGCTTCCTCCTCTTTGGGACCAAAAAGGTCCAAAGTTGCAGTTCCTCGTGTCCTGCGCTTGGTCTAAGTCTTCCACCCAGCGACACGTATCAAGCAATTCTGAAAATTAGTTGATCTTCAATGTTATAATAGCTCTTTTCACATCATGCCTTAAACCTTCCTTAAACTTCCGACATTTCCATGCTTCGTTCGGTTGGTGTTGAAAATAAGTTGAGAACCTCGACAAGCTCTCAAATTTTCCAGCATACTCACTTACAATCATATTCCCTTGTCGTAGACCGAGAAACTCCATCTTCTTAGCATGTCTGGCACTTTTCGGGAAGTATTTATCCAAGAATTTCTCCTTGACCACCTCCCAAGTAATTGCTCGGCCCTCAGTCTCCAGCAATCTCTGGGCTCCTGTCCACCAATCTTCCACGTCTCCAACTAACATGAACACAACATAAGTCACCCTTTTGTCATTAGCACAGTTCATACCCATGAATATCTTCTCCAACTCCTTGATCCACAAATTAGCCTTCTTTGGGTCAAATTCTCCTTTGAATTGTGGAGGGTTAGTGGGACGAAATTCAGCTAAGTTTTAAGCATCTGTTGTAGCTTTTAATTGTTGTGCAGTCCTCTTTTGCTGTTGAGCAGTCTGCTGGTTCTGTTGCAACATGGCCTCAGCCATCTTCTGAATCACCTCAATCGTTGTAGTCATGTCCCCTCTACAAGCCATAATTCTCTTTCAAGTCAAACTATACAAAATACAGGAAAAAGTCAGATGCATCCTTTCGGAATACCAAACACAGAGAATCACACAACATAAACAGGACAGTCCAAAACCACAAGACCCAAAAGAAAACTTAAACCAGGACTCTGATACCAAGATAATGTAACGTCCCTTTTTCCGTTAGAAGAAGGAACATCACACCATAGTAAAGTAAAACGAAAATGAAACAAAAATGCAAAAAATGCAAATTCATTGATTAATTAAGACCCAGTTCATAATTGTTATATGAATAAACAATCTCCCTTTTAATAGCGGAATAATTAAGTATCGAAATATGAGTACATTTTTTTTGAAGAGGTAATGATAAATATGGATACAATAAAAATCGACAAGAAATGGAACCATACATTCATTATATATATATATGTATATTTATTTATATATGTGTCGAGCCTGTTTAGTTACATCATCAAATTTACAAAAAGTAAAGGCTTTACCCACCCCCAAGATGTTTACAAATTTACATCCCATCAAAATAGCAAAATGTCAGGTTTCCTAAAAAGATATACTGTTAGCCATCAGTAGCCACCGACAGTATCAGCCCCTATGACTGATGAGAAGTAACCGTAGCGAGATCCTCCTCAGGGTCCTCCTCATCCGATGAAATCACCTTCACAGCGATCGAATTTCGAGCAGAAGCTCGAGCAATGGAGAGAAATGAATCATCTCGTGGGGTGTAATAAAGGTCATCCCATAAATCCCTAACGGGTAGGTAAAATTCCAAATGAATAAAAGCAGTAAAATCAAAGACAGACGGGTTATAGCGACCCCAAGCTAAAGACACAGTCAGCTCCCCGTGATAGATGCAACGGTCTGTGCTCAAGTTTATATGCCAGCAGTCTGAACCACCGTGAAAGGTCATCCTTGCGTAACCCAAAAATCAGCGCGGACGTGAAGACATCTTCAATCAGCACTAATTGTAATCGGGCCAAAAGCCAGGAAACTCAGGTGCTTCCTCTTTTTCGCGTATGTCTTCTCAGAAGTACATAATTTAAAACAGAAGTACAGATATACAGAAAAAGGTGAGACACCCAGCGTTTAATACCAATACGGTAGCAAGAAAACAAAATGGCGCTGGGTGCCCACGTAGCATTAACACATGTATATTCATCAATAGTAATAAATAAGATAAGCAATAAAGGAAGGACAACCGTAAGCAATAATAAAATAGGTAATGAAAGTTTAACAATATTGATATCTCAAGTAGTCAACAGTTTAACCAACAGACAATTATTGCAATATCAAAAGCAGATAATTCAATAGTCATAAATACTCATGCTTAATGAAATATGAGACTGATAATGCACAATGCACATGGTACCAAAAATCCTACTCCATGGAGCTAGACATAAACATTTCGGAGAGAATGATCAAGGAGTCATGCCAGTATCTTGTTAGCCTAAAAAATAAAGTGCTTCATCTTATAAAAATATTTGTGCATTATGGCTTATACATGACACCTCAATAGTTGATCACGATATAGGACAGCGTCTCAGTCCAGATCGTCGGCGTGTTTGCATCGATCTATCCCATGGCCTCAATGGAGCTACCACTGTCTATTATGAGATATCCGCATCCCGACGCCCCCAGGGTCAACCATTATGACCCTACGCTTAGTCTACTTGCTCCCGCACAAAGGTGTAATTCAATCTCCTAGGCAAACATCGCCTTCTCAACAAAGTCCAAAGGACATCACAATGCATGACGACTCAATTTACATCATGTATGTGTATCAATTGCATGTTTCTCATAACGCAATGCATATCATGCATATTCATCAACAATATATTTTCTCATGGAACATGTCACAATGGCATATAGTCAATCCTCAACAACATCATGCCTCAATTTAATCAAGTACACATCAACAAGTACTTAGTCCCACACATGGGCTCACAATATTATATAATCTATTCTCAATATCAATATTTTATATATATATGGTTCAACACATACCATAATTCCATATTATGAATTCAACATTATCAATTTCCTAAGTCTTGATTTATTTCACAAATTTTGGGTCAAAGAACCCTAAAAAAACCGTGGCCTCCCTAAGGCATCAAGATCCCAATTTCTTTCTATTTCATGCCTCAATCTCTTAATACCTAATCACATAAGTTTCCTTTCACACATAATCAATCCAAACCTTTAAAATTCATGGCCAAAATCGTGGCCTCTCAATAGGGTAGTAAACCTTCAAATTTTCCATTTATCAAATCCAACATTTTCAAAGCATTCCAACATCCTTAATGCATTCAAAACAACCAATCATCATTAATCTCAATCAAGAACACACAAACATGAAAAACAATCAAACAAAGTAAGCATCTATTATGGATATCGCCATCAACAATCACATAAAGGTCTCCTCACCACCAATAATGGTTGAAGTGAGTAAATCTCCCTCTTACCTAAAGGAAGAACACAAAAATCACTTCCTTGGTATGCTCTTGGTGGTTCAGTTTTGGCTCTCCAAAACCCCTAAAAATCAAGCTCAAAGAATCAACACCATTGGTTGAAAAAGAAGAGATCCATGCTCATAAATATGGCCATAGAAATGAAAAATAGGAAGAGAAGGTGAAGAATTAAAGATTTACTTTCAAAGTCTCAAACTTTGTACTTGAGAAAAGTGAAGAAGATGATGGATTTTGAAGATCTTCAAAGAGGAAATGTAGAGAATGAGAAGGAGTGTGTAGAAATGGTGATGGTGAAGTAAGAAGTTGAAAAATGATCTCTAAAAGGGGCTACAAAACCGTGGAGAGGTGAAGGAGAAGAAGAGAGAAGTTGGAGAAAATGGAAGATGAAACTTGAAGAGAGAGAAAGTGATAGTAAAAATGGATGATATTTTAGGTGAAGAGTGTTAAGTGTGGGAAGCAAAATTTTGCTTCCCTAAGGGCACCATTGCTGCAGAAAAGAGGAGAGAGAGAGGGAGAGAATGGCTTCTCCAACAAGTTTAGGGTAGTTTGGTCATTTGGTGGTCAAAGCTTCCATGAGAAGCTTGATTAAAATATATTATTTTTGAATTAAAGTGGATTTGATTAGACATAAAATGGATTACATTAGGATAATGTGATAGGATTTCTAATAGATGCTATTATCCAATGGACAATTGTTACAGTTGACAGTAGTCAGTATTAATTATCCAGCGGATAATAAAAATTACATAGCGATTTATTTTATCTGATAAAATTCTCAAAAAATATGAAACTTCGTAAACTGTGTCCAGCTTCGAGTTTAGTAAGATCTCCCATCGATGTTTCCACTGATCAAGGTTCTTGAGAAAAATATTGCATTTCCCCAGCTCTGCTCAGTTTGCACGTAAAATGAAGAATAATATTAAAATATTTTACGTTCTTTGAAAAATCCAGAAAAATTCACAAAAATCACAAATATTGAAAAATAACTATTTATCATAAAATTGTAATTTTTCAGGGTGTTACAGTTATTACTCAATACCAATGTAACATTAACATACTCCCTTTATGTAATATTTACAAAGCTAATCTATAATCCATAGATAATCCTACTCCAAAGATAAAACAATTGCCCATACAATTATAATTAAAATACAAATGCTTGTGCATGCTTATACCTAAGATATGCCCTAAGATAATGTCTATGAAATGTGTTGTGATAATGTTTGTACAATGTCATGAAACCTGCCTATTCCTAGGAACCCGATTCCTTGTATTTTTCTGGGTAGGAAAAACAAAAGAGCCCTCTACATTACCTGGGAGGGAGTGGACTCAAGCTACCTCATAATACTAGTAACCCCGGACTTAGGAGCCTCCGCTCTGAGAATTTAGGACTAGTCCTCATTCAAAGAATCTTTAGGACCGACTGCCTACAATTCTCTGGCCAAATGATTGTGCACACCATATAAGGTTACAATACTTAGGGATAGAAAGTATGTGAAACATACATTGTTATTTATCAAACTCATATACACACCACAACGACCTATCAGCAGCTCCATTTCAATCAAGTGAAAGAGCATAAACTAGCAAACATGTAATACTGGCTCAACTTTATCTCATAAAGGAGCAATTTTATGTTTTTAGTATGCTATCATGGTTCAACCTTAGTAAATAAGAGAGCTAAACTTGGTAATCATACCAGACAAACTCAACTTCCACAACAAAGGAGCAAAACATGTTTACTTCTCAAGTGAAACAAGTATACAAGTCTAAGCATCACTTTTTAAGTGCATAAAAGGTTGCCCCCATATGTAACTAATGCACAAAGTGCTCATTCCTAGGTTAAATTACTTATCCTAGTGAAAACCTTTGAAAACTGATCATTTGGTGCCTTATGAAATCTCTAATTCCTTAAAATAAGGAAATTCTATTCGTATAACTCTCCATGTTATTCGAATAAAACACTAAATTTTTACATTTTGGAAGTGTTTATTCGAATAACCCCTAGTGTTATTCAAATAACACTTCAAAATGTCACATTCTGATGCATTATGACTTGTGTTATTCGAATAACACTTGGCTTATTCGAATAACACCCATGAAAGTACACTTCCTGGAGCATTTTGTAATGCTTTATTTGAATAATACTGGGCTTATTTGAATAAGACATTTCAGAGATGCATTTCTGGTGCATTAGATAACCATGTTCTTGTTTCATTTCATTTCCAAACCATTTCCTTTACCACTTATACATGTTTATATGAATAAAACCAAGTAATAAAGCCATGGAAAAACTATCAACAACCAGCATATGTAGTTGTAGTCATGCACAAACAAGTTCATACAAATCTATGCTAAAATCTCAACAAGTCACAACGTTATATACAACCACTATGTTTACATAGAGCTTCTTGAAAGATTTAACCAAACTCATTCCATGCAAGATTTAGAGAAGCAAAGAATGATAATCTTAGAAAAGAACTTTACAACCCCTATCTCAACTCCTTGACGATAATAATAGGCTATGGTGCTTCCTTGGTTTCCTTCCTTTTTCCTTTCCTCTTCGTTTCTTTCTTTTCTTTTTGTTTTTCTTCTTTCCCTACTACCTTTGCTACTCTCCTACATGAAATGAGAAAGTGAGATTGAGATAAGATGAAAGAAAGAAGAAAAGTCAATGGAATAGTGGATGGGGTGGTGGAAAGGAAGAAAAGAGAAATATCTAGTGACTTTAGTAACTAACTGGAAGTATTGTATCTCCTAAGATTATTTTAATCTTCTGTTACTAAGTTTTCTAACTTTGATAAGTGTCATAGAAAATCCTAGGACTTCATCTTATCCTTAAACTCATTTTTCATTGACTTTCTGTACACTATTAATTGTCACTTAAGTTCTATTGCTCTTTTTTAAGTTAAATTAAACCTTTGGAATAAAGCTAATAGGCTTTCAAGTATCTGCCTTAACCTGTACTCATTATCAAAAAATTCCCTATCCTTTACTTGATATCTCCGCAAAATCTCATAATTTTTTAAGATATCTGTTTATTTAATTTGACTCTTAAATACTCACTCGGTGTTATTAAAAATACTAAACTAACTCAGTTAATTCTTCAACATTAACCATATCACATTCTATTTATTTGTGACCTAGAAATAAACTCTCCTTATTTATTTCCCCTATCTAAGTATGTTATGCTACATTCTAAGTTATTTTCCACGTTTACTATTATAGCAATATGTTCAAACTAACTCAGATAGTCATTAGAATTAACAGGAAATTCATACAAGTGTTATAGTACCTTTATAACCATATTCAAGATTAATAGAATAAGGAAGATGTTACATTTCTCCCCTCCTTTTTAAATTTTTGTCCTCAAAATTATATACATCATACAAACAACTCTACATAATCTTGCTTTATAGATTCCAATTCCCAGGTAGCCTCCTCAGTGCCAATCCCATCCCATATAACCTTTACTAAAGGAATCCGCTTACCTTTAAGCTCTTTGACTCCTCTGTCCATGATCCTTATAGGTTGCATTACATAAGAAAAATCATATCTTAAATGCATAGATTCATTTTCTATGATGTGTGAAGGATTTGGATTATACTTTCTGAGTTGTGACACATGAAAGACATTGTGAAGGTTGAATAAATTGAGAGGAAAGGCTATTTGGTTGGCCATAGGTCCTATTCTTTTCAAAATCTAGCAGGGATTAAGAAAATGAGGGTTTAACTTTCTAGTTTTCAATGCTCCCAACCTCTGTTGTAAGAGTGGCTCAGAGAAAAATATGTTCTTCTTCTTCAAACTCAAGAGGTCTCCTCCTCTTATTAGTATAGCTTCTCGGCTTGCTTTGAGCAGTAACCAACCTATCCTTAATCATTCTTATTTGTTCTGCGGTTTGTTGGACCAACTTAGGACCTAGGATGGTTCTTTCTCCTACTGCATGCCGAAATAGAGACGATCTATATTTCTTACCATACAAAGCCTTATATGGTGCCATATCTATGCTGGTATGGTAGCTATTGTTGTAGGCAAACTCCAGTAAAGGTAAAAACTTATCCCATCTCCCTTGTTGCTCAAGTACATATGCTCTAAGCATATCTTCAAAGGTTTGGATACTCTCTCTATTTGCCCATCTATCTGGGGTGGTAAGCTGTGCTAAGACTAAGCTTAGTCCCAAAGGATTTTTTTCAAGGCTCCCCAAAATCTTGATGTAAATCTAGGATGTTTGTTAGATACTATACATCCGAGGATTCCATGCAACCTAACTATCTCTTATAAGTACAGTTGAGCTAGTCTATCTAAAGAATAGTTAGCTCTAATTAGCATGAAGTGGGTAGATTTGGTCAATCTATCCACTATGACCTAGATAACATCAAACCCTGACTGAGTTCTAGGTAATCCCATTACAAAGTCTATGGAGATTTTATCATATTTCCACTCAGGGATTTCTAAAGATTGCAGGGGTCCAAAGGGTTTCTGGTGCTCTATCTTAACCTTATGGCAAGTCAAGCAGGACACATATTCTGCTATGTCCACTTTCATCTTAGGCCACCAAAACATCTTCCTAAGATCTTGGTACATCTTTGTGGCTTTGGGATGGATGGTATACCTACTCTTGTAAGCTTCCTCTAGGATCCTTTCCTTGATCTCAGATTCCTTTGAAATATAAAGTCTATTCTTAAACTTAATCATTCCATCATCTGCCATGCAAAAATCACTTTTATTACCCAACAAAATATGCTCATTTATTTGATAACATCCTAATACTGAAATCCTAGTATATCTGACATATACCTGGATAAACAATATTAGCTATGCTACTTCTAACTTATTTCATAAACTAATACATAACATTTATACAAATAAATCATCATGGAGAGCCTTGTGGAAATAATACCCACTTATATACATAACTTTTCACTAATACATACCTGATTTTCTTTTACATCCTTAATCTCATGTACATGGAAATATAAAATCTATCTACTAATCATGAAAATAACTATACTAGTCTTCATGTTTCATCTTCTCTTTGTCTTTGAATTTTCAACTTGGATTTACATAGAACACATGGGGTGAGAATTCATAATTCTCAGTATAAGTGTACTAATACCAGCAGTCGTATAACATCATACAACCCATAAATATCTGAAATAAAATTTTAACTGGCAATTAAATCATTATTCCTTACTCAATCATAACATCATAAATAAATCTGTATAATCCTTCAAATTTCTATTCTATACTCTAGGAACATACACATTCTCTCTCTATGCAATGTTCCTAGTTAAGCCATAACCTAGATTGCTTCACCTTTAGAAGATAGGACAACTGCCCATACAACTGCCAATGCATGATCAGAAGGTAATAATCAATGATATTGAACCACCGCCCATACAATGGAACAATAACATTGAGCAACCACACAAACTATCAATGATATTAAATAACCGCCCATACAATTGCCTAATATCATTGAGCACAACACACAAACACAATGAATCACCGAACAAAAATACAATCAAACATGAAATAATGAAAAGATATTATGAAGTATGATATGATGTATGATTATGCTCAAACAAGATTATGTGATGATATAAATGCAATATTATGAGAGATTATGGATGTCATGAACTTGTTATTCCTTTCTTTGCAGTGGGGAGGGAATTTGTTGCCTCCTTAACCCACTACCTTCTTTACTGATTGGTTCCTTATCTTTACTTTCCTTTCTATAGTGAGGAGGGAATCTGTTACCTCCTTAACCCACCATTCTGAATAGTTTCTTTGCTATGTATGAGTATGTATGCATAATGTAGTGTTACGCCTAACTCTTACATAACCACTACATAATCTCTATACTTGCACTACTAGCTCTACTTCTATGAGAGCGTTCATGCAACTTTAAATATACTTCTTCTTCTTAGTATACATTCTTTCTTACTTTAACATTTCCCCCCATCACTATGAGGCATCCATGCCACTATGGCATTCTTAATTGTCTATCTTATTTAGCATACTTTGTAACACCCCGATTTTTTCGTTTTTCTTGAAAAAAATATGTTTTATAATATTCATGAATTTTTGTGAATTTTTGGGAAATTTTAATTATTTTGAATATTTTAATATTATTTAGATTATTTTAATATTATTTTTGAACTATATGTTCGAATTTTATTTTTTCTGCATAAATATGAATTTTATAATTTTTATGATTTTTGAGAATTTTTGTGAATTTTTTTTGAGATTGTGATTATTTTAATATTATTTTGGGCTGTCTGTAGGCTTGGGGTGGGCCCAGAAAGATAAAATCTTTTTAAGGGTCAAAAAATTTTGTACTATTAATGCGGGACTGAGGGATCTTACTAAACCCGAAATCGGACGCAGTATTGAAATTTTCTTTTACTGTGATTTTATTATTCATTGTACAATAACTACTAGTTTGTAAACAATAATTTCTATTCTTTGTGTAATAATTCTTATAGCCTTCAGCCATGTGACACTAGGTTTTGTTGGTAGTCAAATTTAGTGGCTTGAGAAGTTATTAGCCAATAGCTTAAAGTCAATAAAAATGGCTAGGTTAATTAGTTAAGAAACTAAATAATCTAATTTAGTTACTCTAATAGTCTAATTAGTAATCTATTATTACAAGGAAATATCTAAAGTTATCTAGAAGGCATGACAAATGCATGACATAAGTTTGTAACTAGATAGTTAATTATGTAATTAAATAATCAAACTAAGATAGCTTGAAAGTAATTAGATGAACTAATTATCGAAGTTAAGTGTAATTAAGAATTAAATTGAAACAAGTTTAGTTAGTCTTTCCATTGAGTCACACGGCCACCTAGCTATTCTAGCATGTTCTTGAATTTTTTTAATGACTAAAGGATGACTACATGATGACCAAGGCCATGTGAGACCATGTGAAGCCATGTGCAAATGTTTCTATCTTGCTAAACAAGCCTTAAGTTTCCTTTCCTATGCACTACACGGCCATGCACTTGAATATTGGACATTTCATTTCATTTTCTACACTTCGTGACAAAAGAAAACTATCATCTTTTTCTTTCTCTTCCAAGAACTCCAAGAACTCCAAGAACTCCAAGAACACCAAGAACTCCATCTTCTTCCTTCTTGGAGCATTCGACCACTACCCTCAAAACCTACATCCAATCTTTCATAATTTCATCTAACTTTATATCTTGAATCCTCTTATCAATCCAAGACACTTTCATGTTGTGAACTTCTCAAGATTCATTCATCTTCACCTTGCCAACAAGCAAAAAACACAAAAACTCTTACCTTTTTCTCATTGTGTTGCTCACGGCCTCACTCTCTAAAATTGCTTTCCAATCACTCATAATTCCATCTAATCACATTACTTGATCCTAAACTTCATTCTAAGCAACTTTAATGTTGTGATCAAGACCTAATTCTATCATCTTCAAGCTTGATTCTTGGATTTAAGTTCTAGGGTTTCAAGGTAAAGATCTTGAAACTTGATTTCTTACTTGACTTTTGGAATCATAAGACCATGTTTGATCTATGGTCATCTTGATCAAGCCTTAAATACTAATTTTTATATATTTGTTTTGATTCTAAGATCTACTTGGTGGTGAAAATTTGATACAAAGAGAGAGTTCTACAAGGAGCTAGGAGGCATCAATCAAGGTAAGAGGGAGATGAACCTCATCGGCTATATGTGGTGGTGAGGGAATGGAATTGTTTGTGTTTGTGAGTGAAAAATCCATGTGAGGATTTTTCACTCGAATTGTGTGGCTATTGATTTATGCATGTTTGATTGTGTACAATTATATGATGTTGATTGTATGCATGAAATTACCATGGTTGCTTTTTGATTATATGTGATTCTATTACTTTGATAATTAAGTATGATTTATATGTGTGATGGTATGATTTTGATTAGATTGTTATTGGATGATTAATATGATTTTATTACTTTAATAGCAAGCATGAATATGTGATAGTGGAAAATATCATACGAGATATGTGGCATATGATAAGAATCATGTGGAAAGGAAAACTATGTTGTTTTCTAAGAACTAAGGGGTACATGGCCTCCATGAGGAATTTTGAAACAAATCATTTGAAATATTTTACTAAGTGTGGATTTTAAATGGTTAAGTAACAAGTAATTGGATTAAAGATTTTTACAAAGGAAAATGAGATAGGAAATGCAAAAATATTTGGTTATGGAAAATAAATTGATTTTCAGCCAACATGCCAAGAATTGGTGTTTTAGATCAAAAATATTTTCTTAAGGGTAGTCTTGAAGGATTTATTAACAAGAACTCAATTTAGTGAATTTTGAGATGTAAAAAGAAAGTAAACTAATTTTTAGAATTAATTAAATTAATGAATTAAGGTCATGATGGGAAATCAATTGTGAGTTAAAGTTTTGAGCGCGTTAGGAAACTTTGAACCGTAGTATTTAATTAAATCATGGAAGTGTAAAATTTTGTGAAGAAAGTAATAGAAAATATTATTTAGAGAAGTTCTAGCAAGGAAATGATTTTTGAGGATGGTTGGAACTTAAAGTATTTTATTTAAAGTGTTATTGAGAGTAATGAACAAATATTTTTGAGATATTTTGAATTAATTTAAATAAGTTAAGTTTTTATGGAAAATGTTTGGAAATATTTATTAAAGGAGGTTTAGTGAGAAAATGTTAGAAATATTACTTAACGATGATTTATTAAGGAAATATTGGAATTAAAGTCCAATTTTGATAATAAATGAGAAAAGTTTTAATTTAAGCTTAGAATATGATTAAAATATTTTACGTGATTAAAAATACACAGAAAAACTCTTACTCGATTTAAAAATAGTGATTTTTAGTTACGCGATTAAGAAAACGTTTTAAAATATTTACGCGATTGAGAAAACATTGAGAAATCAGTACGCGATTTGAAAACGTAACAAAAGTGTTACGCAAATATGAAAATATGATAATATTGCTACGCAATTGAAAGGAACAACAAGTTGTGTTATAGAGGCAACGTACTGTTTTTAAGTAGTTGTGATTTAGCATTGTGCTTGTGGGACCGAGGTGCTGAACTTGTGTGGATCTTTGGTATTATGTAGTTGTATGGGCGGTTATATAATGCCCTTGATACTAATGGTATTAGACAATTGTATGGGTGATTGATGTAATATCATTGGGAACAGTTCAACAGTGGTTTGGTTTCATTGAATATGCATTTGAGCATTATACAGTTAATGGTTCTTGTGGCGTTTTATGCCTAAAGAGTGGATGGGAACTTACAGGATAGTGGGATCTTAATAGATCTTGGGGGACGTCAAGGCGCGGTGATTTGCTTCGTGATGATGTTATCACGAATGATTATGTTATCACTTTATATATATGTAACCCTAGCTGTGATGAACCGATTGCAACGCACTGACAGCCCGACAGACACTATTGCTTTTCATGATCCGGCATAGACTGTCTTTTAGAGGGGACAGATCTTCTGGAACGTTCATCTTTGAATTTGAGTCTAACTCCATGGAGTAGGAACTGGTTGCATTGTGCATAAGGATGGTCAACTTACACATCGTGCATAAGCATAATCAGCATTTACACTGTTGTGATGTAATATTATTGTGGTGTTATCATTATGCCTGATATTGTGATACAAGTTTATCAGACTATTTACTTATTAAATATTATGAAAATATTTACTGATTTATGTTATTGTATAGAATGTATGTTGAACTGTGTTGGCATGTTTATCGTTTCCTTGCTGCCATATTAGTATGCGATGTAGGAGATCTCACCTCTTTGTTGTATTGTTCCGTCTGTTTCTATTTTATGCCTATGTCTGTGAAGACTGCGATGGCGACAAGGAGGAATCAGTTAGGTTTCTTTAGACTATAGTTTCTTGAAGGCGCTGCTGCTTGGTGTGTCTATTGGGACTCTGAGTATATAGAGTATTGTGGTGATATTACTTTATTTATAAGTAGGACCCGCCATAAGGTCATTACTTCTTATTTTACAGTTGCTTATGTAGAGTTCATTTTACCTATTAGGGAGTTGTGAAATGATCTTCACTATACTCCTAGGGATGACTCCTGTAACACCCCTTGACGTAGCAACCGGAGCATAATCGTCATTACACTATAGTTACTAAATCCAAGTGTGTCACAGTCATGATAACAGTAATTTAAATTCTCAAGAGCCTATATTTTTTTTTGACAAATTACATAGGTAGAAAATATGAGCCTCGAATGAAATATAAATATATTCAAGCCATGATACAACCACTGAAATAAAATCATACCTCTTATGTATATATATATAATCAATTTACACAAATTGCTGATGACGTAGAACATAATAATTACAGAGTCCAATAAAATACAGCGGGAATAAAACACAAAAAGGGGGAAGAGTAGTGACCCAGGGATAGGTACTACTAGCAGACAAAGCCGCAACCCCATGTACACATACGACGCTCGGAGTCCCAGTCAACAAGTCGCATCAATGCCTCCACGAACCGCACTCGTACGTGGCCGAAGAAACCTTGTCCAAACGCCCAATCCAATCAACCAAAGTGTGGTCCCTCCTTATCTTCCTCACGATCTTTTATCAATATAAGTATAAAACAGACATACAAGGATATAGGAAAGAGGTGAGACACCCATCCTTCATTACCATTATTGGCAGTAAGAAAACAAAGACACGGCGCAAAGCGCCCGCAAAACAATACAGTCTGATTATATATTCATCAATAACAACAAAGGAATTTATAATAAAAGTAATTCAATTCTAAGCAATAATCAGAGTCAATAATCACAGTGATACTTATAGTAAAGGTAGAACAACAATAAGCAATAACAGGCAGATCACAATAGTATTTCCAGAAATCAGCACCACAATCAGATAATCATTTACAGGTATTCATGTTCAACAGTTTATAAGACCGGGAATGAATGATGTATAATGCATGCTTTCCTAATTCCTACTCCATGGAGCTAGACTCAATCAAGCGGAGAGAAAGATCGGGAGACATGTCAGTAACTCCTCGCCGCCGGTGCTATCAATAAATTTTCTCATGCGCAAATCATGGCATTGTCATGAAATTCTACACTAGATCACGGCGGTGTCAAGTCTGGATCGTCGGTGTGTTTGCATCGGTTTGCCCCACGGCACAGAGGAGCTCTAAACTGTCCATGTGAGGGACCCGCGCCCCGACGCCCCCGAGGTCATAACACGACCCACACTTGTCTATTCGCACCCGCACTAAGGTGTGTTCAATCTCCTAGGCAACTTGGTCTTACAACAGTCCACAAGACATTCACAATGCATAATACTCTATGCATGAAAAAGTATGATCATCAATCTCATACAATTCCATAATGTGCCACAATTGGCCAATATAAGCATCAATATACAAATAGTCACCCATATGGACCCATAACATTATAATATAAAGATCAAGTCAATTAATACATTCTTAGGTTCATTATGAATCCTAAATTAGAATTTGTCTCCCATTTCAAGGTTCACGTCTAATCCAATTCGTACAATTAATCAAATCTCCCAAGGTAATTTAAATTTCTTACATCTTGTAAATTGTTCAAGTTCTTAGGCCTCACACTCTCTTGTTCTTCATTCACTTGTATTTACCGTAAGCCTTATGACAATCTCGCTTTTAACCTTTTAAAGTTTATATAACCTTTGATTATATTAAATTCTTCCCATTTATTAATTATCCATTTTATTACATAGGTTTCTAATTGCATAACTACTTATGCTCCCAAATTACCAAAGTTACATACTTACACCTAAAAATGCCTTAGAGGTCGTGGCCTCACAATGGTTCCAATTCCAAATCCTTTCAAGCCAACATCTTGCATGTTATTTCTTTAATTCATTTAAGGTGTTTACTTATTAAATTAGCTCACCAAGAACCCTAATTCCTTGGCCTCAAAACCGTAACCATCACCTAGGCTTCAATTCCAAGTTTTTCTTCCACTAAATTCCATCTTGTTGCTTAATTAATCCTCATCTTATGTTGACCTCCCAATGGTGAATCCCAAATCACTTTCTTCCATTTCAAGTCTTCAAATCCATTCTTTCCTTCTCTTTTAGGTATTAACTTCTTGTCACTAGTTCACTTAGGTTTTTAGTTCATTAAAATCAATCCAAGCACCCAAGATTTAATGTCAAAACCGTGGCACCATGTTGAGGTAGGAAACTCCAAATTTTCCATTTAGCAACCCCAACATGATCAAGCACAATTTATATATCCAACATATTCAAGAGCATAATCAAGCATCAATCAAATTCAAGAATACTAAATCATACAAAATTTATTATTCAAGCAAGCATACAAAGAGCATACAAGGATGGATTTCTCCATCAACACACATACAAAGTCTTCTCACCACCATAAGTTGTTGAAGTGAGTAGTCTCCCTCTTACCAATGTGTAGGAAACAAGAAGAACACCAAGGAAGCTTCTTGAATTTTCGGATTGCACCTCTCCAAAAACCCTAAAAATTTAACTTTGTTAAAACAACATCAAGGCTTGAAAAATGAACCATAGATGGTCATTAAAGAGACCATAATCACGAAAATAGAAGGAGAGGGAGAGTGGTCTTGAAACTTACCCAAAATGCTCAAAGTTGGAGCTTGAAGAAGATGATGAAAATGGAGGATTTTCAAGAAACTCCAAGAAGAAAAAGTGTTTAGAATGTTGAGAGGATTGAGAAAATGTATTTAGTTTAAATTTTTGTGATGGATGAGTGGTTGAGGAGAGGGCTGGCCGTGGAGCTTAGTAGAGAGAAGGAGGAGAAAATGTTGATGAAGGAAGAAGAAGAAATGATGAGAGAGAAAGGATTTTGGAAATTAATGAATTTTGTGTGATAAAATGAAATAAGGAAAAGCAAATTTTCCTTGCTTTGGGGCTGCAATCAGCCGTGCAAAGAAAGAGAGAGAGAGAGGGAAATTGGCTTCCAAGAGAAGCCAAAGCACATGGGTCAATGTTTGGGTCAAAGCTTCTTAAGGAAGCTTTGATTATTTAACCATTAAATTTGAATTAAAGTAGATAGATTTGACATAAAGTAGATTACATTAGGATAATGTGATAGGATTTTTATTACACACTATTATCCAATGGATAATAGTTACTGATTACAGTCGGTATTTAATTAATCTGACAGATGAATTTTTCGCTGTATTGATTTATTTTTATCTGTTAGAATTTCTCGAAAATTATGAAACTTCGTAAACTGTGTCAAGTCTCGGGTTTAGTAAGATCCCCCGTCGACATGTCCATAGTCCAAGGTTCTCAGAGAAAACATCGCGTTTCTCTGGTTCTGCTCAGTGCGCACGCAAAATGAGGAATATATTAAAATATTCGACGGTTCCGAAAAATTCCAAGAAAATTCCTGAAAATTGAAAATATTATAAAAAGACTATTCGTCATATAATTTTTCAATTTTTGAAGCACTACAGTCGTTTTCATGACTCTGCTCGAGTTTCACGCAAAACGAAAAATATATTAAAATATTCGTCGTTTCCGAAAAATTCCATAAAAATTCACATAAATCACAAATATTAGAAAATGACTATTGGCGGTGAAATAATTAGTTTCCGGAGCGTTACACTGACCTCAGCAATTCTTAGCTCAGTGTGCACGCAAAACGAGGAATATATTAAAATATTCGTCGTTTCCGAAAAATTCTAGAAAAATTCCTAAAAATCAAGAATATTATAAAATGATGAATTATGACCAAATAGGTATTTTTCGGGATGTTACAACTCCGAGATATCTTTTGCTCGGATTTCTATCCGTCGAGACATTCTCAATTAGGGAATCTGTCTTTAGAGATTGTGAACTTGGGCCAGGTCGAGTTTTTATATGGTTTATGTAATGAAGATATTACGAATCCATGTTATGCATGAAAAATGTATTTTATCCAGTCTTTATATCTTGTGTTTTCTAATTCAGTAAAGTTTATGTTATCTACGAAAAAGAAATTTTAAATCAGTATTTAATAATATTTAAACATTTTATAACTTGGCTAAAGAATATCCAAGGAGTTGGTCTGAAATGTGATATCCTAAGGTGGGTGTTACATACTTGAACCTTACGTCTTCTCAATTCATATCTAGGCAACCCTTGGTTACTTACTTCATAATTCCCCTTAATTCTTATGAACTGGGCACCAAGGCCCCTTATTCTTATCATTTAGGCACTATGACACTCTACTATTACCATCTTGCTTCTTAAATCTCTTATCACCTCTCTTGTGACATTTGTGCAACTTTAAGTTGCTTAAGAAACTAAAACTCTTGATCTATGGTAATCCATATCTAATGGATGCACAACTTTACTCTTATCTTTCCTTGCATGCCTCTAGGTTTTTCTATTTAAGAAATATCCTCTCTAGTTCCTCAACATATTCTACTAGGCATAGCCAAATGATTCTATCAACTAAAGGACTTAAAACATTCAAAAACAACATTTTTGAAGCTTTAGGGTGTCACGCCGTGGCACAAAATTATGCATACTGCGGCGCCCAACTCTCGGGTGCAACTTCTGGGCAGAAAACTGCCCCACACCGCCGCATGCCATGATCCATGCCGCGGCATTCTCACGCCTCGGTCCACGCCGCGACGTGACATACATAACTCAAATTCTGCAGAAACGTGATTTCTGCATTCCTTTAATTCCAACCAATTTTCAATCACCAAATCAACATTCAAGCATCAACAATAACATACAAATCTCTTGTAACCATCAAACATTCACTAAACCTAAACAAACATAATCTTGGGCAATCAAGGAAATCAAAACTCAACTCATACCCATTTTTTAAACCACAAAATACATGGAAAACAAGCACCAATCCATGTTCTAGACAACAACCATGAACTAACCAAACCATTAACCAACTCAAAAGGAGAGAAATCAAACATAGAAATCTCAAATAACACTAAAAACCCATTTTTTCTTAGGCCTCAAAACATAAAGTTTAAGAAGAGAAAAGAAAGATGGAGTTAAGACATATAATCCCCCTACCTTGGTTGATGACTCTTGGTCTTTGATCTTTCCTCCTTCTCATTCTCTTCCTCTTCCTTCTTTCTCTTTTCTCTTTTCCCCCATCGGTCTCCATTTTCTCTTCTCTTATTTTCTTCCTTCGTTTCTTTCGTTTTCTGTTTCTGCCAAGTGAGGAAACCTCACTTCAAATAAAATGCCTTAAGGGCATTTTGGTCATTTCATAAAACCTCCATCTTCTAAAAATACTTTGATCTTATTATTTCAAGCTTTCTAACCTCTATAAGTATTAAAATAAATCCTATGATTCATCTTAATACTTATTTTGTCATTTTTTAATTTTTCATATCTGCACTAAGTCCATTCGTATTAAAACACTTACTCGGTGTGCTTAAAAATACCAAACGAACTCAGTTTACCTTTAAACTTTAACTGCAACTTTCTTAACTCATTTATAACTTGGAAATAAACTATCCATATTTATTTCCCTTAACTTAACCTTTAAAATCATTTTCTGAGTCATTTTAGGTCACTTTCCACCTTCTGTGTTGTGGCAAAGTGCTTAAACTAACTCAGTTTGCCATAAAACTGAACTGGCATGTTAAGCAAGTATAATAGTACATCTGAGACCACATACAAGCCTAACATGTTTCTCGGGATGTTATATTTCTCTCCTCCTTTTAAAAATTTTGTCCTCAAAATTTGGTTTTCGTACCATAAGTAGTTTTAACTAAATCATAGAGAAACAAAACCATACACTTATCTTCTCCTGAACCCGTAGGTTACATTATCTCCTTGCCTTGCAAGATATAAACCCTTCCTGCTTAATGATTTCAAAACATTTCTCTTGCTTTTCTCGTACTTATCTTGGTAATTGAAGTTGATTGGCTCCACGCACCTCTAATACTCTTGCTGTAATAGCTGCCTGATTCCTCATTGTATCTGTGGTGATCGTTGTCTACTCCCTCGTTGCATTGGTTGTTGCCATGACTGCTCCAACTTCACTTACTATGTTCTTGTCTTCTCGGATACGTCTTGGTGGTGCCATAGTTTCCCGTTCACATAGAATATTACATATGGAGTTGGCCAAACTCGATATCATGTAATTGTGTAACAATAGCAAAGAACAACCCACCATAAGGCAAGTCATGCAATTCTAAACAAACAACTCACAGAAAAGACAAGGATTGCATAACTCCTACAAAACTTTCTATTAAAACTCCTAGTCTTTCCTAAGCCTAGTCAGTCCATACCCCGACTCACAGGATGAACTGCTCGGATACCAAAATGTAACATTCTAACACTGAAATCCTAATATATCTGACATATACCTAGATAAACAATATTAGCTATGCTACTTCTATGTTATTTCATAAACTAATCTATAACATTTATACAAATAAATCATCATAGAGAGCCTTGTGGAAACAATATCCACTTATATACATAACTTTTCACTAATACATACCTGATTTTCTTTTACATCCTTAATCTCATGTACATGGAAATATAAAATCTATCTACTAATCATGAAAATAACTATACTAGTCTTTATGCTTCATCTTTTCTTTGTCTTTGAATCTTCAACCTGGATTTATATGGAACACACGGGGTGAGAATTCATAATTCTCAGTATAAGTGTACCAATACCAGCAGTCATATAACATCATACAACCCATAAATATCTAAAATAAAATTTTAATTGGCAATTAAATCATTATTCCTTACTCAATCATAATATCATAAATAAATCTGTATAATCCTTTGAATTTCTATTCTATACTCTAGGAACATACACATTCTCTCTCTATGCAATGTTCCTAGTCAAGCCATAACTTAGATTGCTTCACCTTTAGAAGATAGGACAACTGCCCATACAACTGTCGATGTATGATCAGAAGGTAATAATCGATGATATTGAACCACCGCCCATACAATGGAACAATAACATTGAGCAACTACACAAACTATCAATGATATTAAACAATAGCCCATACAATTGCCTAATATCATTGAGCACAGCACACAAACACAATGAATCACCGAACAAAAATACAATCAAACATGAAATAATGAAATGATATTATGAAGTATGATATGATGTATGATTATGCTCAAACAAGATTATGTGATGATATAAATGCAATGTTATGAGAGATTATGGATGTCATGAACTTACTATTCCTTTCTTTGCAGTGGGGAGGGAATTTGTTACCTCCTTAACCCACTACCTTCTTTACTGATTGGTTCCTTATCTTTACTTTCCTTTCTATAATAGGGAGGGAATCTGTTACCTCCTTAACCCACCATTCTGAATAGTTTATTTGCTATGTATGAGTATGTATGCATAATGTAGTGTTATGCCTAACTCTTACATAACCACTACATAATCTCTATACTTGCACTACTAGCTCTACCTCTATGAGAGCGTTCATGCAACTTTAAATATACTTCTTCTTCTTAGTATACATTCTTTCTTACTTTAACATTTTCCCCCATCACTATGAGGCATCCATGCCACTATGGCACTCTTAATTGTCCATCTTATTTAGCATACTTGAACCTTACATCTTCTCAATTCATATCTAGGTAACCCTTGGTTGCTTACTTCATAATTTTCCTTAATTCTTATTAACTGGGCACAAGGCCCCTTATTCTTATCATTTAGGCACTATGGCACTCTACTATTGCCATCTTGCTTCTTAAATCTCTTATCACCTCTCTTGTGACATTTGTGCTACTTTAAGTTGCTTAAGAAACTAAAACTCTTGATATATGGCAATCCATATCTAATGGATGCACAACTTTATTCTTTTATTTCCTTGTATGCCTCTAGGTTTTTCTATCTAAGAAATACCTTCTCTAGTGCCTCAACATATTCTACTCGGCATAGCCAAAGGATTCTATTAACTAAAGGACTTAAAGCATTCAAAAATAACATTTTTGATGCTTTAGGGTCTTACGCCATGACGCAAAACTATGCACGTTGCGGCGCCCAACTCTCGGGTGCAACTTCTGGGCAGAAAACTATCCCACACCGCGGCATGCCATGATCCATGCCGCGGCATGCTCACGCCTTAGGCCACGCCTCGGTCCACTCCGCGGCATAACATACAGAACTCAAATTCTGCAGAAACGTGATTTCTGCGTTCCTTTAATTCCAACCAATTTTCAATCACCAAATCAACATTCAAGCATCAACAATAACATACAAATCTCTTGTAACCATCAAACATTCACTAAACCTAAACAAACATAATCTAGGGCAATCGAGGAAATCAAAACTCAACTCATACCCATTTTTTAAACCACAAAATACATGCAAAACAAGCACCAATCCATGTTCTAGACAACAACCATGAACTAACTAAACCATTAACCAGCTCAAAAGGAGAGAAATCAAACATAGAAATCTCATATAGCACTAAAAACTCATTTTCTCTTTGGCCTCAAAACATAAAGTTTAAGAAGAGAAAAGAAAGATGGAGTTAAGACATATAATCCCCCTACCTTGGTTGATGACTCTTGGTCTTTGATCTTTCCTTCTTCTCCTTCTCTTCCTCTTCCTTCTTTCTCTTTTCTCTTCTTCCCCTTCGGTCTCTGTTTTCTCTTCTCTTCTTTCCTTCCTTCGTTTCTTTCGTTTTCTGTTTCTGCTAAGTGAGGAAACCTCACTTCAAATAAAATGCCTCAAGGGCATTTTGGTCATTTCATAAAACTTCTATCTTCTAGAAATACTTTGATCTTATTATTTCAAGCTTTCTAACCTCTATAAGTATTAAAATAAATCCTATGATTCATCTTAATACTTATTTTGTCATTTCTTTAATTTTCTCTATCTGCACTAAATCTATTCATTATTAAAACACTTATTCGTGTGCTTAAAAATACCAAACGAACTCAATTTACCTTCAAACTTTAACTGTAACTTTCTTAACTCATTTATACCTTAGAAATAAACTATCCATATTTATTTCCCTTAACTTAACATTTAAAACTATTTTCTAAGTCATTTTAGGCTACTTTCCACCTTCTGTGTTGCAGAAAGTGTCTAAACTAACTCAGTTTGCCATAAAACTGAACTGACATGCTAAGTAAGTATAATAGTACCTTTGAGACCACATACAAGCCTAACATGTTTCTCAAGATGTTACATATTTCCTTAAGAGTCTTATCCTCTTTTTGAGCTTCAAAGATTTGAATCCTTAAGTTACTAACTATGTCCACGTTACTCACACAAAGACTATGTGGTGACACAGTCACTACAAGACTCAAGTTCCTGAAACTCTCGAGAAGTTTACTCTCTTGGATCATCATCCAGGACACATGTAAGAATTTCTCACTTTGTGCATTAGTTACTACATTAGCTTTTCCTGGGTGACACTTTAACTCAAAGTCATAGTCTTTTAAAAACTCCTTCCATCTCCTTTGCCTCATGTTCAGTTCTTTTTGGTCAAACAAATATTTTAAACTCTTATGGTCACTGAACACCTCAAATTGGACTCCATAAAGATAGTGTCTCCAGATCTTTAAGGCAAACACCGCTGCTGCCAATTCTAAATTATGAGTACGGTAGTTCTCCTCATGAGACCTCAACTGCTTGGAGAAGTTTAAAAAGAGATATTCTACGAAAAATAAAGAAAGGACAACCTACATTGTATGAGATAACAATGACATGGATTCCACGGATAGCTCAGATAATGAGGATGCTCATCTATGTCTTATGGCTAGAGAAGAAAAAGAAGAAGAAGATGACATAGAGGTAATTTCTTGTAATCTTAACTCTTCCCCTTCCTATAATGAATTACAAGATGCATTTGAAGAGTTGCATGATGAGTCTATGAGGCTTACAAAATTAGTTTTTTCATCAAAGAAAATAATCCTCTCTTTGGAAAAAAAATTCTATTTTAAATAAGGAGATTGAGGAACTCAAAATTAAGAATGAGACTCTAGGACTAATTGATGCTAACTCTTCATGCATGGCTTGTTCTTCACATGAAAATGCATTTACATCTTCATCTTGCTCATCATGTAAAGCATTTGAAAAAGAAATTAAGGATTTGAAAAACACTTTTTCAAAATTCAGCTTTGGAAGAGACAACTTGAATATATTGCTAAGGAAAGAAAGATGTGTTTTCCAAAAGGTCGGTTTAGGGTATAATCCTAAAAACTAACAAAATCTTTACAAAAATTTCTTTATTTCCTTAAGTACATCAAGTAGTCCTTTCATTAAATGTTTTCATTGTAGGGAGAAAGGACATAGTGCTTCATCATGTAATGTGAGGAAGAACATCAACACTAAAGTTGGGACTAGAATGGTTTGGGTCCCCAATGGCACCTTGCTCAAAGCTAACACACAAGGACTCAAGAAAATTTGGGTACTAAAGGTTAAAAACTAAATGTGAAACATCCTCTAAAGCATGTTAGTCTTGTATATGGTTACATAAGTAGCATATTACTTGTTTAACATGCCTGTGAAGTTTTGTGATAAACTGAGTTAGTTTAGGCACTTTGTTGCAACATAAAAGGTGAAAAGTAGCCTAAAATGACTCAGATAACAGCATAAATTGCTAAGTTGAGGGAAATAAACCTAGAGAGTTTGTTTTTAAGTCACGAATAGGTGGAAGAGGATGTAATTAAAATTTGAGATTAATCAGAGTTAGTTTGGTATTTTTAGGCATATTGGTTGTGGATTTTAATACAGGATTGACTAGTAGCAGATATGGAAAAATAGAATATTGATAAAACAATAAATTAGATGAATCCTAAAATTTATTCTAAAGCTGTTGGAAGTTAGAAAACTTGATTTGGTTAAATCTAAGTGTTCTTAACAGATAAGGCAATTTCAGCAAAATTTCCTGAGATATTTTGGTCACTCCCTTTCACTTATCTCTCCTTCTCACGTGAGAAGCAACAACTGTAGTTTAACACCCTCGCTAAACTAATAATCCCAATCAGGGTTATAGTAGCTTAGTAATACTGATAAAAGATTATCTGTTAATTTGGATAATTTCTGAACTAGTTTGAGCGTAATTCTATAACACTTAATACAAGAGAATAATTAAGGTATCTACTAAATCAGTAGATATGATAGAAATAAATATGATTGTAACACTCTCCCTAAAGTAATGATCCCAATCAAGGTTATAGTAGCTCAGTAATACTAGTAAGAGATTATATGTTAATTTAGGTAATTTCTGAACTAGTTTGAGCGTAATTTTACAACACTAATATAAGAGAATAATTAAGGTATCTCCTGACTCAATAGATATGATGGAAATAAATATGAAAAATTTATTTCCTAGCTATAAATAATTGATAAGATTTGTAAAAAAAATTGGAGAGTCAACTGAGTTAATATGGTATTTTTAAGGATATTCCTGAATAATAGCCTGGACAGTTAAGCAGTTCAGAAAATTATGAAATTTCACAGAAATGCTAAGTAGAATATGGAGAATATTTTAGTATGAAAAATAATTTAAGGCAGACATATTTACCTATTTTACAGGTTTTTTTAAAGTATGAAATTGTGATTTGGATCTTGGTTATTAACTTTGGCAGAAATTTGCCTTTTGGAATTAAAATTTTAGTATTGATGTGTTTGAAATTATATATTGGAAATATGTTAAAAAATCAGGTTGAATGCTATTATGTTATAACCTTAATTTGAATGAAATTTTGTTATGCATTGAAGTTTGTTGATGAGAAATGTTTGCTTTGAAATGAGGATTTGACATGTATGAATAAAAGTTGGATTGTGATGTCCTTGTAGTGTATAAATACACATGATATCTTGGCTTGAAAAGTGGATTAGAAACATGGTAAAAGTCACCCCTCTCTACTTGAAATCTCAAAGGATTGAATGATTTTATATATAATGTATGATATGAAGCATTATGCTATAATTGTGTATCTTGTATGAAATACTGGAATGGTATATTGTTTATGAAAGCAATTATGTTTTGATTTGATAATGGATGTTGAATGAAATTAGTTATGTTATGAGTTACTCTCTCTATTTTGAATTTGAGATGATTGAATGAATTTACATGTAAAATAATGCATGTATTGAGTATGGAATGAATGATGTATGTGAATGAGTAAGGTTGATAAGCATAATATTGAGAAGTAAAATAAAGAAAGGATAAGAGTATATTGAAGTTGAGTAAGTCACTCCCTTTCTACAAGCATATAATGTAAGGTTTGACTGAAAAGTCTGATGATTGAGGTTTTGCTTTCCTATTATGCAAAGAAAAGCAAGATTATGTGAAAGATGAATGAGGGAATGAATTTATATATTTTACATATTTTGTTTTCAAACTTGTTATTTGCTATTTCCTTTTATGAATGACCCTACGACTTAAGCAAAAGTCTCTTAGTGTCTGGGCTTTTGGGTATTAGTGGATGTGAGACAAGTTATCCCATCCATACTAAGTAGTGTTAAGTGGTTGGTACACTACTACTTAGAGAGGTAATACCTAGTATGGTATTAAGAGTGGTAAAAGGCAGTGTCATTATTACCACTCATACCAAGGTAGTACAAGGTGGACAAGGAACAAAGGTTTTCCTACCCCTTTCTACTTGAGGATATATAAGGATCAAAAGGACTTCATGGAATAAAGGTTTTTCCTAGAAGAAAGAGATTCTTGAAAATATATAAATAACATGAGTTTTCTAAAAAAACAAAAGGTTTTAAAAACATTGCATAAGCATACTTTAGGGCATTTATTAGGCATAGTCATGCATCATAATGCATTGCATAAAATGATAATTATATGGGCAATTGTCTTGTTTTTACAATTAATCTAATGAGGATTAAGGTTGGTGCTTATATTGAGAAGTATTCTAAAAGAATAATACAATGTGAATTATAGTACTTAAAAAAAACGAACAATGTGATTATGTTGAGATATTATATTTAACATGAATTATTATTTTATATTTTAGTATAAAAGATTAATACATATAATGTATATTATGTATATCTAGTGTTAATGCTTGATTCAATTATGATAAGGAACTGAATGTGAACCTGTATGAATTATTGGAATACGTAAATGGTTTTATAAAGGATAATAATTGAACCTCGGTTTCAGGAAGAGGGAGGACCAGCTTTGGCAGTTTGCCACCTCTCTAACTTACATATATTTATATTGAATTTTAAACAAAGGATCTATTTTCCCTAAAATAGCTGGAAATATTACGATGACATGTTTTCATAAAATTACTAAGAATTCTTTGAATTCTCTCCCTGTATATTTGTGATTCCGTATTATTTCCAAGAACATCGAAGGCCTATTACGTAGAAAGGAAGATCATCATTGAAGAAGAAAAACTTAGATGTCATTTCTAGATAAAGGTTTGTGTAGGACTTGTTTAGATTTTGCCATGAAGGCATTTTATGGATTATTTGTATTAAAAGTATATATTTGTATAAAGACTGTTTTGAAATATGTGTACAATTAAGATGATATCAGACTCATATTTTCGTATAAGTTATGTTAGTTTTCATAAACTTGTTATTAGTTTTAAAGTGACATTACTAATGCTAATTATTGAGGCATGATCCTAGGCATATCATTAGTACTAGTATTAGGATGTTACATGTAGCTGCATAAAAGAAAAGAAAACAGAAACAAAAGGAAAGAAACGAAAATAGAAGAAAAGAAAAGAAGAAAGGAACCAAAGGAGAGAAAGAGAAGAGGAAAAGAAGGAAGAAGAGGAGAGCTCAAGGATCAAAGTTGGAGCTTGGAGTTCATCTTCTTGGCTTCAAGAGGTAAAGGTTCTTAAACCTTGCTTGATCATCCTTCCTAGTTTCCATCTTTATTGTTTGGTTGTTGTTGTTTGGATGAAAGGGGGTTTGAGATGCTTAGATTGCTTTTCTTGCTAGTCTAGTCCTTTAGTGGCTGAGTATGGTTAGTATAAAGCTTAATCAACTCAAGGGTGTTAGTTTGCACCTAGGAACATCCATGAAACTCATGGAGCTTAAATATGGAAAATAGGTGTTTGATAGTGAATTTTGATTCATAAATCCATGTTAGATGTTCTAGAAGTTGTGTGAGTTACAACATGATTAGAGACCCTGAATGATGTTAGAAATCATCTAGGAAAGAAGTTATAAGTTAGAACTTAGTTGGTTCTGGAGTTGTAACGTGAAAATGGTGATTCTCTGTAGAAAAATAGTAGATAACTGATTATCATTAATGAAAAATTGGTTATTGGGCTTACAAAGATGGTATTTTCGGTTCTGACTTTAAGAATACCTGGTTAGAATAAGCCTATAATTGATTATTCTGTTTCAAAGAAACAGAAGCAGAATGGGACATCCAAATAACTTGTAGAGTTTGTAGCATAACTTGAGTTGTAGTCATCATATTGACCTAATTCTTGTATATTTGGAAGATAAGACATAAGGCTTCATGCACTAAAAATTTTAGATTTTTATCACAACTCAATTAACCACAGTTTAGGTTTGAATTTGGGTCAGGTTCTACAGAAATAAGTAAATTGACACCTGATAAACTAGATTGCATAACTTCTTGTTCAGAGGTCATATTTACATGAGACCAGTGGCATTTTGAAGCTAACATATAAGGCTATAAGAGGTAAAAATTTCATAATTTTATCACTCTTTATGCATTCCCAGTTTCAGTTTAAAGTGAGGTCAAATTCTAGGAAAACAGGTAGTTGCCTTATTTCAGCCTATGCATTTTGTTGCATAACTTTGGATACACTAAGTCAAATGAAGTGCAGTTTATTTCATTTTAAAGATATGAGATAAGACTATTAGCTTATAAAATTCTAGAATTTTGGAAGTTAGGATGTATATTTGGTGCATTTATGAAAATCAGTCTTTCTAAGCACTCAAAGTAGTTGCCTAGGTAGTTTATTTTGGGAAAGAAGACGAAGCATGAAGACTAGTTTTGTTTTATTGCTTCCTAGACAGAGCTTATGTATATAGTTTATATTTGTTTTGTATGTATTAAGAGTTATGTATTACAATATGCCTTTTGTGGGTAAGGTTGTGTGTGTGTGTGTGTGTGTGTGTGTGTGTCTATATATATATATATATATATGAGTTTATGTTTTTCCATGTTCTCTCAAGGCTCTCTATAATGACTTGATTGTGATTATAAATATAATATTAACTAGTTATGTAGTAAGTAACGTAGCTAGTATTGTTTATCTCTGTATATTTCAGATATATCCATATATCTGTATTAGGGCATTACAAAATGTGTGTTGTAGGTGTGCTTGAAGGCCAAGAGCTCAAATTGGTATCTTGATAGTGGTTGCTCCAAGCATATGATCGGAGATGACTCTAAGTTTTCCTTCCTTACCCCCAAGAAGCATGGGCATGTAACCTATGGAGACAATAACCAAGAGAAGATAATTGGAGTTGGCAAAGTTGGTAAAATCCATTCCTCTTCTATTGATAATGTCTTGTTGAAGGACTTAAACATAACTTGCTTAGCATTAGTTAATTATGTGATAAAGGAAATAAAGTTATATTTAATTCTAATTGTTGCATAATTGAAGGAAAAGATGATAAGCAAGTTAAGTTTGTTGGTCATAGGGTCACTATATATATATGATTAGCCTTAATGATATATCTTCAAATGATGCTAAATGTTTTATGAGTAAAGAAGATGATTCATGGTTATGACATAAAAAGATTGCACACATTCACATGGATTACTTAAATAAGTTGGTCTCAAAAGAGGTAGTAATTAGACTACCCAAGCTCAAATTTGAAAAAGATAAACTATGTGATACATGTCAAAAGTGAAAACAAGTAAATGTCTCTTTTAAAGCTAAAAATGTTGTTTCAACCACTAGACCTTTACCCTTTTTGCACATAGATCTTTTTGGACTCTCAAGAATAATGAGCTTTGGTGGGAATTACTATGCATTAGTGATTGTAGATGATTTTTCTAGGTTTACATGGACGTTATTCCTATCTCATAAAAATGATGCTTTTTAAGCCTTTAAGAAACTTGTCAAAGTTATCCAAAATGAAAAGAGTTTTTGCATTGCATCCGTAAGAAGTGATCATGATGGTGAGTTTTAAAACCATGAGTTTGAAACCTTTTGTGATGAATATGACATTGAACATAATTTTTCTGCCCTTAGAACTCTACAACAAAATGGGGTTGTAGAAAAGAAAAATAAATATTTAGAAGAAATGGTAAGAACTATGCTCAATGAGACTAACCTTTCTAAGTATTTTTGGACGGATGAGGTAAGTACTATTTATTATGTAATGAATAGGGCCCTAATAAGGAAAATTTTAAAGAAAACTCCCTATGAGTTATACAAAGGAAGGAAGCCAAATGTTTCACACTTTCATGTCTTTGGATGTAAATGTTTTGTTTTAAATAATGAAAAGGATAACTGAGGGAACTTTGATGCTAAATCTAATGAAGGTATATTTCTTAGCTATTTTAATCATAGTAAAGCTTTTAGAATTTACAACAAAAGAAGTATGACCATAGAAGAGTCCATTCATGTTGCTTTTGATGAAACTAACCCAAATGGACCAAGAAAGGATCTTGTTGATGATGTTGCAGAAATTTTGGCAAGAACACAATTAGAGAACAAGGAGAAAGAAGCCAAGAAGTAAGAAGAAAGCCAAGTAGGTCCCCCAAGACAAGAGGATTCACAAGTCATGGACCTTCCCAAGGAGTTGAGGACTTCAAGATATCATCTTCTTGACAAGGTGATAGGTGATGTATCAAAATGGGTAACTACTCGAAACTCTCTTAGAGATGGATGTAACCATATGACTTTTGTTTCACAAATTAAGCCTAAAGACCTAAAAGAAGCCGTTGATAATGAACATTGGATCTTGACAATGCAAGAGGAACTAAATCAATTTGAAAAAAATAAAGTTTGGGAATCAGTTCTAAGGCCTAATGATCATCTCATAATTGACACCAAATGAGTCTTTAGAAACAAACTTGATGAAACTGGCTTAATAACAAGAAATAAAGCTTGTTGGTTGCAAAAGGCTATAATCAAGAAGAAAGAATAAATTATGAAGAAACTGATGTACTCGTAGCTAGATTAGAGTTCATTAGAATGCTACTTGCATTTGCATGCATTATGGATTTCAAACTTTATCCAATGGAAGTTAAAAGTGCTTTCTTAAATGGTTTTATACAAGAAGAAGTGTATGTGGAACAACCTACTAGGTTTGAAAGCCATGAACTGCCCAACCATGTTTTTAAGTTGAAAAAAAGCCTTATATGACTTAAAACAAGCTCCTAGAACTTGGTATGAAAAGTTGAGCAAGTTTCTTTTAGAAAAAGGCTTTTCTAGAGGAAAGGTTGACACAACACTCTTCATCAAGCATAAAAGGCATGACATACTCCTTGTACAAGTATATGTTGATGACATAATTTTTTATGCTACTAATGAGTCTCTTTGTAAGGAGTTTGTCAATATCATGCAAAGTGAGTTTGAAATGCCAATGATGGGTGAGCTCAACTTCTTCCTTGGACTCCAAATCAAGCAAGCTAGGGATGAAACCTTCATAAGTCAAGCTAAGTATTGCAAGGAGCAACTCAAAAAGTTTGGAATGGAAAATACCAAGCATATGGCTACACCAATGAGCACTTCTTGTTATTTGGACAAGGATGAAGGAGGTAAACCTGTAGAAATCACAAAGTATAGATGTATGATTGACTATCTCCTTTATCTTATTGCTAATAGGCCTGATATTATGTTTAACGTGTGCTAGATTTCAAGCTAATCCTAAAGAGTCACACCTATGTGCTGTAAAAAGAATCATGAAATACCTAGTAGGCAATTCACAAATGGGTTTAGGGTACCCCAAGGGTGCTTCATGTAGCCTAATTAGTTATTTTGATTCTGATTTTTCTAAATACAAAATAGATAGGAAGAGTACTAGTGAGACATACCACTTGCTTGGAAGCTCTTTAGTTTCTTGGCATAGCAAGAAACAAAATAGTGTGGCATTGTCTACGACTGAAGCTGAGTATGTTGCAGCTGGAAGTTATTGTACACAAATCCTTTGGATGAAGCAACAACTTTTAGACTATGGACTCTAGCTTGATCACATCCTTATAAGGTGTGATAACACTAGTGTAATCAATTTGTTTAAAAATTCCATTTTGCACTCTAGAACAAAGCACATAGAAATAAGGCACCACTTCATCAAAGACTATGTTAAAAAAGGAAATTGCATGCTTGAGTTTGTTGAAACAACTAAACAACTTGCAGATATATTCACTAAACCTTTGGCAACAGAAGCATTCTTTTACATTAGAAGAGAATTGGGCATAATTGATTAGTCATGCATATAAATGAATGCTTGTGTTTATTGTTTTTTCTTTGATTTATCTCTCTTAAATCATTACTAACTTGAGCGTCAGAGGCATGTCACATCCTCTTAAATATGTTAGACTTGTATATCGTTACAAAGGTAGCATATTACTTGCTTGACTTGTATGTTTAATTTTATGACAAACTGAGTTAGTTTAGGCACTTTACTACGACACAAAAGGTGAAAAGTAGCTTAAAATGACTCAGATAATAGCATAAATTATTTAGATGAGGGAAATAAATATGGATAATTTATTTCTAGATCACAAATATATGAAATGAGATGTAGTTAAAATTTCAAGATAAATTGAGTTAGTTTGGTATTTTTAAGTACATTGGTTGTGTGTTTTAATATCAGATTAACTTGTAGCAGATGTGAAAAAGTATGAAAATGATGGAACAATGATTGAGATGAATCCTAGGATTTATTCTAATACCTATGGAAGTTTGAAAACTTGATTTAATAAGATTAAAGTATTCCTAAGAGATATAAAGTTTTCAGAAAATTTTTATGGCCATATTTTGTGACTCAACGTTCCTATCTTTATTCTTTTGACTTTAAGATATTATCTCTCATTTCTTTTTCCTCTCTCTCACAAAAAAGGCAACAACAACTAACAAAGAGAAATAGAAGGTAGAAAACGAAAGAAAAGAGAGGAAAAAAGAAAGGGAAAAGTAAGAGGAAGAAGAGGAAAGGAAGAGGAAGGCAAGGGGGAAAACAAAGGCTTAATCACCATCATCTTAAAGATCTTGAGGTAGAGGTCTTGTTCCATTAACTCTATTCTTCCTACACATCTTTATGGATGCTTGTTTGTGAGGGTGGAAAAATAAGTTTAGGAGGCAAAAAAAAAATGGTTCCTTTGGTTGGTTTTTGTTTCCTATGCTTGAATTGGGTTTATTTTTGGCTTAACCTATGTTAGAGTGATGGTTTAAAGCACAGAGTTATCCATGAAACTCCTTGAGTGAAGAGTTGAGAAATGGGTATTTGTGAATGGGTTTTTGTTCATAAATCCATGCTTACATGAGTTTAGTTTATGCTTGAGGTTTCTACATGCTTAGTGACCATACTTGTAACACTCTACTGGGGATGTCACATTTTCGAATAATAATCATAAAACTTACCCAAGTTATAAATCATTTATTAACATATAATAATATAAGTTGTAGAAATTTTGTTTTCGCACGTTATATCATTAAATAAAATAAGCAGAACATGAATTTAAAACAACCTATTAAATACACACCATAATATACATATGATATTGTCTTAAGGATACAAATAATTTACATACTACAAACTATTTAATAAAGCGGTAAATTGTTTGGCTTAAAGCAAACCATAAACTAGCCCAAGTACAAAACTAAAAGTTCTGATCCTTCGAAGGATCCTCCTCTGGGAGATCATCGGAAGACAGAAACCCAGGGTGTCATGAAGCCCTACGGACAGGAGTCCGCTTGGTCGACACACTACTAAGCTCACTAGGGGCATGGAAACGTCCACCCGAATAGTGCCTAATAGTCAAGGGCAACTCTAGATGTAAATAAAAAATAGTAGAAAATATCATAGCACCATCAAACTCCCTATGGAGGGACACAATCAAACATCCCACATAAACAACTGACTCCCTATCACCTCGTAGACGCCAGGCCTCGGAACCCCCATGAAACTCTAGTTTCACGAATCCTAAAAACTCCAGCAAAGCCATACCGTGCCACAATTAATCCAAATGATATGGATGATCAAGAGGCTCGCCTTCCTGACACTGGTCACTCGGATGTTGCTCCTCCTCGTACTGACAATCTAGAGGCTGCTCCACTTCTTCTTCCTCAAAGTCTTTACGGAACATAAATAATAGTATAGACAAAGAGGTGAGACAATCTACATCACTGCCAACATGGCAATATAGAAAACGATAATACAAATAGATATAACAATTGATACAACAATTCATACTATTACATCATACATAATGTCTCAGATCATATATAAATAATCACAGTATGATGCAGACCACATATGCAAATATACACAGACTCGTTCCTACTCTATGGAGCTAAATACAAACATCAGAGAGAATAATCTGAAGACCTGTCCGTAGCTCAGGCTGCCCCAACCAAATATTACACAGTCAAACATCATGTAAATAGTACACAGTCAAAATGTCGTGTAAATAGTACATAGTCAAAACGTCGTGCACAATAGGCATTGTACTAGACAGTCTCCACTAGATCCTGATTAAGAATAGTGCTTGTCGAGATCGCTAGTATGTTGTCCGTTACCACGGCCCAGAGGAGCTACCAACTGTCCACCTGTGGAATCCTCCGCACACTAACGCCTCCAAGTTCACTCAATGAACCGCACTACGCCTATCGCACCTGTACTACGATGTAATTCATCTCGTCAGCCAATTGCCAATTTCAACCAAATTGGCACTTTCCTCAATGCATGTGCATGAGCCAAAATACACAAATAACCTCATTACCAGTATTTTCCATAATAGTACGCCATCACTCGGTAGTACCATTTTTCAACATGTTCGGGTCCACCACTTTGACCCAACAGTAAACTACTGTTCCTTTCAGTCGTGTAAATATTTTATCGCATTTTCACAATTGCGTTAACTTTTTCCAACGTTTTCAAATCACGTAAGTATTTTTTGACGTTTTTTAAATTGTGTAGTATTTTTAAATCATTTTCTCAATCGTGTAATATTTTTAAATTATTTTCTTAATCACGTAGCTTAAAAATCATTATTTTAAATACGCGTAAGGCTTTTCTAATATTTTTCAACTACGTAAAATTTTTCTTTGTTTTCTAAATTAAATTTTGAAACTTTTTGCATTATATATTTATTTTTAACTTTTATTTACATCATTTTGTCTAGAAAATCTATTAAATAGTATTTTCTATGTTTTCCTTTAAAAATCCCCTTTCTTAGTCATAACCAATATTTACATCTTGAAACTTGCTAACGCGCTTCAAAACCCAAAGGGTGAGCTATACGTTAGTATTTTTCAAGTGTTCATTTTATTTCTCATCCATACTTAATTTTTCTAATTAAGTTCCTAAAGTAACTTCATTCATTTTGTTCTCTAAAATTCATTGAAATTGAGTTCTTTTTAATTTAATTATATAGTCCACACTTAGAAAATAATTTTATATCAAAGATATCTTAAATGACATGTTGGTCGAAATTTACTATATTCTATAAATCATCTTTAAATTATTTTCTACTATCTAGGTCCTTGTAAAAATCATTAATCTAATTAAATTAATTAATCCATGCTTTAGAAAATAGTTGAGAACATTTTGGTTCTCTTTGTGATGGTGAAGCCGTGAGCTTCATGTGTTCTTTGGAACACTCATGCAAATCCTCAACATGTTATTCACATCCTACCATAATTATCATGCATCCATAACACATACCAAAATATAGTAAAGCTATAGACATGCTTGTAAACAAAATCAATCATAAATAGGAACAACTTTAAATCAACCAAGTGAATGAATCCTTATGGATTCTTCACCACAAACCAATCAATTTTCTCACCATTATACAAGGTTGATGAGATTAAATCTCCCTCTTACCTCTAAGGAAGACAAACTCCTCTTAGACTTCCTCCTAGTGATTTCGTATGGCTCCAAAGAAATCCTAACAAACTTAAACAATTTATAAAGTCATAAACTATGGTTGAAAAGGATAAACCATGGATCAATCATGGCTTAGAACTTCAAGAATCAAGTTAGAAACAAGAAACAAGGATTTTTACTTTGTAGGAAAGAAACTTCAAGGTTGTTTTCCAAGCTTGAAATGAATGATTTTGAAGAAACTCTCAAGATGAAAGATGTTTAGAATGATGTTTAGGTTTAAGAAATGGTGTTGGATGAAAATTTAGAAGAGTGGAGGTATAATTTGGTGATGGTGGCCATGAGCTTCACAAAAGAGGAAGGAGAGAATTTTTGGTTATCTTACTTTGGAGAATGGTTGAAGATGAAAATGAACTTAGCAAAATGCCATCCTACCTCCTCCTAAAACACTTGGCCATGGAACTCCCCCAAAAGAGGTGGCTACCTTAGTTGACTACTAAGGACTCCTAATGGCCTTAGATGAGTTCAAGGGTGGATCTTCAATGCTTTGTCTCCAAGGTTGCTTCCTATTGGCTTAGCAAATCAAGTCACCAAGTGTCTTGAACCTTCTTGAAGGTGCTTGGCCGAATTGCTCCAAGGGAGAGCAAACCAAGTCTTGATCCATTTGGTTTCCTAGTTAAGCTTAGGTTAATCTAGTTAGGTTTCTTAGTTACTTGGCAAACCATTTAGTTACTTAGGATAACTAACTATCTTCTTGATTTTGCTAGAACGTTCTCTAACTAAGACTTTAATGAGTAGCTAACTAGGTTTATTCCATTTGGTTACTACTTAGGCTTTCTAGATTAACTTAGTTAGGTTTAAGCTAACTTAGTTAAGTTTTCTAGTTACTAATCTAACTAGTCCAATCATTTTTGTGGACTAACATCCGATTGGCTTAGAAATTCAAGCCATTTATGTTGACTAGCTCTCATTGGCTTAGAAATAATTCAAGCTAATTTCGTTGACTGATTTCTATTGGTTCACCGAATTGTAAATCACAAGGACTTTACTGGTTCCTATTGTCCACTAGGCAGAAGCTATTGCTCCTAAGTCAGTAGGTACTGTCCACTGGATAATAAAATAATATTAAAAATATAAAACATTTTTATTTTACAGATAAATTCTAAAAATTAAAAGATTGATATACGTATCACTCAGAATTGGGTTTAGTAAGATCCCTCAGCTCTAAATAATCAGATAAAAATTTTTTCCAGCCCAAAAATTATTATTTTCTTGACTCAAAGTAAATAACAAGCAACGATCAAATACAGTCACAAAACAGTCAAATTAATTTTATAGCACATAGAAAAAGATAAAATAGTACATTTTGGACAATATCATGATTTAGTCAAAATTTGGGGTGTTACAATGCTTTTGATTGAAAATCACTTAGAACCCATGAATGAGGTTGAAAACTGAGGGATTAAGAATTTAGTAGTTGAAACTTTAGAATTTTCATAAGCTAAATGAAATCCCAATTTTTGATTGAAGTTAGGACTGATTCTATAGAAAACCCAATTCTGACAGCTTATGGAGTTGGTAGTATAACTTAAGCTGTAGTCATCGAAATGACCTGTTACTTCTTTCATTTGAAAGCTAAGATATAAGGCTTGTTTTAATAAAAATTTCAAATTTTTAGGACATCCAAAGTAGCACCAGATTCGGTTTGAATTTGAGACAAATTTTGTTGAAATAAACAGACTGATACCTATTAAACTAGATTGCATAACTTCTTGCTCTGAGGTTTAAAATACATGAGACAAGTGATATTTTGAAGCTAACATGTAAAGCTAAAAGAGGTAAAAATTTCAAGAGTTTTGCACTCTTTATGCATTCCCAGTTTTGATTTAAAGTATGGTCATATTATGGGAAATAACTAGTTACCCTATTTCAGCTTCAACATTTTGTTGTATAACTTTAGCTACATTAAGTCAAATGAAGTGAGGTTTATTTCATTTGAAAGATATAAGATAAGACTATTTACCTATAAAATTCTAGAATTTTTGAAGTTAGGATGTACATTTGCTGCATTTATGAAAATTAGTCTTTCTAGGCGACCAAACAAAAAAATGTCAAGATATGTATCTTGTTGAAATGAAGTTTCCTACTTTTTAGGATCCTTTAGACATATTTTTTAGTATGTGTTAAGATATTACTAGAGGAATTTCAAGAAGGAAATGACCATGTAGTGAGTATATGAAATGTATGAACCTTAGTGCAACCAAAAGTAATGGATTGCCCTAGGTAAGATCTAGCACATTAAGCAACATAGTGTTGAAGTAGGGTATTAGATACAAGTATATTAGGGTTGTTTGGTAAAGGTTTTTCCTAAGTGCATGACCTTATATGATATGCATAATCATTTGGCCAGAGGAAGGGAATCAAATATTCCTGAACATATTCCATACAGCCAGGGTTACAAGTAGGTTCAAGAGGTGATACGCTCACTCCCTACCATAGGAAATACAATAAACCAAAGTTCCTAGTAAAACAACTTAGTTCTTAAATGAGCTAATTCTCTATATATATATATAATTTAACTTGGTTTCTTTAGTTACTAAAGTTAAACCTTGTAGAACATTTAAACAAATCTTACTTAGCATGTGTTAAGATTATGTTTATTATGTTATGTATGATTAGTTAAGGGTTGTAGATTGGCTTAGTGAATGTTTACATAGAGGTAGGAAATGTAAATATCTCTAATCGTATCGAGTAGAGTCTATGTTACCTATTGCAAATCCTAATCCAAAGTTAGAAGGTTATTCATTGTGAAAGGTTATTTGTGTAGTACTTATAACATGTTTATGAATAACTAAGTTATGAAATTTTGCGATTGTATATACAGCTGTTCTTATCATATGAAAGATGAACTTATGTTTATAGATTATGTAGGTGGTTAGTGAACCTTTACATAAGAGGAATGTGTGGATGTTCTAGTGATATTGAGTAGAGATTCAAATGTCTTAATGGAATCATAATCTATTATTAGTAAGTTCAAGTATAATGTATGTATGGTTTTGAAATACTTATACTGAGAATTACAAATTCTCACCCCATTGTGTTTCCAAGTAAATCCAGGTCAAGACCCTTCTAAGGGGAAGCAGAAGAAGTAGTTAGACTAGAATAATTTTTATTGCTTTTAGAACAAAGCTTGTATATTAATTTATATTTGCTTTGGTTTGTATGAAAGTTTTATGTATTACAATGTGCCCTTTTGAGGCTAAGGTTGTATTTATATGATCTTCCTTTTCAACAAGGCTCTTTATAATAACGTGTATGGTTAATAGGAATATAGTTTGATGTTTTTAGTCTAGAAGTGGCATGACTAATACTATTTATTTGAATATATTCTGGATATACTAGGATACTAGTATTAGGATGTTATAAGGTATCCCAAAATTTATTTTGCAGATACTCCATCTCTAGGTAAAATCCTCAACTCTTTTGATCTTTTTAGTCATGACAATTTAACTTACTGATGTGTTTTTCTAATAGTTTTATTCGAATAAGGAAATGCTTATTTGAATAAACACTTCCACTAGCCCCTGGAATTTGTTCTTTTAATGCCTTTATTCGAATAAGCCAAATGCTTATTCAAATAATGCTTGGTAGAAAGTCAAGTCTTTGAGCTTTACATGCTTAGGGACCATATGTGGGGTTAAAAACCATTTAGAACCTATGCTTGATGGCTAGAAACCAACTTGGAAACCAATAGAACAAGAAAATGGGATTCTAGTGCATGGGCACCTAGGCGCCAGGAGTTGGGTGCCCAAGCGCTCACTGCTCAGAAAAATCCAGCGTGTTGTAGAGCACTAGGTGCCTAGGCACCCTGAGACCATTCTTTTTCCAAGATATAAATCGTGATGAAATAAAGTTTCCTACTTGTTGGGATTCCTTATACATGCTTTTTAATGTGTGTTAAGATACTACTGGAGGTATTTCATGAAGGGAAGGACCATTTAGGATGTATATGAAATGTATAGACCTTAGAGCAACCAAGACTAGTGGATTTGCCCTAGGCAGGTATCTAGCACCTTTAGCAACTTAGTGTTGTATAGATATGATTTATGATGTGATGATGTGGTGTATTAGATGCAAGAATACTAGGATGAATTGGCAGTATTTTTCCTATGTGTTGTAGCCATGCATGATGTGCACAATCATTTGGCCAGAGGAAAGGCATCAGATATTCCAGGCCATAGAGTCAGGGTTATGGGTAATGTGAGGATGTAGCATTCCCTCCCTACTACAGGATAATACAAGAAGCCAAAGTTCCTAGTAAAACAACTTGGTTGTTAAATGTGCTAAGTATGTATTTATGTAAGTTAACTTAGTTTCTTTAGTTACTAAAGTTAACACTTGTAGAATATTTTAAACATATCTTGATTAGCATGTGTTAAGATTATGTTTATTATGTTATGTATGATTAGTTGTGGGATACCTGTACTAAGAATTGTTAATTCACACCCCGTTTGCTACTCCATGATAAATCCAAGTCAAGACCCTGCTAAAGGAAAGAAGACAAAGAAGCTGAAAGACTAAAGTAGTTTTAGTTTTATTGCTTCTAGTACAAAACTTGTAATTATTTATATTTGCTTTGTAATGTAAAAAGAGTTATTTATTACAGTATGCCTTTTTGAGGCTATTGATGTATATATAAATGTATGTTTTTTGCATCCCTACTTTAGTAATTATGGCTATACTATTATGTTAATACGTAAGTAATGACGTTGTTAGTGCTGTTTATCTTTGTATATGTTATATATAACGAGATATCAATATTAGAGCGTTACAACAACTATGCTTGACATGAAGGCATACATGGAAAATGTAACGCCCCTTTTTCTAGGAGAAGAAGGAACGTCACACCATAACAAAGTGGAATAAAATGCGAAAAGTAAATAAATTGTAAATTAGGACCCAGTTTATTTTTTTTAATAAACGTCTTTGAATCGCAATAGTAATCGGGCATTGAAATATATGTATATTTTTGTTGTTGTGTGAATAATAAAACACAGTTACATTAAAAATCAACATGAAAGGAAATTACACATCATATATATATATATATATATATATATATATATATATATATATATATATATATATATATATATATATATATATATACATCAAGTATATTTAATTACATCATCAAATATACACAAAGTAAAAGGCTTTACCCACCCCAAGATGTTTACAAATGTACAGCCCATCAAAATAACAAAACATCAGGCTTCCCAAAAAGATATGGGATAGCCATCAGTAGCCACTGACAGTACCAGCCCCCTAAGACTGACGAGAAAGAACCGTAGCAGGATCCTCCTCTGGGTCTTCCTCATCAGATGAGATCATCATCGGAGCGACTGAATTTTGAGCAGAAGCTCGAGCAGTAGAAAGAAATGAATCCTCTTGTGGGGTGTAATAGAGATCATCCCATAGATCGCAGACAAGTATGTAAAACTCCAAATGAGTAAAAGCAATAAAATCAAAAACAGGCGGGTCATAGCGACCCCAAGCTAATGACACTGTCAAGTCCCCATGATAAATGCAACGGTCTGTGCGCAGGTTTATATGTCAACAGTCGGGACCTCCATGGAAGGTCATCCTCGCATATCCTAAAAATCTACGCAGACAAGATGACATTAACACTAGTCGTAGTCAGGCCAGAAACCAGGGAACTTGGGCGCTTCCCCTTCTTCACGAACATCTTCTCAGAAGCATATGAATAGAACAGATATACAAGAGTACAGGAAAGAAGTCAGACACCTAACATTCAATACCAATATGGCAGTAAGAAAACAAAACGGTGATGGACGCCTACATAACATCACAGTACATATATACATTAGCAGTAATAATAAAATAAGCAATAAAAGAGAAATAACAACAGTAACTCAGGCAGTAAACAATTTATCAATCAGCTAATTATTTGAACAATTAAAAAGAGACAATTTAATAGTTATGGACACTCATACTAGAAGAAATATGAGACCGACATACATAATGCATGAGGTACCAAAAATTCTACTCCATGAAGCTAGACATAAACATTCGGAGAGAATGATCAGGGAGTCATACCAGTATCTCGTTAGCCTAAAAATAAAGTGCTTATAAGAAAATAATATTTTGCGCAACATGGCTTATACATGGCACTCTCAACAAGATCGCGATATAAGACAGTGTCTCAGTCCGGATCGTCGGTGTGTTTGCATCAGTCTATCCCTAGGCCCCAGTAGAGCTACCATTGTCTATTGTGAGACACCCGTACCCTGACGCCCCTAAGGCCAACAATATGACCTGCACTTAGTCTACTTGCACCCGCACTAAGGTGTAATTCAATCTCCTAGGCATGCACAGCCTTAACAACAGAGTCCAACGGACTTTCACAAATGCATGATGACTCAGTGCATATCATGTATATTCATCAATAATATACTTCTCATGAAACATATCACAAATTGGTGATATTAAATATCAATAAGTCTTTGGTCCCACACATAGACTCACAATAGTATATAATCAATTCTCAATAACAACATACATATATAAGGCTCAACACAAACCACAATTCCATTTTATGAATCCATAATTCCTAATTATCTATGTCTTGGTTAATTACACAAAATTTGGGTCAAAGAAACCCTTGAAACCGTCACCTCTCAAGAACCAATATCCAATCAATTTCTTCTATTACATGCATCAATTCCTTTAACACCTAATTACCTAAATTCTAATTCACACAAAATGAAACTCAAACCCCCCAAATGTGGTCCAAAACTGTGAGCTCCCCAAAAGGTAGGAAACCCTACATTTTTCTATTCATCCAATCCAAGCAATCCAACATCATCAAGGCATTCAAAACAACCAACATTTCCATATAAATCAAATAGGCATATAATCATGAAAATAAGCATACAAAGAGAGCATTCCATTATGGAATCCTCCATCAACAACCACTTAAAAGTTCCCTCACTACCAATAAAGGTTCAAGTGAGTAAATCTCCCTCTGACCTAAAGGAAGAACACGAAAATTCACTCCTTGTTGGTCCTTGTGATTTTCGTCCAAAGCTCCACCAAACCCTAAGAATCACAACTCAAAGAATCAACACCAGTGGCTTGAAAAAGAAAGGATCCATGGCTATGAAAATGACCATAGAAATGAAAAAGAAGAAGAGAAAGTGAAGAATCAAAGGTTTACCTCAAAAGCTTCAAGCTTTGTTCTTGAAGAAAAGTGAAGAAGATGAAGGATTTAGAAGAAAATCTCTAAAGAGAAAAGGTTTAGAATGAGAAGAGGAGTATAGAAATGGTGGTAGTCAAGCAAGAAAATGAAGATAGCCACCAAGAGGGGCTGCTGCCGTGGAGAAGAAGAGAGGAAGAAGAGAAAAATGGTGAAGAGAAAATGAAGAGAAAAAGTTGATAGCTTTTTGTGATGTGAATTTTTGGAGTAAAATAATAAAGTAAAAATTGAATTTTTGGCTCCCCCCTTAAGGTCCTTAGCCGCGGCACACAAGAGAGAAGGAGAGGGAGAGATTGGCTTCTCCCATAAGTTTTGGACATTTTAGTCATTTTTTATCAAAGCTTCCTTGAGAAGCTTTGATTAAAATACATTATTTTTGAATTAAAAGTGATTTGATTTGACATAAAGTGAATTACCTTTAAATAAGATAAAATTTCTACTACAAGCTATTATCTAATGAATAATTGTTACAGTTAACAGAAGTTAGTGTTAATTGTCTAAGAGATAATAAAATACACAACGATTTTTTTATTTATCTGATAAAAATCTCAAAAAATATAAAATATCATAAATCGTGTCCAGCCTCGGGTTTAGTAAGATCCCCCATCGACGTTTTCATAGATCAAGGCCCTTGGGGAAAATATATCATTTCATCGGCTTCGCTCAGTGTGCACGTAAAATGAAAAATAATATTAAAATATTTCACATTCTCAGAAAAATCTAAAAAAATTCACAAAATTCACGAATATTATAAAACGACTATTTATCACAAAATTATAAATTTTTGGGGTGTTACAACTCTCCCCTTCAAATAGAAATTTCGTCCTCGAAATTTTCATACCTTATAATAGTTGTGGGTATCGCTCCTTCATCTTGTCTTCTAACTCCCAAGTTGCATCTCTGGTTGTTTCGTTCCAGATCACTTTTACTAATGGGATGTCTTTCCCTCTGAGTTGCTTCATTCTTTTATCCTCAATCCTCATAAGAGTTGTCTCATAAGTTAAGTTTTCTTTTAATTGTACCGTGTCAGGTGCTATGATATGATCAGGGCTAGGAATATATTTTCGAAGTTGTGACAGATGAAATATATTGTGGAGATTTGAAAGAAAAGGTAGTAAAGCTATTTGGTAAGCAACTGGACCTATCCAGCGAAGAATTTGATAAGGTCCAAGGAATTTAGGAATAAGTTTTCTACATTTAAGAACTCGGCTGAACCCAGTCGTAGGCGCGACTTTCAAAAACACATGCTCGCCTTCCTCAAACTTAAGAGGCTTTCTCCTTTTATCTGCATAGCTCTTTTGTCGACTCTGAGTTGTCCTGATCTTCTCCTAAATCATCTTGACCTTTTCAGTTGTTTGCTGTATAAGATCAGGTCCAATAGTAAGTCACTCTCCATCCTAGTACCAACACAAAGGTGTTCTGCACCTTCACCCATATAGGGCCTCATAGGGCGCCATCCCTATGCTCGAATGATAACTGTTGTTGTAGGTGAACTTTACCAATGGTAAAACATCATCCCAACTTCCAATTTGTTCCAAAGCACAAGCTCTTAGTAAGTCTTCCAATGATTGAATTGTTCTCTTCTATTGATCATTGGTTTGGGGATGATATGCAAAACTTGAATGTAGCTTCGTTCCCATCGCTTCTTGAAGACTTTGCCAAAATTTTGATTTGAACCTTGGATCTCTATCAGAAATGATACTGGTAGGCACACCATGCAGTCTAATAATTTCACCAATGTACAGTTGGGTTAGCTTCTCCAATGAATACCTTATGTTGATTGGTAAGAAATATGTTGACTTCGTGAGTCGATCCACAATTACTTATATCGAATCGTAGCCTTTTTTGGTCTTTGGCAATCCAACCATAAAGTCCATTGCAATACGATTCCACTTTCATTCGGGAATAGCTAAGGGTTGTAACATTCCAGATGGTTTATGTTCGAGTATATACTTCCTAAGTTCTTGATCCTTGGGTACACAGACTCTACCTCTGAATCTTAAAATTCCATCGTTTCCTTCCTCTAAGGTTGTTGCACCGCCTTGTTTCATCAACTCCTTTCTTCTTATAAGAACTTGTTAACTTTCTGCTTTTCTCGAATATCTTCCATTAAGTCATTGGAGATTGTGACCATGTTCATACAAATCTTTCCAGGTGTCAACTCCACAAAGGACCATATATCTTTGAGTTGTTCTATCAAATCCTTTTCTTTGATCATTATAGCAGAAACACTGATCACTTTCCTACTTAAGGCATCCGCCACAACGTTTGCCTTTTCAGGGTGGTATTGAAGTTGAAAATCATAATCTTTTAGGAATTCCAACCACCTTTGTTGTCTTATATTTAACTCATTCTGATCATACAGATATGTCAAACTCTTGTAGTCGCTATAGACGTTGAACGTCGTGCCATAAAGAAAATGCCTCCATATCTTCAAAGCGAAAACAACAGCCGCTAATTCCAAGTCGTGTGTTGGGTAGTTCTTCTCATGCACTTGTAACTGTCTCGAAGCATAAGCTACCACTTTTCTGCTTTGTATGAGGACACACCCTAATCCTTGGTATGAAGCATCGCAGTACACTTTGAAGGGTTCATTTGGATTAGGTAGCACTAATACTGGTGAAGTAGTTAGTCACCTCTTCAGTTCTTGAAAACCTTCTTCGCAAGCATCTGTCCACTCAAAAGCTTGATCCTTCTTTACAAGCTGAGTGAGAGGTCTAGCTATCTTAGAAAATCTTTCAATGAATCCACGGTAATATCTAGTTAATCCAACAAAGCTCCGAATTTCTGTCACTGTTTTCAGCCTTTCCCATTGCAGAACAGCTTTCACTTTTGACAGGTCTACTGTAATTCCTTCCTTCGAGATCATATGGCCTAAAAATTTGACCTCGTCCAGCCAGAATTCACACTTTTACAATTTGGTGTACAACATCTTTTCTTTCAGAATCTGAAGAACTATACTGAGGTGTTTAACATGATCCTTCTGATTTTGAGAATAGATCAAGATATCGTCGATGAAAACAACAATGAATCTGTCTAAATAAGGACAAGATTTTGTTCATGTAGTCCATGAATATAGCAGGTGCATTTGTCACACCAAACGGCATCACCAAGTACTCGTAATGACCATAACGAGTACGAAAAGCTGTTTTGGGAATATCCTTCACCTTTACTCTGATCTGATGATAGCCCAATCACAGATCGATCTTAGAAAACACCGTTGCTCATCTCAATTGATCCATCAAGTCATCTATTCTTGGAAGTGGATACTTATTCTTGATCATGACTTTATTCAACTGGCGATAGTCCATACACAATCGCGAAGTACCATCCTTCTTCTTGACTAGCAATACCAGTGCTCCCCATGGCGACTCGCTAGGTCTAACAAATTACTTCTCCAAGAGTTCTTCCAATTGTTTCTTGAGTTCAACTAGCCCTGCTGGTGACATTTTGTAGGGTGCTATAGAAATAGAACCAGATCCAGGTACAAGGTTAATGGTGAATTCGATCTCCCGCTCTGGCCGTAAACCAGGTACATCTTCAAGAAAGACTTCGAGAAACTCTCTAACTGCTGGAATTGCGTTCACATCTACCTCATTCTCAACTTTTAAAGAAGACAATAGCATGTATCCCTGAGCTCTTTCTCTTAAGAAAGCTTTTACTTAGTTGGTCGTCAAAAAATCTAGAATTCTCATTCAAAAGGAAAACTATGGTTTTACTAGAACAATCTAACAGGACATGGTTAGAAGACAACCAATCCATTCCTAAGATTATGTCTAATTGGGAAAGAGGTAAACGTATCAAATCAACAGAAAAGATTTGACCTTCAACAATTAAAGGACAATCTAAACAGACTTTGGTGGTAACAACAGGTTTAGCAGTAGAGGTTGAAACAGTTAAGTCAAAAGGCAAATAAGACACAGGTAAACCAAGTCGTTTCACACAGTCATAGGAAATGAAAGAATGGGTTGCCCCAGAGTCATATAGTACAGTTAAAAGATTACCCTATATGATACCTTCTCCTTGTATGAGATCTTCGGATTTAGAGGCCTCAGCTCCACTCAGGGTATAAACTCTACCTCCTGCCTGCGGTTTTACAACTCTCGCAGCATTGACTAAAGGCTCTGCTTTCGCTTAGTTGCAGTCGCGGGAAACATGTCAAGGCTTCCCACACCTAAAGCAAATGACTCCCTTAATTGTGCCTTCCCTAGTGTAGTGCTCTTTTCTGCACTTCAAACATCTTGGCGTAGATGCCATAGTCTGACTAGTGCTACCAAGATTCCCACCAGAACTTCCACCTTACGAGTGTTGTTGCTGATTTCTAGGTGGCCTTGAGTAAGGCTTTCTCTGATAGCGATTAGCACTGCTGCTGCCTCCTCTCTAGGACCAAAAAGGCCCAAAGTTGCGGTTCCTCGTGTCTCGTGCTTGGTTTAGGTCTTCTACCCGGTGACACGTATTAAGCAGCTCTAAAAATTAGTCAATTCTCAAAGTTATAACAGCCCTCTTCACATCATGCCTCAAACCTTCTTCGAACTTCTGACATTTCCACACCTCGTTCGGCTGGTGTTGGAAATAAGTTGAAAATCTTGATAAGTTTTCAAACTTTGCAGTGTATTCGCCGACCGTCATGTTCCCTTGTCTCAGACTAAGGAACTCCATCTCTTTCACATGCCTGGCACTTGCAGGGAAATATTTCTCCAAGAATATTTCTTTGATTACCTCCTAAGTAATTGCTCGACCTTTAGTTTCCAATAATCTCTGTTCTCCAGTCCACCAATCTTCTGCATCCCCAACCAACATAAACATAGCATAAGTCACCTTGTTATCATTGGCATAGTTCATGCCTCTGAAGACTTTATCCAGCTCCTTGCTCCGAAGAGTAGCCTTCTCCGGATCAAATTCTCCCTTGAATTGCTGAGGGTTGTTGCGACGAAATTCAGCCAAGTTTTGAGCATCTGCAGTAGCTTCCAACTGTTGTGCAGCTCTCTCTTGCTGTTGAGTAGTCCGCTGGTTCTGTTGTAGCATGGCCTCAGCCATCTTTTGTATCGCCTAGATCGCTGTAGTCATATCTCCTATACTAGCCATATCTTTTTTCAAGTCAAACTATACAAAACACAGGAAAAAGTTAGACGCATCCTTTCGGAATACTAAACACAAAGAATCACATAGCACAAACAAGATAGTCTAAACCACAAGACCCAAAAGAAAACTTAAATCGGGGCTCTGATACCAAACCCAGTGTAACGCCCCTTTTTCTAGGAGAAGAAGGAACGTCACACCATAACAAAGTGGAATAAAATGCAAAAAGTAAATAAATTGTAAATTAGGACCCACTTTATTTTTTTTAATAAACGTCTTTGAATCGCAATAGTAATCGGGCATTGAAATATATGTATATTTTTTTTGTTGTGTGAATAATGAAACACAATTACATTAAAAATCAACATGAAAGGAAATTACACACACACATATATATATATATATATATATATATATATATATATATATATATATATATATATATATATATATATATACATCTTTGTTTAATTACATCATCAAATATACAAAAAGTAAAAGGCTTTACCCACCCCAAGATGTTTACAAATGTACAGCCCATCAAAATAGCAAAACATTAGGTTTCCCAAAAAGATATGCAGATAGCCATCAGTAGCCACTGATAGCACCAGCCCCCTAAGACTGACGAGAAGGAACCATAGCAGGATCCTCCTCTGGGTCTTCCTCGTCAGATGAGATCATCATCAGAGCGACTGAATTTTGAGCAGAAGCTCGAGCAGTAGAAAGAAATGAATCCTCTTGTGAGATATAATAGAGATCATCCCATAGATCGCGGACAGGTAGGTAAAACTCCAAATGAGCAAAAGCAGTAAAATCAAAAACAGGCGGGTCATAGTGACCCCAAGTTAATGACACTGTCAAGTCCCCATGATAAATGCAATGGTCCGTGCGCAAGTTTATATGCTAACAGTCGGGACCTCCGTGGAAGGTCATCCTTGCATATCCCAAAAATCTACGCGGACGAGATGACATCTTCAAGCAACACTAGTCGTAGTCAGGCTAGAAACCAGGCAACTCGGGCGCTTCCCCTTCTTCACGAACGTCTTCTCAGAAGCATATGAATAGAATAGAAATACAGGAGTATAGGAAAGAAGTGAGACACCTAACATTCAATACTAATATGGTAGTAAGAAAACAAAACGGTGATGGACACCCACATAACATCACAGTACATATATACATCAACAGTAATAATAAAATGAGCAATAAAAGAGAAATAACAACAATATCTCAGGCAGTAAACAATTTATCAATCAGATAATTATTTCACTAATTAAAAAGAGGAAATTTAATAGTTATGGACACTCATACCGGAAGAAATATGAGACCGACATAAATAATGCATGAGGTATCAAAAATCCTACTCCATGGAGCTAGACATAAACATTCGGAGAGAATGATCAGGGAGTCATACTAGTATCTCATTAGCCTAAAAATAAAGTGCTTATCAGAAAATAATTTTTTGCGCAACATGGCTTATACATGGCACTCTCAACAAGATCACGATATAGGACAGTGTCTCAGTCCGGATCGTCGGTGTGTTTGCATCGGTCTATCTTAAGGCCCTAGTGGAGCTACCATTGTCTATTGTGAGACACCCGTACCCCAATGCCTCCAACGCCAACAATATGACCTACACTTAGTCTACTCGCACCCGCACTAAGGTGTAATTCAATCTCCTAGGCATGCACTGCCTTAACAACAGAGTCCAATGAATTTCACGAATGTATGATGACTTAATGCATATCATGTATATTCCTCAATAATATACTTCTCATGAAACATATCACAAATTGGTCATATTAAATATCAACAAGTCTTTGGTCCTACACATGGACTTACAATAACATATAATCAATTCTCAATAACAACATACATATATAAGGCTCAACACAAACCACAATTCCTTTTTATGAATCCATAATTCCTAATTATCTAAGTCTTGGTAAATTACACAAAATTTGGGTCAAAGAAACCCTTGAAACCATGGCCTCTCAAGAACCAATATCCAATCCATTTCTTCTATTACATGCATCAATTCCTTTAACACCTAATTACTTAAATTCTAATTCACACAAAATGAAACTCAAAGCCCCCAAATGTGGTCCAAAACTGTGACCTCCCCAAAGGGTAGGAGACCCTACATTTTTCCATTCATCCAATCTAAGCACTCCAACATCATCAAGGCATTCAAAACAATCAACATTTTCATATAAATCAAATAGGCACATAATCATGAAAATAAGCATACAAAGAGAGCATTCCATTATAGAATCCTCCATCAACAATCACTTAAAAGTTCCCTCACCACCAATAAAGGTTGAAGTGAGTAAATCTCCCTCTGACCTAAAGGAAGAACACGAAAATCCACTCCTTGTTGGTCCTTGTGATTTTCGTCCAAAGCTCCACCAAACCCTAAGAATCACAACTCAAAGAATCAACACCAATGGCTTGAAAAAGAAAGGATCCATGGCTATGAAAATGACCATAGAAACGAAAGAGAAGAAGAAAAAGTGAAGAATCAAAGGTTTACCTCAAAAGCTTCAAGCTTTGTTCTTGAAGAAAAGTGAAGAAGATGATGGATTTAGAAGAAAATCTTTAAAGAGAAAAGGTGTAGAATGAGAAGAGAAGTGTAGAAATGGTGGTAGTCAAGCAAGAAAATGAAGATAGCCAACAAGAGGGGTTGCTGCCATGGAGAGGAAGAGAGGAAAAAGAAGAAGAGAAAAATGGTGAAGATAAAATGAAGAGAAAAAGTTGATAGCTTTTTGTGATGTGAATTTTTAGAGTAAAATGATAAAGTAAAAATTGAATTTTTGTCTCCCCTCTTAAGGTCCCTAGCCATGGCACACAAGAGAGAAGGAGAGGGAGAGATTGGCTTCTCCCACAAGTTTTAGGCATTTTAGTCATTTTTGGTCAAAGCTTCCTTGAGAAGCTTTGATTAAAATACATTATTTTTGAATTAAAGGTGATTTGATTTGACATAAAGTGAATTACCTTTGAATAAGATAAAATTTCTACTACAAGCTATTATCCAATGGACAATTATTACAGTTGATAGAAGTCGATGTTAATTGTTTAAGAGATAATAAAATACACTGCGATTTTTTTATTTATCAGATAAAAATATCAAAAAACATGAAACCTCGTAAATCGTGTCCAATCTCGAGTTTAGGAAGATCCCCCATCAACGTTTCCACAGATCAAGGTCCTCAGGAAAAATATCTCATTTCCCCGGCTCCGCTCAGTGTGCACGTAAAATGAGAAATAATATTAAAATATTTCACGTTCTTAGAATATAAAACAAAATCACAAAAATCACGAATATTATAAAACGACTATTTATCACAAAATTATAAATTTTCGGGGTGTTACAGAAAATACCATGAGTGCTATATATGATAGAATAGAAGCCATAGTGCGCGAGCAGGAAACCATGTGGGGGAATCTTTGATGGCATGAGGAGACACTTCCCTCCCCCTCCGCTCGAAAACTAATCTTAGGATTAAGACTCTGCTTTTTGTTTATCTTGGGTTAAAAACATGTATATCTTTTTTTATGAATGTAATTGGCTATTTGTACTTGGATAATTTGATCAATGAAATGAGTTTGCCTTCTTAGTTTGAATGCTTATTTGCTTATGAGTTTGGCATACTATTTGACATTGCTATATTGCTGTTGTACTTAAATGATCAACTTGTATGTATATCATATTGCTTTAGCTCTATGCTTTTTCTTACCCCATCTTTTGTGTCATGACAAAAGGGGGAGAAAAAGCTTGAGTTCTTTGTTTGAGAAAAAATGGATCTTGGAATTCTAAAAGTAAGGGGGAGTTGCGTATATCTCTGATTTAAAATTCACCTCTTACGAAAAAGAGGAGGAGTAAGTGTAACATCCTCCATACCCTAATGATGTTAATAAAGGTTATAGAAGCTCAAAACTATAAGTATAAGTTGGATAATAATTTTTAGTAATCTTTTGGATTTGTTTGAGTCTAATTCTATAACACTGAATGTGAAGAATAGCTAATAATTTTGCTAAAATGGATAACATGATGGAAATAAATGTAAAAAATTTATTTCTAAAGCATAAATCGTGAGAATGAGTTGCAGTAAATTTTAAGGAAAATATGAATTAGTTTGGCGTTTTTAGTAACACTTAGTGAGTGTCTAAATGCCAAATTAAATAGGAAAGTAGCTTAGAAAATTATGAAACTTGAAGCAGACGCTAAAGAAAGGATAAAGAGTAATATGGTGATGAAAACAAGTTAAAAGGAATGTTTTTTAAGCTTTCTAGTTCTATTTCATAGGTTTAACTGAACCTAGAAAAGAACACTGAAGCTTAGTAATTGATAAAGGTGTATATGAAAAGTTGATAAATGAACAAACTGAGAAATGAATAGAATCCTAGAATTTTCTCTAATACCAATGATGGTTAGAAAATTCATTAAAGGAATGTTAAGACATCCTTAAGAGATATAAAGTTTCAGGCTGAATTGTAATCTCCCCCTCTCATTTTTATCCTCCACTGCCTATGCCTTTCTTAATATTCTTTTGTTGACTTTGTTTTTAACATTTTATGTCCCTCATCTCCGTCTCTCTCTCTTTCTCTCTCTCTTGTCTGTGTTGGAAAACTAATAGAAAGAAGAAAATAAGAACAAGAAAAGAAAGGGAAGAAGGAAGTGAAGACTAAGGTGGAAGAATCAAGTCAAGAAGAGAAAAAGAAGAAAGGCAAAGGCAAAGGCTTGAGGATAGAGTAAGGAAGGGGTGAATGCTTTTATGTTTTTCTTTATTTTTTTCTATGTATTCTATTATGGTTGATGGATTAAAATTGAAACTTTGAAGGTTTTCATGACTTGCTTTCCATGGATGAGGATATTAGTTTGAATAAATTGATTGATGGTTCTGATTGTTGTTTTACCATAGAAATGGTTTAGAAATATACCTGAATGTTTACAAATGATGTTGAGTTCATTGTTGACCTTAGAAATGGAATAGGATGCATGTTATTGTGATTGGAATTAGTTTGGAAACCATCAATAAAATAGGTGATGCTCTTTGGTGCATCAGCACTCAGGCGCTGAAGGATGAGCGCCCAAGCGCTCAGTGCCTAGAACGAATTCTTCTGGTTGTGCTCGTTCAGTGCCTAGGCGCTAGTTATAGAGCGCCTAAGCACTGGCTGCAGTAGGAGCAGAGTACGCTCTCTGCTTATTCAACACTCAAGCACTAGTGGACGGGCGCTCAAGCACCCATCGCTGAACAGAACAGATAAAAAAATTGTATTTTTGTTCAAATCGAATTTTGTGTACATTGGGATCCCTTGTGCATGTTTTCTAAAATATGTTATGTTATAAATTGTGGAACATTTCCTATGTATTAGAGCAATTGTATTAGAATGGTATTACTCTTGTGAATTAAGAATTTACATTGAATGAATGGTGAATTTGAGAATGTGCTTGAATGCAATGTCGTATCTTGAATTTATGAATTTGAATTAGGTGTTGTGAATTTGAGGATATGCTCCCTTTGATTTTAAGGTTGAGCTAGAAATATGTATTGAATGAATGCTTGAATAATTAGTGCTCAATGAATTTATATTTGGATTGAGAATGACAATTGGACAATTATCCTTAAATGGGAAGGTAATTAGTTCATGCTTTCCCACTCAATATCCTTTGTTTTTATGTTAACTGTGTTTCACTTAGAATAATGGATTTCAGAGATGATCCTGTATGAGGGCAGGGTATTCAAAATTCCATTAGAATCATAGAGAGGACCTCTGGTGAGGAAGGGGGATCCTATATTCTTGAATAAATTCCTCATTGTATCAGTATAATCCTCACGTATTAATTCCCTCATAAGATACTAGTGATAGTGTGAGACCTTGAATCACTCCCTATCATGAGTATATAGAACCTAAGCTATATGAGGTGACTCCTATCCTTGTGATGCTTGAGACATGGGTTCTGTTGGATAAGTGAGCATTTGGATGAGCACTAAAATTTGAATTGAATTTGTATGCCATATTATGACTTGAATATGAATTTGAATCTTTGAATGAATTTGGTATTCTAATAAATGTAATTGGGAACAATTCTTGAACTTATTTATGAATGAAATCTGTATTGTTTGATAATGGATGTTTTTGGAAATTATTATTAAATGTAATTCTATTTCGGGATGAGAAAGAATCAGATTTAGCATTTTACCACCTTTCTAACTATATATATTTATATTTAAATTAAATTTCAAAGAAATGTATTTTTTCTCCGAAACAGTTGGAATTATTGTGATGAAACCTTTTTTGTAAGAGAACTATTGAAAATTAATATTCTCACCCTATTGTTGTTTTGTATTCCATGATAATTCTAGAGTTGTATCCTGTAACTCAACAACAGAAGCAGAAGATGTAGTTTATCTTGTATACTAATGAATTTTGTATTAAAGATGTATGGATAATTCCTTGAAGGCATGTGATGTATAGACGCACTATTATGTACTTTTTGTATAAACATCCTTTCAGAATATGTACATTATTACACCTGTCCAGGCTCATATTTTTACATATCATTGTAAAGTATATTTGAAGTTTTTAATGACTATTTTAAGTGATGTGCTTACTACTACTTGCTATAGTGTAAATTCAGATACACTATTAGTAATAATAGTAAGGACGTTATATTTTGATATCAGAACAGTTCATTCTATTGAGTCAGGTTATGGACTAGCTATGCTTTAAGCATAATGTTATGCATTAGTCTTGTCTTAGCGATGAGATGTATAGGTAGAATTGCATAACTGCCTTGAGTTTGTATGTTTATAGTCAATTGTCACACTGTTACATAGTATTGAGTCTGATTAACTCAATATGCAGTGTGTTGTGTGTACAAGAGGCTATGACATCGACTAGGTGACCTGTGGCTGAGATAGAGCCCCTGTTGGAGATAGGGATAATACTCCAGACTTATCTAAGGCTATTAGAGACATAGCTACTATAGTTAGAGAGTAAACAACCATGACTAACAAGATATTAGAAGAAATACTGGCCAATGCACAACCAGCTCTAGTGTAGAATGTGGCTTTGGTAGAAAACTAGGATTTCCATGATTTATCTGAATTCAGAAAGGCAAATCCTCCACCGTTCCAAGGTGAATATAATCCAACAAAAGCATAGGTATGGTTGAGGCAGTTGGAAAAGATCTTTGAAGTGATGAGGTGTAGGGACGATCAGAAAGTGTCTTTTGCTTCTTACATGATAATGGGGAAAGCTGAACATTGGTGGAATGATGTGAAAAGGTTAAAGGAAGCAGCTAGTGTTCAGTGACCTGGGAAGTGTTCAAAATGGCCTTCTTGGATAAGCATTTTCCAAGAAATTTATAAGAAGCAAAAAAATTGAAATTTTTGAAACTGCAGCAGGGAGATATGTCTATAGGACAGTATGAGATAATTGCCGAGGCTATTAAATTTTAATCAATTTATAACTAGTTTATCAAAATTACTTGTAGCATAAGGTAACTTTAGGTCAAGCCCACAGATCACTCTGATTATGGTCATGAAATCAAATTAGGAGACTAGTAAATGGGGGGAAGAGGGTTTGCAAGATTAAAACGGAGAAATAGAGAGTAATTAAATGGAGAATACAGAATTAAGAAATAATCAATCCAAGGGAATTAACTGATCTTAAAAAATCTATCATTGATCACTTTAAATTCTTTCAATTATCAACCAAATCCTTGGTCTTAAATCACATCAAGATGCCTCAAAATGATCCATGGATCTTCCACTAGATAAGCATACAAAATTCAATTAATTAAGGTTAGACAAATTAAGCATTCATCCAAAAACCTAAATTAACTTAAAAACTAAGATCTAACTAAGCTAAACAATTCATCAAACACCTTTGATGTCTTGTTTAGTCTCTAGAGTCATCTCTTACACATGATAATTATGCAATTAACATATACAAATCTCAATCAAATTAAACATTCAATCAGAATCAAACAAAGAGAAGAAGAAGAAAAGAAACTTGATTAATAATCAAAGGTATAACAATTAAAATATAATATCAAGATTAAATGTCAAGAATGTCAATCCCTTGGATTGATTAAAGGCTCTACCCCTCCATGAATGGGAGGGAAGAACTCAGAAAAAAAAGAGAGAACAAAATGAAAACCTAAAGAGAAGAGAGAAAACTCTAGGAAGAATAATCAAGTATGAACGGCCAGGGTTTCTATCTATTTCGGGTTCCCTATTTATAACAAAATAACTGACTTAAAAATTAAGAATCCTAATTTACCCCTAGTTTAAAGTCAATCTTCTGCCTCTTAGATTTCCTTAGCCACCAAAATCACTTAATTTATGCTTTAAATGAGAGAGTTATGCCCAATTCACTCTTAACAGGTCTCTAATCCTGTTAGCTGACTTCATAGGAGTGAAACGCCATAAAAAATTTGTAGTTTCAATTCGTGTTCTTCAAAAGAATTTTCTGTTTGTGGGTAAGCTTTCCAATGTCATAGGTTTTAGGTCCATATCACACCTACAACCCAAGTTATGGACCAATTAGTGCATATTGCTTGGGTTTTAGTGACAACACTGTGTTCTAACTTCGTGGCCCAATCTGACCAACTAGATATCCGATTTAGACTTCAAGCTCTCATCAAAGTTGTAAAGATTTTTGTCAACTTTCCTACAAGGTAAAATTCATAATTTTTAAATATCTAGAACTCAAGATATGACCGAAATATAGTATAAAATCCTAATAATGCTGGAAAGATCAATTAAGCCCAATTTGAGCCCAAACATATAAATTGTGGCCAAAACTAATCAATTAAACATATAAAAGGTCCAAGAGACTAAATATAAGGGTTAACTAATGTATAAAAATAGTGTTTATCAAATTCTCCCACAATTAGCTTTTGCACGTCCCAGACAACTAAAGATTCAAACTTAGGGACAAGAAACACAAAAGCTCAAAATCTAAAACTAAAAGAGATTCACTTTCCAATGACCTTCAAGAATGTAAAAGTTTATAAGTCAGAAGAGCAAGAAAAGATTCAAGGAATCAAAATATTCATGAAGTAACATTTTTTCATATCTCAAACCAACAAGAAGGTATTTTCAAATTGAAAAACATGAATCAAGAATAATAGATCCTCACAAAATACACTTTCAATCCCTCAAGTGATTAAAAAGTAGGTATTTTACTTAATTCAACTCATAAAAATTGTATTACCATATGCTTGCTTATCTTCTGTTTCTCCACTATTCTATACATATGCCTACACAAATCATGAGGACTTTATTCAAGGTTGTAATGAGGTCAAGGTAATGGAAAGAAATAATATGGATATGACAAGATAAATATTGTAACACCCTAAAATTTGCTAATTTACGGCAATGTCTGAATCTTTGTATGGACTACCGCTAACTGAACAAGGTCATGATAAAGAATAAGTACCCATTTCCAAGGATTGATGATTTGATGGACCAACTGAAAGGAGCAGTTGTTTTCTCTAAGATAGATCTGCGATCAGGTTATCATCAAATTCGTGTCAAGGTAGAGGATATACCTAAGACAGCTTTTCGAACTTGTTATGGGTATTATGAGTATCAATTAATGTTGTTCGGGGTGACGAATGCTCCTGTTATATTCATGGATTACATGAATAGGATCTTTTGTCCATACCTAGACAGATTTGTCATTGTCTTTATCGATGACATTTTGATCTATTCTCAAGATCCAAAAGAGCATGCTGAACATCTCAGCATAGTTCTCCAGATTTTGATAGAAAAGAAGTTGTATGCAAAGTTGATGAAATGTGAATTTTGGTAGGAAGAAGTTCAGTTTTTGGGTCACGTGATTTCCAAGGAAGGTATTGTAGTGGACCTATCGAAGGTGGAGACAATTCTATAATGGGAAAGGCCAAAGACAGTGACAAAGATCCAAAGCTTTGTTGGATTAGCTGGATATTATCGAAGGTTTATTGAATGTTTCTCCAAGATAGTAGCACCTCTTACATGACTCACGAGGAAGAGTCAAGCTTTTGTTTGGACAGAAGAATACGAAGAAAGTTTTCAAGAGCTGAAGAAGAGACTGACGACTGCACCAGTGTTGATTTTACTGAATCCAAGTAAGTCTTTTGAAGTGTACTATGACGCTTCTTACTAGGGATTAGGATGTGTGTTAATGCAAAATAGAAATGTGGTAGCTTATGCTTCGAGACAGCTGAAGGTACATGAAAGGAACTACCCGACGCACGATTTGGAACTAGCAGCAGTGGTTTTTGCATTGAAGATATGGAGACATTTCCTTTATGCGGCCACGTTCAACATCTTTAGTGATCACAAGAGTTTGAAATACTTGTTCGATTAGAAGGAGTTGAACATGAGGTAGAGGCGGTGGCTAGAGTTTTTAAAGGATTACGATTTTGAACTTAAATGCCATCCAGGAAAAAGCAAACGTAGTGGTAGATGCCTTAAGTAGGAAGGTAATCAATGTCTCTACTATGATGATAAAGGAAGAAGAATTGATCAAGCAGTTTAGAGATATATGGCTATTTGTAGAATTGGCACCAAGAAGGATTCATCTAAATAGAGTTACTGTTTTGAATGACCTGCTGGAAGAAATCCGAGAAAAAAACATGAAGATGATCAGTTTTTGCAAAATGAGAAAGAACTCTTGAAGCAAGTTCATGCGATAATAGTTGAGGAAGGATCTGATGGGGTCTTAAGGTTCAAAGGAAGGATTTGTATACCTGATGATCCCGATCTTAGACAAGCAATTCTTGATGAAGCTCATACCAGTAGGTTGAGTATGCATCCGGGGATGAGTAAGATGTATCAAGATCTAAAGCGGATGTTTTGGTGGCCAGGGATGAAGAGAGATGTTGTGGAGCATGTGTCGTCTTGTCTTGTTTGTCAAAAGGCAAAGGTTGAACATCAAAGACCCACTGGTATGTTACAACCCTTAACTATTCCAGAATGAAAATGGGATAGTATCGCAATGGATTTTGTTACCAGATTGCCAAAAACTAGGAAAGGTCATAATTCTATATGGGTTATAGTTGATAGGCTTACGAAGTCAGTGCACTTCTTGCGGATCAATATCAGATATTCAATAGAACGATTGACCCAGGTGTACATTAGTGAAATTGTTAGACTTTACAGTGTACCCTCTAGTATCATTTTCGATAGAGATCTAAGGTTTAAGTCAATGTTTTGGCAAAGCTTACAAGAAGCCATGAGAACTAAACTATGTCTGAGTTTTGCTTACCATTCGCAGACCGACGGTCAAACTTAGAGGACTATCCAATCATTAGAGGATCTACTCAAAGCTTGCGTCTTAGAACAGAAAGGGAGTTGGGATGAATTCTTGTCTCTGATAGAATTCACCTACAATAATATATAGGGATGACACCCTATGAAGCACTGTATGGGTGACGATGCCGAACACCTTTGTGTTGGTATCAAGATGGAGAAAGTATGACTATAGGACCTGATCTTGTGCAACAAACAATGAAAAAGGTAAAGATTATTCAGGAGAAAATGAGGACGACTCAGAGTCGGCAGAAAAGCTATGCAGACAAGCGAAGGAGACCTCTTGAATTTGAGGAAGGTAAGCATGTGTTCTTGCGATTGACAACTACGACTAGCATGTTCCCCTGTCGCAAACCAAGAAATTCCATTTCTTTGGCATGCCTAGCACTCGCAGGAAAGTAATTATCCAGAAAAACATTTGAAAACACTTCCCATGTGATTTCAGTCCCTTCAGCTTGCAATACTCGGCGGGTTCCTCTCCACCAATGTTCTGCATCACTTCTCAGCATGAAGACAAGATAAGTCACCTTCTTATCGTCTGTACATCTCATCCCTTCAAAAATCCTTTCCAAGTCTTGCATCCACTGACTTGCTTTCTCCGGATCAACCTCGCCTCTAAACTGTGGCGGATTGTGGCGCCTAAATTTAGATAAATTCGGTGGCATCAAGTAGTAGCATCTTGTCGTTGAGTCGCTCTCGATTTTTTTGCTGAGTAATCACTTCAGCCATCCGCTGCATAGCCTCAGCAGCCGCAATCATAGGGTCCATATCCCAATTCACATTAGCACGTCCTCTACCTTGTCCAGACATCTTCAAACATAACTAAACAAAATTAGATACATCCTTTTAAATAAATCCGAAAGGATATAAATCAGAGAAGCACACAAAGACAAAAAAAAAATTGTCCAGACCCAACCACAACCCCAAAAGACTCTAACTGGGCTCGATATTAACTAATGTAACACCCTTTTGAGGATGTCACACATAAAAGAAAATAAAAGAAATAGAAATAAAATCTACCCAAGTTGTAAAACATTTGTCAAATAATAATATGGGTCGTAAAGTAATTCCTGATAGACAGTTTATTAAAAATAAAAGTTTGCGGAAAACATAAAATAAATAGAACAACACCACTCATAATATACATATGTTTTAAGTTATAAGTTATACAAATAATTTACAACTACAATTACAAATATTTAAATGTAAATGGTAAATAAAAACAGTAAAAAAAAGTCAATATATACATCCATACGCAGACGCGCCCAAAAAAAACATCAAACATATTTACTCCTCTGAAGGATCACTCTCATCATGAAAATGATCATCAGGGGACAAATATCCTGGATGCCTCGACTCTCGGCGATAACGTGATCGCGCAGTCGATACGATACTTATCTCACTAGGCTCCGTGGTCATACCACCAAAATGACGCCTAATAGATAAGGGTAACTCTAAGTGTAGAAACACTGTCGTAGTCATGATCGGCTCTCCATCAAACCTATGACGTAGGGTCACCGTCATCCGTCCCGCATACGTCACCGAGTCTCTATCTCCTCTCATGTGCCACGATAGCGATCCACCATGAAACTCCAGCGTCACGAACCCCAAAAATCCGGGCACCGCCATACCAAAACTAATCAATCCAATGGATATGGATGATCAGATGGTTCTTGATCGTAAAACTGGTCATCGGTTCTTGATCGTAAAACTGGTTCTTCCTCAAACTCTTTATCGCATAAAGTAAATATACAAAAAACACATACAATAAAGAGGTAAGACAATCTAAAATCACCATAAACATGGCCAATAAGAAGACGACAAATATCATATATACAGTTTATGCAAAACGAAAAGCTATAACAGTAATAATAATGGAATAAAGTAAAGCTTAGATATCATAACGTTACATAACATCACATATATAACACAGATAAAAAAAACACAGATAAAACAATATCACAGATAGAATAATATAAGAAATAGACCACCATCATAATAATTACCAGATAAAGATAAATAGAGAAAATGGAATAACATCCAAGATATAATCATATACACTAAGACACAATCCTACTCCATGGAGTTAAACACAAACAGATATCAGAGAGAATGACTTGCAAAATCTATTAGTACCACGGTTGCCCAACCAACTATCACTGTCACACGTTGCGTCAATAGCCTACGACACGGGAATCCACCATCCAGCGTAGTATAGTTCACAGTCTACCGTTGTGGCACTATAGGCAATGTACTACTAGACTTTACAAACCTCGATTAAATATAGTGCGTGTCGAGTCCATTAGTGTGCTATCGGTTTACCACGGCCCAAATGGAGCTACCAACTGGCATCCACATATGGGATCCCGTACATAAAGTCTCCAGGTTCATTAGAACAATGAACCACACTACGTTTATCGCATCGACAACACGATGTGATTCGTCGTCAACCAAAACACCAAAATTGGCATAAAGACAATACATAATTCCAAAAATATGAAATTATGAAAATGCCCTCAAGATAATAATATGCCCTCAATGGCAGAAAAATAGAACTTGTAATCAGACGGGTTCTCATTTTCCCGACAATAAAAATCCTCAAAAGTCATGACGGGTTCACATTTTCCCGACAGCGAAAAATAAATACAGTAACGGTCAATCGCGTAGAAATTTTATCGCGTTTTCAAAATCTCATCGTTTTTATAATCGTTTTGAAATCGCGTAAATATATTTTTCTGTTTTCAAAATCGCGTAGGATTTTTAATACGTTTTCTCAATCGCGTAATATTTTTAAATCATTTTCTTGACCAAATTCCTTAAAAATCATTGTTTAAATAAACAGAAATACTAAATAATACTTTTAAACTACGTATAATATTTTCCATACTGTATACTATCTTTTGGACATCTTTTCTATCTTATTTGTCCGTTTTTACTAAAAATTGACAGTATTTTGTTTAGAAAGTTATATTAATGGTTTTCTAATTTTACCATAAAAATTCTGTTTATTAAATTTTTAAACCATATAATTAATCCTTTTGAAAACTACTAACATGCTTCAAAATACAGCATGAGCTATATGTTAGAAATTTTCGAAAGTTACTGTATTTCTTCTTACAGTAAAAATCATTAGTATTAATCTTTTAAACTTAATTCTAACCACTTTATTTCTTTAAAACTTATTGTAGAAAATTTACTTTAACTTGTATTGCTTCTTCTTGATTAAAAATAGCTTGGAATTAATTTTAGAAATCATGAATTGTCTAATTTGGCATGTTGGCCGAATTTGATAAAAACTTTGCATTTGATTTCCAAATTATTTTTCACCTTCTAAATGTATGTTAAATCTTTTGTATTGTCTACATTGATTAAATTATTACCTTAGGAAAAATTTTAGAAATCAAAGTGTTGAAGTTAGACTTGTTGGCCGAAAATGTAAGGTTATGCCATTTGATTTCCAAATTCATTTTTCTTGATTTAAACAACTTGAAACCTTCTTAATTCTCCTAGGTTAATTAAATCACCTTTTAAGAAAATTAAGAGAACATTTTGGTTCTCCATTTTTGTTAGTGGCCGTGAGCCATCATGGAGTGTTCTTTGGAACACACATGCATTTCCTTGACATGTTGTTCACATCCTATACATTATCATGCCATTCTATACTTTATCATGCAATTCTAACACATGCAATATTATCAAAGCTTGTAGACATGCAACTTAAAGCTTGTAGACATGCAAATTATTACAAACAACAAATAGGAAAGCTATTAACAAATACACAACCACATCAAATAAGCTACTAACAAGCACAAACATGAATCCATAAGGATTCTACAATCACAAAATCAAAACTCCATCTTCTTACCACCATCCATAGGTGATAAGATTTGTCTTCCTCTTACCTTAAATGAAGACAAATGGTTTTTCTTTCACTCCTCCTAGTATTCGGTTTCCTCCACCAAAGCACCTAGCAACTCAAACGAAATTCTACAAATTACTAACCATGAAAAAGAACCTAAACCATGGATAGATCATGGCTTAGAACTTTGAAAAAGAAGAAAGAAAAGAAAAACATGATATTTCACCTTCTAGGTAAAATTTTCAAGATTGATTTCCAAGCTCCAAATGCAAGAATTTGTAAGAACTCTCAACTAGAGATGTTCTTAGGATGGTGTTTAGGTTTAGAAAAGTTGGCTTGATTGAATTTTGGGTGGTTGGATGATCAAGAAGCAAGCTTGGCCGAAAATGGTGAAGAAAAGAAACAAGAATGGTGGCTAGGGTTTTTGATGAGAGAGAAGAGAGAATTTTGCATGCAAGCAAAGTGAAGAATGGTCTCCTAACTCCACATGGCCGTGGACTTCATCATGCATGCAAGGTGGCCAATGGTTGGCTTCATCCAAGCCATGGATTGCATCAAAGGTTAGGATTAAAACTTGCTTAACAAGCTTGTCTCCTATTGGTTAGTTAGTGATGACTCCCCAAGCCTAGTCACACCGCTCATTAATTATCAGCTTAGTCACTAGTGAGTCAATTTTTGTTCGGAAAGTTCTACCGCTAATGATGATTAATTAAGCTACCGATCTAACCATTCGCTAATTGTGGGTCCCACAAAACATTTCGGGTCCACTTTGTTATTTTATTATACTTGACTAATAAAATAATATTATAATATTATAAAATTATTTTATTTGACAACAAATCCTAAAAATTAAAAGATTATTTATGTCTCATTCAGAATCGGGTTTAGTAAGATCCCCCAATTCTAAACAATAAAATAAGATTTCCCGGCCCGGAAAAATATTATTTTCCCGCTTCGCAAGCAATCACACAAAAAGTCCATATAAAATCACAGACAGTAATATCGGACATTAAATCAAGTAGAAAACAATTAAAAACAGCAAAAACAGCAAAAACAGCACGTTCGGGACGTAATGGTCATTTTCCCATTTTTTCCCACAACGTAGCTAATCATCCAAAAAGTTCAAATAAAATTACAGACAATATTAATTGTCTGTATATCTTCCAGAAAAATTAAAACAGTAGCTCAGAAAAACTTTTATTTTACCGTCTCGGAACAAATTACGTAAAAAGACCAAATAAAAATTGAGCCTGTATAAACGCATTTGTATTTCACACAGAAATCGAGAAACAGTAAAATAGGGACACAACGGTCATTTACACAATAACTTGAAAAACAGCAAACAGTACATTTGAAATATTTTCTAAAAATTGGGGTGTTACAAATAACACCTCAGTATGGGTGCGATATGTATAGTGTAGGTCACTTGTTGACCTTGAGGGCATCGGGGTGCGGGTTTTCCACAATAGACAGTGGTAGCCCCACTGTACCATGGGATAGACCATTGTAATGCACCGATAATCCGTGTAACACCCCTTGATGTAGCAACCAGAGCATAATCGTCATTACACTATGGTTACTAAATCCAAGTGTGTCACAGTCATGATAACAGTAATTTAAATTCTCAAGAGCCTATATTTTTTTTTTGACAAATTACATAGGTAGAAAATATGAGCCTCGAATGAAATATAAATATATTCAAGCCATGATACAACCACTGAAATAAAATCATACCTCTTATGTATATATATATAATCAATTTACACAAATTACTGATGACGTAGAACATAATAATTACAGAGTCCAATAAAATACAGCAGGAATAAAACACAAAAAGGGGGAAGAGTAGTGACCCAGGGATAGGTACTACTAGCAGACAAAGCCGCAACCCCATGTACACATACGACGCTCGGAGTCCTAGTCAACAAGTCAGGCATCAATGCCTCCACGCAACTGCACTCGTACGTAGCCGAAGAAACCTTGTCCAAACGCCCCATCCAATCAACCAAAGTGTGGTCCCTCCTTATCTTCCTCACGATCTTTTATCAATATAAGTATAGAACAGACATACAAGAATATAGGAAAGAGGTGAGACACCCATCCTTCATTACCATTATTGGAAGTAAGAAAACAACACGGCAGCAAAGCGCCCGCCAAGCAATACAGATTATATATTCATCAATAACAACAAAGGAATTTATAATAAAAGTAATTCAATTCTAAGCAATGATCAGAGTCAATAATCACAGTGATACTTATAGTAAAGGTAGAACAACAATAAGCAATAACAGGCAGATCACAATAGTATTTCCAGAAATCAGCACCACAATCAGATAATCATTTACAGGTATTCATGTTCAACAGTTTATAAGACCAGGAATGAATGATGTATAATGCATGCTTTCCTAATTCCTACTCCATGGAGCTAGACTCAATCAAGCGGAGAGAAAGATCAGGAGACATGTCGTAACTCTACGCCGAGGCCAGTGCTATCAATAAATTTTCTCATGCGCAAATCATGGCATTGTACAGACATTCTACACTAGATCACGATATAGGACAGTGTCAAGTCCGGATCGTCGGTGTGTTTGCATCGGTTTGCCCCACGGCACAGAGGAGCTCTAAACTGTCCATGTGAGGGACCCGCACCCCGACGCCCCCGAGGTCATAACACGACCCACACTTGTCTATTCGCACCCGCACTAAGGTGTGTTCAATCTCCTAGGCAACTTGGCCTTACAACAGTCCACAAGACATTCACAATGCATAATACTCTATGCATGAACAAGTATGATCATCAATCTCATACAATTCCATAATATGCCACAATTGGCCAATATAAGCATCAATATACAAATAGTCACCCATATGGACCCATAACATTATAATATAAAGATCAAGTCAATTAATACATTCTTAGGTTCATTATGAATCCTAAATTAGAATTTGTCTCCCATTTCAAGGTTCACGTCTAATCCAATTCGTACAATTAATCAAATCTCCCAAGGTAATTTAAATTTCTTACATCTTGTAAATTGTTCAAGTTCTTAGGCCTCACACTCTCTTGTTCTTCATTCACTTGTATTTACCGTAAGCCTTATGACAATCTCGCTTTTAACCTTTTAAAGTTTATATAACCTTTGATTATATTAAATTCTTCCCATTTATTAATTATCCATTTTATTACATAGGTTTCTAATTGCATAACTACTTATGCTCCCAAATTACCAAAGTTACATACTTACACCTAAAAATGCCTTAGAGGCCGTGGCCTCACAATGGTTCCAATTCCAAATCCTTTCAAGCCAACATCTTGCATGTTATTTCTTTAATTCATTTAAGGTGTTTACTTATTAAATTATCTCACCAAGAACCCTAATTCCTTGGCCTCAAAACCGTAGCCATCACCTAGGCTTCAATTCCAAGTTTCTCTTCCACTAAATTCCATCTTGTTGCTTAATTAATCCTCATCTTATGCTTGTTACATATTAACCACAATTTATCCAATTCTTCCACCCCAAAACCGTGACCTCCCAATGGTGAATCCCAAATCACTTTCTTCCATTTCAAGTCTTCAAATCCATTCTTTCCTTCTCTTTTAGGTATTAACTTCTTGTCATTAGTTCACTTAGGTTTTTAGTTCATTAAAATCAATCCAAGCACCCAAGATTTAATGTCAAAACCGTGGCACCATGTTGAGGTAGGAAACTCCAAATTTTCCATTTAGCAACCCCAACATGATCAAGCACAATTTATATATCCAACATATTCAAGAGCATAATCAAGCATCAATCAAATTCAAGAATACTAAATCATACAAAATTTATTATTCAAGCAAGCATACAAGGATGGATTTCTCCATCAACACACATACAAAGTCTTCTCACCACCATAAGTGGTTGAAGTGAGTAGTCTCCCTCTCACCAATGTGTAGGAAACAAGAAGAACACCAAGGAAGCTTCTTGAATTTTCGGATTGCACCTCTCCAAAAACCCTAAAAATTCAACTTTGTTAAAACAACATCAAGGCTTGAAAAATGAACCATGGATGGTCATTAAAGAGACCATAATCACGAAAATAGAAGGAGAGGGAGAGTGGTCTTGAAACTTACCCAAAATGCTCAAAGTTGGAGCTTGAAGAAGATGATGAAAATGGAGGATTTTCAAGAAACTCCAAGAAGAAAAAGTGTTTAGAATGTTGAGAGGATTGAGAAAATGTATTTAGTTTAAATTTTTGTGATGGATGAGTGGTTGAGGAGAGGGCTGGCCGTGGAGCTTGGTAGAGAGAAGGAGGAGAAAATGTTGAAGAAGGAAGAAGAAGAAATGATGAGAGAGAAAGGGTTTTGGAAATTAATGAATTTTGTGTGATAAAATGAAATAAGGAAAAACAAATTTTCCTTGCTTTGGGGCTGCAATCAGCCGTGCAAAGAGAGAGAAGAGAGAGGGAAATTGGCTTCCAAGAGAAGCCAAAGCACATGGGTCAATGTTTGGTTCAAAGCTTTTAAGGAAGCTTTGATTATTTAACCATTAAATTTGAATTAAAGTAGATAGATTTGACATAAAGTAGATTACATTAGGATAATGTGATAGGATTTTTATTACACACTATTATCCAATAGATAATAGTTTACTAGAAAAATCCAACAGTCGAAATTATTATTTAATTAATCGACGGATGAATTTTTTCCATTTGTATTGATTTATTTTTATCTGTTAGAATTTCTCGAAAATTATGAAACCTCGTAAACTAAATGTGTCAAGTCTCGGGTTTAGTAAGATCCCCGTCGACATGTCCATAGTCCAAGGTTCTCGTGAGAAAACATCGCGTTTCTGCGATCGTTCTGAAATTTCAGTCAACAAGACGCATAAAAACGAGGAATATATTAAAATATTCGACTTGGAATTGAAATTTGCTCAAAAAATTCCCAGAAAATTCCGAAAATTGAAAATATTATAAAACGACTATTCGTCATATAATTTTCCAATTTTTGAAACTACTTGTTTTTTTTTTTTTAAAAAAAATTATCGTTTTCACGATATATACGAGTTTCGAGTTTCACGCAAAAAAAACGAGAAATATATTAAAATATTCAATAAAAAACCGTAAAAGGTCGTTTAGAAAAATTCCAGAAAAATTCACATAAATCACAAATATTAGAAAATGACTATTGGCGGTGAAACAATTAGTTTCGGAGCATTACGGTGGTCATGGATGACCTGAAGCAATTCTTTTCAGTGTGCACGTAAAACGAGAAATATATTAAAATATTCGTCATTTAGAAAAATTCTAAAAAATTCCTAAAAATCAAGAATATTATAAAATGATGAATTATGACCAAATAGGTATTTTTCGGGATGTTACAACACTCCCTTCAAATAGAAATTTCGTCCTCGAAATTTTCATCCCTTAGATCAAACATTAACGTGTTTCTTCATCTTATTTTCTTACCCTGAAGATTGTGTCTCTAGTTACGTCAATTTAGATCACCCTTACTAATGCGATCTCTATATCTTTGCGTTGCTTTATTCTTCTATTCTCAATCTTCACGAGAAGTTTCTCATAAATCGACTCTCTCTGAGAGTGAATTGCACCGGTTTAGTTTGATGACGTGGTTTTTTTTTATTTTTTATTTTTATTTTTATTTTTTTATATTATTATTATTTTTAAGACTAAGATGAGCTTAATCTGTTTAGGCTAAAAAAGGCTAAGTAAAATGAGCTAAAATGGGCCATAATTTTTTTGATTTTTTTCTCTTTTTTTTTTTTTTTAGTGACATATTTTCGCGATCGTGACATATGGAAGATATCATGGAGATTTAGAAAGAAAGGATGACAGAATCTGTTGACAAGCTATTGAACCAAACCCGAAACGAAATTTGATATAGTCCAAAGAATTTTGGAATGGGTTTATTAGTGACCCAGACAGGACGACACTGAAACTAGACGTCATACTCCTTCAAAAACTCTAATCACCTTTCCTGTCTCATGTTCAGCCCCTTTTTATCGAATGGATACTTCAGGTCCTTGTGATTGCTAAAGGCGTTGATCATAGCAAGCGTCTCCATATTCTCAGAGAAATCTTTAACTATGGCTAGCACCAAACCGTGAGTTAGGCAATTCCCAATGTGTCCTCAACTACCTTGAGGTGTAAGTCACAACTTTCCCAACCTTGCATGAACACATATCCTAGATTCTACTGTGAAGCATAAAATTCTCCAAACAGTTCCCTGGGATTAGGTAGAACCAATTCTGACGAGCATTCGAATGTCTCCTCGACCTTTAAAACCTTTCTTCACACACGTTAGTCCATAGAAGTTTTGATTCTCTTCTCGTAAACTGAGCAGAATATCCGGCTATCTTGGAGGATCCATTGATACTCCTTCAATCTATGTGTCTTCTTCGATAAAACTAATTAATTCCACCAGCTATGTGTCTCTTTTTCGGTCTCCGATCTTTCCTTTTGAAGAACTACTTCAATCTCTTGGGAATCCACAACAATTGGAAATTTCATGATCCAAAACTGAACCTTCTCAATTAAGAATCTGTACTCTGATACTTTGGCATTTACTCTCTCTCCTTTAAAGTCAGGAAAACTATGCCGAGATGTCCAACGTGTATCTCCATATTTTCGAGAATAGATCAGAATGTCATCATTAATGACAATGACAATTCTATTATAGGTAAGGACAAAGGATACAATTCATGTCACTCATGAATATGACAAGAGGATTTGTTATTCCGAACAGCATCACGAGACAACCATAATGCCCATAGCGCATTCGAAATCATTTCGGGGACATTCTCAATCTTTCACGAACTTAATGATGACCAGGACGCACATCTTTCTCCGAGGATACTCACCCTTGATCATAATCTCGTTCGCTTGACGATGGTGTTCATCTCACTGAGATGTCCCATTCTTCTCCTTAACTGACAGCACTGTAGTTCATCACAAGAAACTTACTGACTACAATGGTGACAGTCATATTCCCTTTCTCTTTTGTCCTCTACAAAAGGTAACACGTATCCTTGGATTTCTTTTCCCTCACAAAGCTTCAACTTTGTTGGCCGTTACGAACTCAAAAGCCTTAGTTTCGAAAATCACTAAGGTGTTGATCGAAACGCTCTAGCAGGTAATAATCGGGAAACGACCAATAATTTCTAGAATCATGGGCTCAAATAGATATGATTTTAGGTAAGCAAGATAGATCAACAAAAGATTCAGTCTTTAGTAGAAATAGAATAGATTACATAAACTTAGGTGTCAATGACAAGTCTTAGTAACAGAAATGGAAATAATTTAAGTTGAAGATAGGAAAGATACAGATGAATCCTAATGATCCATAAAGTTACAAATTGTAAAAGGAAGGGTTACCCCCAGAATTATACAGCACGATTACAAGATTGTCATTTGAGGCATAACTTCCACGGTTTAGATCTCCGAATTTTGAATTCTCAGCACCTCCCAGGGTATAAGTTCTGGCTTCTGCTTGTGGTTCTACAGCCTTTATAGCATTGACTGAAGAATTTGCCTTTGCTTGGTTGCAGTTGCGAGAGACGTGTCCAAGCTTTCCACATTTAAAACAGATTATCCCTTTGATCTTACACTCCCTCGTGAAGTGTTCCTTTCCGCATTTCATACATCTTGGCGAAGATGTCGGGATCTGACTAGATACACCGCCACTAGTACTTTGTCCAGGAATTGGTTGTTGTTGTTGTTGTTGTTTCCCTGATACCCGTGCGCATGGTTTTCGCTTAAACTGGTTAACTTTTCTATTATTCCTCCTTTGGAATCTAGGTAGTCCACGTTTGCCCCGAAGTCGACTTTCCTCCAATAGATTCTGAACCTCAACTTCCAACTCTCGTTGTTGCGTGATCCTCTGATCTTGGTAAGTTTCCATCTCAGCTACCATTTGCCTTTCTTCTGCAGTCGCAGCCATACTTCTATTGTCTTGTCCCGCGTTCACATGTATACGTCTGTCACGAGCCACTGCCCTTGCATGTCCATCAATGCGAGCCATTGAATCTCTCTGAAGACGGACATAATTACAACAAACAAAAAAAAATTACTTCAAACAATGTTATCTCCCTATGAAAACTAAACACAGAGAGTCACATAATTCACACAATTCAAGCAAGACAAGCTCAATTCCATACATCCTAACAATCTCCAGCTCGAACTTCTTCATTCTGCTTCCACAGCGTAATCCCTCGTAAGCCGTCAACTCCCAAACTGCTTCTCGAATCTGGTTTACACCAACTATTTCTTTCTTCAGAAGATCGGTTTTCCAAAACCTTTTGATCTCCTCACAGAAAAAAAATCATATTTTCCTAACACAGTACGCCTAGGTGAAGTCGTAGTTTCTTGTACACACAGAACATTACATATTGAGTAGGTCAGTCCTCAATATCATGCAACCGTATAACAGTAGCTATCAACATTCAACCTACAGCAAGCCATGCATTCCTTTCCCATCATCTCAAACAAGAGCCAAGGAAGTGCACAATAGACCAAATTCTAATATGCCTAAACATAGCAAGTCCATACCCCGGCTCAACAGGATGAACTGCTCTGATACCACCTAATGTAACACCCCTTGATGTAGCAACCGGAGCATAATCATCATTACACTATGGTTACTAAATCTAAGTGTGTCACAGTCATGATAACAGTAATTTAAATTCTCAAGAGCCTATATTTTTTTTTTTGACAAATTACATAGGTAGAAAATATGAGCCTCAAATGAAATATAAATATATTCAAGCCATGATACAACCACTGAAATAAAATCATACCTCTTATGTATATATATATAATCAATTTACACAAATTGCTGATGACGTAGAACATAATAATTACAGAGTCTAATAAAATACAGCGGGAATAAAACACAAAAAGGGGGAAGAGTAGGGACCCAGGGATAGGTACTACTAGCAGACAAAGCCGCAACTCCATGTACACATACGACGCTCGGAGTCCCAGTCAACAAGTCAGGCATCAATGCCTCCACGCAACTGCACTCGTACGTAGCCGAAGAAACCTTGTCCAAACGCCCCATCCAATCAACCAAAGTGTGGTCCCTCCTTATCTTCCTCACGATCTTTTATCAATATAAGTATAGAACAGACATACAAGGATATAGGAAAAGAGGTGAGACACCCATCCTTCATTACCATTATTGGCAAGAGAAAAAAAGACGGCGCAAAGCGCCCGCAAGCAATACTGATTATATATTCATCAATAACAACAAAGGAATTTATAATAAAAGTAATTCAATTCTAAGCAATGATCGAGTCAATAATCACAGTGATACTTATAGTAAAGGTAGAACAACAATAAGCAATAACAGGCAGATCACAATAGTATTTCCAGAAATCAGCACCACAATCAGATAATCATTTACAGGTATTCATGTTCAACAATTTATAAGACCAGGGATGAATGATGTATAATGCATGCTTTCCTAATTCCTACTCCATGGAGCTAGACTCAATCAAGCGGAGAGAAAGATCAGGAGACATGTCACGTAACTCCTAGCCGAGGCCAGTGCTATCAATAAATTTTCTCATGCGCAAATCATGGCATTGTACAGAAATTCTACACTAGATCACGATATAGGACAGTGTCAAGTCTGGATCGTCGGTGTGTTTGCATCGGTTTGCCCCACGGCACAGAGGAGCTCTAAACTGTCCATGTGAGGGACCCGCGCCCCGACGCCCCCGAGGTCATAACACGACCCACACTTGTCTATTCGCACCCGCACTAAGGTGTGTTCAATCTCCTAGGCAACTTGGTCTTACAACAGTCCACAAGACATTCACAATGCATAATACTCTATGCATGAAAAAGTATGATCATCAATCTCATACAATTCCATAATGTGCCACAATTGGCCAATATAAGCATCAATATACAAATAGTCACCCATATGGACCCATAACATTATAATATAAAGATCAAGTCAATTAATACATTCTTAGGTTCATTATGAATCCTAAATTAGAATTTGTCTCCCATTTCAAGGTTCACGTCTAATCCAATTCGTACAATTAATCAAATCTCCCAAGGTAATTTAAATTTCTTACATCTTGTAAATTGTTCAAGTTCTTAGGCCTCACACTCTCGTGTTCTTCATTCACTTGTATTTACCGTAAGCCTTATGACAATCTCGCTTTTAACCTTTTAAAGTTTATATAACCTTTGATTATATTAAATTCTTCCCATTTATTAATTATCCATTTTATTACATAGGTTTCTAATTGCATAACTACTTATGCTCCCAAATTACCAATGTTACATACTTACACCTAAAAATGCCTTAGAGGCCGTGGCCTCACAATGGTTCCAATTCCAAATCCTTTCAAGCCAACATCTTGCATGTTATTTCTTTAATTCATTTAAGGTGTTTACTTATTAAATTATCTCACCAAGAACCCTAATTCCTTGGCCTCAAAACCGTAGCCATCACCTAGGCTTCAATTCCAAGTTTCTCTTCCACCAAATTCCATCTTGTTGCTTAATTAATCCTCATCTTATGCTTGTTACATATTAACCACAATTTATCCAATTCTTCCACCCCAAAATCGTGACCTCCCAATGGTGAATCCCAAATCACTTTCTTCCATTTCAAGTCTTCAAATCCATTCTTTCCTTCTCTTTTAGGTATTAACTTCTTGTCATTAGTTCACTTAGGTTTTTAGTTCATTAAAATCAATCCAAGCACCCAAGATTTAATGTCAAAACCGTGGCACCATGTTGAGGTAGGAAACTCCAAATTTTTCATTTAGCAACCCCAACATGATCAAGCACAATTTATATATCCAACATATTCAAGAGCATAATCAAGCATCAATCAAATTCAAGAATACTAAATCATACAAAATTTATTATTCAAGCAAGCATACAAAGAGCATACAAGGATGGATTTCTCCATCAACACACATACAAAGTCTTCTCACCACCATAAGTGGTTGAAGTGAGTAGTCTCCCTCTTACCAATGTGTAGGAAACAAGAAGAACACCAAGGAAGCTTCTTGAATTTTCGGATTGCACCTCTCCAAAAACCCTAAAAATTCAACTTTGTTAAAACAACATCAAGGCTTGAAAAATGAACCATGGATGGTCATTAAAGAGACCATAATCACAAAAATAGAAGGAGAGGGAGAGTGGTCTTGAAACTTACCCAAAATGCTCAAAGTTGGAGCTTGAAGAAGATGATGAAAATGGAGGATTTTCAAGAAACTCCAAGAAAAAGTGTTTAGAATGTTGAGAGGATTGAGAAAATGTATTTAGTTTAAATTTTGTGATGGATGAGTGGTTGAGGAGAGGGCTGGCCGTGGAGCTTGGTAGAGAGAAGGAGGAGAAAATGTTGAAGAAGAAGAAGAAGAAATGATGAGAGAGAAAGGGTTTTGAAATTAATGAATTTTTGTGATAAAATGAAATAAGGAAAAGCAAATTTTCCTTGCTTTGGGGCTGCAATCAGCCGTGCAAAGAGAGAGAGAAGAGAGAGGGAAATTGGCTTCCAAGAGAAGCCAAAGCATATGGGTCAATGTTTGGGTCAAAGCTTCTTAAGGAAGCTTTGATTATTTAACCATTAAATTTGAATTAAAGTAGATGATTTGACATAAAGTAGATTACATTAGGATAATGTGATAGGATTTTTATTACACACTATTATCCAATGGATAATAGTTCTGATTGACAAGTCGGTATTTAATTAATCGACAGATGAATTTTTCATTTGTATTGATTTATTTTTATCTGTTAGAATTTCTCGAAAATTATGAACCTCGTAAACTGTGTCAAGTCTCGGGTTTAGTAAGATCCCCCGTCGACATGTCCATAGTCCAAGGTTCTCAGAGAAAACATCGCGTTTCTCTGGTTCTGCTCAGCGCGCACGCAAAACGAAGAATATATTAAAATATTCGACGGTTCCGGAAAATTCCCAGAAAATTCCCAAAAATTGAAAATATTATAAAACGACTATTCGTCATATAATTTTCCAATTTTTGAAGCACTACAGTCGTTTTCACGACTCTGCTCGAGTTTTACGCAAAACGAGAAATATATTAAAATATTCGTCGTTTCCGAAAAATTCCAGAAAAATTCACATAAATCACAAATATTAGAAAATGACTATTGGCGGTGAAACAATTAGTTTCCGGAGCGTTACACTGACCTCAGCAATTCTCAGCTTAGTGTGCACGTAAAACGAGAAATATATTAAAATATTCGTCGTTTCCGAAAAATTCTATAAAAATTCCTAAAAATCAAGAATATTATAAAATGATGAATTATGACCAAATAGGTATTTTTCGGGATGTTACAATCCGGACCGTGACACTATCCATAATCACGATCTGGTGTAGATTATCTGGTATAATGCCTTATATATATAATGGTTAGACTGTATAGCACCTGGCCGAGGCAGCCGTGGTACGTACATGTTCTTCTAGATCATTCTCTCTGACGTTTGTGTATAGCTCCATGGAGTAAGAACGAATGTGTGTATATATGCATATTTGGTCTGCATCATAATGTGATAATTATATTGATCTAAGATATTATGTATGATGTGATGACATGATTTGATGTATAAAATTCTATATCTGTATGTACTGTCGTTTTCTATACTACCATGCTAGTAATGATGTAGATTGTCTCACTTCTGTGTATGCATTCTATGTTATTATTATGTTCTGTAAAGATTTTGAGGAAGGAGAAGAGGAGCAACCTCCGGGTTGTCAGTATGAGAAGGAACAACATTCTTGTGATTAATGCGTAGAGGGCGAGCCTCTAGATCATCCTTATTGCTTGGATTGATTTGACGTGACATGGCGCTACTGATTTTTTTGGGATTCATGAAGCTAGAGTTCCAAGGGGGCTCTGAAGCCTAGCGTCTTCATATGGATAGAGAGATTGTGGTTTATGTGGGACGATTGACTGTGTCCCTCAGTAGGGAATACGATGGAGTTCTTACATTTTCTACTGTCGTTTATGTACACTTAGAGTTACCTTTATCTATTAGGCGCTATTGGGGTGGTTGTTTCCATGACCCTAGCGAGCTTAGTAGTATATCGACTGCACAAACTCCTGTCTATTGGACTATGCATTATCCTGGTTTCTTGTTTTCTGAGGAGCTAGAGGAGGATCCATCTGAGGATCAAAACTTCTAGTTTTATACTTGGGCTAGTTTTTTTTTTTCTGTTAGATGTTATGTATATGGGTCTTTTGATACAAAACATATGTATAATTATGGTGTGTATGTATTAGTTTGTTTTATGTCATGTTCTGTTTAATTTATTAAATTACGTTATCCGCAAAAAGAAAAATTTTATAACTCGAATTATTATTATTTAATAAATGTTTTACAACTTGGGTAAGATTTTATTATAATTCGTCGTAAATGTAATGCCCTACGGAGGGACTTGCAAAATCCTTAGAGAAATTGTATGTGAGCAACAATTGATTAGATTAAAGAACTTGATCAATTTAAAAGAATGAAGCTTGAATGTTACAAATACCCAAGAGAATGAAAGAGCATTCGGAAGGAATTCAAATGACAAGCATGAAATTTTATCCGAAGAACGTGCATAAACTAAGTCTGTCTCATGACTGACAAAGTTATCATCTTTAACAATGGTCACTTGGTCCACGAACACCACTCTCGTACTTCGGAAGCTTTGTCGTATGTCACAAAGGGGGACCCCTTCCACTTTAGGTTCTCGATTTTCTAACTGAGCCAACCACTTCCCCTTAGCTTGAGGTTAGGGAAAGGCGTACTCATCAACCATGTTTATGCCCCCTTGTCAAACAGATGGCATATTTGCACCTGTTGTGTATCCATTAGATTCTGGAGAATCTACCTGAATTCATCACATTCTTCAATAGAGTACCCTACCTTCTCGTGGATATTAAACATCATTTCATCATCATGGACCCTTTTCATCTCAACTTGGTTTTGTATGAACCCAAATTTGCAAAGTTCTCTTAAAATAACTCTCATGGGAGTTTTTATGCCAGTTACCCGACTTATGAGACATTTCCAGAAGACTTCTCTATGACATTAACTTCAGAATCTCCATGATGAGGCAAAGGATTGCAGCCTACATTAGGAGTTCTTTTTTTGAAGTTCAACCATTTGGTATTGATCATGTCTTGCACTTCTACAATTTTCTGTTGAGTGGCCTAAAGCCCCAGCATGGTAGTCATACTTAGCGTTTGGGTCAAATCCTTTTGGGTATGGGGGTTCCAGATGAGTTGTGGAAGTAGCTCAATGTAGGTCATGGGAATTAGGTCAAATTGAATTGGTTTCCTTTCTTGGTTGGCTGGCAGCCTCTTTGGTTTGTATTTAGGTTTTTGGGTCTATGGTTGGGTTAATTGAGATGGCATGGTAGGGAGTGTTTGGTTTAGGATGGGAGGTTGTGTATCATAAGGGATCATTAGGTGGTATGGTTGAGGGTATGGAGCTTGGGAGACATTAGCAATGTATAGGTTATAAGGTATATAGGGACATTGGAAGGATGGTTGATGGTTAATAGGTGCTTGGTTAGGTTTTTCTTGGGTAAAACTTCTTTGATCGAAAGTAATAGCATGGACTTCTCCTTCTTTTTACTTCTCTATTGGGGGCCTATTGGCGCTAATCGTCCTTTACGAACTTTCATTGATCTTCCTATTTCTCATTCCTCCCTCGATTCTTTCTCCAATGATGACCATGTTTGAGAAATTAGATGACACATTTCCTATCATTTTATCATAGAAGGGTGATTGGAGAGTGTCGATGAACATGGCCACCATTTCTTTTTCTGTCAGTGGGGGTTTGACCTGAGCAGCTATTTCTCTCCACCACTGAGCATATTCCTTAAAGGTTTCAGCTTCCTTCTTAACCATATTCTGCAACTGTAATATATTTGTTGCCATATCGATGTTGTATTTATATTGCTTGAAGAAAGCATTGGCCAAGTCCTTGAAACATCATATATAGGCACATTCAAGGTGTGTGTACTAATTAGAAGTTGCCCCAGTTAAACTGTTTTGGAAGAAATGGTTCAACAACTTGTCATTATGAGCATGTGAAGTCATCTTGCGGATGTACATGGTCATATGGTTCTTTGAACAAGTGATTCCCTTATATTTGTCAAAATCTGGGACTTTAAACTTAGGGGGAATCACCACACCTGGGACAAGGCAGAGTTCTGAGGCATCCAGAAGACCATATTTACTTGCTCCCTCTATAGCTCGTAGTCTCTCTTCAAGAACTTCCTAATTTTTCCTTGGATTGAAGGCCTTCCGCTGAAAAGTTCAGAGTTGATAATTAGGAGATCATCAAGTTTTCCATAACCTTGGAGTCTCCTTTAAAGTAATTTTGTAGTGCTAATCCTTTAGCTCTGCCCAAGGTTTTAGGATGACCTTTTTGTAAAACAGGCTTACATATTTCCTTTCCAATAATTGCTATTAATGAAATGCATCTTAAGTTTTCTAATTTCTCATCCCATAGCTTTCATCCCGCTATTATAATGACCTTCTATTCACTTCATCTTTCTTGTGTTAACATCACTTAATGCAGATCTAAAAGTGACTCTCTTGAAAGTGGCAGTGTTAGTATCTTATCATATAATTTTGAACACCTTGTTAATCATGCCGATGAGGATAATGAGGATGGTTGGGAAACTTCGTCTAAGCTAGTAAGGTTACTAGAACAAGAAGCTAAAGAAATCCAACCTCATGAGGAACCAATTGAAGTAATTTACTTGGGGACAAAAAATGATGAGAAAAGTAGTTAAAATTGGCACATCCATGAAAGAAGATGAGTGAAGCAAGTTGGTCAAGTTCTTATCTGATTATTGCAACATTTTTCGCATGGTCGTACCATGACATGCCTGGATCTGAGCATAGTTTCCTACAAAATTCCGCTATACCCCAATGCTAAGGCGGAGAAGTAGAAATTGAGGAGAATGTATCCTGAATGTCTTTAAAGATCAAGGAGGGAGTCACCAAGCAATTGGAAGAAGGATTTTTGAAAAGAAACAAATAAGTAATCACTTGGTGTGCACTATATTTTTGTCTCGAAATTAAAGTTTTGAAAATAAGCAATCATAATTTGAAAATGAAGATTGACCATCTTTCTCTATCCTTTACAAAATCTCATCATCCCTTATTACCCCATTTTGTGAGCTTGAAAAATTTATTTAAAGAACCTTGAACAAGGATCACCCCTATACTAGGGGTTAGCATAAAGTAAAAAAATTGATTTCTAAAAAAAGAAAAAAAAAAGTAGAAGATGATGGAAAATGAAATGACTCATAGCAAAGGCAAATGATGAAGTGAAAAAGTAAGCGAAAAGTATTAGTACTCTTAATAATGTCAAAGGTAATTGACAAAGCTTACTAAAGATCCTTGGTCTCATTCAACCCTTAAATACTTATTTGAGCCTTATATCCTTCCTTTCATAACCCTTAACCTTGGCCACATTGCAAGCCTCAAAAAGTCCATTCTGATCAATGAAGGGTTATTTTTATTTTCATTAACTTTAATTTTGAGACAAAAGGTTCATGCTCTTTCGAGTTTTTAATTCCTTGCTTCTATATACAAAAAAAAAAAGGAAAAAGCATGGCCCGCTAGGTTGAAAACCTGAAAAGGTTGCTTAGGTAAAAGTTAGAGCAACCTGGTAGGTTGAAAAATTGAAAAAGCAACCTAGGAAAAAGTTAGGGTCCAAAAATGAAATGACAATAGTGCTTGATATGACAAAGGAAGTGAGACTTGAACAACTAAGTCTCCACACTAGGGTGGACAAAATCTCTGCACTAGAGCAAACTAAGTTTCCGTACTGGGGCAAGCTAAATACCCCCAACTGGGATAGTCAAAGACCTCAAAGGCTGGTTAATGGGTGTTCAAATTGGGTATATGGAGGATTGGCGCTGATTACGTTAAAGGGTTTCATTGGAAGAATTGAAGACCTTTGCCCTCACCATCTCTCTGTAAATTTTATATTGATAACCACAATATTACTTTCTTTTTACCATTTCCATTTCGATGCAATATTGTCATGTTTTCACCTTTGCCTTTTATTTGACTCAATATGCATTTTTCTAATGAACATATATTGGAATGTGAAATGTGTGATATTGTTATTAGAGCACTAAGAATTGCTAATGACTTGAAAGGTATTGGAAGCACAATGAACTCCCAATAATGTTGTGAAAAAAGGGGAGAATATGATGAATAAGCAGGTCACTATCACATCTAATGCACAACTCTAGGGTCATCCTAGTTGGACATTTAAACCGTCGGCTGAATAGACAAATGAAGAGTTGCCAACAAATCTCATTCCAGTTCATCTTTGAAAATGATTGCAATCATGTCCTCAGGGTTGTAGATGTAACATCCTCTTCAACATGTTAGACTTGTAAATGGTTACAGAGGTAACTTAATACTTGCTTAACATGTCTGTGTAGTTTCGTGATAATCTGAGTTAGTTTAGGCATTTTATTGCAAGCCGAAAAGTGAAAAATAACTTAAAATGACCCAGATATTAGCTTAAATGGCTTAGGTAATGGAAATGGATGTGCATAATTTATTTCTAAGTCACAAATGTGTATTCTGTGATGTGGTTAAAGTTTGAGAATTTTCGGAGTCAGTCTGGTATTTTTAGGCATATTGGTTGTCTATTTAAAGTCGTAATGACTAGTCACAAATATAGAAAATGATGATTTTGGTGAAACAATATTTTTTATGAATCATATGATTTATTTTAAAGTTGTTGAAACTTGAAAAACTTAATTTACCTAAAGTTGAGTGTTTTTAGCATATCGAGAAGTATCAGTATGATATCCCTTCGCCCTTAACAATCCACAGATTGCAGCCCTTATTTTTTACCCTTATATGTGATATTTCAACCAAGTTTTTGCTTGTTTCTCATGCACTCTCTACGGCTAAAAGCAGAACAAAGAGAGAAGGAAGTGAAAGGAGAAAAGAAAGAAAGGAAGAAGAGGAAAGCTAAGGGGAAAGGGAAGAAGAGGAAAGCTAACGGGAAAGGAAAGCTTAAAGATTTATGATCTATTCCATCATCATCTCCATCACCATAGAAGCTTGAGGAACTCAAGGTAAGGGTTCTTGAGCTCAACTTCATCTTTTTCCTCAGTTTTCCATGTTAGGTTTACTTGAGGTTTAATATGTCAAAATGAGTTCTTGTGGTGTATTATGTGATTTTCTTGCTTCGATGAGTTATAAATGTTGTTTATGACTTATTTATGCAAAGAGTTTGGGTTAGAAACCAAAACTATCCATTTTGGACCTAAAATGCTTAAAGTGTAGGTTTTGGGGTTTTGATGGATGATATTGTGTTTTGATCCAATTTTGATGAAATTAATTAGTGTTTTATGTTTCCTTCATGTTTGTAAATTTGTTTGGGACTTAAAACCACCAAAAAACAGATTTGGAATAATCAAATTTCGTGTGTGGCACCAATGGAATAATGCCACACTTCTGCAGAATTCTACAGAAGCTGTTGTCTCGAGATCACGCCTAGGCATGACAAATTCACACCTAGGCATGGGTGTTCAGGTTTTTTAGTCAGGCGAGACAGAGAGGGTCACACCTAGGCGTGAGTACCAGGATTTTTCAGGATTGTATTCTTGAGGTTTTGGCATTTCTTAAGTATTGGGGTCATTCTTATATGCTTTCCTTAGTGTGTTGGGACACAAATGGGGGTAATTCTTGGAGAGAATAACTATATAGTATATACCTAAGAGTGGTGGAACCTTAGGAAAATCTTTGAGTTAGAATGCCTTAGGGATAATCTAAAACTTTGATTAACATAAGGTTGACTTGGAAATCACTTGTGAAGTGATGGTGAGAAGTTTTAGATAAGGAAATACTAGTTACATAGTTCTTGCTACCTTATGCTATAGGTGATGCTAGGACCTATAAGTATTAGTATTGGATAGTCACTTGGTAATGAAAATTTTGTGATATGTCTTAATTGTGAATTAAGATAGTTCTTTATACTTAGTTTTCAAACTTGATACTTGTTAGTTTCTTATGTATTGTAACTTATCATGGTGTGCACAACCATATGGTCAGAGAACAAGGTGTTGATCTAGATTCTCATAGCAGGTATGCTATTGTGGTCAGGGTTACCAATATGGGGGTGATAATAGTACTCTGGCATTGGTGAGGGGAAGGTGTTTACCTATTACCAAGTGGGATTTAGGCTTTTGAGCTTGTCCTACTTTGTATATACAAGAGACGAAGGTTTTTGGGAAATTAAGCAAGTAGCTTATGTTTTCAAATCTTAAAACCTGCATTAGCATTGCATAATCATTTTATTAGAACTTTGTTTGAGCATAATCATTCCTCATAACATAAAGTATTGCATGATTGACAATTGTATGGGCAGTTGTCATTGCTTGATCGTTTGATTGGTTAGTTGTTTATTGATAGTATCTTAGCATTGTATGGACGATCTTTTGATGTTGTTGATTTTTGGATATTATATTATATAGAATATTAATGTGTTCAATTCATTGTTTATTGTAAATGATTAACTGCTAGTCTTGGTATGCGAAATACTGAGAAATTTTGATTTCTCACCCCTATGTACTTCATGTAAATCCAGGTGAATACCCTCCAAAAGGAAAGGGCAAGGAAAAGAAGAAACAAAAGACTTAGTCTAGTAGTTTTGCTTCTTGTTGGATCAGTTTGTGTATTAGTATCTTTCTGGTTGTATGTAAAAGTTGATGTATACAATATGGGTTGTTAGCCAGTAATATATGTATATAAGATCTTTTTACCATTCGAGGCTTTCTATAATAACTATAAAGGTTACTATGGATTTTATTTATATGCATTCTTAGAAGTGACACGCTTAATGTGATTTATCTTGAAATATTCCTTGTATTTTACGAAAAATTGTATTAATGTGTTACATTATGGTATCAAAGCAGTTCATCCTGTTGAGCCAGAGTATGGACTAACTATGCTTTGGCATATTCGGAATTCTTTTGTTTGTTATGTATTTCTTTGTCCCTTGTTTGAGTATTGGATTGTTAATAGCTAGTGTTACACAGTTACATGATATTGAGGACCGATCAACTTAATATGTATTATTCTGTGTGTGCAGGAAACTATGGCACCAAAACGGCAAACCCATAAGACAAGGAATTTGTCTAATGAAGACCTAGTATGGCTAGAGCCTTTATGGCAATGGCTGATGCATTGAGGGACCAAATAGCCACTCATGTTGAAGCTATGAGAGAGCAAACAACTACGACAGATAGGATGTTTGAAAGAATGTCGGCGACTCAACATCAACCACTTACACCACCACCACCACACCATCAAGGGCAACCAGACCAAGAGGTAGTTGGGAGAAATCAAATTTTCCAGAATCTCTTGGAATTCAGGAAATCGAATTCGTCTTCCTTCAAAAGGGAGTACGAGTCAGTCAGAGCTGGGAGTTGGCTCAAAGAGATAGAGAAGATTTTTACGGTCATGGCTTGTTCAAATGAACAAAAGGTGCTTTTTGCTACTTATATGTTGGAGGGTGAGGCAAAGGATTGGTAGGTAGACACCAAGAGAGCTCTTATGGCACCAAGGACTCTTATTTCATGGGAGGTCTTTAAGAGATCATTTCTGAGAAAATTCTTTCTGCAAAACCTACAGAATGCCAAAGAGATAGAATTTCTTAGGTTGGAGAAAGGGAATATGTTTGTTGTCCAGTATGTGGCCAAATTCAATGAATTATCTAAGTTCTTGTCTTGTATCAGGCTTAACCCAGATGAGTCCTGGAAGTGCGTTAAGTTTGAGGAAGGACTGAGGGAAGACATTCAAAATGCCATCCTGCCGCTTGAGATTTGAGACTTTGATTAACAAATGCAGGATAATTGAAGGGCATTCAAGGAAGCTTTCAGTGGAGCCCAAGTCATAAGACTTCCAAAAGAGGAAGCGGGGTGATGATAAGGTCAAGAAAGGGACTTCTAAATCTAGTTTCACTCAAGACAAGGGTAAGCAGATTCAAAAGTAGTTTGTGGGACCTAAGTGTCCTAAGTGTGGAAAACAACACGGAGATCGACCTTGCTCAGTATGCTTTGTCTGTGGGCAACCTAGGCATTATGCTAAGGACTGCCCATCAAAGAAGGAAGTGGTGCCTACCTAGAAACCACAAGCCAGAGGGAAAATGTATACTTTAGGTGGTGAATAGGTGACTCAGTCTTCTGATCTTATCGAAGGTAAATGCATTATTCACAATCATCTTTTAACTCTGTTATATGATTCGGGAGCATCCCACTCCTTTATTTCTTTTGATTGTGTGAATGAGCTGGATTTGCCTGTGTCTGAACTTTCTTATGACTTATCTGTATCTATAGCCACTAGTAAACTAGTTACAACATCTAGAGTGTGTCTTGATTGTTGTGTAAAAAAGAAGGATAGGACTTTTCGTGTAAATCTTATATGTTTACCTCTTGTAGCTATTGATGTCATCCTTAGCATGGATTGGTTGTCCTCTAACCATGTAGTGTTGAACTGTTCAGAAAAATCCTTTGTTTTCTTGTCAGATATACCTACCAGAGTCGTTTCATTTGAGTTTATGTATCTCGATGCAAATCAGGTCAATCTTTGCTTGAAGGAGGGATCTCTAGGATATATTCTTATGTTTTCACTAAGTGCTGAGGTTAAACAAAGCATAGGTGAAATATCTATGGTGAGTGAATATCCTAAAGTTTTTCCAAGTGATATAGTAGAGTTGCCACCTAAGCGAGATATAGAGTTTACTATAGACTTAGTGCCTGGGACAAGACCTATCTCTATAGCACCTTATAGAATGGCACCACTAGAGTTAGCGGAACTCAAGAAACAAATTGAGGATTTGTTAGATAAGCACTTCATTAGGCCGAGTGTTTCTCCGTAGGGAGCACTTGTGTTACTAGTGACGAAAAAGGATGGTACCAAGAGGCTTTGTGTGGATTACAGATAGCTAAATAAGGTGACCATTAAAAATACATATCCGTTGCCTAGGATAGACGATCTAATGGATCAACTAAGAGGAGCTGCAGTTTTCTCAAAGATTGATCTTAGCTTTGGTTATCATCTGATAAGAGTTAGAGAAGAGGATATCCCTAAAATTGTTTTCAAAACTATGTATGGGCATTATGAGTACCTCGTGATGTCCTTTGTGTTAACAAATGCTACGACAATATTCATGGATTACATGAACAAGATCTTTAGACCCTACCTGGATCAGTTAGTTGTAGTGTTTATAGATGATATCTTAATCTATTCTAAGACAATGGAGGAGCATGAGCAACATCTGAGGATAGTGTTCGAAATGCTTAAGGAGAATAGGTTGTTTGCTAAACTATCGAAGTGTGAGTTCTAGCTTTCGCAAGTTCAGTTTTTGGGACATGTGATATCTCAGGGAGGGATTTCTATGGACCCAAGCAAGATTGATGCAGTGTTGTAGTGGGAGAGACCCACCACTGTGACAGAGATCAGAAGCTTCATATGTAACACCCCGAGAATACATAATTTATTTGTTTTGGTCGCTCCTCTAGGCTGTGGTAACTGGCAACACACTAGTGATCTTGACACGCACTATATTTAATCAAGATCTTGTAAAGACTGTTTAGTACAATGCCTATAGTGCACAACGTTGGACTGTGTACTACTACACGGCGTTAGACTGTGGGCTATAGACACGACGTATGATAGTACAATAGTTTGGTTGGGTAGCCTGAGGTAATGATAGTTCTTTACGGATCATTCTCTCTGATGTCTGTGTTTTAGCTCCATGGAGTAGGAATGAGTCTGTGTATATTTGCATATGTGGTATGCATTTTAATGTGGTTATTTATATTCAATATTGAGATATTCTGTATTATGTGTTGATATGAGTTATTATGCATGACGTGACAATATGGTTTATTATATCAATTGTTATATCTGTTATGGTAATATTATTGCTGTTCATTTTATTACAATATATGTTTATTGGAATTATTTGTAAATTGATAACATGATTATATTTGTGATATTTGTGGGTATGGAATGACTTTGTCATTCGTATCATTCTTTGCTGTCGTACTGGTATTGGTGAAAGGGGATCTCACCTCTTTGCTATATTACTTTGTTGTGTTTGTATTGTTAAATTCGTATAGTAGGTGAAACAAGTTTCTTAGACTTACCGGAGGCGATGTTCTGAGATCGGTGACGACATCGAGGACCTTCCAAGTTTCGACAACAAGCAGTTTGGTGGAGAAACGAAACACATATGTTGAGTTTTCTCGTTAGTGTTGTTACTGTGCTATTAAGTAGGACCCATCATTGGGCTTACTACTGTTTCTTTGAGTCTGTAAATTTTATATTTTAAAATGTTATTGAATATTATGTGATACAAGTAATATGTGTGTTAATCAGTTTAGTTTAGTTTCTGTTTTACTTATAATTTTTGGTAAGTTTATGTTTCCGTGAAAAGAAATTTTAAAATCCATCTTTTAGAACTCAAAGCTTTTACGAAATGGTTTTTCAAGTTTTAAGTTTTTAGTCGAAAATGTGATGCCCTATGGAGGGTGTTACATTAGTTGGTATCAGAGCACGGTTAGAGTCTTTTTGGGATTTGTGGTTAGGTCTGTCTTGTTTGTGATGTGTGACTCTCTGTGATTGGACTCTGAAAGGAGACAATGTTTGTTTGAAATGGTTACTTTGGTTTCCATTGTATTTTGGTTCATCCGTCTTTGAAGAAAGGCGATGGCTCATGGTAGACGTACGCGTGTGGAAGCAGGATGTGATAGCAGTGATATGACTGCAACTATGAAAGTGATGCAAAGAACAGCTGAAGGAACGATATAGCAGGGCCAAAGGATTGCTTAGTAACAGGAAACGGTAGCTGAGATTTAGAATCAGACAAAGTTGGATAAATCTCAGAATACGAGATTTCATAACGTTGGACCATATTGGTTCCGAAGGAGGAAAAAATCGTAAGGCCAAGTGATTCTAGTGAAAAACGTATTCATAATCATTGGGAAATCAACAACAGCAACAATCTCGTGGAGGAAGTTCTAGTGGTATCAAGTTTGGTTAGACTATGACATCTGCACCAAAATGTTGGAAGTGTGGGAAAGATCATCTAGCAGGGGACTATATAATCGAAGGAAATCATCTGTTTCAAGTGTGGAATGTCCGGCCATCTTGCTAGAGAGTGTATTCCGCCAAGGACGAAGTCATCTGTTAGTAACGTACGTGCTTCAACATCTCAAGTAGAATGGAGCGTCGATTCTCCAAGTGGAGCAAAAGCACCCCAGATTGAAGACCTAAACAAAGAAGATTGTGTCACAAAAGATGATCCTTTAACTATACTGTATACTTTTGAGGGTAACCCATTTCTTTATGGCGTATAATTGTGTGGGCCAATTAGAGTTATCTGTGTCTTCATTATCTTTTGACCTGGTTATTTTTACTTTTATTACTAAAACATGTGGTTGAGAACTTGAGTTGCTTAAACCATCCTAAACTTGTTAAATGACTGAATTTTTCTGTTTGTTTATTGACGAGCGCCGAACTCAGTCAAAATTATAACTGAAGTTATTACCTAAGCTTGTAGCATAGTGACAACACTGGATCATCTCCACGAGGATTATAGATGCAATTTAATCAAATCAAGTGAAAGTTAGCAAAGGGGGGAGAGTTTAAGATCGTACTTAACAAAATTAACGGAAGAAATGACAATTAAAGATAGTCAATTTAGAAACCTATCAAGAGTGGATTCAATCATGACCCTTCATAAAATACTTGAAGCGCAATTGAATTGTTAATTTGGATCTAACCGAATGCATCAAATCCAAAATTCATACTGGACGATCGTCTAGAATTCAATTAACAAGTGATAAACACAAATGTAATCGCACCATTCATGAAAATCTATGTTAATTTCAAGTACCGAATTCAATTAACTTAGGCACAAATCGGTAACCTAACCTCTTCAAGTTTTCGTGATTAATTTAGATCAATCAGTTCTAAGTTTCATCACAAATCTCAATCTTCATTTATGTGATTAGTTTAGATCAATTAGTTCTAAGTTTCATCACAAATCTCAATCTTAAACCAAGATCAAATCAGATCAACATAAATAGAATCATCATTCATGCATTCAAGATCAAGAAGAAAAGAAAGAAGAAGAAAAAGGAATTCAATTACAAATCAAATACAATGCATAACCAATGTCTCAAGAATCCAAACCACAATCTCTTCAAGAGTTCTAAATTGACCCAAAGTAGCTTAGCCCTCCATTACCATGAAGGGGAGCATCAAAATATACAAAACTATGAGAAACTATGAAGAAGCAAGAAGAAACTTAGAGAGAAATGAAGGAGAATACATGAAAGAAATGATAACCAATGGTGCCTTTTATATAAGTCTAGGATAACAAAATGACAAAGGGGAGTGAGTGGATGAGTGGGTGAGTGAGTGGAGTGTTTGAGTGGAATGGTTGAGTGGGTTGGTTTAGTGGATTGGTTTAGTGGATAAAAATGAGTGGAATGGTTAAGTGGGTTGGTTGAGTGGAAAATGCCAAAGGACTTTTGGTGAGTGGGAAATTATGGACATGAATGGGTGAGTGGATGGATTCGGTGGATTAGTGGATGAGTGGGTGGAGTGGTTAAGTGGTTGGATTAATGCATGAGTGGATGAGTGGGTGGATTAGTGGATGGATGAGTGGGTGGTTGAGGACAAAAATTTCGTGTCTGACTTGGAAGCCAAAAATGACCAACTATACTTCAGATCCACGAAAAGTGCTCTTCATGAAAGTTGTAGATCCTTGTCTTGGCTATAAAATGGATAGCTGGTTGTCCAATTTGGCTTCCTTCAGTCCATGATATGTCCCAAATACCGTAGGTTGCTCAAAAACTTCAGCTCCTCTGTTCCGACTTGCAAGCTCAAAATGACCTACCAGACTTCCTTTTTTCAAAAAGTGTTCTTATGAAAGTTATTTGGATCTTGACTATCTACTGTCCAAATTTGAGCCCATCTTCATTATTACATCTTGAGATATGATTTTATGAGTGCACACTGTTCGGATTCTACTAATAGAACCCGTATTCTGACTTCCATGTAAACTTAGGTCCTTTAGACATCTTTTTGGGATGAGCTCTTCATCAAAGTTGTAGAGCTTCCTCTTAGCTTTCCTACAAGGTAAAATTCATGTTCATCAGATATTAGGAACTCAAGTTATGGCCAAAATACAGAAACAGTGTCAAATCTCAATAATGCTGAAAATATTCAATTAGGACCAAATTGAGCTCAAACTCACAAAATCATACCAAACTCAATCAATTAAGAATATAGAGAGTGTAAATGACTAAACATAAGGGTTTCTTAATGAATAAAATATGTGATTATCATTTATCTCTTTCACAAAATAGACGTGATCTAAAAATATGGATTGGGTATTTTTTTAACCATCCATGCTCTGTTAGACTTATTAGTTGAATCATTCAACTTAAAAAGCTCACTTCTAAATTCATCGGACCATATCAATTTCTCTGTTGGATAGGTTCGGTAATATATTAGATGACTCTACCATCTTTTCTTTCTATGTCTTCATGATATCTTTCATGTGTCGCAATTGCAAAAACGTGTTCTTGGTTCAACCCATTCTTTTATGACTAATTGACTGTGTGGGTTGATTAAGAACTATTAGTATCTTCATTACCTTTTGATTTATCTATTTCTACTTTCATTGCCAAACCCATTGTTACTACCCAGTTCCTTAAACAATCTTTTCTGTTAATCTAAACTGTCTACCTCTTTCACGAGATAGATGTGATCTTATGAATGGATTAGTTATCTTCCAACCATATCTTGTAGATTATTTTGGTAAAAAATTTGGTGTCCTAGAAAAAAAATTCATTCTTAAAATCGGACAATATCAAATTCCTTGTTGGATATGCCCAGTAACATATTGAATAGTTTCACTATCTTTTCTTTCTAACCTTTGTAATGTCCTTTATATATTGCAATTGCAAGAAAGGATGTTTCTAGTCCAATTTATGTCATAGTATTAGAATATAGTACTGTTGAAAAAGAGAACTTGATTTGTGAGACACTTCCTGTTAAAAGCAAAGGCAGGAGAGTGAAGCGGTACGAAGACAAGGAAATTTCAAGTGGTGCTGTTTGGAGTGGCGAATGTTTCCGCAATGATCATAGATTATGTGGATAGAATCTTTCGTCCTTATTTAGATAGAATTGTCATTATCTTTATTAATGACATTCTGATCTATTCTCGAAATCGTGAGGAACATGCTGAATATCTCGGTATGGTTCTCCAAGTTCTAAAGGAGAAGCAGTTATATGCTAAAGTTATCGAAATGCAGATTCTGGTTGGATGAAGTGCAGTTTTGGGGCCACATGATTCAGAGGAAGGAATTGAAGTAGACGTGTCAAGAGTTGAAATAATTCTTGAACGAGAAAGACCGAAGATTGCATTAGAAATCCATAGTTTTATCGGGTTAGCCGATTATTATTGAAGGTTTGTTGAGAAATTTCCCAAGATCGTAGGACCTTTCTCGCCCAGTTTATCAAGAAAGAATCAAGCGCTTGCGTGGACTGATGCATACAAGGAGTTTTCGTTGGTCGAGGTAATCTGGAATGATGTAAACGGGGATGCAACGTGAGAACTGGAAGATAAGAGGAAAGAGCAGTATCCATGATTATTCTAAGACTACTATAAATTTCGGGGACGAAATTCTTTTTAGGAGGGGAGTGTTGTAACACCCCGAGAATATGTAATTTATTTGTTTTGGTTGCTCCTCTGGGTCGTGGTAACTGGCAACACACTAGTGATCTCGACACGCACTATACTTAATCAAGATTTTATAAAGACTGTTTAGTACAATGCCTGTAGTGCACGACGTTGGACTGTGTACTACTACACGATGTTAGACTGTGGGCTATAGACACGACATATGACAGTGTAATAGTTTGGTTGGGCAGCTTGAGAAACTGATAGCTCTTTACAGATCATTCTCTCTGATGTATGTGTTTTAGCTCCATGGAGTAGGAATGAGTCTGTGTATATTTGTATATGTGGTATGCATCTTAATGTGGTTATTTATATTCAATATTGAGATATTCTGTATGATGTGTTGATATGAGTTATTATGCATGACGTGACTATATGGTTTATTGTATCAATTGTTATATCTGTTATGGTAATATTATTGTTGTTCATTTTATTACAATATATGTTTATTGGAATTATTTGTAAATTGATAACATGATTATATTTGTGATATCTTTGGGTATGGAATGACTTTGTCATTCGTATAATTCTTTGCTGCCGTACTGGTATTGGTGAAAGGGGATTTCACCTCTTTGTTGTATTGCTTTATTGTGTTTGTATTGTTAAATTCATATAGTAGGTGAAACGAGTTTCTTAGACTTACCGAAGGTGATGTTCTGAGATCGGTGACGGCGTTGAGGAGTGACCTTCCAAGTTTCGACAACAAGCAGTTTGGTGGAGAAACGGAACAAGTATGTTGAGTTTTCTCGTTAGTGTTGTTATCGTGCTATTAAGTAGGACCCATCATTGGGCTTACTACTGTTTCTTTGAGTCTGTAAATTTTATATTTTAAAATGTTATTGAATATTATGTGATATAAGTAATATGTGTGTTAATCAGTTCAGTTTAGTTTCTGTTTTACTTATAATTTTTGGTAAGTTTATGTTTCTGCGAAAAGAAATTTTAAAATCCATCTTTTAGAACTCAAAGCTTTTACGAAATGGTTTTTCAGGTTTTAAGTTTTTAGTCGAAAATGTGATGCCCTATGGAGGGTGTTACATCATAGGCCTAGCGGGCTACTATAGAAGGTTCATAAAGAGTTTTTCTCAGCTAGCACTACCCATGACTAGATTAACTAGGAAAGGTAGTTTGTTTGTTTGGACTCAGGAATATAAGGATAGTTTCCAAGAGCTAAAGGTGAGGTTGACTACGACACTGGTGTTGGTAATTTCCGATCCTTTAGAGAAATTTGAGGTGTCCTGTGATGCTTCAAAGATGGGTTTGGGTTATGTTTTGATGCAACATAGGAGAGTTGTTGCATATGCATCAAGGCAGTTGAGACCTCATAAGGAGAACTACCTTACTCATGATCTAGAGCTGGCTGTAGTAGTGTTTGCATTGAAAACTTGGAGACATTACTTGTATGGAGTTCAATTTGAGGTATTCAGTGATCATAAAAGTTTAAAGTATTTATTTGATTAAAAGGAGCTGAACAAGAGACAACGGAGATGGATGGAGTTTTTGAAAGACTATGATTTTGAGTTAAAGTATCATCCAGGTAAAGCCAATGTGGTGACTGATGCACTGAGTAGGAAATTGCTACATGTGTCCCGTATGATGATCCAAGAGAGTGAACTTCTAGAGAGTTTTAGAGACTTGAGCCTTTCAGTAACTGTGTTGCCACATAGTCTCAGTGTGAGTCGAGTGGACATAGTGAGTGACTTTAGGACTCAGATCTTAGAAGCTCAGAAGGAAGATGATACTCTTAGTGATCTTAGTGAGCAGATCTTTTTAGGTAATCCTGGAGAGTTTGATATGGCAGATGATGAGATGATTAAGTTTAGAGGTAAACTTTGCATTCCACGTGAATCTGTGATCAAGGAAAGGATCCTTGAAGAAGCTCACTGTAGTCAATACTCTATACATCCGAGGGCCACTAAATTGTATCAAGACTTGAAGAAGTTGTTTTGGTGGTCTGGAATAAAGAGGGACATAGCTGGGTTTGTGTCTAAGTGCCTAACTTGTCAGAAGGTCAAGATAGAACACCAGAAACCCTCTGGACCTCTTCAATCTTTGGTAATTCCTAAGTGGAAATGGGATAATATCACAATGGATTTCGTGATGGGTTTGTCCAGGACTCAGTTAGGTTTTGATGCTATATGGGTTGTAATGAATAGATTAACCAAGTCTGCCCATTTTATACCCTATAAGGTTAACTACTCCTTGGATAGACTAGCTCAGTTATACCTTCAGGAGATAGTTAAGTTACACGGTGTACCCGTTAGTATAGTTTCTGATAGAGACCCTAGATTCATATCTAGATTTTGGAGAGCCTTGCAGAAAGCTTTTGGGACAAAGCTTAGTTTGAGCGCAACATACCATCCACAGACTGATGGTCAGTCGGAAAGGACTATTCAAATCCTAGAGGATATGCTAAGAGCATGTGTGCTAGAGCAGAAAGGGAGTTAGGATAAGTTCTTACCTTTTGTGGAGTTTGCCTACAACAACAGTTTTCATGCTAGCATATGTATGGCACCATACGAAGCACTTTATGGTAGAAAGTGTAGGTCCCCTTTATGTTGGTATGAGGTTGGAGAGAGAACCATTCTAAGTCCTGAGCCGGTATAGCAGACCACTGATCAAATCAAAATGATCCAGGATAGATTGGTTAGAGCTCATAGTAGATAGAAAAGTTATGCTGATAAAAGAAGAAGACCTCTAGAGTTCAGTGAGGGAGATCATGTATTCTTGAGAGTCACTCCTACAACTAGGATTGGTAGAGCATTGAGAACTCAGAAGTTGAACCCTCGTTTCATTGGTCCCTACCAAGTCCTAAAGAGAATCGGACTCGTAGCCTACCAAATTGCCCTTCCACCCAGCTTGTCTAACCTTCATAATGTCTTCCATGTGTCACAGCTTAGAAAGTATAATCCAGATCCTTCAAATGTCATAAGAAATGAATTCGTGCAATTAAGTGATGATTTATCTTATGCTTTGCAGCCGATAAGGATCGTGGACAAAGGAGTCAAAGAGCTTAGAGGTAAGCTAATTCCTCTGGTGAAGGTGCTTTGGGATGGTGCTGATTTTGAGGAGGCGACTTGGGAGTTGGAGTCCCACATGCAGCAAGATTACCCACATTTGTTTATATGAGGTAAGCAATTTTGTGGACAAAATTTTAAATAGGGGAGAGAAATGTAACATCCTCTTCAACATGTTAGACTTGTAAATAGTTATAGAGGTATCTTAATACTTGCTTAACATGTCTGTGACCCAGATATTAGCTTAAATGGCTTAGCTAATGGAAATAGATGTAGATAATTTATTTCTAAGTCACAAATATATATTCTGTGATGTGGTTAAAGTTTGAGAATTTTCGGAGTCAGTTTGGTATTTTTAGGCATACTGGTTGTCTATTTAAAGCCATAATGACTAATCACATATATGGAAAATGATGGTTTTGGTGCAACAATATTTTTGATGAATCCTATGCTTTATTTTAAAGTTGTTGGAACTTGAAAAACTTAATTTAGCTAAAGTTGAGTGTTTTTAGTAGATCGAGAAGTATCAGTGTGATATCTCTTCGCCCTTAACACTCCACAGATTGCAACCCTTATTTTTTACCTTATATGTGATATTTCAACCAAGTTTTTGCTTGTTTCTCATGCACTCTCTACGGCTAAAAATAGAACAAAGAGAGAAGGAAGAGAAAGGAGAAAAGAATGAAGGGAATAAGAGAAAAGCTAAGAGGAAAGGAAAGCTTGAAGATTTATGATCAATTCGATCATCATCTCCATCACCATAGAAGCTTGAGGAACTTAAGGTGGGAGTTCTTAAGCTCAACTTCAACTTTTTCCTCAGTTTTCCATGTTAGGTTTACTTGAGGTTTAATATTTCAAATTGAGTTCTTGTGATGTATTATGTGATTTTCTTACTTGGATGAGTTATAAATGTTGTTTGACTTGTTTATGCAAAGAGTTTGGGTTAGAAACCAAAACTATCTAATTTGGATCTAAAATGCTTAAAGTGTATATTTTGGGGTTTTGATGGATGATCTTGTGTTTTGATCCATTTTGATAAAATCAATTTGTGTTTTATGTTTCTTTCATGTTTATAAACTTGTTTGGGACTTAAAACCACTAAGAAAAAGATCTGGAATAATCAAATTTTGTGTGTGGCACCAATGGAACAGTGCCACACTTCTGCAAAATTCTGCAGAAGCTGTTGTCTTGGGGTCACGCCTAGGCATGACAAATCCATGCCTAGGCATGGGTGTTCAGGTTTTTTAGTCAAGCGAGACAGTGAGGGTCACGCCTAGGCGTGAGTATCAAGATTTTTCAAGATTGTATTCTTGAGGTTTTGGCATTTCTTAAGTGTTAAGATCATTCTTATATGTTTGCCTAAGTGTGTTGAGACACAAATGAGGGTAATTCTTAGAGAGAATAACCATATAGCATATATCTAAGAGTGGTGGAACTTTAGGTAAATCTTTGAGTTAGAATGCCTTAGGGACAATCTCAAACTTTGATCAACATGAGGTTGACTTGGAAATCACTTGTGAAGTGATGGTGAGAAGTTTTAGGTAAGGAAATACTAGTTACACAACTCTTGCTACCTTGTGGAATAGGTGATGCTAGGACCTATATGTATTAGTATTGGATAGTCACTTGGTTATGGGAATTTTGTGATATATCTAATTGTGAATTAAGATAGTTCTTTATACTTGGTTTTCAAACTTGATGTAACACCCCAAAATTTACTTTTCTACTATCAGAATTCATTCTAAAATATTTGTGATTTTCTAGAATTTTTTGAGAACGCGGAATATTTTAATATATTTCTTGTTTTATGTATGTACTGAGCGGAATCGGAGAAATGAGATATTTTCTCCGAAAGCCTTGAACTATAGAAACGTCGACGGGAGATCTTACTAAACCCGAGACTGGACACAGTTTACAAGGTTTTACATTTTTTGAGAAATTTTAACAGATAAAATAATAAAACATTGCGAAGAAACTATCTGTCAGATTCGTTAATGTTGACTTCTGCCAACTGTAATTATTGTCCAATAAATAATAACATGTATTAAAAACATTATCCAAAAATTACCTTGTGTCAAACCCCTTTAGCCTTATTTTCAAAATAAAAATTTAGCTAATTAAAAGCCCATGTAGGAAGCTTCCAAGAAGTTTCCTAATTGACACAATTTCTCTCTCTTTCTTCCTCACTCCTTGTCCATGGCAAATGACCCATTTGGAGGAAGTCCAAATTGTTTTCCTCATTTTACCATTTCACTCTCATTTCTTTAGACTCCAAAATACCTATTCTCCTTTTCTCTTCTTTTCTCCACCATGCACCCATTTCTGGAGACACTCACCATTTCTTACTTCATCATCAAAGATTTCTTGCTTCTTGCACCATTCCAAGACCATTCTCTTTGGTGGTCATTCTCTTAGTTCTTCTTCTTCTTCTTCTTCCACTATCCACCATTGAAGCTAAAGCTTTGAGCTTGGAGGTAAAGTCTTCACCTTTCTTTCACTTTCTTCTCATTTTCATTTTTCTTGGTCACCTATGTGATCAAGAACTTATTTTTCCATGGTTTGAGTGGACATTATAGAAATCACTCACATTGGTATTCTTCTTGAAGGGGAAAACAAAAATCTAGGGCAAGAAGAGGTAACACCTTGTGTTGTCTTCCAAATAGGTAAGAGGGAGATGATCCTCTTCAACTAATCTTGGTAGTAAGGAATGTCTTGTATGTGTGTTGTTATTGATTTCTGAATCCATGTACAAAGTTATCTCATTTTTATGTTGTTCTTCATGATAGTGCATTTTGTTGGGTTTGTATGATTTATTGATGCCTCTGACATGATTTGAAGATATATTTGAGTAACTTGTTGATTAAATATGATAATGATTGGTTTGGCTTGAGTTAAAGGACTTGGAGAACTCTGTTTTCTGCAAGTTTACGCGTGGTAATCGATTACACGGAGCTTGTAATTGATTACCAAGCACTTAAAGGTACGAAATCGTGATTCTGGGAATCTGGTAATCGATTACGTCTTGTGTGTAATCGATTACAGAGATTCTGTCTAGCTTGTAATCGATTACTAGAGTGGTGTAATCGATTACCAAGCCTCTGATGTCACGAAATGGTGCTTCTGGGAATCACGTAATCGATTACAACTTGTGGGTAATCGATTTGAGAGGTTTTGTCCAATTGGTAATCGATTACGTGTACGTGTAATCAATTACCAGGTCCTTGAAGTTACGAATCGTGGTTCGGGAATCACGTAATCGATTACAATGAGATTGTAATGTCGACTGACCTCTTTCATTATGCCGGTAATCGATTACCAGGGTGATGTAATCGATTACCAAGACCCAAAAATGAGATTTTTGAGCTGGAAATGATTGAAATTATGGTTCTTTGCCCTTTGTAACTCAAACAAAACCTAAAAATTCTGGATTCAAGGATTTTACTTTACTTAAATGCGATAGGAATATGTATTCATACCGATAGAGAAGAAATGATTTTGAAAATGGAATTCTTGGATCCATGACATGAAAATTGTGGTATGTGTGTAATAAGGAACATATATTGATATTGAGAATTATTGATGCAAGTGTGATTCCCTATGTGGGTTATGCACTTATTGATTTAGTGCTCAATGAGATAAGAATGATGATATGCCATTGAGGCAATGTTTTAATAAATGTATTGTTGATATGTCATGTTGGACATTGAATAATGCTTATGTGCCATTGAGGCAATGCTTATGTTGAATGCATCATTGATGAACATACATGATTGGACAGTGTGTCATCATGCATGTGTGTTAGAAAGTTGGACATTGTTGAGAAGGCTATGTTGCCTAGGAGTTTGAATAACACCTTTGTGCGGGTGTGAGTAGACTAAGCGTAGGAGTCATATGTTGTTGACCCTGGGGGCGTTGGGGTGTGGGTGTCTCACAATAGATAGTGGTAGCTCCACTGGGGTCGTGGGATAGACCAATGCGACACACCAATGATCCTGTCTGAGACACTGTCCTATATCGCGATCAACTGTTGAGGTACCATGTATGAGCCATTGCGCAAATAATTTTATGAAAGAAAGCACATTGTATTTTAAGGCTACTAATATACTGGTATTACTCCTTGATCATTCACTCCGAAAATGTTTACGTCTAGCTCCATGGAGTAGGAACTTTGGTACCCTTGTTGCATTGTGAGTTGTCAGTCACGTGGTCCATTGAGCATTTATAATTAGATAATGTGTTTACTATCATGACTGTGATATTTCTTTGACTTTTGGTAATGCTAATGTTGCTAGCTGGCTATGGATAATGTTAACTATTGTTCTTTACTGCTTTACTCTCGTTAATTGCTTTCGGGTATTACTACACTTGTATATATTAACTGAGTCTTATGTGGGCGTTCGACGCTGTTTATTTTCTTGCTGCCATGTTGGTACTGAAAGCTGGGAATCTCACCTCTTTTGGTAATTTCTCTATTTTGTATTTTTGTTGGATCGTGTGCTCTCGAGAAGACGCTCGTGAGGAGGATAAGGAAACCACTGAGTTTTAGGGTTTCTGGCCTTATCTCGACTGAGATCGAAGTTGTTGAGGATGTCATTTCGGCTCCGTGGACTTTTTGGCTACGTGCGAATCAACTTTCTTAAAGGTCCGGACTGCTGGCATATTAATGTGCAGACTGATCGATGTGTATACCACGACGATGTGACGGTGTCCTTAGCGTGGAGACATTATGACGCTGCTATTCTAGATTTTCATGCTTTTGTATGGCTGGAGTTCTATATGCCCGTGAGGGACATGTGGGGCGAAATGTATTATACCCCTCGTGAGGATTCCTTTTGTCTACTACCCGGGCTCCACGTCGTTCTGTCATCCCGATGGATGTCTCGTCGGACGATGAAGACCCCGAGGAGGATCCATCTATGGTTCCTTCTCGTTCTAGGCATCTTAGGGTTGGTTTTAATTGATGGCTACCGATGGCTATGCCCATTTATTTTGAGGGAGAATTAACGTACTACTTTGGATTAGTGGGTATATATTTGTATCTCTTGGGGTAGGTACACATTTTGCCTTTTGTATATTTTTGGAAATGTAATTTAAACAGGCTTGTATTTCTGGTACAAAGTATGTAATTATCCATATTGTAAATGGTCGTATGTTTCATTCCACGTTGATTTCTCTTTGACCTTTTGACAGAAGTTTTATTGGAAAGAGGAACTTTTAATTTTAACTCAATCACGCAATATATTCATAAACAGGTGTATATGTACATTAAATGAAAGTTTTAACCGGATTCATGTTAAGCAAAAAAAAAATGTTCAAATTTTTCGTAATCATTTGTATGTCATTTCACTATAGTGCGACGTTCTTTCTTCTTACCCATTATGACTAAGGGAGAAAAAGGGGTGTTTCACTGTCTTGGTATCAGAGCTCTCGGTTATGTTTTCTTTGGGTCGTGTGGTTTTGGACTGTCTTGTTTTTGCTGTGTTACTCTCTGTGACTTTGTTGTTTGGTATTCATAAAGATACATCTGACTTTCTCTGTATTTTGCATAGCTCAACTTGAAAGGAAACGATGGCTCGTGGGGGTAATATGGTTGCTGCCATAGAAGCAATACAGAAGATGGTTGGGGTAATGTTACAGCAGAACCAGCAGACAGCTCAACAACATGCTAGGGCTGCACAACAGCTAGAGGCTACAGCAGACGTTCAGAACTTGGAAGGATTTCGTCACGCTAATCCTCCACAGTTTAAAGGGTAGTTTGATCTGGAGAAAGCTACATTGTGGATCCAAGAGTTGGAGAAAGTATTTACGGGTATGAATTGTGTTGATGATAGGAAGGTGACCTATGCTGCATACATTGATGGGAGACGCTGAACATTGGTGGACGGGAGAACAAAAGCTACTACAAGCCGCGAACAGAGTGATAACTTGGGAAGTGTTCAAAGAAAGGTTCTTGAACAAGTATTTTCCTGAAAGTGTCAGGCACGCAAAAGAAATGGAATTTCTGAGGTTGCGACATGGAGGTATGACTGTGAGCGAATACACCGCCAAGTTTGAGAACTTGTCCAGATTTTTGACCTATTTTTAACTTCAACCCAATGAAACTTGGAAGTGTCGGAAGTTTGAGGAAGGCCTGAGGCATGATGTGAAGAAAATTGTGATAGCCTTGAAGATTTCTCAGTTTTCTGAGCTACTCGACACTTGCTGCCAATTGGAAAGTATGGAACATGAACATGAGGCGAGAAACAGAAACTTTGGGCCCGTTCGATCCCAAAGAGGAGGTGGTGGTGACGCGAGTCATTATCAAAAGAAGCCTTATTCCAGACCCTCTGGAAGCCAACAGCCACAAAAATTTCAAGGAAGGAGCCCAACTAGAAGCCTTGGAAGGATGGGTTAGAATGCTACAACTACTCCGAGATGTATGAAATGTGGGAAGAAGCATTTCACAAGAGACCGCACAATCAAAGGATTTATTTGCTTTCGGTGCGGGAAACTTGGTCACGTTTCTCGAGACTACCATCAGACCAAGGCGGAACCATCCGTCAATGTTGCTAAGACTTCTAAACCACAAGTTGGAGGCAGAGTCTACACCCTAAGTGGTGCTGAGGCCTCTGAATCCGAGGATCTGATACAAGGAGAAGGTATCATTGAAGGTAATCTTTTAATTGTACTGTATGACTCTAGTGCTACTCATTCTTTCATTTCACATGATCTGTGTGAAAAGACTTGGATTACTGTGTCTTCTTTGCCTTTCGATTTGACTGTTTTGACTCCTACTGCAAAACCTGTCGTCACTACTAAGGTATGTCTAGGTTGTCCTTTAATCGTGGAAGGTCAAATCTTTTCTGTCGATTTGATCTGTTTACCATTATCCCAACTAGACGTGATATTAGGAATGGACTGGCTATCTCCAACCATGTCCTGTTAGATTATTCTAGAAAGACAATAGTTTTCCCTTTGGATGAGGATTCTAGATTTTTGACTGCCAACCAAGTGAAAGCTTTTCTGAAAGAATGAGCTCGGGGATACATGCTATTATCTTCTTTGAAAGTCGAGAGTGAAGTTGATGTGGATGCAATCTATCGTTGTTCGAGAATTTCGAGGTTTTCCACGATGATGTACCTGGTTTGCCACCTGAACGAGAGGTCGAGTTTGCTATTGACTTAGTACCAGGAGTTGGCCCTATTTCTATAGCGCCTTACCGTATGGCACCAGGAGAGCTCGTGGAACTTAAGAAGCAGTTGGAAGAACTTACGGAAAAATGATTCGTGAGACCCAAAGTGTGTCACCTTTGAGCAAAAGCACTGTGTTGTTGGTTAAGAAGAAAGATGGGACTTCAAGATTATGCGTGGACTACCGTCAATTGAACAAAGTTACGATCAAGAACAAGTATCCATTGCCGAGGATAGATGACTTGATGGACCAATTAAAATCATCTGTTGTGTTTTCCAAGATCGATCTACGATCGGGTTATCACCAAATCAGAGTGAAAGTGGAAGATATTCCCAAGACGGCTTTTCGTACTCGTTATGGTCATTACGAGTACCTGGTGATGCCTTTTGGTGTGACAAATGCACCTGCGATATTTATGGACTACATGAATAGGGTCTTTCGTCCTTATTTGGACAAATTCATTGTTGTTTTCATTGACGATATCTTGATCTATTCGCAAAATCATGAGGACCATGCTGAGCACCTCAGCATAGTTCTCCAGATTTTGAAGGAAAAAGAGCTATATGCGAAACTATCCAAGTGCGAGTTTTGGCTAGATGAGGTGAAATTCTTGGGTCATGTAATCACAAAGGAAGGAATTTCAGTGGATCCTTCAAAGGTAGAAGTCGTACTACAGTGGGAAAGACCAACGACAGTGACAGAAATCTAAAGCTTCGTCGGGTTAGCCGGATACTACCAGAGGTTTATTGAGGGATTTTCCAAAATTGCTGGACCGCTCACTCGACTCACCAAGAAAGACCAAGCTTTTGAATGGACAGATTCCTGTGAAGGAAGTTTCCAAGAGTTAAAAAGGAAGCTGACTACGTCACCAGTGCTAGTCTTACCAAATCCTAGTGAACCATTTGAAGTGCACTATGATGCTTCGTATCAAGGTTTAGGGTGCGTTCTCATACAAAACGGAGGGGTGGTAGCTTACGCCTCAAGACAATTGCGAATGCACGAGAAGAACTACCCAATACACGATCTAGAGTTAGCTGCAGTGGTGTTTGCATTGAAAATATGGAGACATCATCTGTATAGAGCCACATTCAACGTCTTCAGTGACCACAAAAGTCTGAAATACCTATACGATCAGAAAGAGCTGAACATGAGGCAACGAAGATGGCTAGAATTTTTGAAAGACTACGACTTCCAACTTCAGTATCATCCTGGAAAGGCCAACGTGGTGGCCGATGCTTTGAGTAGGAAGACGATTAGTGTTTCTACTATGATGATTAGAGAAAAGGACTTGATAGAGCAATTCAGAGACATATGGTCATTTGTAGAGTTAACACCGGGTAAAATCTGCATGAATAAGATCACTATCTCGAATGACCTGATGGATGATATTCGAGAGAAACAAAAGATCGATAAATTCCTGCAAGAAGAAAGAGAATTGATGAGGCAGGGTGGTGTATCAACGTTGAAGGAAGGAAGCGATGGAATTCTGAGATTCCAAGGAAGGGTCTGTGTGCCTAAAGATGGGGAACTCAGAAAGTACATACTTGAACATGCTCACTCGAATCAGTTAAGTATGCATCCTGGAATGACCAAGATGTATCAAGACTTGAGGAAGTTGTTTTGGTGGCATGGGATGAAAAGAGACATCGCTAGATGCGTGTCATCTTGTTTGGTCTGCCAGAAAACGAAGATTGAACATCAAAGACCAGCTGGACTGTTACAACCCTTGTCTATCCCCGAATGGAAATAGGATAGTATTGCCATGGACTTTGTTGTCGGGTTGCCAAGGACTAAGAAAGGAAATGACTCAATATGGGTAATTATGGATCGACTTACAAAATCAGCTCACTTTTTGCCAATCAACATAAGATATCCATTGGAGAAGTTGAGTCGAATATACGTTGGCGAAATTGTCAGACTTCATGGTGTGCCCACATGTATCATTTCCGACAGAGATCCAAGGTTTACGTCTAAGTCTTGGAAGAGTCTTCAAGAAGTTATGGGAACGAAGTTGCAATTGAGTTCGGCATTGTAACACCCTGAAAATATGTATTTTATTTGTTTTCGTCGATTCCGAATTATTTTGAGAAATCCGACTCGACTTTTGTGAATTTTATGATTTTTGTGATTTTTAGGAATTTTTGGAAGTTTTTGTGTTTTTGATTATTTTAATATTATTTTGGGCGGTATATATATAAGCCTTCGAATTTTATTTCTTTCTCTCAATTCTTAATTATTTTTACTAATCTGATTTGATTTTCATGAGTTTCACAATTAATATGATTTTTGTGAATTTTAATGATATTTTAGATATTTTGAATATTTTATTATATTTTTGATATTTTAAGATATTTTGAATATTTTATTATATTTTAGATATTTTGAGATATTTTTAAGATATTTTGAGATATTTTGAGATATTTTGAATATTATATTATATTTTTGATATTTTGATATATTTTGAATATTTAATATATCTCTCGATATTTTTGGCTATATATGCGGGCAAGGTCCGAAAATGTAAAAATTTTTATTGGCCAGAAAGCTTTGTACTGTTGATTCGGAGTCGGAGGAACTTACTAAACCCGAAACCGGAAACAATTTTTGAAGTTTTATTTTCCTGCGATTTTATCTGACAAATAAAATCGAGGTATGTTTTATTATTCATTAGAAGATATGTTTCTTGAAAAATATCTAGTGGATGATTCTAGACGCAAGCCTAGTCACTCACTCTAGAATGTTCTAGATGATGACTCATCGTTGGTGACTCACCTAGGTGACTAGCCTAGTGACTCACATGTTCTAGACTGTTCTAGAAGACGCATCGTCAGCGCGCCTAGTCATCGAATGCTTTACACGTGGACCAATGAGGAGTTGGTCAATATTGGTGGCTGTGACTCATCACGAAGGGCCAATAGAAATTCGACACGTGGCGTGACACCTCAGCACTTGTGACTCAGTAGATTCTAGAAGGTTCCAGAAGCGGTGACTCGCCCTGTGACTCACCGTAGTGAGTCACTTGTTCCAAAAGCTTCTCTGACGACTCACCATGCTGACTCAGCATCATGACTCACCATTGGTGACTCAGCTGATGACTCGCCATGCTGACTCACCTGCTCTAGAAAATATCTACGCTGACTCATCATGTTGACTCATCGTACCATATATTGATCCATGGTTTTCTTATTCAAACCTTAGGTATTAATATTTCACGTTTTCTTTGTTTTTCAAGAAGCACTTGGTGGTTGAAGTTCATCTTGAAGGAGACAACAAAAGGACATACAAGGAACTTTGGAGGTTTCTTCAAGAGGTAAGAGGGAGATTACCCTCATCAGCCATGTGTTGGTGGTGAGGAATGAATGTGTTTGTGGTGAAGAATCCATAAGGATTCGTTCACTTGATTGTTTATTGTCTTTCCTAATTATGAGTGATTATGTGTGTAAGCATGTCTAATAGCTTTAATATTTTGTATGTGTTTTATGATTGCTTCAATATATGGTATGTGTTCATAGATGCATGATAATTATTATAGAATGTGAATAGCATGTAAGGTTTGCATGAGTGTTCCAAAGAACACAAATCCAAGGCTCACGGCCTCAATATAAAAAGGGAACCAAAATGTTCTCAACAATTTTCTAAAAGAGCAATTTAATTGACTTAGGTAAATTGATAGGATACAAATTAATTTAAAGCAAGGAAAATGAATTTAAAGATCAAATGACAATTTTTGTGGAATTCGGCCAACATGCCAAATTTAAATGTTTTGGTTTCTAAAATTATTTTTAACCAAGGTTAAGTAATAAATGCCAAAAGGATTTTATTACAATGAGTTTTGAGGAATAAAAATGATTAGATTAAGTTTAAAGAGTTAAAACTAAGAATTGTACCATTTATAAGAAAATACAGTAGCTTTTGAAAAATTTCTAACGTAGAGCTCACTTTGTGTTTTGAAGCACGTTAGTAGTTTTCAAAAGTGTAATTAATTGGTTGTAATAAAAACAAAAATATTTTTAACAGAAAACCTAGAAAACCATTATTATAGATTTTCTAAGCAAAAATATCTTGTCAATTTTTGTTAAAAATAAACAAATAAGATAGAAAAGATATCCAATATAATGTATACGGTATGAAAAATATTCTACGTAGTTCAAATGTATTAAATATTATTTATGTTTATTTAAATAGTGATTTTTAAGGAATTCAGACAAGAAAATGATTTAAAAATCTTATGCGATTGAGAAAACGTTTGAAAAACAGTACGCGATTTCAAAAATAGTAAAATATATTTACGCGATTTAAAAATATTTATAAAAATGACGGAATTGTAAAAATGCGATAAAATTTCTACGCGATTAATTGGAACAACGAATTTTTACTGTCGGGCCAAAGTGGTGGACCCGGACATGTTGAGATACAGATACTGTCAAGTGGGACGTACTGTATATTTGAGATTTTTGCCATTGAGAGCATATTTGAGATTTTTGCCATTGAGGGCAAGCCATTTAGGGCATTTCCGTAAATGCATATATCTAATACCATTGAGGGTATTCTGGTAATTTTTATCATGCATTTGTGCCAATTTGGTTAATAATTGGTGATTTGATTGACGAGATAACTAACATCGTGTTGTCAGTGTGATAAGCGTAGTGTGGTTCAGTTTGAATGAACTTGGAGACATTAGTGTGCGGATTATTCCATTTGTGGATAGTTGGTCGCTCCTCTGGACCGTGGTAACTGGCAACACACTAATGGACTCGACACGCACTATACTTAATCAAGATCTTGTGAAATCTATTTAGTACAAACCTGTAGTGACACGACGTTATGACAATGTACTACACCACGACGTTTTGACAGTGGGCTATAGACGCAACGTGAGACAGCAGAATAGTTATGGGCGGTCGACGGTACTAATAGATTTTGCGGGTCATTCTCTCTGATATCTGTGTCTAGCTCCATGGAGTAGGAATGAGTCTATGTACATTTGCATATGTGATCTGCATCTTAAATGTGGTTATTTATAATTAGGGTTAAGATATTATGTGTGATGTATTAATATGAGTTATTTTGCATGATGTGATTATATGGTTTATGGTATCAATTATTATATCTATCATGGTAATGTTATTGCTCTTCATTTTATTATAATATGTGTTTATTGGAATTATTTGTAAATTGATAAACATGATTATAATTGTGATATCTGTGTGTATGGAATGACTTTGTCATTCGTATTATTCTTTGCTACCGTACTGGTATTGGTGAAAGGGGATCTCACCTCTTTACTGTATTGCTATATTGTGTTTGTATCGTTAAATTCGTATAGTAGGTGGAGCCACTTCTTAGACCCATTGAAGGCAAAATTCTGAAGATGGTGACGGCGTAGGAGTGATCTTCTAAGTTTCAACAAGATGCAGTTGGTGGAGAAACGAGGCATGTATGTTGGGTTTTTCTCGTTAGTGTTGTTACCGTGCTATTAGTAGTACCCGTCTGGCTACTGTTTCTCTGAGTTTGTAAATTTTATAATTTAAATTGTTATTGAAAATGTTGTGGTATATTTAATATGTGTATTAATCAGTTCAATCTAATTTCTGTTTTCTTGTAATTTTTGGTAAGTTTATGTTTCCATGAAAAGAAAGTTTAAAATTTATCTTTTAGAACTCAGCTTTTATAAAATGATTTTCAGATTTTAAAGTGTTAGTCAAAAATTTCTTGTATTTTGGTTGGATTGTGTGCTCTCGAGAAGACGCTCGTGAGGAGGACAAGGAAACCACTGAGTTTCAGGGTTTCTGGCCTTATCTCGACTGAGATCGAAGTTGTTGAGGATGTCATTTCGGCTCTGTGGACTTTTTGACTACGTGCGGATCAACTTTCTTAGAGGTCCGAACTGCTGGCATATCAACGTGCAGACTGATCGATGTGTATACCACGGTGATGTGACGGTGTCCTTAGCGTGGAGACGTTATGACGCTCCTATTCTAGATTTTTATGCTTTTGTATGGCTGGAGTTCTATATGCCCGTGAAGGACATGTGGGGCGAAATGTATTATACCCCTCGTGAGGATTCCTTTTTGTCTACTGCCCGGGCTCTTGCCCGCTGTTCTGTTGTCCTGATGGATGTCTCGTCAGATGACAAGGACCCTGAGGAGGATCCATCTACGGTTCCTTCTCGTTCTAGGCAGTCTTAGGGTTGGTTTTAATTGATGGCTACTGATGGCTTTCCATTTATTTTGAGGGTGCCTGACGTACTACTGGATTAGTGGGTATATATTTGTATCTCTTGGGGTAGGTACACATTTTGCCTTTTGTATATTTTTGGAAATGTAATTTAAACCGGCTTGTATTTCTGGTACAAATTATGTAATTATCCATATTGTGAATGGTCGTATGTTTCATTCCACGTTGATTTTTCTTTGACCTTTTGACAGAAGTTTTATTGGAAAGAGGAACTTTTAATTTTAACTCAATCACGTGATATATTCATAAACAGGTGTATATGTACATTAAATGGAAGTTTTAACCGGATTCATGTTAAGCAAAAAAAAAATGTTCAAATTTTTCGTAATCATTTGTATGTCGTTTCACTATAGTGCGACGTTCCTTCTTCTTACCCATTATGACTAAGGGAGAAAAAGGGGCATTACACTTGATACTTGTTAGTTTCCTATGTATTGTAACTTATCATGGTGTGCACAACCATATGGCCAGAGAACAAGGTGTTGATCTAGATTCTCGTAGTAGGTATGCTATTGTGGTTAGGGTTACCAATATGGGGGTGACAATAGTACTCTTGCATTGGTGAAGGGAAGGTGTTTACCTATTGCCAAGTGGGATTTAGGCTTTTAAGCTTATCCTACTTTGTATATACAAGAGAGGTTTCTAAGAAATTAAGCAAGTAGCTTGTGTTTTCAAATCTTAAAACCTGTATTAGCATTGCATAATCAATTTATTAGAACTTTGTTTGAGCATAATCATTCCTCATAACATAAAGCATTGCATGATTGACAATTGTATGGGCAATTGTCATTGCTTGATCGATTGATTGATTGGTTATTTGTTGATAGTATCTTAGGATTGTGTGGGCGATCTTTTGATGTTGATGATTTTTGGATATTATATTATATAGAATATTAATGTGTTCAGTTCATTGTTTATTGTAAATGATTAACTGCTGGTCTTGGTATGCGAATACTGAGAAACTGTGATTTCTCACCCCTTTGTACTTTATGTAAATCTAAGTGAAGACCCTCTAAAAGGAAAATGGCAAAGAAAAGAAGAAACAGAAGACTTAGTCTAGCAGTTTTACTTTTTATTGGATTAGTTTGTATATTAGTATCTTTCTGGTTATATGTAAAAGTTGATGTATATAATATGACTTGTTAGCCAGTGATATATGTATATATGATCTTTTTACCATTCGAGGCTTTCTATAATAACTATAAAGGTTACTATGGATTTTTTTTATATGCATTCTTAGAAGTGACACATTTAATGCTATTTATCTTGAAATATTCAGTGTATTTTACGAAAAATTGTATTAGGGTGTTACAGTAGAGATTAAAAAAAGAACAACAACAAAAAAATAACAAAAAGTTTTTTTGTACTCTCGTACATCTAAAGCATGCATTACATAGTGTATTTTTTTTCAATTTGCTAGCCTTGACCTATAAAGGTCAAACTTACTATTTTTAGTCATAACCTACAAGGCCTTTTGTCCATTGCCTTTTTCTTTCTAGGCCCCCGCACATATCGCTTTTAGCTCTCATGGCAAGTCAGGGCCTTACGCCCATTGCCTTTTAATTTTCGAGTGCCCGCACCCCGTCGTTGTTAGCTTCCATGGCAAGTCAAGGCCTTATGCTCATTGCCTTTAACTTTTCGAGTCCCTACACCCATCGCTTTTAGCTTCCATAACAAGTCAGGGCCTTAAGCCCATTCCCTTTTAATTTCTAGGTTCCTGCACTCATCGCTTTTAGCTTCCATGGCAAGTCAAAGACTTATGCTCATTGCCTTTCTTTCATGGGCCTTATGCCCATTGCCTTTAATTTTCGGGTCCCCGCACCCATCGTTTTCAGCTTCCATAACAAACTAAGGCCTTACATCCATTGCCTTTAATTTTCGGGTCCCTGCATCCATCGATTTTAGTTTTTGCTACAAGCTAGGGCCTTATGCCCATTACTTTTAATTTTCGGGTCTCCACACCCATCGCTTTGAGCTTCCACGTCAAGTCAGAGCCTTATGCTCATTGCCTTTCTTTCCCGGGCCATATGCCCATTGCTTTTAATTTTCGGGTTCCCGTACCCATCGTTTTCAGCTTCCATAGCAAGTCAGGGCCTTATGCCCATTGCCTTTAATTTCCAAGTCCTCGGACACATCGCTTTTAGCTTCCATGGCAAGTCAGGGCCTTATGCTCATTGCCTTTAACTTTTCAGGTCCCCATACCCATCGTCTTTAATTATCGGGTCCCCGTACCCATTATCTTTAGTTTTGGGGTCCTCATACTCATTGTCTTTACATTTTCGAGTCCTCGTACCCATTACCTTTAGTTTCTGGGACCTTGTACCCACTACTTTTACGTTTTTGGGTCCCCGCACCCATTGCCTTTAGTTTTTCTAGGTCCCCGTACCCATTGTCTTTAAGTTCTTTTTTAAGCTTCGGTGGAGACCTGACTCCACAAGCTTTTTACCTTTTCTCTTTTCGCTTTCTGTCAAGCTTCGGTGGATACCAACTTTGCAAGCTTTTTTCCTTGTTCCTGTCAAGCTTCGATGGGTACCTGACTCCGTAAGCTTTTTATCTTCCTATCAAACTCCAACGGGTCTCTGTACCTAATGCCTTTAAGTTTCCAGGTCCTTGTACCTATTTCCTTTAGGTCTTTGGGATCCTTATACCTCACGTTTTTACCTTGTTTTAATGCCTGTTGCGTTTTGCATTGATCCGCACAGGAAAATTTTCATTGACAAAATTGAATCAATTCATTTGCTTTCCATTTATTTTAAATGTAAAGCAAAGGGGGGCAGCTGTTGATACCCAATTTTGTCCATAATATTTTATTTTTATTTTTATTTTATCAAGGTATCTGGGTCATTAAAACCTTTTTGTTAAAATGAATTTTATTTTGCCTAATCTTTTGATTTGGTTCAAATTTCCCTTAGGCCCAAACATATGACCTACGTTAGTCTGATTTCAAAAAACAAAAATGAGGATGAGTTTGTTTTTAAGAATAAATAAAGAAAAAATAAATTAATTTGCATAAAAAATTAAACAATAATTAAAATATTTGGATGCGATTTTTGATGAGATATTGAATGAAATTTGAAGAAGAAAAATCTCAATTAAATTTCAATATTAATATTCAATTTGGATTTTAACAACTAAAAGGTTAACAAGAATTATTATTAATTTTTAGACCAGATACGTGCTAAAATTTTTAGCAATATCAAATCTTTAAATTATTGATTTATTTTTTATTTGAAGAATTTTAATAAGGAGATACGTTGAGATTTTTAATACTATTAAATCAATTTCTAAATTACTTGAGATTGCTTTTTGATTTACAAGTAGTAAATGAGAGAAAATTAGGAAAGATTTGATAGCTAAATTAATTGAGGCATCACTTTGCCTATAAATAAGAAAGTACCAAAGGCATTGTGGGAGACCTTATTTTTCATATAACAGGATTGTCTTAAAGCACACACTGTTTGTTGAAGCAAATAACAAAGAAGAGAGTGAAGTTTTGAGTATTTCATTCTTCAAACATTACATTCCTTGTCATCTTTGGAGGTAGGCAGTCACCTTCTTAGTTTTCCATCTTCACTGTAGTTGCTGATTTACATGTTTTACTTTGACGGGATTAGCTTCATCTTTTCGAATAAAAAACTCCTTTTTTTTTCATTTGTGCTTTAACAACCATGTCATGGTGATGTCATTCTTTTTTTTCTTTTTCTTTATTTATTCTTATTATTTGTCAATTACATATAACATAAATATCTTCTTTCCACCCATCCAAAAAAATTAATTAACATTTAAACTTTGGTCGATGATGAAAAAATTGGGAGATGATTGGAGCACCGATCAAATACACTCTTCCTAATACTCTTGAGGCTTTATTTTGGATCTTTCCGGGAGCACTGGTGAGGTCTAATCCCTACATTAAAACTAAAATACAACCTTTTTTATAAACTAAGATAAGATTCTTTTTTGTAAAATAAAATCCTCAAATAAAAGCGAACAATTTCACATGGTCTCAACATTATGATTGTGGTGAATTCAAAAATCTTTTTTATTACTTTTCAAAAAAATAAATTTTTCTTTGCAAAAATTCCTTTTAAATTACTTTATTCAAAATATCTCATCAAAAATAATTTTTTTAAAATTCTTTTCCTTGCAAAATTAACACAAATTTTTATTCACCATTTCCATATAATATGTTGCAGGCCTAGAGTTTGTTCCAAAATAATGGCTTTTTAGCCACTCATTTTATGTCTTAGTCACTTATTATCTTTGATAACATGCTGACAAATGAGACATGTCAAAATAAAAATAAAAAATATTTATTTTCTTTAATAATAATAAAGGACCAATTTAATTAATCTTGCAAATAACACTAGATTAAATAGGTAACCATTCTTAAAACAGACAATGTAGGGTGCTAATACCTTCCCTATTCGTAATCAACCTCTGAACCTTAAACTCTGAAACATAAACCATCTTTTAGATGTCTAATTACACCATTCCATTTAATGGATAAAGCGATTGGTGGGGACTCCCAACTCTCTGAGGTCCTTTCCTCCTCTTTCTTTTTAATTTCGCGGCGTGCCCTTCGGGACGGTTGTGACATAGACCAAAGGACATTACAAGATATTCATAATATCCATATCTGGTCTTAAAGGCAGTCTTAGGGATATCTTCTTCTTTGACTCTGATTTGATGGTATCTTGACCTTAAGTCAATCTGTGAAAACACAGTTGCACCTCTTAATTGATCCATCAAATCATCAATCCAAGGTAATAGGTATTTATTCTTAATAAGTACCTTATTTAATTGCCTATAATCTACACACAACCTCATACTACCATCCATCTTTTTCACCAGGAGCACAGGGGCTCCCCAAGGTGAGGCACTGGGTCTAATGAACTTTTTATCCAACAGTTCTTCTATTTGTTTTTTAGGTTCAACCAATTCTAGAGGGGACATTCTATAAGGTGCTATAGAAATAGGCCCGGTTCCTGGCACTAAATCTATGGCAAATTCTATCTCCTTCTTAGGTGGCAACTCATTAATTTCATCAAGAAATACTTTCGGGTATTCCTTCACCACAAGTATGGTTTCCAAACTTTGTTGACTTTCAGAATTTAAAGAAAAAAAAGGAAAACATAGCCTTGAGCCCCTTCAACTAGGTGGTTGATAATTTGACTAAAATTCAAGTATATAGATTCATAATGAGTGTTTATGGAAGAAGTGTCAAATAAGAATACTAGGGTTTTATCTGAACAATTAAGGATAATATGGTTTGCTGACAGTCAATCCATGCCCAAAATAATATCTATGTCAACAAGGGGTATGCATATAAGGTTGACAAAGAAATCTTTGTTTTCAAGAGTTATGCAATAATTTAAACATACTTTAGAAGTTAACACTAGTTTACCAGTGGGGGTTGAGACTGTTAGGTTATAAGGAAGATCTGAAACAGGTAAATCCAGTATCCTTACGCATTCATAAGAAATGAAAGAATGTGATGCTCTTGAATCATATAATACAGTTAAAAGATTACCTTTAACTATACACTTACCCTGTATAAGATCTAAAGACTGAGCAACTTCCTTGTCGTCCAGAGTAAAAACTCTCCCTCTAGTTCGGGGCCTGGGAAGAGGAGGTAACACAACCTGCTTCTAGGGGCAATTCTTGGAAAAGTGTCCCTTCTGTCCACATGTATAACATTCTGCCTAATCTGCCCAACAGGGTTTATTCCCATGACGCTTACCACATTTTGGACATGTCGGTTGTAACACCCACCGTAGGGTGCTACATTTATGTTACTTAATTCCCAAATTACCCCCAAGTTCATAAAATGTGATGTTGTGATAAAATATGAGTTGTAATTTTTTTTTCTTTCTTCTTTGATAACTATAAAATAACCTTAGCAGAAAATAAAATATTATACATCATCACACATAATTTACATTATCATACATTACAAACGTACTGTCAGGATTATTTATATACAGACCATTTCTCTAAAACTAAATAACACACTTAGATATATACAAACATAGTTTGTAACAGAATTTAGACTCGCCCAAGTCTAACTAAGCAGCAGAACCCTCAAAGGGTCCTCCTCAGACTCCTCAGCAGGTAGGAATCCGATTTGACGCGTAGCCCTATGGACAGGTGTCCGGGCTGACGACACAATACTAATTTTCATTGGGACATAGTTTCTAGTATCCCAATGCCGCCTAATAGACAACGGAAATTCCACATGCACAAAAATAGTTACAGAGAAAAATGGATCCCTATGAAATATCCTGCTAAAGTTTACTGTCAAGTGTCCCTCATAAATTAGTCCCCTCTCATTGGGACTAGTCCTCCACGCTCCAGCTCCACCGTAGAACTGCAATCTCACGTAACCAAAGAAACTTAACCGGGATGCCATCCGATCAAAACTCAGCTTCCTCTAGAGCCTGCTCTTCTTCACCCACTTGTTCAACCCTTTGCTCAGTGTCTTTACAAATATATTTACAATACTAAATAAACATACAAAGAGGTAAGATCACCTATGCCAATACCAATATGGTAGCACAGAGATAATATATACAGCATACCATACAAATATATCATACTATAATAACAATTATGACATCATCATAATGTATTAAATAACAGATACAATAAATAACATTTACCATCATGCCATTAATAGTATTATCATCATCATCATCCAAGTATTTTCTCAACAGAACAATTGTCATAGCCAATATTCCTCAATTAATATATATCACATAGATATAAATGCTCAGTTTCATGCATGCGCACATAGACTCAATGTCCTACTCCATGGAGCTAATACTCAGTTCGGAGAAGTTGATCCGAAAGATCTGTCTGTACCAAAATGCCTCAGACCAAGTGCTACAATTCTCATTTGTATTTACACATCTAGCATATACATGATAGTCTTTATGAAATCTCGATTAAGAATAGTGTCTCGGTCAGGATCATCGGTGCATTGCATCGGTCTAACTTACGGGAAGAAGAGCTACCAACCATCCATGTAAGCAACCTGCACCCCGATGCCCCCAAGGTCAACAAGTGACTTACACTACGCATATCGCACCCACTCAAGAGGTGTACGTCTCTCCTAGGCAAATAGCCTCATACAGTCCCTCGGACCTTTCTAATGCATGTTCAATGCACCAATGCCAATCGTAGGCAAAAATTCATATACAATGTTCATACACTAGTTCATGCATATATAATGCACAAATGCCAATCACAGGCAAAATTATCATTTTTTCATATAGTGTTCATCCACTGGTTCAACAGTAATTTTACTGTATATTTAATCACAAAAATTATTTTATCGTGTTTTCATAGTCGCGCACCACTTTTGTCGCGTTTTCACAATTTAGTAACATTTCTGTTACGTTTTCAAATCACATATAGATTTTTTAACATTTTCATCAATTACGTAAAAATATTCCACCATTTTTAAATCTCGCAGTGATTTTTCAACAATATTTCAATCACGTAAAAATATTTAAACGCTTTCCAAACTGCGTAGAAATATTTCAACGTTTTTCAAATCACGTGGAAATATTTAAATATTTTTCCAATCGCGTAGCTTAAAAATCACGTTTTTAAGTTACGTAAATCATTTTTCACTATTTTTCAACTTCGTAAAATATTTCTCAACCGTTAAAAATTCCTTTTCAACATTTTTCAAAATAATATGACTTCTCACATTATTTTACACATTTCTTACTCAAGAAAATACTTTTCGTAATTTATTCCATAAAATCATCATTTCATTGAATTAAATCAATGTTTTTAACTTTAAAATTTACTAACGCTCTCCAAAACCCAAAGAATGAGTTACACGTTAGAAAATCCTAAGTTACCAACGTATTCTTTATAATTCCAAATCAATTCTAAAAAACAATCCTTTTTAAAATAAATTGAGGTTCAAACATTTTCAGCCTCTCTTTTCCATTCACGTATGAAAATTCTAATTCTCAAGTGTTAAAACACTCTCATTCCCTTTCCAAATTCCTTGTATTAAATCAAGTTATATTTTCACTTTGAAAAATCACTTTGTTCATAAAAATCAAGGTATTACAAGCCTTCAAAAACCATGGACATGGCCATTGAAACCATCAAATGTTTTTCCTTTTAAATTGATATGGTTTTACACAAACAAAACCATTAAAAATTCTCACTAAAACCGTGAGCATTTGTTTCTTGAAAACAAACCATTTGTTTATTTTTCTAGTTGTTCTAAACATCTATTTTTACCATTCATGAAAATATTAATTTGTGAACACCTATTTTTAGGTGATAAAGCCGAAATTCACCATGGTCCTTGAAACCAAAAATAATTTTCTCCACTTCATAGTTTCTTTTAATAAATCAATTTCCTTATTCTTGAAAAATTTCAACATAAAACCCTAATTTTTGGGAGTCAAAACCGTGACCTCCCCTTGGCCATTGGAGCCAAAATTTCTTGTTTTATCATACATCCAATCATAATATATTCAACATATCTTCATCATGTATATTATAAGTATACCATATAAGCAATAAAATCATGCAAAGCATATCAAGCATAGGCAAATAATCAAAGCACATAAACACACACAAATTATTACATGACCATGGATATGAATCCTCACATGGATTCACCATCCATCAAATATAAAATCATCTCTCACCACCATATTTGGTTGGTGAGATGGATCTCCCTCTTACCTCTTGAAGAACCACAAAAAGTTCCTTGCTTTTGTATTTTGAACAAGATCTCCACCAACAAAAGTCTGTTGAACACAAAACAAACACAAAGAAATTAGTATATTAAGCTTGAATAAGAGGAACCATGGATCAAACATGGTTTAGAACATGAAAAAGAAGAGAAAAAATGAAGTTTTCCATAACTTCACCTTAAGAACCCTAGAACTTGCTCTTAGAAAAACTCCTTGAAGATGAAAGATTTAGGACTTGGTGTAAACTACAAAGTGTCTTAGAATTAGGTGTAGATTCAAGAAATATGGTTGTTTGAAATTAAAAAGTGATGGAAGGCTATTTGGGAGTGCTTGGTCGTGAGCTTAGAGAAGAAGAGAGATGGAGAGAAATTTTGATAACTTTGTTTCTTGAAAATGTTTAATGAAGACCAAGGTGATCAATAATGACTAAAGTGATCAATTATGGTCTTCAACTTGTTGCTTTAGCTCCTAAATGCAGCACCAAACCGTCCCCCCTCCTCCATGCACTCTTCAAAATGCAACAAATCTCCTAGCCATCATTTTAGGTCATCTTAACCATTGATTAGATCAATGGTTAGGATTTAATGTAGCTTCTAGGTTTAGGCTTAGATAGAAGACTTAATTTAGGCCATTGGATCTTTCCTTCTTGAAATCCTAGCCATTAGATGTGTCTCCAAAATGAAGGGTCAAGATTACTCCTTCAAACTTTACATCCAAGGGCTATAAATGGTCCTAGCCACTTTATAAGACTAAATCTCAACCGTTGATTAAATCAAGATCAAGTCTCCACCGTTGATTACATCAATGGTAGATATCCAAGCCACTAATGTTGACTTTGTAGTACAATATTTATTTTTGTATCTGCTATTGCCATTCGAATAATATTTTTACTATATTTTTATCACCCAATAATTAAATACAGTGCAAAACACAGTAAAAGAAAATTTTAAAAATTGTTTCTGAATTCAGGTTTAGTAAGATCCCCCGTTTCTGTCTCAACAGTACGAATTTTTCTGATTATAGAAAATTTTTTACCTTTCTGGACCCATGCGGGGCCCACATACGACCTCCTTGGGCCCACAGATGGCCCACAGATAACGCTAAAATAAACAGAGTAATATAAAAATTTCATAATCACACTCAAAATCACAAAAATTAGAAAATGCATAAATATCAAATCAGATTACGTAAAATAATTAAGACTTGACAGTAATAATTAAATTATGTAAAATTTTCCCCGGCTTGAAAATTATTATTTTCCTGACATGGAGTAAATCACTCAAAACGATCAAAAGCAGTCACAGAATAATCAAAATAATTTTACAGTACACAGAAATCACTAAATAGCAGAATTCTGTTAACTGTCAAAATTACTGTCTTATATTTAGGAAGTTTGGGGTGTTACAATACTCTCCCTCTAAAAAGAAGTTTCATCCTCGAAACTTGATAGACTTGATTTCACATCCTCAGAATAAATACGGATATTGTTCCTTTATCTTTTCTTCTAGTTCCCATGTAGTTTCACCACATACACCATTCCAAACGATTTTAACAAATGAAATTTCCTTACCTCGAAGTTGCTTTATTCTTCGATCCTCAATCTTGACTGGAAACATTTCATAAGTTAAGTTTTCCTTCAGCTGTACTGTGTCTAGCTCGATAACATGGGTAGGATCAGGAATATACTTCCGTAGTTGCGATACGTGAAATACATTGTGAAGATTTGATAACAATGGTGGTAATGCAATCTGATAAGCTACCGGACCTACTCGACGTAAAATTTGATACGGCCCGATAAACTTTGGAGTGAGCTTCTTGGACTTAAGCACTCATCCAACTCCAGTCATAGATGTCACTCATAGAAATACATGGTCACCTTCTTCAAACTCAAGCGATTTTCTCCTTTTATCAGTATAGCTCTTTTGTCGAGTTTGAGTTATTCTCATCTTGTCTTGTATCATCTTCACTTTCTCAGTTGTCTGTTGAACAATCTCCGGTCCTAATACAACACTTTCACCGTCCTGATACCAACACAATGGTGTTCTGTATCATCTTCCATACAATGCCTCATAGGGTGCCATCCCTATGCTCGAATGAAAACTGTTGTTGTATGTGAACTCTATCAATGGCAAAAATTCATCCCAACAACCAGTTTCTTCCAGAACACAAGCTCTCAACAAGTCTTCTAACGACTGAATCGTTCTTTCTGACTGACCATCAGTCTGTGGATGGTAAGCAGAACTCAGTCGTAGCTTTGTTCCCATCGCTTCTTGCAAACTATTCCAAAATCTCGACGTAAATCTCGGATCTCGATCCGAAATAATACTGGATGGTACACCATGAAGTCTAACAATTTCACTGATGTACACTTGGGCTAACTTTTCCATCGAGTACTTAATATTAATCAGCAAAAAATGCGCCAACTTTGTAAGCCGATCAACAATTACCTAAATAGAATCATGACCTTTTCGAGTTTTTGGTAGTCTTGTCACAAAATCCATTGCTATGGCATCCCACTTCCACTCAGGTATAGGCAAAGGTTGCAACATTCCCGAAGGTCTTTGATGTTCCACCTTAGCCTTCTGACAGACTAAACAGGATGATACATACTCAGCAACATCTTTCTTCATTCCTTGCCACCAATATAATTGTTTTAAATCCTGGTACATCTTCGTGGCTCCTAGATGCAAACTCAACTTACTCCTGTGAGCTTCATCCAAAATCAATCTCCTAATTTCTGGATTATTAGGCACACAAACTCTGCCTTGAAACTTCAAAATTCCATTAGCACCTTCGCTAAATTCCACCTCTGCACCTTAGCTCTTTGCTTCTTGCAAGTACTGGTCACTATTTTGTCCATCTCTTATTCTAACCATCAAATCATTTGAAATGGTGATCATGTTTACACGCATCTTTCCTGGCGTAAGTTTCACAGATAAATGCATATCCTGAAATTCTTCTATCATTTCCTTCTCCTTCATCATCATAACAGAAGCACTAAGCATTTTCCTGCTCAACGCATCCGCTACGACATTCGCCTTTCTGGGATGATATTGTAACTGAAAGTCATAATCCTTCAGAAACTCTAACCAATGCCTTTGTCTCATGTTCAACTCTTTCTGGTCAAATAGATACTTTAAACTTTTATGATCATTAAAAATAGTGAATGTTGCTCTATAGAGAAAATGTCTCCATACTTTCAACGCAAACACCATAGCTGCCAACTCCAAGTCATGAGTCGGATAATTCCTCTCATGATTTTTCAACTGCCTTGAAGCATAAGCCATCACCTTACGATTCTACATAAGTACACAACCTAATCCTTGGTACGAAGCATCACAATATACATCAAAAGGTTCATTCAAATCAAGTAAAATCAATACCGATGAAGTAGTCAATTGTCTTTTCTACTCTTGAAAACTTTCTTCACATGCATCAGTCCATATGAACAGTTGATTCTTTCGTGTAAGTTAGGTAAGAGGTCCTGCTATCTTTGAAAACCCCTCAATGAACCGTCTATAGTAACCAGTTAATCTGATAAAACTACGAATTTCTGTTATAGTTGTTGATCTTTCCCATTCCAAAACTGTCTCCACCTTTGAAGCATCAACTTCAATTCCTTCTTCCGATATCACATGTCCCAAAAATTGAACTTCGCTTAACCGAAATTCACATTTGGACAACTTGGCATACAACTTATTCTCCTTCAAAATCTGGAGAACTACTCTGAGATGTTGAGCATGTTCCTCCTGACTTCGAGAATAAATCAAAATGTCATCTATAAAGACAACAACAAACTTATCTAAGTACGAACGAAAAATTCTGTTCATAAAGTCCATGAATATGGCAGGTGCATTCGTCACACCAAATGGCATCACAAGATATTCATAATACCCATAACGAGTCCGAAATGCAGTTTTGGGAATATCCTCTACCTTCACACGAATTTGATGATACCCAGATCGTAAATCAATCTTGGAAAATGTTGCGGTTCCTCACAGTTGATCCATCAGATCATCAATTCTTGGTAGTGGATATTTATTCCTAATCGTAACCTTGTTCAATTGTCGGTAGTCTACACATAGACAAGAAGTTCCGTCCTTCTTCTTAACCAATAATACTGGAGCTCCCCATGGTGACACACTAGGTCTCACGAATTACTTTTCCAATAAATCCTCTAGTTGTTTCTTAAGCTCTGCCAACTCTACCGGTGACATCCGATATAGCGCAATAGATATAGGTCCAGCTCTAGGTACTAAATCACTAGCAAACTCAATTTCCCTTTCTGGCGGTAGTCCAGGTATATCTTCAGGAAATTCATTAACTATGAAAATATCCTTTAAGACATCTTCACACTGAACCTCCAAAGAAGACAACAATAGATACTCATGATCTCCTTCCTTCAAACAAGCTTCTACTTAAGTTGCCGTTAGGAATCTAGGATCTTTAGCCTCAGGAAATACTAATGTCTTATTCGAACAATCAATTAGGATATGGTTAGAAGATAACTAATCCATTCCTAAGATTACATTAATCTTGGAAAGAGGCAAACAAATCAAATCCACATGAAAGATTCTATCCCTAACACATACAGGGCAATTCAAACATACTTTTGTTGTTATCACAGGCTTATCAGTAGGAGTAGCAACACTCAAATCATATGGCAATGTAGTCACAGTCAATCCCAAACATTCCTCACAATCACATGCAATAAAAGAATGTGTTGCTCCCGAATCATAGAGTACGGTTAAAGGATTACCTTCAATAGCACACTCCTCCATGATTAAATCCTCAGATTTCGTGGCTTCCTCTCCACTCATAGTATACACTCGACCACCCGCCTGTGGCCTTGCTGTACAAACATTTCCCATAGAAGGTTCTCTCTTTATCTTATCACAATCCCTGGATAAATGTCCAGGTTTCCCACATCTAAAACAAACAATTCCTTTATGCTGACAATCCTTGGTCAGATGGTTCTTCCCACACTTGTAACAGTTATACATAGGAGTCCCAACTTGACTTGCCTTATTGCCACCAGAACTTCCTCCAACAAATTGCTGCCGGTTCTGATTTCTTGTTGGTTTAGTATATGGTTTCTGTTGAAAATGGTTTCCTCCACTACTCTTTCCTCTCTGGAATCTTATAGGTCCAAAGTTTTTGTTTCTCACCGCACTCTGTTGATCAATCTCCTCAACCTTACGACACTTGTCCAACAATTCTGGAAACTACTCAATTCCCAGGGTTGCTATAGCTCGCTTAATGTCAAGCTTCAATCCTTCCTCAAATTTCCTACACTTCCAGTCCTCATCTGGATGCATTTGGAAATACCTTGAAAACTTAGATAAGCTCTCGAACTTTGCCGCATACTCACTAACAGACTTTACTCATTGCCTCAAACTAAGAAATTCCATCTCCTTAGCATGACGCGCACTTGCTGGAAAATACTTTGCCAAAAACTTCTGCCTAAAGAGCTGCCATGTTACAACTCTTCCTTCAGCTTCTAACAATCTTCAAGCTCCTGCCCACCAGTTGTCACCATCTCCGACTAACATAAAAGTCGCAAAGGTCAGCTTACGTTCATCAGTACATCCTATACCTTCAAATATTTTCTCTAATTCCTGGATCCACAATTTAGCTTTCTCCGGGTCAAATTCTCCTCGAAACTTCGGTGGATTATTCTTACGGAATTTAGATAAACTATAAGCATCCTCAGTTGCTCTTTGATTTTGTTGTGCAACGACATCAGCCATCCGTTGCATCGCTGCTACAGCTGCAGCCATATTCTGGTTATCTTTGCCAGCATTTTCCATTCCAGTTCTAGTATTGACACGTCCTCGTCCTCTTCCAGCCATTACTTTCTCTACTTAACTGGACAACACAAAGAAAGTAAGGTCAATCTTCAAACAATATTGTTTCTTTTCAGAAAACAATAACAGAGAATCACACAACACAAACAAGACAGACCTAACCACAAACCCAAAAGACTCTAACTTGGGCTCTGATACCAACTAATGTAACACCCACCGTAGGGTGCTACATTTATGTTACTTAATTCCCATATTACCCCTAAGTTCATAAAATGTGATGTTGTGATAAAATATGAGTTGTAAATTTTTTTTTCTTTCTTTTTTGATAACAATAAAATAACCTTAGCGGAAAATAAAATATTATACATCATCACACATAATTTACATCATCATATATTACAAACGTACTGTCAGGATTATTTATATACAGACCATTTCTCTAAAACTAAATAACACACTTAGATATATACAGACATAGTTTGTAACAGAGTTTAGACACACCCAAGTCTAACTAAGCAGCAGAACCCTCAGACGGGTCCTCCTCAAACTCCTCAGCAGGTAGGAATCTGATTTGACGCATAGCCCTATGGACAGGTGTCCGGGCTGACAACACAATACTAATTTCTGTTAGGACATAGTTTCTAGTATCCCAATGCCGCCTAATAGACAACGAAAATTCCACATGCACAAAAATAGTTACAGAGAAAAATGAATCCCCATGAAATATCCTGCTAAAGTTTATTGTCAAGTGTCCCTCATAAATTAGTCCCCTCTCATTGGGACTAGTCCTCCACGCTCCAGCTCCACCATGGAACTACAATCTCACGTAACCAAAGAAACTTGACCGGGATGACATCCGATCAAAACTCAACTTCCTCTGGAGCCTGCTCTTCTTCACCCACTTGTTCAACCATTTGCTCAGTGTCTTTACAAATATATTTACAATACCAAATAAACATACAAAGGGGTGAGATCACCTATGCCAATACCAATATGGTAGCACAAAGATAATACATATAGCATACCGTACAAATATATCATACTATAATAACAATTATGACATCATCATAATGTATTAAATAACAGATACAATAAATAACGTTTACCATCATGCCATTAACAGTATTATCATCATCATCATCCAAGTATTTTCTCAACAGAACAATTGTCATAGCCAATATTCCTCAATTAATATATATCACATAGATATAAATGCTTAATTTCATGCATGCGCACATAGACTCAATGTCCTACTCCATAGAGCTAATACTCAGTTCAGAGAAGTTGATCCGAAAGATCTGTCTATACCAAAATGCCTCAGACCAAGATCTACAATTCTCATTTGTATTTGCACATCTAGCATATACACGACAATCTTTACAAGATCTCGATTAAGAATAGTGTCTCGGTCAGGATCATCGGTGCGTTGCATCGGTCTAACTTACGGGAAGAAGAGCTACCAACCACCCATGTAAGCAACCCGCACCCCGATGCCCCCAAGGTCAACAAGTGACTTACACTACGCATATCGCACCCACTCAAGAGGTGTACGTCTCTCCTAGGCAAATAGCCTCATACAGTCCCTCGGACCTTTCCAATGCATGTTCAATGCACCAATGCCAATCGTAGGCAAAAATTCATATACAGTGTTCATACACCAGTTCATGCATATATAATGCACAAATGCCAATCACAGGCAAAATTATCATTTTTTCATATAGTGTTCATCCACTGGTTCAACAGTAATTTTACTGTATATTTAATCGCGAAAATCATTTTATCGCATTTTCATAGTCGCGCACCACTTTTGTCGCGTTTTCACAATTTAGTAACATTTCTGTTACGTTTTCAAATCACATATAGATTTTTCAACTTTTTCATCAATTTCGTAAAAATATTCCACCATTTTTAAATCACGCAATGATTTTTCAACAATATTTCAATCACGTTAAAATATTTAAACGCTTTCCAAACTGCGTAGAAATATTTCAACGTTTTTCAAATTGCATGGAAATATTTAAACATTTTTCCAATCGCGTAGCTTAAAAATCACGTTTTTAAGTTACGTAAATCATTTTTCACTATTTTTCAACTTCGTAAAATATTTCTCAACCGTTAAAAATTCCTTTTCAACATTTTTCAAAATAATATGACTTCTCACATTATTTTACACATTTCTTACTCAAGAAAATACTTTTCGTAATTTATTCCATAAAATCATCATTTCATTGAATTAAATCAATGTTTTTAACTTTAAAATTTACTAACGCTCTCCAAAACCCAAAGAATGAGTTACACGTTAGAAAATCCTAAGTTACCAACGTATTCTTTATAATTCCAAATCAATTCTAAAAATCAACCCTTTTTAAAATAAATTGAGGTTCAAACATTTTCAACCTCTCTTTTCCATTCACGTATGAAAATCCCAATTCTCAAGTGTTAAAACACTCTGATTCCCTTTCCAAAATCTTTGTATTAAATCAAGTTATATTTTCACTTTGAAAAATCACTTTGTTCATAAAAATCAAGGTATTACAAGCCTTCAAAAACTGTGAACATTGAAACATCCCGAAAAATATCTGTTTAAGTATCAATGATCATTTTATATTATTCTTGATTTTTAGGAATTTTTCTAGAATTTTTCGGAAATGATGAATATTTTAATATATTTCTCGTTTTACGTGTACACTGAGCTGAGAATTGCTGAGGTCAGTGTAACACTCAGGAAATTAATTATTTCACCACCAATAGTTATTTTCTAATATTTGTGATTTTTCTAGAATTTTTCTGGAATTTTTCGAAAACGATGAATATTTTAATATATTTCTCGTTTTACGTGAAACATGAGCAGAGTCCGGAAAACGACTGTAACGCTTCAAAAATTGGAAAATTATATGACGAATAGTTGTTTTATAATATTTTCAATTTTTGAGAATTTTCTGGGATTTTTTCGGAAACGTCGAATATTTTAATATATTCTCGTTTTCAATGCTTGATCTTAGTAGAACTGGAGAAATGCGATGTTTCCTCCGCGAACCTTGGACTATGGACATGTCAACGGGGGATCTTACTAAACCCGAGACTTGACACAGTTTATGAGGTTTCACAATTTTTGAGAAATCTTAAACGATAAAATAAATCAATACTGCGAAAAATTTATCTGTCAGATTAATTAAATACTGACTTCTGTCAACTGTAACTATTATCCATTGGATAATAATGTGTAGTAAAAATCCTATCACATTATCCAAATGAAATCCACTTTATGTCTAATCAATCCACCTTAATTCAAATTTAATGTTAAATAATCAAAGCTTCTTTGAGAAGCTTTGACCAAACAATGACCAAATGGCCCTTGGCTTCCCATGGAAGCCAACTCTCCCCTCTCTCTCTTCTCTCTCTTCATGGCTGGAAGGCAGCCCTATGCAAGGGAAATGCTTGCATTTCAATTAATTAATTTATCACACAAATTTCATAAATTATCAAAACACTTTCTCTCTCATCATTTCTTCTTCTTCTCCATTTTTCTTTCTCTCTTCCTTCTCTCTACCCTCACCTACGGCCAGCAGCCCTCTCCCCACTCAATCTTCACAAAAATTTCATCTAAATATATTTTCTTAATCCTCTCATCGTTCTAAACATCTTTTCTTCTTGGAGTTTCTTGAAAATCCATCATCTTCACCATTTTCTCCAAGCTTCAAGCTTTGAACTTTTTGGGTAAGTTTCAAGACCATTCTTCTTTTCCCTTCATTTTCGTGGTTACGGTCTTTATGTTGGCTATCCATGGCTTATTTTTCAAGCCTTAGTATTGATTTAACAAAGTTGAAATTTCTAGGGTTCTTGGAGAGAGCAATCCAAAATTACAAAGAAGATTCTTGGTGTTTTTCTTTTGTTTTCTTCATTAAGGTAAGAGGAAGACACTCCTCCTCAACCTCTCTTAGCATCTAGGAACTTTGATTTGGTTGTTTGTGGAAAAACCCTAAAGAGGGTTATTCTTTGATTTGGTAATTAGTATGCTTGTGCATTGATTTTATTTTGTTTATGCTCTTGGATTGATTTGTTGTATGTAATGATATATTGGATTGGATTATGTGATTGATAATGGAAGAAAATCATTTGAGAATCCCTCTTGGTGGCTACAGTTTTAGGCTTAGTAAATGGTGTGAATTGTGAACAAATTGTAACAAGCATAAGACTTGAATTAATCAAGATATAAAATGGGATTAATGGAAGAAAACTTGAGATTGGAACTCTTGGGGAGGCCACTTGAGCCAAAATTGGGGCTATTGGTAAGCTAATGTAACAAGTAAGATTAAGTGAATTTAGAATGTAACCTATAATGTGATGAATTGGAAAGAATTAGGAATTGAATTCCTAGAGAGGCCACGGCCTCTAAGGCCCTTTAGGACCTAATTATATAACTTTGGCAAATTGGGAAGCATGAGTGACTAGGTAATTAGAAACCTATGCAATGAGTGGATAATTGATAAATTGGAAGGATTTAGTAGAATTAGAGATTTCATGAATCTTAAAGGACTAAGAGTGAGATTGTCATAAGACTTGAAGTAATTATAAGTGAGTGAAGAACAAGAGAGTGTGAGACCTAAGAACTTGAACAATTTACAAATTGTATGAAAATTAAATTACCTTGGAAGATTTGTTTAATTGTAAGAATTGGATTTGACATGAACCTTGAAAGGGAAATAAATTATAAGTTAGGATTCATAATGAACCTAAAAATGTATAAGTTGACTCGATCCTTATATTATGATGTTATGGGTCCATGTGAGTGACCATTTGCATATTGATGCTTATCTTGGCCAATTGTGGCTTATTATGGAATTGTATGAAATGGTGAATCATACATGTTCATGCATAGTATCTTATGCATTGTGATGTCCTGTGGACTATTGTAAGGCCAAGTTGCCTAGGAGATTGAACACACCTTTGTGCGGGTGCGAGTAGACTAGTGTGGGTCGTGTTATGACCTTGGGGGCGTCGGGGTGCGGGTCCTTCACAATGGGCAGTTGGTAGCTCCTCTGCCTGTGGAGCAAACCGATGCAAACGCACCGACGATCCGGACTTGACACTATCCTATATCGTGATCGAGCGTGGACTGTCCGTACAATGCCTGATGTGCACGTGAAAATTATTGATGAATAGCACTTTGGCCACGGCAGCCGAGTTGCGGACACGTCTCCTGATCTTTCTCTCGGACTGTTTGAGTCTAGCTCCATGGAGTAGGAATTGGGAAGGCATGCATTTGTATCATGATATGCTCTGTCATTGTGAACTATTGAATTCTGTAAATATGACTTATGTAATTATTACTGTATTGAGTATCTGCCTGAAACTGCTTACTTGCTTACCATTGGACTTGCTGCTTTTTATTTGGAGATACTGTTTTGAACTGTTAATTGGGTGTGTTGCGCCATTCTGTTTATGGCTGCTATAATTGGTAATGATGGTAGGATGTCTTACCTCTTTCTGTGTTTTCATTTTTTGCTGCCTGTGTGTGCACTGTATTGATCGAAGACGACGGTAAGGAGACAGAAGATCCCGATTTTCCTGGCTTCTGGCCCAATCGAGATTAGCATCCACTGGAGACGATGGTGGCACATATGCGCGGATTATTAGGTGATGTGCATCTGACCTTCCTCGAAGGGCCGGAGTGCTGGCACATTAACTTGAATTCCGATCGCTGCGTCTACTTGGGAGATGTGTCAATTGCCCTAGCCTGGAGACGTCATGAGGCGCCTATCCTCACCTGCCATGTCAGCCTGCGACTGGAGTTCTACCTACCCATCCGAGAGATGTGGGGTGATCGTTACTACACCCCTTGGGAGGACTCTTTTGATTCTACTGCTCGGGCTCCTGCCCGTGGCTCTGTGGTTCCCATGGAGGTTTCCTCTGAAGAGGAGGATCCTGCTGAGGACCCGGATACGGTCCCTCCTCATCTGAGAGACTGATTTTATTGGTAGCTACTGATGGCTACCAGTGTTTTATTTTGGGGCCTGATGTATTATTTTTGGTGGGCTGTATATTTTGGTATCTCTCGGGGTATATTTGTATAATCCTTTTCAAGGTGTATAGTTTTGCTTTTTGATAGTTCAGGCTTGTATCTAAGTATAATTGATGTCAAGACATTATATATACATATATTAATATGCATGTTATTCAGATGTGAATGTTGCCTTCTATCTTATTCTTTACTACTATTTATATTCCGTATTGTTAAAAGGATTAACCATTAAATTGATTATCAAAAAAAAATTTATACTGCTATTTTACTCACTTATTTAAGCATCGAATAAGTTAAACTTAAACTAATGAACCGGGTCTTGAATTGTTAAAACTTTACTTTTCCGCATTTTCTTTTATTTGACAATGTGACGTTCCCTCCTAAAAAAAGGGGCGTTACATTAAGTTGGTATCAGAGCCCCGGTTTATGTTTTCTTTGGGTCTTGTGTGTGAGTCTGTCTTGTTTGTGCTGTGTGAAATCTCTGTGGTTTGTGTTTTGAAATGAATTCCTCTAACTTACCTTGTGGTTTTCAGTCAACCTAATTTGAGAAAGAGTAAGATGGCGATAGAAGTGGAGAATATGCATGCAATCTTGTAAAAGAGGCGATGCAGCGGATGGTGGAAGTCATCGCGCAGCAAAATGAGTGTGCGGCTCAACAACAAGAAAGAGCTACTCAACAGCTCGAGGCGACTGCCGATGCACAGAACTTAGTAGAATTTCGTCGCCACAACCTTCTAAAGTTCAAGGGAGAATTTGATCCAGACAAGGCTAGTCTGTGGATCAAGGAATTAGAGAAAGTTTTTCGTGGCATGAACTGTGCCGAAGACAAGAAGGTGAACTATGCTACCTTCATGCTTGTGGGCAACGCCGAAGACTGGTGGAACGGAGCTCAGAGAGCATTGGAAGCCAAAGGAACTGACATCACATGGGATGTGTTCAAGAACAAGTTCTTGGACAAATATTTTCCTGCTAATGTGAGACATGCGAAAGAGCTGGAATTCCTCAACCTGAGGCAAGGGAACCGACCGTTAGCGAGTACGCAACCAAATTTGAGAACCTGGAGAAGTTCTCAACACACTACCAACACCAAACCGATGAAGCTTGGAAATGTTGGAAGTTCACCGAGGGATTGAGGTATGAGGTGAAGAAAAGCCGTGATCACCCTGAAGATGAAGGTATTCTCAGAACTCGTTAGACACTTGCTTGCGAAGTTGAAGCCTTGGAACAGGCTAGAGACTCGAGAAACAGGAGCTTTGGTCCTGTACGGTCCCAAAGAGGTGGAGGCAGTGGTTCAAACCGCTTCCAAAAGAAGCCTTATTCCCTACCAGCGGGAAGTCAGCAGCAAACCGGTGGAAGTTCTAGTGGAGGTTCTTCTGGGAACCGGACTAGCCAGAATGCGACATATCCTTCTTAATGCCTGAAATGTAGGAAAGATCATCTCACGAGAGATTGCACGATCAAGGGAATCATCTGCTTCAGGTGTGGTAAACCTGGCCACATGTCCAGAGACTGCAATCAAGCAAAGGCCGAACCTTCAGTCAATGCAACTCGAGCCAAGAAACCGCAAGTCGGAGGTCGAGTTTACTCTATGAACGGAGCTGAAGCCTCCGAATCCGAAGACTTGATTCAAGGAGAAGACACCATAGAAGGTAATCTTTTAAATATACTGTATGACTCTGGGGCAACCAATTCTTTCATATCACATTACTGTGTGCTACGACTTGGCTTACCTGTGTCTGAACTACCTTTTGAATTGACTGTTTCAACCCCCACTGATAAACCAGTAGTTACTACCAAAGTCTGTTTGAAGTGTCCCTTAATTGTTGAAGGTCGAATCTTTTCTCGTCGATTTGATCTGTTTGCCTCTTTCACACTTAGATATAATCCTAGGGATGGACTGGTTATCTTCCAACCACGTTCTGTTAGATTGTTCCAGAAAAACCATAGTTTTCCCTGTGGATGAGAATTCTAGATACTTGACGGCCAACCAAGCACGATCTTTCTTGAAAGAAGGAGCTCAGGGATACATGCTGCTATCTTCTTTGAAAATCGAGAGCGAGGCCCATCTGGACACTATTCCGGTAGTGAAGGAGTTCTCTGAAGTCTTTCCAGAAGAAGTACCTGGTTTACCACCGACACGTGAGATCGAGTTTGCTATTGATCTGGTACCGGGAGCTGGTCCCGTGTCTATAGCACCTTATCGGATGTCGCCAACGGAATTGGCAGAGCTCAAGAAACAGCTAGAAGAGCTTATAGAGAAACAGTTTGTTAGACCGAGTGTGTCACCGTGGGGAGTACCAGTACTGTTAGTTTAGAAAAAAGACGGTATCTCAAGATTGTGTGTGGACTATAAGCAATTGAACAAGCTGACGATCAAGAACAAGTATCCATCCCCAAGAATTGATGATTTGATGGACCAACTAAAGGGAGCAGCAGTGTTTTCGAAGATCGATTTGAGATCTGGGTACCACCAGATAAGAGTGAAAACGGAGGATGTGCCCAAGACTGCTTTTCGTACCCGATACGGTCATTACGAATACCTTGTGATGTCGTTTGGTGTCACGAATGCACCTGCTATCTTCATGGACTACATGAACAGGATCTTTCGTCCTTACTTGGACAAGTTCGTTGTCGTCTTCATTGAGGATATCCTGATATATTCCCAAAATCAAGAGGATCATGCTGAATACCTCAGTGATGCGTGCGGATGTAGTGATTAAAATTAAGATAAAAATCAGTTGTCAGGCCCAGCAGAAAATAAAAACCTTACAACTAGTTGTAGTTAGTAAGGATCGATCCACAGAGAACCAATTCAATTAATACTATTAAACAATTCCTAATTTAGACTCTGATTAACAATAAACAGTAAAAGGGGGTTTTGGAGTTTTGATGAACAATGAACAGCTTCAAAGATAACAATAAACAAACTGAAATCAACAATATAAGAAAATTGGTTAAGAGATTGAATCCACCACTAGATTTATATGATAATGTAAATCCACATATCCTTTTTATTCCAACATGCTCAATTATGTTTTTATGCAATTGTGATATTAAATCTCTATTTTCCTTATGTGTTGGCCAATTTAGCAACCGCTCAAATCAACTCCTAATCACTGATTAGTCATAAAGCAACCGCTCTTACAACTATCCAACAATTGCATTAAGATTTAGAAAACCAATTACACTAAGGTCTAATCACACACCGGGATTAAATTACTTAGAACATATATTTCTCTAGATCTAATACCGCAATCACAAGCATAATAAACCCAGATCTACCACTTTTATAAGCGGCAAATAGCACAAAGATAATTATACCCACATGAACATCATACATCCCACTAGATCTACTACCGCAACCGCGCATAATAAACCTAGATCTACTACTTTGAAAGTAGGAACAAGTACAAAACCTTCATACCAACAATAGATTCAGAAATATATGAATAAAAACATAACCGTGTTGAAATAATCAAATATGCAAAGTTTACAACATTAATACTAGCGGTTTCATCACCCCTTAACCAAGGGAGGTTTAGTTACACATAGCTAGAAAGAAATCACAAGAAAAACTATGAAGAAACAAGAAGAAACTATGAAGAAACAAGAAACTAAGAGAGAAAATGAAGGAGAGTTACATCTTGTTCATGATAAATGGTGCCTTTTATAGAAGTCTAAGGTAACAAAATGACAAAGGGAAGTGGGTGGATGAGTGGGTGAGTGAGTGGAGTGTTTGAGTGGATGGATTAGTGGGTTGGTTTAGTGGATTGGTTTAGTGGATGAGTGAGTGGAATGGTTGAGTGGTTGAATTAGTGAAAAATGCCAAAGGACTTTTGGTGAGTGGGAAATTATGGACATGAATGGGTGAGTGGATGGATGAGTGGATGGATTAGTGGATGAGTGGGTGGAGTGGTTAAGTGGTTGGATTAGTGTATGAGTGGATGAATGGGTGAGTTAGTGGATGAGTGGATGAGTGGATGAGTGGATTAGTGGATGGATGAGTGGATTAGTGGATGGATGAGTGGGTGGTTGAGGACGAAAATTTCGTGTCTGACTTGGAAGCCAAAAACGACCCACTATACTTCAGAACCACGAAAAGTGTTCTTCATGAAAGTTGTAGATCCTTGTCTTGGCTATAAAATGGATAGCTGGTTCGTCCAATTTGGCTTCCTTAAGCCCAAGATATGTCCCAAATACCGTAGGTTGATCAAACCCAACTTCAGCACCTCTGTTCCGACTTGCAAGCTCAAAATGACCTACTAGACTTCTTTTTCTCAAAATGTGTTCTTCATGAAAGTTTTTTATTTGGATCTTGACTATCCACTGTCCAAATTTCATCCCATCTCCATTATTACATCTTGAGATATGATTTTATGAGTGCACACTGTTCGGATTCTACTGACAGAACCCGTATTCTGACTTCCATGTAAACTTAGGTCCCTTAGACATCTGAATCGGACTTCGAGCTCTTCATAAAAGTTGTAGAGCTTCCTCTTAGCTTTCCTACAAGATAAAATTCATGATTTTCAGATATCAGGAACTCAAGTTATGACCAAAATACAGAAACAGTGTAAAATCTCAATAATGCTGAAAATATTCAATTAGGACCAATTTGAGCTCAAACTCACAAAATCATGTCAAACTCAATCAATTAAGAATATGGAGAGTGTAAATGACTAAATATAAGGGTTTCTTAATGAATAAAATATGTGTTTATCAAATTCCCCACACTTAGCTTTTTGCACTCCTGGGCAAACTCAAGACCAAAATTTTACAATCAAGAAGAATAACCAAAGGTTCAAGGGATCAAAACATTCATGAGTTAACAATTCTCCACATCTCAAACCATCAAGCAAGGTATCTTCAACATGAATCGAGAATGATATATCTTCACAAGATTCCCTCTCAATCTCTCAAGTGTTTAAAGGGTAGGTATTTCACTCAATTCAACCCATGAAAATTGCACTACCATAAGCTTGCTTATCTTCTACTTCTCCATTACTCAAAACACATGCACACACAAATCATGAGGACTTTATTCAAGGTTGTAGTGAGGTCAAGGTAACAGGAGAGGATAAAATGGATATGAGAAGATAAATACCAAAGAGAATAAAAGCAAATGAGAGCTGAGTTCAAATAACAAGCATAAAAGTTCATCCCAACTCTAGTGTATATCCCTTTACATATTCATTTCCCAATCCTTTTCTTTTTTTTAAACACTTGGTTTTTTTTTTTTTTTTTTTTTTTTTATATATATGAACATAACTATATACATACATTTTTTTTTTCTTTTTGGGCACTCTTTTCTTTTTCAACAACCATTTTGTACACACACCCCACACTTGTTCAAAAACTCATCCATTAACCAAGCTAATGTTCTTTTATTCCCTAAGGTAAAGTAAGAACACGATTTCTCATTTAAGGCACATGATGAGCTAGAAACAAGGAATGGTCAAATAAGCTCAAAGGGGTTAAGCAAAGGAAAATATACAAGGTTGGCAGAATCGAGAATTTTCAAGAAATCAAAAGAGTGCTTGATATCATATTGAAAACAAGGTTGGCTATTTGGTTAAACTAGCTAATTAAGAAAGAGGGCCTCAATCATGTTCATGCATGCAAGTGAAATGTAGCCTCAAAAAGAATCAAAGCAAGTTCTAGAGTGGTCATTAACATGAGTGAAAATCACACAAGAAAGAAGAGAATGACATAAATGTTGAATCCATCCATTAGGCTCAAAATCTCACAAGGTATGCATCCATCAAACTCAATTCATCAATTTAATCATCCATCACCAAGCATATCAGTTCAAGAAGGGAGAAAGTTATTCAATCATGCAATGAACCCCTTTTTTTTTTTTTTTTTTTTTTTTTGAATTTTTTTTTTTTTACAAAAAGAACATGCTGAAATCTCTCCCCCACGCTTAATATAACATTGCCTTCAATGTGAAAGAGAGATATAGAAAAGAGCAACACAACTTGATAAGAAGTGAATCAACGCCAAGCAGAAAAGAAACACACTGTCAGTACCGCATCAGACCCTGAAAAGAAATAAAACAATAAAACTTTAGTACTAATTAGTTACTACCTAAAAACTCCTTACTCGCCACTAATTAAGATGCGCCTCAAGAGTAAAATTACTCCTTACTCGCCATCACTAATTGATTTAATAAGTACATGACAATCATATCATACTTTCCAAACAAAGACAACAATTTTTTTTTTTTTTTTTTTTTTTTATTTTTTTATTTTTTTATTTTTTTTTTTTTTTTTTTTTGGGTCAACTATCCTTCCCCCCCAACTAAATCACAACATTGTCCTCAATGTTAAAATATAGATGAGTAAGGAGAAGATATTACCTGTTGGAGAAAGTCGACACAAATTTAAAAGAAACAAGGTACAATAAAATCAAACCCATTAAAGATGAAGTCGCAGATCTGCTTTTGTTTCTTGTTACTTCCTTCGCCGCTTCCTCGTTGACCAATCTATCCGAGCTAATACCGGATCGGTACATACTCAAAAGCTTCTAATTTATCAATGAGCTCATCAATAGTGGAGGCAGAGATAAGAAGTTGTCTTGCTGAAGGAGTGATAAATTTCTTCCACAACTTTGTCAAGAAAAGATAACAAAAGATCAAAGAAATTATTAACATTCAACAAACCAATGGGTCTATGGTGGATGTTTAGTTCTACCAAGAGACAATTTGAAAAATTTCTTCTAAAGTACCAAATCCACTGGTAAGACAATAAATGCATCGAATTGTCAACCATTGTTTTCATTCGTCCATGCATAGATGTTACCCGAATTTCTTTTCCAACTGTCTTTCCAAAGGATGTTATTTTCAGCCAAAGGTTTAGGAATAACACCTAAAACCCGATCGCCTCCTATAGAAGCAAAGAAGTGATACAGCCCCCATTAACCCACGACAACCTCCCCCATATACAAGATGAATATTCCTCGCAGCAAGTGATCGACCAAGAGTGCTAGCTGCGTTTACAAACTCTAATCCCTTCCCATAACTCGACCCACAAAAAACACAGACATTTTTGAGGTTACGAATAGAAGGCCCCATTCTATACTCTTCCTCCCTTTGAGTGTTTCGAGTTGAAGGAAAATGGAGAAAATGGAGTGTTTAAGTAGGAAAAAGAATGGAAAGGGAATAATTGCACCTATGAGGGTAGGTTGGTCGTTGTCGAAAAGGTTGAAATTAAGAAACACAGAATCTTTTCTCTTTTTTTTTTTTTTTTTTTTTGTGACTTCAAGAAAACCATCAAGGTAAAGAAGTCTAGAAACCCCCGAAGGACCCCGCTCAAAGGATCGTCTGTACAAAAATTAAAATACAACAAAATGATACAAAGATAAAAGAAATAGAAAATGATGACATACCGTATGTACAAAGTGTCCATGGCGTATCTTTATATCACGCGTCATGAGTGCGCAAGAGACATCACGCCCTCTCTCTTTTTTTTTTTTTTTTGAATTTGTTAGAAAAACTTGATGAAAGATGAGTGTATACTTACTTAAGATTGGGATGGAGGTAGTCTGTTTTTTCGGCTTTGTGCCAAAGCATTGTTGACCAAGATTCGACCCATTCAAGACCAAATAAGCAACATGTGGCTCCCAAAAGGGACAAGTGGCCATAATACGCCCGGGCCGCCTCACATGTGGGATACAATCTACCTTCTTTGTTTTTCAATTAAGAAGGCTGGATCAGATGCATGCATTTCCCCATTCACGGTGTGTGTTACCAAAGCCAACCCTAAGACGTATACATAAATTTTTTTTTTTTTTTTTTTTTTTTTTTTTTTTTTTTTTTTTGTTTTTTGTTTTTTTTTTTTTTTTTGTTTTTGAGAGATGACATGAAGAAGAAGAAGAAGAAGAAGATGATGATGATATGTACAGATTGTTGTGATTGTGGCTCACATCTTCCTCTGGTTTTACGTCCAAACGGCTTAAACGCCTTCTATGAGTCGAGGATAGCTTCCCATCCAATTTTCTTATAAATTGGCAAACAGGGTCTTTTAGAGTCGATTCCCAAGATCGTAGCGTTTTTCTTCATCCTTGAAGAGATTCCACAATTTAAGAATTTCACGATGCACCAATCCACAAGAATGCGCTCAAGAGTCGATAAGATATCATCTAATGACTCCTTACTCATCCATTCTTAATGAAGAAAATTGTATCTTCTCTATTTGCGAAACCATCCCCAAAGTATGACATCGCTTGTTACAGTTCCATCGTCCACATTTGTAACAGACTTGTAACCTTTTTGCTCTTCTCCTTTTAGAATATGAACTTCTTCCAAGACCGGCATATATGAGTCAAATGAAATTGAGGACTCACCGCTAATCGAACCTTTGCTTCAATTATCCAACAGACATCTTCTCGGCATACCTTTGTGCATTAACGGCCTCAATCTTTCACATCGAACTTTGTAGATTTTTCTCAGAGCATTTTGAGGAAAAGAAGGAAAATATTTTCTCAGGTTTGAAAGAATGACATCTATTTTGAAGGAGAAGAAGGATTCAGTTATTTTGGGAAACCGAAAAATAAACCGACTTGAGAGTCACGAGTACCGTATCCGCCACTTAACCTAGCAACACAAAGAACTCAAGAACTTGATTTTCCAAGAATGGTTGAGTCTTTGTCCATTAACTTTACGCGCATTACCATTCCTAGGATCCTCAATATTTACGGCCCCAGAGGATACACGTGTTTGACAGCAAAAGAACCGCGCCACCTAGATCTCAATTTTTCAAGGAGTAGGTGCAGATGATAATCTCAAAGCAAAACCTTTTTGACTAATTTCCGCAACTTTTGCAAAAGGTGTAACAGACCTTGAATAAAGTAGGCCAATAAAATCCATACTGCAAGATTTTCGCAGTTGTTGTCGCTGAAGAAAAGTGACATTCACATGCTTCCGAGTGACAAAATTTAATGGCACTACCTACCTTATTGTCAGGCACACAAATTTTTTTTTTTTTTTTTGGTTTTTTTTTTTTAGAGATTCAAATGCTTACAACCAACAAACAGATAAAACATAATCTAAGAAACTAATGAAAACACAAAATAAAAAGGGATAAAAGAGCAAATCTGGTTGGGTTGCCTCCCAATGAGCGCTTAGTTTATTGTCCTCACCGACATGATGATACTTTCAATGCTCCTCATATTGTGGAAGGATGAGGGTCATCACTTCCATCTCTCGCACCGTCGGGAAGTTCATGATATGGTTTGAGACGATGACCATTGACCTTAAATGCTTTGCCGTAATTTTCACTCCCGATCTCAACTCGCACCAAAAAGAAAAACATTAGTTACCACAAACGGCCCAATCCACTTAGAACGCAGCTTACCCGGAAATAATTTGAGTCTTGATTGGAATAGCAGGACTTTTTGTCCTCTCGTGAAATTTCTTTTCGGAAATCAATTGGTCGTGGAATGCCTTAGCTTTAGTCTCATAAATCGGGGCATTCTCAAAGGCCTCATTTCTTAGTTCTTCCAATTCCCGTAACTAGAACTTCCTTTGCTTTCCAAAGACCTTCCAATTCCATATTAACTTGTTTAATGGCCCAAGAAGATCGATGTTGCAACTCAACGGGCAAATGATATGGCTTTCCATACATCAACCGAAATGGTGACATGCCGATGGGAGTCTTATAGGCAGTCCTATAAGCCCATAAAGCATCTTCAAGTCGAGTGCTCCAATCCTTTCTTGAGGGATTCACTGTCTTTTCAAGGATTGACTTAATCTCCGGTTGGACACTTCGCAGTTTGCCCATTTGTCCGTGGATGGTAAGGAGTGGAAATTTTGTGCATTACTCCATATCTCTTCAATAGAGCATCAAAGGTTTTGTTGCAGAAATGGGTCCCTTGGTCACTGATGATAGCCCTTGGGGTCCCGAACCTGGAGAAAATATGTGACTTAACAAAATCTGCAACAGCTTTTAGAATCATCGATCGAGTGGCTTTTGCTTCCACCCATTTAGACACATAATCAACAGATAAAAGAATGTATGTGAAACCAAATGAAGGAGGAATGGTCCCATGAAATCAATACCCCACACATCAAAGAGTTCCACAAAAATGATCGGAGTCTGAGGCATTTGATTACGAGGACCAATATTACCTGTTCTCTCGACAATGGTCACAAGACTTACGAAGTTGTAAGCGTCTTTGAAAATTGAAGGCCAATAGAAACCACCGTCAAGCACTTTATTGGTGTCCCTTTTATCGCCAAAGTGTCCTCCACATGCATAGGTGTGGCAAAAGGAGAGGATGGAGTGTGTCTCGAATCGGAATGCACCTCCTAATGACTTGATCCGCACAATGCTTCCATAAGTACGGTCATCCCAGATATAGTATTTACAAATACTCCTTAATTTATCTCTTTGGGCCTTGTTCAAATCCTCCGGAAAGTCCTTAGTAACCAGGTAGTTAACAATGTCAGCATACCAAGGGATTATGGTGTTGACAACCATCAAATATTCATCCGGAAAAGTCTCCATGATAGGCATTTCTTCCTCTTCAGTTACCAATCTACTCAAGTGATCGGCCACCAAGTTTTCACTCCCTTTCTTGTCTTTAATCTCCAAGTCAAACTCTTCGAGCAATAAAATCCATCGGAGCAATCTAGGCTTTGCTTCTTTCTTTGTTAGAAGATACTTCAAGGCTGCATGATCTGAAAACACAATCACTTTAGAACCAATTAGATATGATCTAAATTTTTCTAAAGCAAATACAACAGCTAGAAGTTCCTTTTCTGTGGTTGAGTAATTAAGTTGAGCATCATTTAGAGTCCTTGATGCATAGTAAATGGCATAAGGAACTCTATCAACTCGTTGTCCCAAGACAGCTCCTACCGCAAAGTCACGGCATCACACATTAGTTCAAAAGGTAACTCCCCGGTTGGGTGGCCCGATGATAGGCACAACAGCTTAACAACTTCTTGAGTTTATTGAAAGCTTCCATACATTTCTCATCAAAGTTAAAATTAACATCTTTTGAAGAAGTCTGCAAAGGGGCAATGAGACTTTAGAAAAGTCTTTAATGAATCTCCAGAGAAACCCGCATGACCAATAAAAGAACGAATCTCCCGCACACTAGTGGGTGGTGGCAAAGAATGCATGAGTTCTACCTTAGCTTTATCTACTTCAATTCCCTAGCAGAAATTACATGACCTAACACAATACCTTCATTCACCATGAAATGACATTTTTCCCAATTCAACCACTGTAGTTGTCAATGCATCTTTTAAGCACCAAAGTTAAATGTTCCAAACAATTTTCAAAATCATTTCCAAAGACACTAAAGTCATCCATAAAAACCTCAATGATGTTTTCAATGTAATCGAGAAAATATACTCATCATGCATCTTTGGAAAGTTCCCTGGTGCATTGCAGAGTCCAAAAGGCATTCGCCTATATGCAAAGGTACCAAATGGACAAGTGAATGTAGTCTTGTCTTGGTCTTCTGGAGCTATGGCAACCGATTGTAACCCGAAAAACCATCCGTAAAACAATAATAAGAATGACCACTAATCTTTCTAACATTTGATCAATGAAAGGTAAAGGAAAGTGGTCTTTTCTCGTGGCGGCATTCAACTTCCCGTAATCAATACAAACACGCCACCGTCTCGTAACCTAGTGGGAATAAGCTCATTTTCAGCATTTCTTACCACAAGTAATTCCGCATTTCTTTGGTACTACCCGGACCGGGCTTACCCACTTGTGTCGAAATGGGGTAGATCACCCCCACACTTAGGAGCTTCAAGATCTCCTTTTTCACAACCTCCATCATGGGAGGATTCAATCTCCGTTGAGGGTCTCTCACAGTTTAGTATCCTCCTCCATTAATATCCCGTGCATACAAACGGAGGGACTAATACCCTTGATATCGCCTATTGACCAACCAATGGCTGTCTTATGTTCCCGCAAAACGGCTACCGCTTTCTCTTCTTGCTCTTGGGTGAGTGACTTTGCAATTATTACTGGAAGGGTGTCCTTCTCCCCAAGAAGATGTATTTAAGATGATCGTGTAGTGCTTTCGGCCCAATTCAGTGCCCGCACAATGAAGGTTGAGGTATATCAAGTAGTAACAATGTAAATCAACAAAAGTTACCTCATGCTCTTCTCGGGAGTGGAAGAGAGCTCTTGTAAGGCAAAGAACAATTTCATCAATGTCTTCACTCCATGGCTCTTCTTCACTCTTCTTCTTTTCCTCCCGTACATCTAAGCTATGAGTTAGAATTGTATCAAGAGCATCAAAATGGTCAAGATCAAAAGCCAGTAAATTAAAGAATCAAAAGGATCAAAAGAATCAATTAAACAAGCAGAGTGCACATCACTTGGGTATCTCATAGCTTCAAAAATATTGAATCTAATTAATTCCCCATCAAATTCCATTGTTAGAATTCCTGAGTGCACATCAATTTTTGTCCGTGCAGTCTTCAAAAATGGTCTTCCTAGCAAGATAGGAGCAGATTTGGGAGACTCATCCTCTTCCATGTCCAAAACATAGAAGTCTCAGGAAACACTAATTCATTCAATTGCACCAAAACATCTTCAACCACACCCTTAGGGTATGCATTAGATCTATCAGCCAATTGAATAACAACACCAATAGGTTCCAAAGGACCCAAGTATAAAGATGCATAAATAGAATATGGCATGACATTTATAGATGCACCTAAATCAAGCATTGCCCTTTCAAACCTTGTGTTACCTATAGTGCATGGAATGGTGAATATGCCAGGGTCCTTACATTTGGTTGGGAGTTTCTTTTTAATTACAATCTGAAACATTTTCTCCCACTTGGACCTTTTCATTTCCTTTTAACTTCCTCTTGTTAGTGCATAATTCTTTCGTAAATTTTGCATATCTAGGTACCGCTAATGGCATCTAACAAAGGGATATTAACCTCTACCTTCCTAAAAGTCTCAAGTATTTCTTTTTCTCGCTTCTTCTTTCTTGGTTTTAACCAACCTACTAGGAAAAGGAGCTTTAGTGACATATTTAGGAAGGGGTTCGTAAATACTTACCTTAGGGGTTTTGGAAGTTTGCCCCTTATCATTTGCTTCTTTGGGTGGTTCATCCTTCTCTTGAATAATTGGTGGAAGAGAGGTAGGCTCATCCATCGTCTTTCCGCTTCTCAATGTGACAAAGACTAGCATTTTCCCTCGGATTCACTTCTAGCTGTGAGGGTAGTTTCCTTGAAGCTTGGCTTTGAAACTTGTTGAATTCTCGGACAACTGTCCTATCCGATTCGCAAGTTATTGATTGCGATCCTTGTTTCTTGTTTGAAACTTTGTATAGTTGCATTTGTTTCTTGTTGGAACCGCAAATTATTAGTGGCCATTTGTTTTACTAGCTCCTCTAATGAAGGCTCGATTGCTTAGGAGCTTGAACTTGTCGTCTCTCGAGGGAAAGGTACTTGCCTTTGTTGGAATCCTAGAGGTCCATAAGTCGGAGGTTGATTTTGAGGTTGCTTTGCATAGTGAAATTTGGATGATCCCTCCAACCCGGATTATATGTGTTTGAGTAGGGGTTGTAATTTTTTGAAAGTCCAAAGATATCTCCCTACCGCTCTTACCTCCTCATTTGTGTCTTCTTGGAGAGTGGGACACATATCGTGGGATGTCCAGATGAACAACAGATCCCACAAGCATGAATCGGTGCTTTACCCGAATCCATTAACCGCCGAACCATAGCAGTCAATTGAGTCATTTGTCAGTATATATCTTGGTTGTCTCTACTTCTTTTCGCTTCTTACTCCAAAGTGTCATTTCTAGAGTAGAATTGTTGAGTATTGGCAGCCATTCTTGAGATCAAGTTTCTAGCTTCTTGAGGAATTTTATCAATCAATGCTCCTCCGCTAGCAAAGATCAATCATGTTGCGATCCATCACTTGTAAGCCTTCATAGAAATACCGAATTAAAAGTCGCTCATTTATTTGATGATGAGGCAAATTTGAAACATAGCTTCTTAAATCTCTCCCAAGAGTCATGGAGTGATTCCCCATGCCTTTGTTGAATACCACGTGATTTCTTTTTCGATTGTTGCAGCTTTTGAGGCAGGGGAAGTATCTCGTCTAGGAAAGTTCGGGCCATATCCCGCCATGATTGGATGGATCCGGTGGCAAGTAGTAAAGCCACTCCTTAGCCGAGTCTTTCAATGAGAATGGAAAAGCTCTCAACTTGACTTGCTCTACATGAATTCCTCGCAGTTTCATGCTAGAACATACCACATGGATTTCCTTCAAGTGCTTGTTGGGGTCCTCTCAGGGTAATCCATTGAAAGATGGCAAGAGATGGATTAAACCGGATTTCAATTCAAATGCCTCTTCATTTTCAAGAATGTTTATGCAAAGAGGTCGTTGATCTAGATCCTGGAACACCCAATGCCCTTAAAGTGTTTTTTCGCCATTGGCACTTCTTCAGATATTTCGATGGCTCAAATGTCTCTCGAACTTGATAGATCAATGTAACGGGGCAAACTTCAATGTCACAGTGTGAGTTGGAAGTTAGCCTGATGGAAGGGAAATTGAGGATGTGAAGTGAGTTGATCAATATAGTTCCTCAAATTTAGCAATCCTTCGTCTACTCCTTCAAGGGACATCAACACCTACAAAACACTCAGAAAGAAAGATTAAAAATAAAATAAAATAAAATAAAATAAAAACAGAATAAAAATAGGAAATAAATTAATAGTGTAATTGAAAAATTGGTTCCCAAGAACGCGCCAAAATTCGATGCGTGCGGATGTAGTGATTAAAATTAAGATAAAAATCGGTTGTCGTGCCCACAGAAAATAAAAACCTTACAACTAGTTGTAGTTAGTAAGGATCGATCCATAGAGAACCAATTCAATTAACACTATTAAACAATTCCTAATTTAGACTCGATTAACAATAAACAAGAAAAGGGGTTTTGGAGTTTTGATGAACAATGAACACTTCAAAGATAACAATAAACAAACCGAAATCAACAATATAAGAAAATTGGTTAAGAGATTGAATCCACCACTAGATTTATATGATAATGTAAATCCACATATCCTTTTATTCCAACATGCTCAATTATGTTTTTATGCAATTGTGATATTAAATCTCTGTTTTCCTTATGTGTTGGCCAATTTAGCAACCGCTCAAATCAACTCCTAATCACCGATTAGTCATAAAGCAACCGCTCTTACAACTATCCAACAATTGCATTAAGATTTAGAAAACTAATTACACTAAGGTCTAATCACACACCGGGATTAAATTACTTAGAACATATATTTCTCTAGATCTAATACCGCAACCACATAATAAACCCAGATCTACCACTTTTATAACTGGAAAATAGCACAAAGATAATTATACCCACATGAACATCATACATCCCACTAGATCTACTACCGCAACCGCGCATAATAAACCTAGATCTACTACTTTGAAAGTAGGAACAAGTACAAAAACCTTCATACCAACAATAGATTCGTAAATATATGAATAAAAACATAACGTGTTGAAATAATCAAATATGCAAAGTTTACAACATTAATACTAGTGTTTCATCACCCCCTTAACCAAGGGAGGTTTAGTTACACATAGCTAGAAAGAAATCACAAGAAAAACTATGAAGAAACAAGAAGAAACTATGAAGAAACAAGAAACTAAGAGAGAAAATGAAGGAGAGTTACATCTTGTTCATGATAAATGGTGCCTTTTATAGAAGTCTAAGGTAACAAAATGACAAAGGGAAGTGGGTGGATGAGTGGGTGAGTGAGTGGAGTGTTTGAGTGGATGGATTAGTGGGTTGGTTTAGTGGATTGGTTTAGTGGATGAGTGAGTGGAATGGTTGAGTGGTTGAATTAGTGAAAAATGCCAAAGGACTTTTGGTGAGTGGGAAATTATGGACATGAATGGGTGAGTGGATGGATGAGTGGATGGATTAGTGGATGAGTGGGTGGAGTGGTTAAGTGGTTGGATTAGTGTATGAGTGGATGAATGGGTGAGTTAGTGGATGAGTGGATGAGTGGATGAGTGGATTAGTGGATGGATGAGTGGGTGGTTGAGGACGAAAATTTCGTGTCTGACTTGGAAGCCAAAAACGACCCACTATACTTCAGAACCACGAAAAGTGTTCTTCATGAAAGTTGTAGATCCTTGTCTTGGCTATAAAATGGATAGCTGGTTCGTCCAATTTGGCTTCCTTAAGCCCAAGATATGTCCCAAATACCGTAGGTTGCTCAAACCCAACTTCAGCACCTCTGTTCCGACTTGCAAGCTCAAAATGACCTACTAGACTTCTTTTTCTCAAAATGTGTTCTTCATGAAAGTTTTTTATTTGGATCTTGACTATCCACTGTCCAAATTTCAGCCCATCTCCATTATTACATCTTGAGATATGATTTTATGAGTGCACACTGTTCGGATTCTACTGACAGAACCCGTATTCTGACTTCCATGTAAACTTAGGTCCCTTAGACATCTGAATCGGACTTCGAGCTCTTCATCAAAGTTGTAAAGCTTCCTCTTAGATTTCCTACAAGATAAAATTCATGATTTTCAGATATCAGGAACTCAAGTTATGACCAAAATACAGAAACAGTGTAAAATCTCAATAATGCTGAAAATATTCAGTTAGGACCAATTTGAGCTCAAACTCACAAAATCATGTCAAACTCAATCAATTAAGAATATGGAGAGTGTAAATGACTAAATATAAGGGTTTCTTAATGAATAAAATATGTGTTTATCACTCAGCATAGTCCTTCAGATTCTAAAGGAGAAAGAACTGTATGCCAAACTGTCGAAGTGTGAGTTCTGGCTTGATGAGGTGAAGTTTTTAGGCCATGTGATCTCGATGGAAGGGATTGCAGTGGATCCGTCGAAAGTAGAGGCAGTATTACAGTGGGAACAACCGAAGTTTGTGACGGAAGTTCGTAGCTTTGTGGGCTTAGCCGGATACTACAGAAGATTCATAGAAGGGTTTTCCAAGATTGCTGGTCCGCTCACTCAACTGACGAGAAAGAATCAAGCTTTTGACTAGACTGATAGCTGCAAGCAGAGTTTCGAAGAGTTGAAGAAACGACTGACTACCTCACCCGTATTGGTGTTACCTGATCCGAATGAGCCATTTTAGGTGTACTGTGACGCTTCATATCAAGGATTGGGATCTGTTCTTATGCAACACCGAAGAGTGGTAGCTTATGCTTCGCGACAGTTGCGAGTACACGAAAAGAACTACCCTACACATGATTTGGAACTTGCAGCTGTGGTCTTTGCTCTAAAGATATAGAGGCATTTCCTCTATGGAGCAACATTCAACATCTTCAGCGACCACAAGAGCTTGAAGTATTTGTATGACCAGAAAGAGCTGAACATGAGGCAGCGGAGATGGCTAGAATTCTTGAAGGACTACGATTTCCAGTTGTTGTACCACCCTAGCAAGGCGAACGTCGTGGTTGATGCCTTGAGTAGAAAGACTATTAGTGTTTCTGCCTTGATGGTCAAGGAAAGAGACCTCATAGAACAGTTTAGAGATGTATGGTCGTTTGTTAAGTTGGAACCCAGAAGGATTTGTATGAATATGGTCACTATCTCAAGTAAGCTAATTGATGACATACGGGAAAAGCAGAAGGCCGATGAATTCTTGCAAGAAGTGAGAGAACTAATAAGGCAAGGCAAAGAGACGGAATTTGAAGAATGAACGGATGGAATTTTGAGTTTCCAAGGTAGAGTTTATATTCCCCGTGACCAAGAGCTTAGGTGATATATTGTGGAACATGCTCACACCAGCAAGCTGAGTATGCACCCAGGCATAACTAAGATGTACCAAGATCTGAAGAAATTGTTCTGGTGGCATGGAATGAAGAGCGACGTCACTAAATGTGTGTCGACTTGTTTGGTTTGTCAAAAAGCTAAAGTGGAACATCAAAGACCAGCAGGATTACTACAACCATTGTCTATTCCCGAATGGAAATGGGACAGCATTGCAATGGATTTTGTTGTGGGTTTGCCAAGGACAAAGAAAGGACACGACTCGATATGGGTAGTAGTGGATCGACTCACGAAGTCAACTCATTTTCTCCCGATCAACATGAGGTACAGATTGGAGAAGTTGACCCAGCTTTATATTGGAGAGATCGTTAGGCTGTATGGTGTGCCTACGAGTATTGTTTCAGATAGGGATCCGAGGTTTACTTCAAAATTTTGGCAGAGTTTACAAGCATCATTGGGAACAAAGTTACGTCTGAGTTCAGTGTACCATCCACAAACCGATGGTCAATCGGAAAGGACGATCCAATCTTTAGAAGATTTGCTTAGGGCTTGTTCTATGGAACAGACTAGATGTTGGGATGAAGTTCTACCACTGATAGAGTTCACCTACAACAACAGTTACCATTCGAGTATAGGGATGGCGCCCTATGAAGCTCTGTATGGACGACGGTGTCGAACACCATTGTGTTGGTACCAAGACGGTGAACGTCTTACGATTGGACCAGATATCATTTAGCAGACAACTGAGAAGGTCAACATGATTCAAGATAAGATGAGAACTGCTCAGAGCCGGCAAAAGAGTTATGCAGATAAGAGGAGAAAGCCTCTTGAGTTTGAGGAAGGTGAGCATGTATTCTTGAAAGTCACACCCACGACTGGGGTCGGCCGGGCTTTGAAATCTAGAAAACTCACTCCAAAATTTCTTGGACCTTACTAAATCCTTCGTCGAATAGGTACAGTAGCCTACAACATAGCCTTACCCCCTTTTCTTTCCAACATACATAATGTCTTCCATGTGTCACAACTCCGCAAGTATTTGCCTGATCCAAGCCATGTCATAGCACCGGACACGGTACAGTTAAAAGAGAACTTGACCTATGAGGTGCCTCCTGCGAGAATCGAGGATCGACGAATAAAACAACTTAGAGGAAAGGAGATCCCATTGGTGAAAGTGATTTGGAATGAAACGACTGGTGACGCAACTTGGGAGCCAGAAGACAAGATGAGAGAGCAACATCCGGAACTATTCTGAGGTATGCAAATTTCGAGGACGAAATTCCTTTTAGTAGGGGAGTGTTGTAACATCCCGAAAAATATCTGTTTAAGTATAAATGATCATTTTATATTATTCTTGATTTTTAGGAATTTTTCTAGAATTTTTCGGAAACGACGAATATTTTAATATATTCCTCGTTTTGCGTGCACACTGAGCTGAGAATTGCTGAGGTCAGTGTAACGCTCCGGAAATTAATTATTTCACCACCAATAGTCATTTTCTGATATTTGTGATTTATGTGAATTTTTCGGAAACGATGAATATTTTAATATATTTCTCGTTTTACGTAAAACGTGAGCAGGGTCCGAAAAACGACTGTAACGCTTCAAAAATTGGAAAATTATATTACGAATAGTTGTTTTATAATATTTGCAATTTTTGAGAATTTTCTGAGATTTTTTCAGAAACGTCGAATATTTTAATATATTCTTCGATTTGCGTGCGTATTGAGCAGAACCGGAGAAATGCGATGTTTCCTCCGCGAACCTTGGACTATGGACATGTCGACGGGAGATCTTACTAAACCCGAGACTTGACACAGTTTACGAGGTTTCACAATTTTTGAGAAATCTTAACAGATAAAATAAATCAATACTGCGAAAAATTTATCTGTCAGATTAATTAAATACTGATTTCTGTCAACTGTAACTATTATTCATTGGATAATAATGTGTAATAAAAATCCTATCACATTATCTAAATGAAATCCACTTTATGTCTAATCAATCCACCTTAATTCAAATTTAATGTTAAATAATCAAAGCTTCTTTGAGAAGCTTTGACCAAACAATGACCAAATGGCCCTTGGCTTCCCATGGAAGCCAACTCTCCCTCTCTCTCTTCTCTCTCTTCACGGCTGGAAGGCAGCCCTTGCAAGGGAAATGCTTGTATTTCAATTAATTAATTTATCACACAAATTTCATAAATTATCAAAACACTTTCTCTCTCATCATTTCTTCTTGTTCTCCATTTTTCTCTCTCTTCCTTCTCTCTACCCTCACCTACGGCCAGCAGCCTTCTCCCCACTCAATCTTCACAAAAATTTCATCTAAATATATTTTCTTAATCCTCTCATCATTCTAAACATCTTTTCTTCTTGGAGTTTCTTGAAAATCCATCATCTTCACCATTTTCTCCAAGCTTCAAGCTTTGAGCTTTTTGGGTAAGTTTCAAGACCATTCTTCTTTTCCCTTCATTTTCGTGGTTACGGTCTTTATGTTGGCTATCCATGGCTTATTTTTCAAGCCTTGGTATTGATTTAACAAAGTTGAAATTTCTAGGGTTCTTGGAGAGAGCAATCCAAAATTACAAAGAAGATTCTTGGTGTTTTTCTTTTGTTTTCTTCATTAAGGTAAGAGGAAGACACTCCTCCTCAACCTCTCTTAGCATCTAGGAACTTTGATTTGGTTGTTTGTGGAAAAACCCTAAAGAGGGTTATTCTTTGATTTGGTAATTAGTATGCTTGTGTATTGATTTTATTTTGTTTATGCTCTTGGATTGATTTGTTGTATATAATGATATATTGGATTGGATTATGTGATTGATAATGGAAGAAAATCATTTGAGAACCCCTCTTGGTGGCCATGGTTTTAGGCGTAGTAAATGGTGTGAATTGTGAACAAATTGTAACAAGCATAAGACTTGAATTAATCAAGAGATAAAATAGGATTAATGGAAGAAAACTTGAGATTGGAACTCTTGGGGTGGCCACGGTTTTGAGCCCAAAATTGGGGCTATTGGTAAGCTAATGTAACAAGTAAAGATTAAGTGAATTTAGAATGTAACCTATAATGTGATGAATTAGAAAGAATTAGGAATTGAATTTCTAGAGAGGCCACGGCCTCTAAGGCCCTTTGGGACCTAATTATGTAACTTTGGCAAATTGGGAAGCATGAGTGACTAGGTAATTAGAAATCTATGCAATGAGTGGATAATTGATAAATTGGAAGGATTTAGTAGAATTAGAGATTTCATGAATCTTAAAGGACTAAGAGTGAGATTGTCATAAGACATGAAGTAATTATAAGTGAGTGAAGAACAAGAGAGTGTGAGACCTAAGAACTTGAACAATTTACAAATTGTATGAAAATTAAATTACCTTGGAAGATTTGTTTAATTGTAAGAATTGGATTTGACATGAACCTTGAAAGGGAAATAAATTCTAAGTTAAGATTCATAATGAACCTAAAAATGTACAAGTTGACTTGATCCTTATATTATGATGTTATGGGTCCATGTGAGTGACCATTTGCATATTGATGCTTATCTTGGCCAATTGTGGCTTATTATGGAATTGTATGAAATGGTGAATCATACATGTTCATGCATGTAATTGGCTAGCTGACATGGAAAATAGTTTTGATGATAACAAACATGATGAAGATGATGTATAGTTCAAGTACCAAGAGTGAGCATTGCAACAAGAAAACAAAGATCTCATTTATGCTCAACTCAAGGAGAAGAAGGTTTTGATAACAACAAAATCATGTCAAAGACCAAGTTCAAAGGAAGATTAAATGGTATAGCTTATAGGACTTAGGGTCTTTTTGTAAGAAGCCTTCTAGATATCTCAAATATGTTTTCAAATATTTAAAAATTATTTTCATATGTTAAAATACCCAACAAATAAGTTTTGAAGGTCTAGTTATGATGGTAGTTCAAATTTATGAAAAATAGCCAAGTTTGAGTTTTGAAAATCTGACCTTTGATTACTCTTTTGATCATAACTTTAAAAATAATTTGATTTTTGTTTTGAAACTTATTTCATTTGAAAATAGACTCAAATATCTTTCCAATGACTGGTCATTTGCTTTAAACGGATAAGAAATGAAGAAGTTATGACCTTTTAAAGTTAGATTTCAAAATCAGAGTGGTGTATTCGAATACACCACATAGGTATTCGAATACCACACCCCAGAAAAGTTTCCAGAATGTGTTTTTAAGGATCTATTCGAATACCTAAAGGGTTATTCGAATACCACAACACAGAAAACGTTCCAGAACATGTTTTTGAAGGATCTATTCGAATACCAAATAAAGTATTCGAATAACTCAACCCAGAAATCACGTAACGGCTATTTTCTGGAGCTTTTAATGAGTGAAATTAATACCCAACGGCTTTTTTTCTTGGAACACTATAAATACATGGTTTTGGTCATCTTTTACACTATGCCTAATGATCTGAATCATTCTTTGCTTGTGCTAAAACGTAGTTTTTAATTTTACATTTTTTCTGTGCTCTTTTTGCCAAAAACCTTGAGATATCCTAAGAGAGCTTCCTAGTGCTTCAAATTGTAATATTTGCTCTTTATGAGAGTTTCTCTTCATCTATATTCTATTTCTTTGTAAAAGGGTGAGGTATCCCTTAGTGAAATTGTGAGGGTGAGGTATCCCTCAGTAAAAGGGTGAGGTATCCCTTGTTGTGAAGAAGGTGAGGTATCCTTCAAAGGGGGTGAGGTATCCCTCTAGTAAATAGGGTGAGGTATCCCTGTTATGTAAAGGTTGCAAGCACCTGTTTTAAGCTTGTGTTGAATAGTAAAAAAAATCTCGAACTGTGTTTCGAGGACTGGACGTAGGCCACAAGTAGTTGGTGGTCGAACCAGGATAAATATCGTGCCTGCTTTTCTTCCCTTAATCTCTTATCTTTATGCACTCTATTTATTGATTCTTGCAATTTAATTATTAATTGTTCTTCTTTTTTTGATCTCTTTCACATCCTTTAATATTTAAATTCAGCAACGTTTATTTGTTTAAGCCTTTTTCGAAAGTTTTTAATTACACAACTCACCCCCTCTTGAGTACTGAAGCCACTTGGGCAACAATGCATAGTGTCTTATGCATTGTGATGTCCTGTGGACTGTTGTAAGGCCAAGTTTTCCAGGAGATTGAACACGCCTTTGTGTGGGTGCGAGTAGACTAGTGTGGGTCGTGTTATGACCTTGGGGGCGTTGGGGTGCGGGTCCTTCACAATGGGCAGTTGGTAGCTCCTCTGCCTGTGGGGCAAACTGATGCAAACGCACCGACGATCCGGACTTGACACTGTCCTATATCGTGATCGAACGTGGACTGTCCGTATAATGCCTGATGTGTACGTGCAAATTGTTGATAAATAGCACTTTGGCCACGGCAGCCGAGTTGCGGACACGTCTCCTGATCTTTCTCTCCGACTGTTTGAGTCTAGCTCCATGGAGTAGGAATTAGGAAGGCATGCATTTGTAACATGATATGCTCTGTCATTGTGAACTATTGAATTCTATAAATATGACTTGTGTAATTATTACTATATTGAGTATCTGCCTAGAACTGCTTACTTGCTTACCGTTGGACTTGCTGCTTTTTATTTGGAGATACTGTTTTGAACTGTTAATTGGGCACGTTGCGCCGTTCTCTTTCTGGCTGCTATAATTAGTAATGATGGTAGGATGTCTTACCTCTTTCTGTGTTTCCATTATTTGCTGCCTGTGTGCGCACTGTATTGATCGAAGACAACGGTAAAAAGGCGGAAGATCCCAATTTTCTTGGCTTCTGGCCCGATCGAGATTAGCATCCACTGGAGACGATGGCGGCACGTATGCGCGGATTTTTAGGTGATATGCGTCTGACCTTCCTCGGAGGGCCGGAGTGCTGGCACATCAACTTGAATTCCGATCGCTGCGTCTACTTGGGAGATGTGTCAATTGCCCTAGCCTGGAGACGTCATGAGGCACCTGTCCTCACCTGCCATGTTAGCCTGCGGCTGGAGTTCTACCTTCCCATCCGAGAGATGTGGGGTGATCGTTACTGCACCCCTTGGGAGGACTCTTTTGATTCTACTGCTCGGGCTCCTGCCCGTGGCTCTGTGGTTCCTATGGAGGTTTCCTCTGAAGAGGAGGATCCTGTTGAGGATCTGGATACGGTCCCTTCTCATCTGAGAGACTGATTTTACTGGTAGCTACTGATGGCTACCAGTGTTTTATTTTGGGGCCTGATGTATTATTTTTGGTGGGCTGTATATTTTGGTATCTCTGTGGTATATTTGTATAATCCTTTGGGGCAGGTATAGTTTTGCTTTTTGATAGTTCAGGCTTGTATCTAAGTACAATTGATGTCAGCACATTATATATACATATATTAATATGCATGTTATTCAGATGTGAATGTTGCCTTCTATCTTATTCTTTACTACCATTTATATTCCGTATTGTTAAAAGGATTAACCATTAAATCGATTATCAAAAAAAAATTTATACTGCTATTTTACTCACGTATTTAAGCATCAAACAAGTTAAACTTAAACTAATGAACCGAGTCTTGAATTGTTAAAACTTTACTTTTCCGCATTTTCTTTTATTTGACAATGTGACGTTCCCTCCCAAAAAAAGGGGCGTTACATTAAGTTGGTATCAGAGCCCCGGTTTATGTTTTCTTTGGGTCTTGTGTGTGAGTCTGTCTTGTTTGTGCTATGTGAAATCTCTGTGGTTTGTGTTTTGAAATGAATTCCTCTAACTTACCTTGTGGTTTTCAGTCAACTTGATTTGAGAAAGAGTAAGATGGCGAGAAGTGGAGAAATTGCAGCTGCTGTAGAGGCGATGCAGCGGATGGCAGAAGTCATCGCGCAGCAAAACGAGCGTGCGGCTCAACAACAAGAAAGAGCTACTCAACGGCTCGAGGCGACTGCCGATGCACAGAACTTAGTAGAATTTCGTCGCCATAACCCTCCACAGTTCAAGGGAGAATTTGATCCAGACAAGGCTAGTATGTGGATCAAGGAATTAGAGAAAGTTTTTCGTGGCATGAACTATGCCGAAGACAAGAAGGTGAACTATGCTACCTTCATGCTTGTGGGCAACGTCGAAGACTGGTGGAACGGAGCTCAGAGAGCATTGGAAGCCGAAGGAACTGACATCACATGGGATGTGTTCAAGAACAAGTTCTTGGACAAATATTTTCCTGCTAATGCGAGACATGCGAAAGAGCTGGAATTCCTCAACCTGAGGCAAGGGAACATGACCGTTAGCGAGTACGCAGCCAAATTTGAGAACCTGGAGAAGTTCTCAACACACTACCAACACCAAATTGATGAAGCTTGGAAATGTTAGAAGTTCACCGAGAGATTGAGGTACGAGGTGAAGAAAGCTGTGATCACCCTGAAGATGAAGGTATTCTCAGAACTGTTAGACACTTGCTGCGAAGTTGAAGCCTTGGAACAGGCTAAAGACTTGAGAAACAGGAGCTTTGGGCCTGTACGGTCCCAAAGAGGTGGAGGCAGTGGTTTAAATCGCTTCCAAAAGAAGCCTTATTCCTAACCAGCGGGAAGTCAGCAGCAAACCAGTGGAAGTTCTGGTGGAGGTTCTTCTGGGAACCGGACTGGCCAGAATGCGACATATCCTTCTAAATGCCTGAAATGTGGGAAAGATCCTCTCATGAGAGATTGCACGATCAAGGGAATCATCTGCTTCAGGTGTGGCAAACCGGGCCACCTGTCCAGAGACTGCAATCAAGCAAAGGCCGAACCTTCAGTCAATGCAACTCGAGCCAAGAAACCGCAAGCCGGAGGTCGAGTTTACACTATGAACGGAGCTGAAGCCTCCGAATCCGAAGACTTGATTCAAAGAGAAGGCACCATAGAAGGTAATCTTTTAAAAGTACTGTATGACTCTAGGGTAACCCATTCTTTCATATCATATTACTATGTGCTACGACTTGGCTTACCTGTGTCTGAACTACCTTTTGAATTGACTATTTCAACCCCCATTGATAAACTAGTAGTTACTACCAAAGTCTGTTTGAAGTGTCCCTTAATTGTTGAAGGTCGAATCTTTTCTATCGATTTGATCTATTTACCTCTTTCACAGTTAGATATAATCCTAAGGATGGACTGGTTATCTTCCAACCACGTTCTGTTAGATTGTTCCAGAAAAACCATAGTTTTCCCTGTGGATGAGAATTCTAGATACTTGACGGCCAACCAAGCTCGAGCTTTCTTGAAAGAAGGAGCTCAGGGATATATGCTGCTATCTTCTTTGAAAATCGAGAGCGAGGCTGATCTGGACACTATTCCGGTAGTGAAGGAGTTCTCTGAAGTCTTTCCAGAAGAAGTACTTGGTTTACCACCGACACGTGAGATCGAGTTTGCTATTGATCTGGTACCAGGAGCTGGTCCCGTGTCTATAGCACCTTATCGAATGTCGCCAACGGAATTGGCAGAGCTCAAGAAACAGCTAGAAGAGCTTCTAGAGAAACAGTTTGTTAGACCGAGTGTGTCACCGTAGGGAGCACCAGTACTGTTAGTTCGGAAAAAGGATGGTACCTCAAGATTGTGTGTGGACTATAGGCAATTGAACAAGCTGACGATCAAGAACAAGTATCCACTCCTAAGAATTGATGATTTGATGGACAAACTAAAGGGAGCAGCAGTGTTTTCGAAGATCGATTTGAGATCTGGGTACGACCAGATAAGAGTGAAAATGGAGGATGTGCCCAAGACTGCTTTTCGTACCCGATACGGTCATTACGAATACCTTGTGATGTCGTTTGGTGTCACGAATGCACCTGCTATCTTCATGGACTACATGAACAGGATCTTTCGTCCTTACTTGGACAAGTTCGTTGTCGTCTTCATTGACGATATCCTGATATATTCCCAGAATCAAGAGGATCATGCTGAACACCTCAGCATAGTCCTTCAGATTCTAAAGGAGAAAGAACTGTATGCCAAACTGTCGAAGTGTGAGTTCTGGCTTGATGAGGTGAAGTTTTTAGGCCATGTGATCTCGAAGGAAGGGATTGCAGTGGATCCGTCGAAAGTAGAGGCAGTATTACAGTGGGAACAACCGAAGTCTGTGACGGAAGTTCGTAGCTTCGTGGGCTTAGCCGGATACTACAGAAGATTCATAGAAGGGTTTTCCAAGATTGCTGGTCCGCTCACTCAACTGACGAGGAAGAATCAAGCTTTTGACTGGACTAATAGCTGCGAGCGGAGTTTCCAAGAGTTGAAGAAACGGCTGACTACCTCACCCGTATTGGTGTTACCTGATCCGAATGAGCCATTCGAGGTGTACTGTGACGCTTCGTATCAAGGATTGGGATCTGTTCTTATGCAACACCGAAGAGTGGTAGCTTATGCTTCGCGACAGTTGCGAGTACACGAAAAGAACTACCCTACACATGATTTGGAACTTGCAGCCGTGGTCTTTGCTCTAAAGATATGGAGGCATTTCCTCTATGGAGCAACATTCAACATCTTCAGCGACCACAAGAGCTTGAAGTATTTGTATGACTAGAAAGAGCTGAACATGAGGCAACGGAGATGGCTAGAATTCTTGAAGGACTACGATTTCCAGTTGTTGTACCACCCTGGCAAGGCGAACGTCGTGGCTGACGCCTTGAGCAGAAAGACTATCAGTGTTTCTGCCTTGATGGTCAAGGAAAGAGACCTCATAGAACAGTTTAGAGATGTATGGTCATTTGTTAAGTTGGAACCCGGAAGGATTTGTATGAATATGGTCACTATCTCAAGTGAGCTAATGGATGACATACGGGAAAAGCATAAGGCCGATGAATTCTTACAAGAAGTGAGAGAACTAATAAGGCAAGGCAAAGAGACAGAATTTGAAGAAGGAACGGATGGAATTTTGAGATTCCGAGGTAGAGTTTGTATTCCCTGTGACCAAGAGCTTAGGCGATATATTGTGGAACATGCTTACACCAGCAAGCTGAGTATGTACCTAGGCATAACTAAGATGTACTAAGATCTGAAGAAATTGTTTTAAAAAGAAAATGTTAAAAACTGTTTCCGGATTCAGGTTTAGTAAGATTCCCCGTCTCCGTCTCAACAGTACAAATTTTTCTGATTATAGAAAATTTTTTACCTTTCTGGATCCATGCGGGGCCCACATTTGACCACCCTGGGCCCACAGATGGCTCACAGATAACGCTAAAATTGTAACACCCTTGTGGGGATGTCACATTTATTATGCAATAAATTAAAATAACTAAAAATTTTATCCAAGTTGTAAAATACTTGTTATATAAATAATATGGGTTGTAAAATTTTTCCTGTTAAACAGAATATTACTAAATAAAATAACACGGAATACAAAAGAAAACAAACCGTCATCACACATATAATATACATAAGATTTTGTTTTAAGTAGTACAAATAATTTACAACTAGAAAATATTTAACAAAAATAGTAAAGAGTTAAGATACAATACTACATCAAAAAGTACCCAAGTGCACACCATAGATTTCTATTCCTCTGAAGGATCACTCTTAGATGAATCTTCAGGTGATAGATATCCAGGATGTCTCGAAGCTCTACGGACACGAGTCCGGGCTGTCGACACACTGCTAATCTCACTAGGTGCACGGAACATCCCTTCCCAGTAACGCCTAATAGACAGCGGCAACTCTAAATGCAAAAACAGAGTAGTAGTAAACACAGGTTCTTCGTCAAACTCAGTTCGTAGGGACACAGTCAACCGTGCCACATACACAACTGAATCTCTATCCTCTCGCAGTCGCCAAGCCATCGAACCTCTGTGAAACTCAAATCTCACGAACCCCAAAAATCCTGGCAACGTCATCTTCAAAATCAATCCAGTGGGTATGGATGATCGGATGGTTCGCAGTCGTCGAACTGATCCTCGACTTGTTGTTGTTGCTCCTCCTCCTCCTCAAGATACACACACTCTAGAGGTTGTTCCTCTTCCTCAAACTCTTTACAGCATAAATAATAAATACATAAACAGTACATATAGAGAGGTGAGATAATCATACATCAATACCAGCATGGTAAATAAGAAAATGCCACATACAACAAGTATAACAATTTATTAAAGCATATCATAACATCATGAATAATAGTGCAATAAAATACAGAAATTCAATATAACAGTATTAAAAGAATTTAATACAACAGTATAAATATATCAGAGATAATGGTGTTACGATGCATGATATAAACACAATACGACTCATTCCTACTCCATGGAGCTAGACACAGATATCTGAGAGAATGACCCGCAAAGATCTATTAGTACCTCAGGCTGCCCAACCAAACTATTACACTGTCTAACGTTGTGTCTATAGCCCACTGTCCAAAACATCGTGTAGTAGCACACAGTCCAAACATCGTGTAACTACAGGCATTGTACTAAAATAGACTTTACAAGATCTCGATTAAGTATAGTGCGTGTCGAGATCACTAGTGTGTTGCCAGTTACCACGGCCCAGAGGAGCGACCAACTGTCCATATGTGGGATAATCCGCACACTAATGCCTCCAAGTCCATACGAAGAAATGAACCACACTACGCTTATCACACCGACAACACAGTGTAATTCATCTCGTCAATCAAATCACCAATTATCAACCAAATTGGCACAACTCAATGCATGAATAAAATCATAATTATCAAATTACCCTTAGTCTCAAAATATTCTCATATTTACGCAAATGCCCTCAATGGCAAAAATCTCAATTATATAGTACGTCCCACTTAACAGTACCGTATCTCAATATGTCCAGGTCCACCACTTTGGCCTGACAGTAAAAACTCGCTGTTCCAATTAATCGCGTAGAAATTTTATCGCATTTTCACAATTTTATCATTTTTACAAACGTTTTTAAATCGCGTAAATATATTTTGCTATTTTTAAAATCGCGTACTATTTTTAAATCATTTTCTCAATCGCGTAAGATTTTTAAATCGTTTTCTTAATCGAAAAGCTTTAAAATCTCTATTTTTAAAATTACGTAAGCTATTTTCACTCCTTTAAAATTACGTAGAATAATTTTTCCTTACGTTATGAATATTTTATAAAACGTTCTCTTTTATTTGTCTGTTTTTAGTAAAATTTGGCAGTATTTTGTCTATAAAATCTACTAAAATTTGTATTTTCTACGTTTTTCTCTAAAAAATCGTTTACTTGGTTTATTATTACTAAATCCACTTTAGTGATTGTTTCTATGTTTTAAAAGTTAAAAGCAAGTATTTTTCATAGGTTTTATTCATCTTGCTACTATATCACATCTCTAATAAAAATTGGTTTACTTCTTTAATTCTTGAAAATTTATTACAAATGCATTATTTTTATATAAAACATCAATTCTACACTTAGAAAATAAATTTTAGATTGATTACACTTTTATTAGGCATGTTGGTCGAATCCCATAAAATGTTGGCATTTGATCTTTGGATCATTTTTCTTCTTCTAAATCATTTCGTAATTTATTCACTAACCTAATTCCATTAGATCCTTTCTTTAGAAAATGGTTGAGAACATTTTGGTTCTCTTTTATTGAATGAGGTCGTGAGCCTCTAGTTTGTGTTTTTTGGAACACTCATGCAATCCTTTACATGTTAATCACATCCTAAGTAATAAACATGCATATATCACACATGCAATATATTTTAAAACTTGTAGACATGCATACAATAATTTTAAAGCTTATAGACATGCATAAAATAATATCAAACACAAATAGGAAAGCTTTTAAATAATCAACACAAGTGAATCCTTATGGATTCTTCACACACATATAAGTCCATTTTCTCATCACCACACATGGTTGATGAGATTAAATCTCCCTCTTACCTTAAAGGAAGACTAAAACCTCTTTCACTCCTTCTATGGATTTTGTGACTCTCCTTCAAGACACCTAAAGATCTTAACCATAAATTTAAAGAGTTAAAACTATAAGAGAAAATCATAAACCATGGATCAATCATGGCTTAGAACCTTGAAATGAAAAATAAGAATTTCCACCTTCTAGGAAAAATCTCTAAAGTGATTTTCCAAGCTCTAAATGATAGATTTAAGAAGAACTCTCAACTAGAGATGTTCTTAGAATAGTGTTTAGGTTTAGAAAAGTAGGTTAGAAGATATTTTGGATGGATGGATGGTGATCTAGGGCTCTTGGCCGAATGGCCTCTTCAAAGTGCATCAATGGTGGTTTGTGTTTTTGGAAGAGAGAGAAGAGAGAAAGTGTGATAGCAAGGATGAAATTGAAGTGAAAATGCTCTCCAAAATGGTGCATGGCCGTGGAGCTCCTTAGGGTGGAGGTGGCCACTTTGTTTGACTCATCCAAGACTCCATCCTAGCCTTAGATGTAATCAAAGGTCAAGATTAAAACTTGATCACCATGCTTGTCATCCATTGGCTAATCCAAGCCTTGTCATAAGCCTTGTCATTTGTTCTTGAATATTCCACCCTAATGGTGATTAATTAAGCTACTAATTCCATTAAGCTTCTAAGCACACTTAACCTAACTTAATCAAATTAATTAGTTACCTTACTAATTAATTAACATTCTTATAATCCAAGCTTCAAGAGCCATTGATCATATCAATGGTTGATATTAGATAGCAATATGATCAAATCTAAGCCATTAGATCTTATTTCCATGAAATTCTAACCACTAGATTCATCTTCCAAAATAAATGGTCAAGATTTTCCCTATATTCTTCACATCCAATGGTTACAAATGCTTCTAACCATTTTTGTAAGACCAATCTCCACCATCCAATTGATCAACGACGGATCTCCAAAGCCTTCCTTAAGAAGCTTATCATGACAACCATAGATTAAATCAACAGTTGATATTCAATCTTAAACCTTCTCATCCAACGGTGTAGATTAAGTCAAGCCCACATCGTTGACTTAATTCCTATTGGCTTAAAACAATTCAAGCCATTATCGTTGACTACTTTCTCTAAACGTGGGTCCCGCAACCAATTGTGGGTCCTACAAATCAAAAGTGGGTCCCATGAGATATTTTCGGGTCCATTTGTCGTTTATTTGTCTTAACTAATAAAATAATATTATAATAATATAAAATTATTTTATTGCATAGTTAAATCCTAAAAATTAAAAGATTAACAACCATATCATTCAGAATTGGGTTTAGTAAGCTCCCCCAGCTCCGAATAATTAAAATAAGATTTCCTCGGCCCGAAAATTATTATTTTCTTGACCCGGAGCAAATCACACAAAACACTCATATATGAACTCAAGACAGTCAAATAAATTTTATATCATACAGAAAAATAGAAAATAGCACAATCAGGACATAACGGTCATTTATCTTAAAGTTGGGGTGTTACAAACATAAACAGAGTAATATAAAAATTTCATAATCATACTCAAAATCACAAAAATTAGAAAATGCACAAATATCAAATTAGATTACGTAAAATAATTAAGACTTGACAGTAATAATTAAATTACGTAAAATTTTCCCCAGCTCAAAAATTATTTTTTTCCTGACACGGAGTAAATCACTCAAAACGATCAAAAGCAGTCATAGAATAATCAAAATAATTTTATAGTACACAGAAATCACTAAATAGTAGAATTCTGTTAATTGTCAAAATTACTATCTTATATTTAGGAAGTTTGGGGTGTTACATCGGTCCATAAGGTTCTGTCTGAACATGCTTTCCTTTCTCTTGCTGATTCTTCGGCCACTGACCATTCTTTTTAAACTCGTCATCTCCCCTCTTTCTCTTTTGAAATCCTTGCTGTTTATATTCTAGTTGTGGCTTCGGACCTACTGACTCTATAATTCGGCATCTATCCACTAAAGTTTGCAAATCTCTAATCACCAATGGCTTCACCATTCTCTTGATTCCATCTTTTAGTCCATCTTCAAATTTGATGCATTTCCAATTTTCATCTGAATTATACCTGAAATAAGAAAAAAAAATTGATAGCACCTCATGTTACCAAGTGGCTTCCAGTACTCAAGAGGGGGGTGAATTGAGTATATAAAACTTTTCGTAAACCCTTTTTAAAACAAATTATGTAGAAGCTATTCGTTAAAAATGTGAATTAAAGAGAGGATTAAAAGCAAGAACATAAAAAAATAAGCAGATAATAACGATAAATAAATTGCAGAAGCTAAAGAGATAAGGTAAGAAGAGTAGGCACAATATTTATCCTTGTTCATCCACCAACCACTTGTGACCTACGTCCAGTTCTCAAAAAACCATCCTAGATTTTTCACTATCAATACAAGCTTAAACAGATGCTTGCAACCGTTTCAACCAAGAGCACTTTTCACACGCACGGAAACTGTACCCTTGTGCTAAAGCCTCAAAATTCAGGGATACCTCACCCTTACACAAACCTTAGAGGGATACCTCACCCCTTTTATAGCAGAGTAGAATAGAAGAATAAAGACTCTCTCGAAGAGCAAATAATACAACTTGAAGTGCTAATGAAGCTCTCTTAGAATATCTCAAAGTTTAAGCGGAAAAAGAGCGTAGAAAATGAGTAAAAATAGAAATCACGTATTAAAGCAAGTCAGAAAATTTTTTAGAGGGTTAGGCACTTTTCAAAGATGACCTAAGGTCTTTATTTATAGAGCTTTGAAGAAAAGAGCCATTAGGTATAATTAATTCACGAAATAAATGCAAATATGACCGTTTCTTTCCATTTTAGAATCACGTGTTTATTCGAATAACCAATCCTCTATTTGAATAACACATTTTTAAATTACACGTGAAAACTAGTTCTGATATGGGTTATTCAAATAACATAGACATTATTCGAATAACTCTGTTAAAAAGAGTTTTGTGTAAAACAGGTCTTATTCAAATAACTGATGGGTTATTCGAATAACTTAGTTAAGAAAAGCATTCTGAAAAAGCCTCTATTCGAATAACAATGGTGCTATTCGAATAACCCTTTTGATAACAGAGGCACGCAGCCAAAATTTAAATTGTTATTTGAATAGCTTCTTAGTTATTTGAATAAGCTCTTATGAGAACAGATTAATTGGGATGGTTTATTCAAATAAAGCTATTCAAAATCATTTTAAAAACATTTTTGAGACTTGATGATTTGTTTCCAAGTTTCCCAAAAACCTTTTGACAATTTTCAAAAGCCATTTTAAAATATTGGTTTTTTTAAGAAAACATTTTTATTATTTCTTCTAAAACCAATGAGATTTCCTAAGAGCTCTGTACAAAGACTCTAAGTCCTAAAAATATTCTTGAAGATCTTGGACTTGGTCTTCCCATCATCTTCATGTTTGTTATCATCAAAAGTCATTCTTCAATGTCGCATAGTCAATCACATTCTCCCCCTTTTTTATGATGACAAACTAGCATTAAGAAAAGAATTAGTTCATATAAATTGGAATTCACAAATATTTATTTAAAAACTTACTCCCCCTCTTTAATCCTAAGAGGTGACATATGTACATTAAAGATGTGCGCAGCTCCCCCTTACTTTTGGAATCCAATTTCTCTTTTTAATTTTACTTGTCTTTTCTCAAATAAACTCAAATTTTTCTCCCCCTTTTGTCATGAGCAAAAAGGTGGGGTAAGTCTCAGTAAAGACATAATTATTTAGTGTCAAATAAAAGGAACAAGGCAAGTGATAAGCAATGAATATCATACAGAAGTAATTTGTGCAAAGCCAAAATAAATTCAAGAAGTAATAGGTCAACAAAAACATCATATTCATTAATCAATTGGTTTAAGTACAACGAATAAAAACATGAGGCCAAAATAAGATCAAAATAGAGATCCTAAGATCTAAAACTCCTAGAAGTATGCATCTGGTGGTGGAGGTGGAGAGTCAAGTGCTTTGTCAGACAGCAAAGCTCGGAGGGCATCCTGTTCACACTCAATACCTTTTATTCTCTCAAACAGAATGGAGATCAAGTGTTCTCCATGTAAGCTGTGTGGTCCAACAGAGTAGCCATGATCTACTCATTAGTATCAGAAGCAGGGGTAGGAACAACATCAATAGGAACATCAGTAGCAGCAGCAACAGGGAGGTCTTCTGGGTCATTCTCATCATCACCAACTTCATCTGGGTACACCTAGACTTTGTCAGTCTTGATCATCTTCATTTTGCACAGAGTATACGAGCCAAAGAAGTTGTGATGAGTCAGTGCAATTGCGCGCTCAGTTGCCAAAACCTAAGGATATTTGCTGAGAAGGGTTGTGATGATTATGCCATAAGGCAGGTCAGACTTTTACTTGCCCTTTGCCTTCATCATATGCCTCATGATGAAGATGGGCCAATTGATTTGATGGCCTTTCTTCAGAACCTAGAGCATGAAGATGTCATCTTTACTCAGGTAGGCATAGCTCCTGCCTCGAGGGGCCAGGATATGAGCAAAAGCATAATGCAAGAGCCTATCTTGGCTTTTCAGCATGCCTCTTTTGACACCTTTATCTGGCAAGGCTAGCCCAAGTTTCAACAAATCTTCAATAGCCTAATTTTTGTTGAACTCCAGGATAAGAGGGTTGTCTTCTTCAATGGGCGTGCCAATGAACTATAAACCAAGCAACACTTCCCAATCCTGTGGGATAAAGACCATGTGTTGATCACAGACTTCAAAGTGGAGGACCTGACCATCAATCGCTAGATTGCAATAAAATATCTTCACCAATGCATGGTAGAGAACTGCCTGGTGAGAGCAGAGCTAGAGAACTCCTTGATTGTGCAGGGGGTTCAGAAAATCAAAATCTTCGTCCCACTGAAAAAAAAGGCACATCAAGGTACTTGGGTTGCACAAGGTTACAATCCCCAAAGTGAGTAATGAAGCAACCATGTTGCTCCTGGTTGGAGGAAAGCCTGTGCATGTCCAAGGGATTGTTGTAGGGGGTTGTCTTCATATAGGGACATTTTGCCCTGGAGGAAGAGGAGGCCACGGTGAAGGGAAAGGTGTGGGTGGAGGAAATGATGAAGAATAATAGTGGAGATAGAGAGAGAGAGGGGGGGAGGAGGAAGAACAATGGTGGAGCACGGAGGGAGTTGAGGGGCAGATCGTGTAACACCCTCCTTTGGGAGTTATATTTTGGACAACAAAAGAAAACTAAAACTAGTTATAAAAGATTTAATCTTATAAAATACGAGTTTTAAAATTTCTTTTCGCTGAAAATATAAACTTACCAAAGATATAGGTAATACAAAAAAATATGGATTTGATTAATACACATTACATACATCATATAGTATCCAACAACATTCAAAACGTAAAACTTACATACTCAAAAAGAAACAGTAGCAAACCCCATAACGAGTCCTACTCAAAAGCATGGTAACAGACTTAACAAAACTCAAAGCGCCTGCATCCAGATGGATATGTCATACAACGATACCTTCACAACACTGCGTCTTAATGAAACTAAGAAGATCTCTGCTTCGCCACCATCACAGTCTTTAAAGAACATAAACATAAAAACAGAACAATACAACAAAGAGGTGAGATCCCCTACATCACACACCAGCATGATAGCATAGAAACAGTAATGACAATATTGTTATACAATTACAGAAAAAACAAGCATATTAATTGTATCAAGTAACAAATATATTCAACAGATATTATATATATCACAATGATATGTCAACTGACTATACAGATGCATAATGTACCAAATCATACTCTATGGAGCTACCACAATTTCAGAAAGAATGATCTAGAAGACATGTTCGTATCTAGTCAACCTCAATTCAAGTGCTATAATTTTCTCAGTTTACGCATCATGGCTTATACAATATAGTCTATGCCAGATCATGAATAGAAATAATGTTCTCATCGAGATCGTCGGTGCGTTTGCATCAGTTGCCACGGCCCAATGGTGCTTCCAACTGTCCACTTGTGGAATTCTGTGCCCCCACGTCCCCAAGATCATTCATAAAACTTCACTACGCAATTCACACTCGCACTAAGGTGTAATTCAACTCCTAGGCCGTCGGCCTTAACAACCACCGATTGTATAATATTCAATATATGATGAATAACTCAATGCATAAACATAAGCCACCACGGGCCATAATGTAACACCCTAATACAGATATCCAGATATATCCTAGATAGACAGAGATATATAAAGATAACCAGTACTAGAGATGTCACTTCTATACTACATACTAACATATATCTACAATCACAACTGAGTAATTATAGAAAGCCTTGAGAGATTGCGGAAAAACTTTAAACTCATACATATACATATACAAATACAAACTTAGCCACATGAGGGCTTATTGTAATACATATAACATAAAACTTACAGAACAAACATAAACTTATTACATAAGTTCTGTATACTTAAAGCAATAAAAACTACTCTAGCCTTCATGCTTTATCTTCTCATCCTTAGCAGGGTTTGTATCTCTGTACCTGGGCCTTTGCCTGCACCTGAGCCTGCATCGGAGCCTGCATCTGGATTTACATGGAATAGCAACTGGGGTGAGAATTAACATTGTCAGTAAAAGCAATTCCAATACCAGTTCTCTATAACATTGTATATAACAAATATATAACAAATGCTATAATTCTAACTTAGGAGCTTTCTCCCCTTTTCTCATAACTATTTCTATCTTAGGAGCTTTCTCCTCTTTTCTTATAACTTAGGAGTTTCCTCCTCTTTTCTCATAACTTAGGAGTTTCCTCCTCTTTTCTCATAACTGCACACTTTCTTATAGTGTGATATCAACCGATAGCCTACACACTATTAATACATACAACGCCCATACAGCTGTACATACCAACAGTAACGGACAATGCCCATACAACTGTCTGTGAATGCAATGATAATGATATGTAATATGAATATGCCTAAGGAATCCTAAAATCATGTGAATGAAATGCAAATGCAAAAGTCTATTCTAAGAATAAAGAAGTTTGCTAGGAACTAGTCAGTATATCATCTAGTGGTAATTAGAGGGAAAACTCATCCTCACATTACACATATCCTGGCACACTGAGAAATTCGGGCTTCATCCTTGCTCAAAGAGCGTCTTTGAATTTCCCACTTATCTCCTTTGGCCTTGGCACCATCGAGACATCAGGGTTATGTCCTTCTCAAAAGTCCTTCAGACACCCATCTATCATCTTTTTGCCTCCATGAATAAACATCAAAGGATATCCACCAGATCGATACTACTTAACTAATTCATAGACTTTCATTCATACTTATATACTTAGTTCCTCTTTGATCTAAGCATATTCTATTAATAACTTTGGCTTCTTATGTTTACCCTTTGCAATGAGGAGAATCTGTAACCTCATACTATATGTAACCTTAGCACTTGGTTAGGAATACTTGTCCCTAAGGAACTTCTCTCGATTCCTTACCCTTCGGCTAAATGATCTCACGTCATATAACGTTACATTCTCAGGTAAACATTACTAGTTCATTTCTCATACTTGTACCTAAACTCCACCTCATCACTCCTATCTCTTAAGTGATCTCTAACGCAACACTATGTTGCTGAGGTGTAAGGTACTTATATATGGCAACCACTAGTCTTAGTTGCACTAAGGTTCTTTCTCTTCACATACATACTAGCTTAACTGACTAGTGTGTGAAAAGCTTAGTGTTATGTATAACTCTTACATAAACACCATCTTACTTTCCTATAGACTCAACTCATCCTAGTGAAAGAGTCTATCATAACTAATGCCTCAACTATCGTCGCTTAAGGACATAATGAGCATCTCTCTAAAACTTTGCATAATTAACTCAACTTTAACTAAAGTGAGTAATTCATGCATCTAACTTTCCTTTCTATCACACTTCTGGTAGTAGCTTATACTACACTTGTGTGCTAACATACATATTCTAGTTGTATCTAGCTTTCCCTTCTATCACACGTCTGGTAGTAGCTTATACTACACTTGTGTGCTTAAGGTTCCAGATACCTCTTTAACTATTCCAAACTCATGGAATGCTTAAGAACTTAACTTCCACACTTGGGTTAGTATCTAAGGAAGTAAATTCTCTTTATCTTGCATTTCTAACTCATCTTTACTAATACATGAGTTATTGCACATTTCTGCTCTACCTTATGATTATGACATCTTCTTAGTCACATTTCATCTTATTGTGTATTTAGCAATGCACCAAGTCTCACTTAACTAGAGACTTAGTACCTAAACGTTCCTTCTTTGGAACCAATACACAATCTTATCTCCACTCAAGTAACTCTAATGCAAAAGTGGTTCTTACTTGCAACTCTTTGTTGCCTAAGGTTCTAGGTACCTTCCTAAGGTAATCCACTATTCTTGGGTCTCCTAAGGTTCATACCTTTCTCATTCTTTACTAGAGTGCATACTAATACACTTGTCTTCATTGCACCATCTCATCACATCTTAAGTGATATCTAATGCAACACTAAGTTGCCTAAGGTGCAATGTCATTACTTAAAGCAAACCTTTCCTTTAGGATGCTTAAAAGCCTATGCTTTCTCATTCTTGAGGGGTAAATATTTTCCACTTGAAAATATCCCCATTTATGCCTTATTACACTTAGGAAACATAAACATATGGATCCATCAAAGGCAATATATCTAATGGTGAGATAAAACCATTTTTCATGATTTTAGGCAGCACGTCGCGGCATCCCTCTCTCAATGCCGCGGCGAATGAAAATATGATTTCTGACTCCTCACGCCGGGCGCCACTAAGCCATGCCACGACGCCCATTCGAATAACCCGATTTCATAATAGTGCTTTAATGACTAAGGTATTCGAATTTTCTTTTAATCATTTTCTTGGATTTTGGCCATTTCTTACTGACTTCTAAGTGATTCTAGGTTCCTAACTAGTTCCGTAACCATTAAGAATCATCAATCACTAATTTAAACCTCTTAATTTGGATTATGGCTCAAAATCCTTCATTCTATGGCATATGGCTTACTTTGTGAATCAAGGGTCTAAATGAGTTGTTCTAAGTTCCTAACTTAATCTTATGCTATGAACAAGTCATAAATGACCAAAGAAACACGTCTATGCAAGCCAAACACATCTAACATCTCTAGAACTCAATTTGGCATATTATGTTGTTTATATGCACACATAGAGAAAGAGATGAATAAAGGCTCTAAACCCCTACCTCTTGAAGACTTGAAGCCTTGAAGCTTGATCCTTGCTCTTCTTCTCTCCTTCTCCACTTTCTTCTTCCTTCTTCCCTTTCTCCCTTCTCCCCTTTCTCTCTTTTTTTCTTTTCTCTTCTCTCTCGAGAGAAGATAGAAATAGGGGGACTGGGACGTAAAGGAATTACTCTAGAAAAGATTAACTTAAGTTTCTGTTTGAAACTTATATCTGGTTATGGATACCCGAATTATGCTAATTTGAGTTTCCCTGCTTCTAACAACTTTAGAATAAATCATAAGATTCATCTAAATTGTTGTTTCACAATTCTTATCATTTTCTATATCTGCTAGGGATCAATCCTGCATTAAAAGCACAACATGTATGCCTAAAATTACCAAACTGACTCCGATTCTCTTGAAACTTTTACCACATCTTACTTGGCTTATTTGTGACCTAGAAATAAACTCTCTATGTTTATTTCTCTTAACTTAGCAACTTATGCTATTATCTTCGAGTCATTTTAAGCCACTTTACAACTTCTATGTTGCAACTAAGTGCTTAAATGAACTGATTGTCACAAAACTTTTACCGACATGCTAAACAAGTCAAATGCTATTTCGGTAACCATTGAGTCTAACATGTACTTAAGGGTATTACATTTCTCCCTCCTTTTTAAAATTTTGTCCCCAAAATTGTTCACCTCACGTAAACAATTCGGCTAAACAAAACTCTACATAGAACTTGCTTCTATATGGTCCTTCTTTAGTACCAAATTTTCTCTCAACCACTTCCTCTTGACGAGATGCTTATCTCAAAGCTCTTGATCTCTATGCTTATGGATGGTAAGTTGTACTAAAACATAACTTAGCTTTGAACTCCTTCTTATAAGGCTTTCAAAACTAGGTGTGAATCTAGTATCTCTCTTAGACACTATATTTGAAACTCTATGAATCCTAACTATTTCCTTCAAAAGTAATTGAATTACCTTATCTAGAAAATAGCTATCTATTCTTGGCAAAAGATGCAAAAGAGATTACTTAATCTTACCACCTTTGCGCCGCTCAACATATTCTCTTATGTTCTTTAACATACTATGCTACTATACATCTTCCTTAACTCTTGGAAAACCTTAGTAGCCTCTTGATAGATGGTAACTTTCTCTGGTGAGCTTCCTCGGAATCCTTTTCTTGATTTTTGACCCTCTTGGAAGACAAAGTTGTCTCTAAACTTCGTCATTCCTCTTAGTCATAACAAAATCCTTAAGGGTTCCTTTGAAAATCTGCTCACACTTGTCCCTTAGAGCTTTATTCTTCTTCTGAGCTTCAAAGAAATCTGAGCCTTTAGGCCTCTTATTATGTCCACCTTGCTCACTAAGAGACTATCTGGAATCATAGTCACCGCTAGACTCAAATTCTCGAAAACTCTCAAGAAATTCACTCTCTCTTGGACTATCATCTAGGATAACCACTACATTGGCATTACCCGAATGATATCTCAACTCAAGGTTATGAGCCTTGAAAAACTCTATCAATCTATTCTGCTTCGTGTCCAGCTTCCTCTGATCAACAAGCATCTTGAGCTATCATGATCGCTGAACATCTCTAACTAGACTCCTTATAAGTTATGTCTCCAAAACTATAACGTAATCACTACTATGGCTAATTCCAAATCATACCTAGGGTAGTCCTACTCTTGCAGACTGAACTGCCTTGATGCGCAGGCATCTACCTACCTCTATTGCATCTAACATACCCTAGTCCCGTCTTCGAAGTATAACTGTCTACCTCAAAGTTCTCTCAGGAATTTGGAATTACCAAAACTAACGTAGTAATCAACCTTCTCTTCTACTCTTGGAAAACAAACTCACTATCTAGAGTCCATTGCTGGGTACTACCTCTCTTAACTAGCTTAAACCAGGTAGCACTAACTTAGAAAATCTACTGATAGATTTTTGATTCTTGGATACAATGGCTACTCTACCCATTGTACCTGCTTAAACTCTACTGGGGTTCTCTGCAATTTCTGTCTTAAGAAATTACATAACTCTTAAACTGTACCACTTGTAATCCAAAACTGACTTTCGGCTTTCTTGGTACTTAACCCCTTCTTTTCAAAAGTTTCCAAAACTACCTTTGACATACTCTTCATGTCCTTTCGTAATTCTGGAAAACTCTCGAAGATCTGCTTTACTTTACTATGCTTCTATGACAACCAAGTCTTAGATCATTTCCTGAGAAAATTCAAAGATTCTCTCAACTTATCTTACCTAATCATCCTTCTCTCTAAAACAACCAAACCATACCAACAAGGTAAGCAACTAGATTCACAAAGTAAATCAACATGATCTACAAAGTAAATCTATTCTCTTCTTATACACACCTTAAAAGATTTCTCTTTACATGTGTTCTCATCTCATACCAAGTTGGAAGATTTCGTCACTTTCTTTGTCCAAGGACCATCTCTCTTATGATGTCCTAGTTACTTACTTATGTAGCACACGGATTACCCATCAAAAAATGGTCTACATCTATGTATCTTACCACATCTAGCACATCTTAGTGACTTGAAGCTTGATTTACCTTTTTCCTTAGAGTTGCTCCTCTACAAGCACTCTACTTATACTTATCATCTCTCCAAGCTTCCACCGTGCACTCTATAACAAATTGAGATCAAAAGGCACCCTTACTGATCTCAACATCTAATCTCTTCCTCTTTAGGAACCTTCTAACTCTTGTTCCATGGATGTTCTGAGATTATCTACTTCTACAACTCTACATTCACTGACTAGAGCGAAGAAGTCCATAATCTTCTTTTGCATTGCAACTCTTCTAATGCCTTTTCCAAGTTCTACTTCAAATTTTACTCACTTCCATCGCAGAACTTCTTTATACGGATTGGACGTAAAATAATACCCAAAAAGAACTCTTGACATTCTTGAATTGCTTCACATACTGGTCTTCAAGACTATCCCCTTACTCTAACTTTAGGAAATCTTGTTCCTTTGCTTTTCTAACTCAAGTGGGAATAATACTTATCTAGGAAAGTAACTCTAAACACCTCTCGGGTGGTTCGAGTACTAACCATCTCTAATAACCTCTCTCGCTTCATCTCATCACTTTCGGCTTCACCTACTAACCCAACGAAAAGGTTACCTTATTCATCGGCGCACGACATGATCTCAAGGATCTCTTCCATCACATGAAATCACCTTTTGGCTCTGACTGAACCAACTCTCCTTTCAAGAACAAAGGAGTAACTTTCTTGAACTCTGAAAACACTAATTCCTCAAAAGTTCCTTCTCGTTCCCACAACTAACTATGCGAGTCCCTTTCTATCACTTCGATAGACTTCTACTAATGGGCTACTATTTTACTAACATAGTAGCCATTTCTCTAATAAGTGGTATATGGTATCTCCTTCTTTATCTATGCTTCTAGTCATGCAATTCCATAAGATATCTGAAAAGAGATAAAAGAATGCATAACTTTCTACTAAACAAGTGCTACTTATGCCTAAGCAAGTGGTCCATACGTAATCAACAAGATGAACGCTTCGATATCAAAATGTAACACCCTAATACGATAAGATATATCCTAGATAGAAGAGATATATAAAGATAACCATTGTACTAGAGATGTCACTTCTATACTACATACTAACATATATCTATAATCACAATTGAGTAATTATAGAAAGCCTTGAGAGATTGCGGAAAAACTTTAAACTCATACATATACATATACATATACAAACTTAGCCACATGAGGGCTTATTGTAATACATATAACATAAAACTTACAGAACAAACATAAACTTATTACATAAGTTTTGTATACTTAAAGCAATAAAAACTACTCTAGCCTTCATGCTTTATTTCTCATCCTTAGCGGGGTTTGTAAGTTTACATGTCTTAATGTCTTTGTTTGAGAAAAATCGGAGAGAAAAAGTCAAAACAAAAATGGATTTCATGGAATAGCAAGTGGGGAGAGAATTAACATTCTCGGTAAAAGCAATTCCAATACCAGTTCTCTATAACATTGTATATAACAAATATATAATAAATTTATAATTCTAACTTAGGAGCTTTTCCTCCTTTATATCATAACTATTTCTATCTTATGAGCTTTCTCCTCTTTTCTTATAACTTAGGAGTTTCCTCCTCTTTTCTCATAACTTAGGAGTTTCCTCCTCTTTTCTCATAACGCACACTTTCTTATAGTGTGATATCAACATGAAGATAGCCTACACACTATTAATACATACAACGCCCATAGGACTTAGGATCTTTAAAGAGTCGGACAATGCCCATTATTTGTCCGTGAATGCAATGATAATGATATGTAATATGAATATGGCTAAGGAATCCTAAACATGACATTTGAAAGCTTTTGAAATGCAAATGCAAAAGTCTATTCTAAGAATAAAGAAGTTTGCTAGGAACTAGTCAATATATCATCTAGTGGTAATTAGAGGGAAAACTCATCCTCACATTACACATATCCTGGCACACTGAGAAATTCGGGCTTCATCCTTGTTCAAAGAGCGTCTTTGGATTTCCTACTTATCTCCTTTGGCCTTGGCACCATCGAGACATCAGGGTTATGTCCTTCTCAAAAGTCCTTCGGGACACCCATCTATCATCTTTTTGCCTCCATGAATAAACATCAAAGGATATCCACCAGATCGATACTACTTAACTAATTCATAGACTTTCATTCATACTTATATACTTAGTTCCTCTTTGATCTAAGCATATTCTATTAATAACTTTGGCTTCTTATGTTTACCCTTTGCAATGAGGAGAATCTGTAACCTCATATTATATATAACCTTAGCACTTGGTTAGGAATACTTGTCCCTAAGGAACTTCTCGATTCCTACCTTCGGCTAAATGACCTCACGTCATATAACGTTACATTCTCTGTAAACATTACCAGTTCATTTCTCATACTTGTACCTAAACTCCACCTCATCACTCCTATCTCTTAAGTGATCTCTAACGCAACACTATTCTTTGAGGTGTAAGGTACTTACTATGGCAACCACTAGTCTTAGTTGCACTAAGGTTCTTTTCTTGAGATACATACTAGCTTAATCGACTAGTGTGTGAAAAGCTTAGTGTTATGTATAACTCTTACATAAACACCATCTTACTTTCCTATAGACTCAACTCATCCTAGTGAAAGAGTCTATCATAACTAATGCCTCAACTATCCTCACTTAAGGACATAATGAGCATCTCTCTAAAACTTTGCATAATTAACTCAACTTTAACTAAAGTGAGTAATTCATGCATCTAACTTTCCTTTCTATCACACTTGTTGGTAGTAGCTTATACTACACTTGTGTGCTAACATATATATTCTATCTTGTGTATCTAGCTTTCCCTTCTATTACACGTCCTGGTAGTAGCTTATACTACACTTGTGTGCTTAAGGTTCCAGATACCTCTTTAACTATTCCAAACTCATGGAATGCTTAAGAACTTAACTTCCACACTTGGGTTAGTATCTAAGGAAGTAAATTCTCTTTATCTTGCATTTCTAACTCATCTTTACTAATACATGAGTTATTGCACATTTCTAGTTCTACCTTATGATTATGACATCTTCTTAGTCACATTTCATCTTATTGTGTATTTAGCAATGCACCAAGTCTCACTTAACTAGAGACTTAGTACCTAAACGTTCCCTCTTTGGAACCAATACACAATCTTATCTCCACTCAAGTAACTCTAATGCAAGAGTGGTTCTTACTTGCAACTCTTTGTTGCCTAAGGTTCTAGGTACCTTCCTAAGGTAATCCACTATTCTTGGATCTCCTAAGGTTCATACCTTTCTCATTCTTTACTAGAGTGCATACTAATACACTTGTCTTCATTGCACCATCTCATCACATCTTAAGTGATATCTAATGCAACACTAAGTTGCCTAAGGTGCAATGTCATTACTTAAAGCAAACCTTTCCTTTAGGATGCTTAAAAGCCTATGCTTTCTCATTCTTGATGGGTAAGTATTTTCCACTTGAAAATATCCCCATTTATGCCTTATTACACTTAGGAAACATAAACATATGGATCCATCAAAGGCAATATATCTAATGGTGAGATAAAACCATTTTTCATGATTCTGGGCAGCACGTCGCGGCATCCCTCTCTCAATGCCGCGGCGCCCATAGCTGAAAATATGATTTCTGACTCCTCACGCCGCGGCGCCACTAAGCCATGCCGCGACGCCTATAGGAGAACCCAGATTCTGCAGAATTCTGCAGCTACGGGTTTGCTGTTCTTTTAATCATTTTCTTGGATTTTGGCCATTTCTTACTGACTTCTAAGTGATTCTAGGTTCCTAACTAGTTCCGTAACCATTAAGAATCATCAATCACTAATTTAAACCTCTTAATTTCGATTATGGCTCAAAATCCTTCATTCTATGGCATATGGCTTACTTTGTGAATCAAGGGTCTAAATGAGTTGTTCTAAGTTCCTAACTTAATCTTATGCTATGAACAAGTCATAAATGACCAAAGAAACACGTCTATGCAAGCCAAACACATCTAACATCTCTAGAACTCAATTTGGCATATTATGTTGTTTATATGCATACATAGAGAAAGAGATGAATAAAGGCTCTAAACCCCTACCTCTTGAAGACTTGAAGCCTTGAAGCTTGATCCTTGCTCTTCTTCCTCTCCTTCTCCCTTTCTTCCTTCTTCCCCTTTCTCCCTTCTCCCCTTTCTCTCTTTCTGTTTTCGGTTTCTCCTTCTCTGCCGAGAGAAGATAGAAATAGGGGGGACTGGGACGTAAAGGGAATTACAGGAAAAGATTAACTTAAGTTTCTACACTGAAACTTATATCTGTTATGGATACCCGAATTATGCTAATTTGAGTTTCCCTGCTTCTAACAACTTTAGAATAAATCATAAGATTCATCTAAATTGTTGTTTCATAATTCTCATCATTTTCTATATCTGCTAGGGATCAATCCGGCATTAAAAGCACAACCTGTATGCCTAAAAATACCAAACTGACTCCGATTCTCTTGAAACTTTTACCACATCTTACTTGGCTTATTTGTGACCTAGAAATAAACTCTCTATGTTTATTTCTCTTAACTTAGCAACTTATGCTATTATCTGAGTCATTTTAAGCCACTTTACAACTTCTATGTTGCAACTAAGTGCCTAAATGAACTCAGATTGTCACAAAACTTTACTGACATGCTAAACAAGTCAAATGCTACCTTCGGTAACCATTTACCAGTCTAACATGTACTTAAGGGTATTACACATAATCCATATATTTAACAATCCCAGGTCCAATACATTGGCCCGACAGCAAACTGCTGTTTTCTCAATCGTGTAGCACTTTTACCATGTTTTCTCAATTGCGTAACAATTTTGTTATGTTTTCAAATCGCGTAACTATTTTCCAATGTTTTCTTAATTCCGTAGCTCAAAAATCAACATTTTTTTATCACTTAAAGTTTTATCACTTTTTTTCAATCGCGTAAAACGTTTCTTGACTTTCTAAACTTAATTTTGAAACTTTTCAAATTAAATATAAAATTTAACCTCATTTCTAATATTTTCTTGCAAAAACTCCTCTAGGAAATATTTTCTAACGTTTTTTTTCCAAAAATTGTATTATTTTAATTTATTAAAAACCTTCTCCATTTATTTTATTAAAAACCCTATTGAATAAAATACTTCAAATTTCTAATTTACTTCTCAACCTTATTTTACAACATTATTGCCGAAAATTTCCTAATGATTAATAAAAAAAACTTTATTCATTTTCTTTTCCATTTACCTTCACTAAAACATTTTTAAATGAAATATTCAACACTTCAAATCATCTTTGAAACTCATTTCTTTTCTCATAGCCAAAAATCAATTCCTTTCCAATAATAAAACTTTGTTCACTTCCTTTTTCAACTTGTAAAACCTTAACTCATCTTCTACTTCACGATAAAAAATCCATTTCTTTCAAATTATAAAATCTTGCTCATTTTCCTTTTCCTTCTTGAAATTCTTTAATTCAAATCCTTGTTACCTAATCATCTAAATTCATAATTAATAAAATATTTTAACTTTGAAAACCCTACTTTAGGCATAGTGGCCGTGAGCCATGATAGTCCTTAGAACCAAAAATTTTCATCCTTCCATATGATTCAAATCATACAACATATATCAATCATCAATTTCTATCATAGCAAATATCATGCATACTATAAAAGCAATAAAAATCACATAAAACAAATAAATACAAAGCACTAAATTTATACAAACAAGTGAATAAATCCTCACATGGATTTATCACATACAATACAAATTTCGTTCCTCACTACTATGATTGGTTGATGAGGATAATCTCCCTCTTACCTTAGATGTTGATCAAAAACTCCTTATATGCCTTCTTGTAGCAGACTTTCTCTACCAAGTGATTCTTGAAAACAAAGCAAACATCCAATTATTAACATCTAAGGCTTAACTAAGATGACCATGGATCCAAGTCATGGTCTAGAACTTTAAAATGAATAGAAACATGAAGATTAAAGAACTTCACCTTAAGAGCTTCAAACTTGAGCTTGAAGAACAAGATAGAAGATAAATGAATTAGATTATTGTCTCAACACAAAAGTGTCTTAGAATGACATGTAAATTGAAGATGTAAGGTTAGATTGAATTATAGAAGATTTGATATGTATATTGGGCTCATGGGAGAGAAAAGTGAGAGAGATTTTTGGTGTGTAGTTTTCTTGGTTACTTGAGAGAATGATAGAAAGATGAAAAGATGAACTAAGTGTATATTTTTAGCTCCCTAAATGAGCTTAGCTGTGAGCCTTCATGAAGCTAGGAGTGTCCAAGTTCTCTTCAAAGTCCTCCAAACTTAGCTAGCAAGCTAACTTCCCATTGGTTCTTCACTTAAGTCAAAGCCATTAAACTTGACTTTCACAAACTTGGTAAACAAGCTTGTTTCCTATAGGTGCTAACATAAAGCTTGTGATGATTGATCATGATTAACTCCAAGATAATTAGGCTTATAGATAACCATTCATCAAGATATTTTTTGGTAGTTATTAACCAATGGACAATAGCTACTGCGTATTACCCAGTGGTTATTGTCCAATGGATAATAGAACGTGCCTTGATTGTATTGGCCAAATAAAATTGTAGAAAAGAAAAACTTTGAAAATTGGTTCTAGTTTCGGGTTTAGTAAGCTCCCCGGCCCCATATTAACAGTCCAAAATTTTTTGACCTTGAATTTTTTTTTATTTTTTTGGCTCAGCATCAAACACATAGAGAGTTCAAAAATAATAATAGAAAAAGAAAAATAAATTAAACAACTCACAAAATAATTAAAACTACATATTACTGAAAAATGAGAAAAGTCATGGCATTACAGATCATTTCATAGAGAATGAAGAGACAGAGAGTGAGAGGGAAAAAGAAAATATGGGTATAAGATGTGTGGTGTGGGCTTAAATAGAGAACCCGAGTTTATTCGAATAGCAAGGGCGTTATTCGAATAAACCTACGTGTAAACCAAAGGTCATTGCAATTCTTCCAGAGGTTATTCGAATAACTATATGGTTATTCAAATAACTGGCCCTGTAAACTTGGCTATCTGCCAAGGTTTATTCGAATAACCTTCTAGTTATTCGACTACCAGATAAGGACAAGGGGCCTATGTGAAAACATTATTCGAACAAAGTTCCATTTATTCGAATAGGATAGACATGAAACTCAAGGATAACAGAGACTGGGATCAAATTATTCAAATAATATTAATTTTATTCAAATAACACATTAGACAACACAACACACAAGCAACATACTTATTCGAATAAAATAGGGTTTATTCGGATAATGCAAAAACCAAAACTGATTTAGATAATTTATTCTAATAAAGTTTGGTTTAATCGAATAGTACATATATAAAAGCACATAGGTTGTGGTTGTTGGACTCAGTTTATTCGAATAAAATAGGGTTTATTCGAATAACACTAATACATAACTCAATTTTTGAGCAGCTGGTTGTGTTTATTCGAATAGCCACATGGTTATTCGAATAAAACTTTCATAAAAATAACAATAAACACGTTCAGAGAAAAAGAAAGACTTACCTGATAATTGAAGTACCTGCAAAATAGATTTTGGGATATCTCTAACGCTCAAGTCAGTAATAATTCAAGAGTTATAAATTAATAATTAAGCAATAAATATAAGCATTCATTCATATGCACGATTGATCAATTATGTCCAATTCTCTTCTAATATAAAAGAATGTTTCTTTAGCTAAGGGTTTTGTGAAAATATCTATAAGTTGCTTAGATGTTTCAACAAATTCAAGTATGCAGTCTCTTTTTTGTACATAATCTCTAATAAAGTGGTGTCTTATTTCTATATGCTTTGTTCTTGAGTGCAAAATAAGATTTTTAGAGAGATTTATTGCACTACTGTTGTCACATCTTATCGAGATGTGATCAAGCTAAAGACCATAGTCTAAAAATTGTTGCTTCATCCATAGGATTTGAATGCAATAACTCCCGGCTGCAACATATTCAGCCTCAGCAGTAGACAATGTCATACTATTTTGTTTCTTGCTATGCTAAGAAACTAAAGAGCTACTAAGCAAGTGGCATGTTCCACTAGTACTCTTCCTATCCATTTTGCATCCCGCAAAATCAGAATCGGAATAGCCTATTAGGCTACATAAGGCACCCTTAGGGTACCATAAACCCATTTGTGAAATGCCTCCTAGGTATTTCATGATTCTTTTAACAACACATAGGTGTGATTCTTTATGATTAGCTTAATATCTAGCACACATGCATACACTAAACATTATATATGGCCTACTAGCAGTAAGATAAAGGAGAGATCCAATCATACTTTTATATGTTGTAATTTCTACGGATTTACCTTATTCATCTTTGTCTAAATAGCAAGAAGTGCCCATTGGTGTAGCCATGTTCTTGACATTTTCCATTTCGAACTTTTTGACCAGTTCCTTGCAGTATTTGATTTGACTTATAAATGTCCCTTCTTTTGTTTGCTTGATTTGAAGTCCGAGGAAGAAATTAAGCTCTCCTATCATTGATATTTCAAATTCATTCTGCATTGTCTTAACAAATTCATTACAAAGAGATTCATTAGCAGCGCCAAAGATAATGTCATCCATATAAACTTGTACAAGGAGAATATCATGCTTTTTAATTTTAATGAAAATAGCAGTATCAACTTTTCTTTTGAAAAATCATTTTCTAAAAGAAACTTACTCAACCTTTCATACCAAGCTATAGGAACTTGTTTTAAGCCATACAAGGCCTTTTTTAGTTTAAAAACATGGTTGGGTAGTTCATGATTTTTAAAACCCGGAGGTTGTTCAACATATACCTCCTCTTGAATAAAACCATTTAGAAAAGTACTTTTAACATCCATTTGATATAACTTAAAATCCATGATGCAAGCATATGCAAGTAACATTCTAATAGCTTCTAATATAGCTACATGTGCATAGGTTTCTTTATAATCTATTCCTTCTTTTTTATTATATTCTTTTGCAACCAACCTAGCTTTATTTCTTTTTATTAAACCATTTTCATCAAGTTTGTTCCTAAAAACCCATTTAGTGCCAATTATAGGATGATCATTAGGCCTAGGAACTAATTCCCAAACTTGACTTCTTTCAAATTGATTTAATTCCTCTTGCATGGCCAAAATTGAATGTTCATCGTCAAAAGCTTCATTTAGGTCTTTAGGTTCAATTTGTGAAACAAAGGCTAAGTGGTTACATGCATTTCTAAGAGAGTTTCTAGTAATTACCTCTTTTGAGATTGTTTCCAAGTGGCTTCCAGTACTCAAGAGGGGGGTGAATTAAGTATTAAAAACTTTTTCCAAAAGCGTAAACAAATTAAATATGCTCAGAATAAAATGTTAAAAGTGGCATGAAAATAAAAGAAGAGAAGAAGAATAGCCAATAAGTAAATTGCAAGAGATAATAAAATAAATGCAGATAAATAAAAGATTAAGAATAAGAAAAGCAGGCACGATATTTATCTTGGTTTGACCACCAACCACTTGTGGCCTACGTCCAGTCCTTGAAACACTGTTCAAGATTTTTCACTATTCAAGACAAGCTTAGAGTAGGTGCTTGCGACCTTTACAATCTAGAGCACTTTTCACACACAAGGAAACTCTACCCTTGTGCTAAAGCCTCAAACTGTCAGGGATACCTCACCCTTACACAAACCTTCAAGGGATATCTCACCCTTGTTACAAAGCCTTTGAGGGATACCTCACCCTCTCAGAAATATAGCAGAAAATAAATGAAAAATAAACTCTCACAAAGAGTACATATCACAAGTTGAAGCACTATAGAGCTCTCTAAGGATATCTCAAAATTTTGGCAAAAGAGCACAGAAAATAAGAGAGAAAATTGTAAATCACGTTTTAGCACAAGCAAAATAAGTTCAGATTGTCCGGGGTATGTAGAAGTGACCCAAGGTCTCTATTTATAGAGCCTTTGAGCCCAAATGCCCGTTGGATGCATTTAATATGATAATTAATACTCAAACATTTACGTATGAATTCAAAATTCAAAACAGAGTCTCGTGGGTTATTCGAATACCATCATGGGGTATTCAAATACCACTGTTTTCATTTCTTATAAAAAAATAGTTCAGAAGCAGGTTATTCGAATACCACAAGGGTGTATTTGAATACCTTTATTTTAAACACATTGTAAAAATTGTTTTAGAAGGATGTTGTTTGAATACCTATAAGGTTATTCGAATACCTACAAGGTTATTCGAATAACTCTGTTTAAAACCAACATTCTGTAATCAGGTGTATTCGAATACCACTTGGGTTATTCGAATAGCTCTTATGAAAACATGAAAATGCATTGAAATATAAGCAGGTTATTCGAATACCTTAATAGGTTATTTGAATACCTCTGTTGAAAGTCATTTAAAAACACTTTAGAAAACAGATAAGGTGATTTATGAAATTCCACAAACCTTTTTGATCTTTCAAAGCCATGTTAAAACTTTAATTTAGTTTGTAAGAAAACATGTTTTTAGATCTTTCAAGTCAAACAATGAGATATCCTATAAAAGCTCTATACAAGAGAGATCCTAAGTCCTAAAGCTAATATTGAAGATCTTGGACTCGGTCTTCTCATCATCTTTATGTTTGTTATCATCAAAACTCATCTTCATTGTCGCATGGTAATCATAGAGATATCACCTAGTACAGAGTCAAGAGGATGGTGTCTTAATGTCCTCCATTCCTTAGGAAGGTCCAAGACTTGTGAGTCCTCTTGTCTTGGGGTGTCCTCTTGATTTTGATCTTTGACTTCCTTTTCTTTATTGTCCAAATGTGTTTCTGCCAAGATTTCTGCACCATCATCAATAAAATCCTTTCTCGGGCCATTTGGATTAGTTTTGTCAAAAGCAACATGAATAAATTCTTTAATAGTCATAGTTCTTTTATTGTAAATTCTAAAAGCCTTGCTATGATTAGAGTAACCAAGAAATATACCCTCATCAGACTTAGCATCAAACTTTCCCAAGTTATCATTTCCATTATTTAAAACGAAACATTTACATCCAAAAACATGAAAATGTATAACATTTGGCTTTATTCCCTTGTATAATTCATATGAGGTTTTCTTTAAAATCGGCCTTATTAGGGCCCTATTCATTATATAGCAAGTGGTATTAACCGCATCCGCCCAAAAATACTTAGGAAGAGTAGCCTCATTGAGCATAGTTCTTGTCATTTCTTCCAAAGATCAATTTTCTTTTCTACAACTCCATTTTGTTGTGAAGTTCTAGGAGTAGAAAAATTATGCTCAATGTCATGTTCATCACAAAAGGTTTCAAAATCATGATTTTCAAATTCACCACCATGGTCACTTCTTATGGATGTAATTGAAAAACTTTTTTCATTTTAGATAATTTTGACAAGTTTTTTAAAAGCTAGAAATGCATCATTTTTGTGAGAAAGGAATAAGTCTTGGTTTTCTACCAAAGCCACATTCTACACTGGAGCTGCTTGTGTATTGGTCTGCATTTCTACTAATATCCTATTAGTCATGGCTGTTTGTTTTCTAACTGCAGCAACTATGTCTCTAACAGCCTCAGATATATCTGGAGTAGCACCTCTATCTCTAATAGGGACTCTTCCTCGGCCACGGGTGCGCCTGGTCGATGCCATAGCCTCCTGCACACACAGCCCATTATATATTGAGTTAATCCGGCTCAATATTATGTAACAATGCGACAATTAACTATAAACATACAAACTCAAGGCAGTTATGTAATTCTACCTATGTATCTCATCATTAAGATAAGAAAAATGCACAACAAAGCATAACTAGTCCATACCCATGCTCAACAGGATGAACTGTTTTGATACCAAAATGTAACATCTTTAATACAATTACCAATTACGTATTTGAAATTATGTATTAATAATTGAAATTAAGTACGTCATTTATTTAAAAATAAGTAATTAAAGAAAAATTTATATGAAGGATGTAACACCCTTGTGGGGATGTCACATTTATGATGCAATAAAACAAAAATAAATAAAATATTACCCAAGTTATAAAATATTTGATACATAATTAATATGAGTTGTAAAATTTTTCCTTTTATACAGGATATCATTAAATAAAATAATACGAAACATAAAATAAAGCAAACCGTTATCACACACATAATATACATATGATTTTGTCTTAAGTTGTACAAATAATTTACAACTACAAAATATTTAAATAAAGCAGTAAAGCGTTAGTATAATACAAAACACAGACATGCCCAAGTGCACATCAAAGTTTTCTAACTCTCCGAAGGATCACTCTCAGATGAAACCTCAGGTGATAGAAATCTAGGATGTCTCACAGTCCCACGGATAGGAGTCCGTACTGTTGACACTATACTGATCTCACTAGGGGTATGGAAAAGTCCTCCCTAGTGACACCTCAGATCCAACGGCATCTCCAGATGTAAATATAAGGTAATAGTAAATATTGGCTCAGCATCAAACTCCCCACGTAAGGACACAGTCAAACGTCCCAAGTAAATCACTGATCCTCGATCCTCTCACAGTCGCCAAGCCTCCGAACCTCCATGAAACTCAAGTCTCACGAAACCAAGAAATCCTGGCAACGCCATCACAACAAGATCAATCTAAGTGGTAGGGATGATCCAACAGCTCGCCATCCTCACACTGCTCACTCGGTTGATAATCCTCTGGATACTGAATCTCAAGAGGCTATTCCTCTACCTCTTCCTCAAACTCTTTACAGAAATAAAATAATAATACCAAAAACACATACAAATAAAGAGGTGAGAGAATCTTACATCAATACCAGCATAGCAAATAAGAAAACGACAATACAACAGATATCACAGTTTAATGCAATAAAGCATACTATAACATCATAAATAATAACACAATTTAACACAAGAATTGCATACCACAGTACCATAAATAACAACACAATTCAACACATCATATAATATCACAAATAATAATGTTATGATGCATGACATAAATGCAAATGCGATATGACTCGTTTCTACTCCATAGAGCTAGACACAGACATCAGAAAGAATGACCCGAAGAGAACTATCAGTACCTTAGATTGCCCAACCAAACTATTTCACTGTCAATCGTTATGTCTATAGCCCACCGTCCAACAGTGTAGTAGTACACAGTCCAAACACGTCGTGCACTACAGGCATTGTACTAAACAGTCTTCCCAAGATCTTGATTAAGTATAGTGTGTGTCGAGATCATTAGTGTGTTGTCAGTTACCACGATCCAGAGGAGCGACCAACTGTCCACATGTGGAATACTCCGCACACTAATGCCTCCAAGTCCACACAAGATGAACCACACTACGCTTATCATACCGACAACACGGTGTAATTCGTCTCGTCAATCAATCACCAATATCAACCAAATTGGCACAACTCAATGCATGAATAAGAACAATAATTACTAAATTACCCTTAGTCTCAAAATATTATCATATTTACAAAAACGCCCTCAATCTCAAAAATTCCAATATATAGTACGTCACCACTTGACCGTACCATATCTCAACATGTCCAGGTCCACCACTTTGGCCCGACAGCAAAACTCACTGTTCCAATTAATCGCGTAGAAATTTTATCACGTTTTCACAATCGCGTCGCTTTTACAGACGTTTTTAAATCGGGTAAATATATTTTGCTATTTTTAAAATCGCGTAGCGTTTTTAAATCGTTTTCTCAATCGCGTAAGATTTTTAAATCGTTTTCTTAACCGAACAACTTTAAAATCTCTATTTTTAAAACTGCGTAAGCTATTTTTAATACTTTTAAACTACGTAGAATATTTTCCTTACGTTATAAATATATTATAAAACATTCTCTTTTATTTGTCTGTTTCTAATAAATTTTGACAGCATTTTGTCTATAAAATCTATTAAAAAGGTGTTTTCTACGTTTTTCCTTTAAAAATTCTTTTGTTTAGTTTATTGCCACAAAATACACTTTGAAAATTGTCATTATACTTTAAAACTCAAAGATAAGCATTTTTCAAGAGTTTTGTTCATTTCTCTCTTATACTATATTTCTAATAAAAATTAGCTTACTTCTTTAAATCTTGAAAATCCATTGCAAATGTATTCTTTTTAGGTTAAACATCTAATCTACACTTAGAAAATAAATTTTTGGATTGATTACACATTTAGAAGGCATATTGGCTGAATTTAGCAAAACCTTGGCATTTGATCTTTGGATCAATTTCCATCTTCAAAATCATTTTGGAATTCATTAATTTACCTAATTCCATTTACTCCTTCCTTTAGAAAATGGTTGAGAACATTTTAGTTCTCTTTTCTTGTCGAAGCCGAAAGCTCCATGGTTGTGTTCTTTGGAACACTCATGCAAACCTTACATGTTATTCACATCCTAATTAATAATCATGCATATATCAACACATGCAATATATTTTAAAGCTATAAACACACATGTAAATATAATTAATCACAAATAATGAAAGCTTTTAAACAACCACATAAATGAATCCTTATGGATTCTTCACACACATACAATCCATTTTCTCATCACCACACATGGTTGATGAGATCAAATCTCCCTCTTACCTTAAAGGAAGATAACTCCTTCTACTCTCCTTCCTAGTTGATTTTGTGACCCTCCAAGAAACCTAAAAGATCTTAAACAAAAATTTAAAGAGTTATAACTATAGGAGAAAAGCATAAACCATGGATCAATCATGACTTAGAACCTTAGAAATGAAGTTAGAAATGAAAAACAAGGATCTTCACCTTTTAGGAAAAATCTCCAAAGTAATTTTCCAAGCTTAAGATGAAGAATTTTGGAAAAAATCTCAACTAGAGAGGTTCTTAGAATGTTGTTTAGGTTTGAGAAAGTAGGTTAGATGAAATTTTTGAAGGTTGGATGATGGTGTATGGGTGTTTGGCCGAATGGTCTTCAAAGAGCAACAATGGTTGTTGTTTGTTCTTGGTGTTCTTGAAGAGAGAGAAAAGAGGTTTTGTGATAGCAAAGATGAAGTAAAATGAAGTGAAGAGCTCTCCAAAGCTCTACTTAGCCGTGGAGCTCCAAGAAGAGGTGGCCACTTTGTTTGACCTTCCAAGACCACTTAATCACCTTAGATGTGATCAAGGGTGGATATGCAAAGCTTTGCCTCCAAGCTTGTGTCTCATTAGTGTTTGAAAACCTAGTCATCTAATGACTAAGCTATTCTTGAAGCTTCTTGAAACCTCTTGGCCGAACGGCTCCATGAAGAGCAAACCAAGTTTGTGATCCATTTGGTCTTCTAGTTACATTTAGGTGCATTTGATTAATTTGCTTAGTTACTTGCCTAACTATATAGTTACTTAGGTTAACTAAGTTAGTCTTGATATTTTGTGATCATTGCCTAACTAGAACTTAACTAGATAGCTAACTAAGTTACTTCACTTAGTTACTACATAAGCCTTCTATGTTATCTTAGTTAGGTTTTAAGCTAACTTGGTTAAACCTTCTAGTTTGATTCCAACAAGTCTAACCACTTTTGTGGACTTGTTTTCTATTGGTCTAGAAATTTCAAGCCTACATCGTTGACTTGTTCTTATTGGATTAGAATTTAGTCTAGCTAAAAATGTTGACTGCTTCATTAAACGCAGGTCCCACAGACTTTTCCAGGTCCATGGTTATTTTGGAGCAGATTTCTACTGTTTTTGAGACAGTAGGTATTGTCAAATAAAATAATATTATAATAATATAAAATTATTTTATTGTACAGTTAAATCCTAAAAATTAAAAGATTAACAACTTTATCACTCGGAATTGGGCTTAGTAAGATCCCCCAGCTTCGAATAATTAAAATAAGATTTTCCCAGTTCGAAAATTATTATTTTCCAGACTCGGAGTAAATCACACAAAACACTCAAATATGAACACGAAATAGTCAAATAAATTTTATAGCATACAGAAAAACATAAAACAGTACAATCATGACAAAATGGTCATTTGCCCAAAAGTTGGGGTGTTACACATTAGATGTGATAGTGACTTAGTCATTCGTCATATTCTCTCCTCTCTTTTTCCTTTTTTTTCCACAACATTATTGGGAGTTCATTATGCTTCTAATAACTTTCAAGTCATTGTCAATTCTCAGTGCTCTAATAACAATATCACACATTTTACATTCCAATATATGTTCATTAGAAAAATGCATTTTGAGACAAATAAGAGGCAAAGGTGAAAACATGACAATATTGCATCGAAATGGAAATGGTAAAAGGAAAGTAATGCTGTGGTTATCAATATAAAATTTACAGAGAGATGGTGAGGGCAAAGGTCTTCAGTTCTTCCAGTGAAACCCTTTAATGTAATCAGCGCCAATCCTCTACATACTCGATTTTGATCACCCATTAACTAGCCTTGGAGGACTTTGACTGTGTAACACCCTAAACTTCCTAAATATAAGATAGTAATTTTGACAGTTAACAGAATTCTACTATTTAGTGATTTCTGTGTGCTGTAAAATTTTTTTTAATATTCCATCAGTACATTTGATCATTTTGTGTGATTTACTCCGTGTCAGGAAAATAATAATTTTTGGGCCGGGGAAAATCTTACGTAATTTAATTATTACTGAAAAGTCTTAATTATTTTACGTAATCTGATTTGATATTTGTGAATTTTCTAATTTTTATGATTTTGTGTGTGCTTATGAAATTTTTATATTACTCTAATTATTTTAGTGTTATCCGTGGGCCGTCTGTGGGCCTAGGGAGGTCGTATGTGGACCCCGCGTGGGTCCAACAAGGTCAAAAAAAATTTGTAGCCAGGAAAATTTATACTGTTGACACAAAGACGGGGGATCTTACTAAACTTGAATCCAGAAACAGTTTTAAAAATTTTCTTTTATTGTGTTTTGTACTGTATTTAATTATCGGGTGATAAAAATACAGTAAAAATATTATTCGAAGGGTAATAGCAGATACAAAAATAAATATTGTACTACGAAGTCAACATTAGTGGCTTAGATATCCACCATTGTTGTAATCAATGGTGGAGACTTGATCTTGATTTAATCAACGGTTGAGATTTAGTCTTACAAAGTGGCTAGGACCATTTATAGCCCTTGGATGTAAAGTTTGAAGGAGTAATCTTGACCCTTCATTTTGGAGACACATCTAATGGCTAGGATTTCAAGGAGGAAAGATCCAATGGCCTAAATTAAGTCTTCTATCTAAGCCTAAACCTAGAAGCTACATTAAATCCTAACCATTGATCTAATCAATGGTTAAGATTGCCTAAAATGGTGGCTAGGAGATTGGTCACTCTTTGAAGAGTGCATGGAGGGGGGGACGGTTTTTGGTGCTGCATTAGAAGCTAAAGCAACATTTGAAGACCATAATTGATCACCTTTGGTCATTATTGATCATTCTTCATCATTCATGAACTTTCCTAAAGCAAAACTTAGCAAAAACTTTCTCTCCATTCTCTCCAAGCAAGGTTTCGGCCAAGACACCATACACCACCTTCCACCACTCTTTAATTTCAAACAATCATATTTCTTGAATCTATACTTATTTCTAAGCCACTTTGTAGTTTACACCAAGTTCTAAATCTTTCATCTTCAAGGAGTTTTTCCAAGAGCAAGTTCTAGGGTTCTTAAGGTGAAGTTATGGAAAACTTCATTTCTTCTCTTTTTTTTTCATGTTCTAAACCATGTTTGATCCATGGTTCCTCTTATTCAAGCTTAATATACTAATTTCTTTGTGTTTGTTTTATGTTTAAGAAACTTTTGTTGGTGGAGATCTTGATTTAAGTGCAAAGCAAGGAGCTTTTTGTGGTTCTTCAAGAGGTAAGAGGGAGATCCATCTCACCAACCAAGTATGGTGGTGAGAGATGGTTTTATATTTGATGGATGGTGAATCTATGTGAGGATTCATATCCATGGTCATGTAATAATTTGTGTGTGTTTATGTGCTTTGATTATTTGCCTATGCTTGATATGCTTTGCATGATTTTATTGCTTATATGGTATGCTTATAATATGCTTGATAAGAATATGGTATGCTTATGATATGCATGATGAAGATATGTTGAATATATTATGATGGAATAAGAAATTTTGGCTCCAATGGCCAAGAGGAGGCTACGGTTTTGACACCCAAAAATTAGGGTTTCATGTTAAAATTTTTCAAGAATAAGGAAATTGATTTGTTTAAAGAAATTATGAGGTGGAGAAATTATTTTTTTGGTTCCAAAGACCATGGTGAATTTTGGCCAAGACACCTCAAAATAGGTGTTCACAAATTAATATTTTCATGAATGATAAAATTGGATGATTAGAAAAGCAAGGAAAATAAACAAAGGGTTTGTTTTTCAAGAAGTAATGTTCACGGTTTTGAGAAGAATTTTTATTGATTTATTTTGTGTAAAAACAAGAATGGAACTTAGTTGATTTGGAAAGAAAAATATAAGAATGGTTTCAATGGCCATGTCGACGGTTTTGAAGAATTGAAATGCCTTGGTTTTGTGAAAACTAAGTGATTTTCAAAGTGGAAATATAACTTGATTTAATACAAGGAATTTGGAAAGGGAATCGGAGTGTTTTATCACTTGAGAAATGAAATTTTCATATGTAAATGGAAAAGAGAGGTTGAAAGTGTTTGAACCTCAATTTATTTTAAAGAGAATTAATTTTTAGAATTGATTTGAAATTATAAAGAATACGTTGGTAACTTGAGATTTTCTAACGTGTAACTCATCCTTTGGGTTTTGAAGAGCGTTAGTAAATTTTAAAATTTGAAACATTGATTTAATTCAAAGAAATTATGAAATATATTGCAAAAAGGATTTTCTTGAATAAGAAAATGTGAAAAATAATGTGAGAGGTCATATTATTTGGAAAAAGGTTGAAAATGAATTTTTGAAAGTTGAGAAATATTTTACGAAGTTGAAAAATGGTGAAAAATGATTTACGTAACTTAAAAACGTGATTTTTAAGCTACGCAATTTGAAAAACGTTTAAATATTTCCACGCGATTTGAAAAATGTTGAAATATTTCTACGCAATTTGGAAAGCGTTTAAATTTTTTACGCGTTTGAGATAGTGTTGAAAAATCACTACGTGACTTAAAAATGGTGGAATATTTTTACGTAATTAATGAAAACGTTAAAAAATCTATATGTGATTTGAAAACGTAACAGAAAATGTTACAAAATTGTGAAAATGCGACAAAAGTGGAGCACGACTATGAAAATGCGATAATATGATTTTCGCGATTAAAAATACAGTAAGATTACTGTTGAACCAGTAAATTGACACTGTATAAGAAAATGATGAATTTTGCCCGTGATTGGCATTGGTGCATTTTAAGTGCATGAACTAGTGGATGGATACTGTATATGAATTTTTGCCTATGTTTGGCATTAGTGCATTGAATATGCATTGGAAAGGTCTGATGGACTGTATAAGGCTATTTGCCTAGGAGAGACCTACACCTCTTGAGTGGGTGCGATATGCGTAGTGTAAGTCACTTGTTGACCTTAGGGGCATTGGGGTGCGGGTTGCTTACATGGGCAGTTGGTAGCTTTTCTTTCCGTAAGTTAGACTGATGCAACGCACCGATGATCCTCACCGAGACACCATTCTTAATCAAGATCTAGTAAAGACTGTCTTGTATATGCTAGATGTGCAAACACATACGAGAAATATGGCACGTGGTCTGAGGCATGTTGGTACAGACAGATCTTTTGGATCAACTTCTCCGAACTGAGTATTAGCTCTATGGAGTAGGAAATTGAGTCTATGTGCGCATGCATGATTATGAGTATTTATATCTGTATGAGATATTAATTGAGGAATATTGGCTATGACAATTGTTCTGTTGAGAAATACTTAGATGATGATGGTGATAATAATGTGATGGCATTATTGTGATTATTGTGTGATGATAATAATGTTAATGGCATGATGGTAATTATTATTTATTATATCTGTTATGATAAATAATGTTGATGGCATGATTGTAATTATGGTATGCTGTATGTATTATCTCTGTGCTACCATGTTGGTATTGGCATAGGTGATCTCACCTCTTTGTATGTTTATTTTGTACTGTAATCATATTTAGTAAAGACGTTGAGCAAGGCATAGAACAAGAGGGTGAAGAAGAGCAGGCTCCTGTGGAGGAAACAGAGTTTTGAGAAGATGGAAATGCCCAGCTTTCTAGGATATGTGATGTTACAATTTCGCGGAGGTCCGAAGGCATGGCATGTTGATTTGGATCGTCAGTGTATATTTTATATAGGGGACCTGAACATTACCTACAGTAGGCTTTATCAAGGGAACCCTTATTTTAGTGTCAATATTTATGTACAGTTAGAGTTTCCACTTTCCATTAGGCAGTACTAGGGAGCCTACTACCGTAAGCCTAGTGAGATAAGTATCGTATGGTCCGCTCAGACACCTGTCCGTAGGGCTTCGCATCGTGCTGGATTCCTTCCTGTTGAGGAATCTAAGGAGGACCCATCTGAGGGTTCTGCTGTTTAGTAAGACTTGGGCAGTGTGTAAGTTTTAAATTATGTTTAAATACTTTTGAGACTTGGTCTGTATATAAATAATCTAGACAGTACATTTGTAATGTATGATGATGTAAATTATGTGTGATGATGTATTATATTTTTATTTTCCGCTAAGTTTATTTTATCATTATCAAAGAAGAAAGAAAAAAAATTACAACTTGTATTTTTGTTATAACATCATAATATGTGAACTTGGGGGTAATTTGGTAATTAAGTAACATAAATGTGGCACCCTACGGTGGGTGTTACAGACTGCCCCAGTTGGGGGTTGATGCGGATTAAATGATGCAAACCCCAAGTGAGGTTGTCTCAAGTAATAAATTTCTCAGGAGTTCGAGGTCGATCCACAGGGAATTAATGAAGAAAATTTCTTTGAGGTAAGGAAAGACTTTGTCACAATAATAAAGATAATAAAACATAGTCACAATTAAATTAAAGAACTTGCTTGGGTTAAGAGATCTACTTTTGGTAATAAATTAAGGACAAGATTAATTCTTTTTATAACTCAATTGAAATCCACACACAACGAATGTTCCAATTGGAAAATAAAACATTCAAAGTCCATTTAGAATTATATAGGTAGTTATATTATGGTTCCTTTAATTATTTACCAACACCAACACTTATAAATGGGTTCGAGCATTTATTGTGTCAAACCACTTGTCTACAATGAATTAAGAACTTCACTTTATAAGGAGGGTTTCTAAATTGATTGGAAACAAAATACAACACATATAATGACCACTTGATAATATATCATTTAAGCACAAGAAAGAAATTAATCTAACCTTATTTTATTACAAAAAGCTTCACTCCTTCACCCAAACAAGATAAAAATTATTTACCCATGAGTAAGAAGAAAGAAAGAGAAAAGAAGAAGAATATGATCATAACTTCTATTTACAACAAAAAAAAATTACAACAAGTAAATAACATAATAGCATGATCTTGATCTAAAACCAAGATTACCCCAATAGGCAGCCAAGGCTACCTTTTTTAGAGCATCACAAGCAAAAGATGACAAATGAGTGGGAGGATAATTAAGGAGTGGGTGGATGATTACGTGGATGATTGAGGAGTAGGTGGATGATTGCAAAAAATACTTGTCTTCACTTGCACAAAATAATTTGGTGCCAAACTCATGCTTTCCTACAGAATCTTGGAAAGTGGCCTTCATGAAAGTTGTAGGCCTTTGTCTTTGCTATCAAATGTCTACTTGAACCATCCAATTCTGCCTCCTATAGCCCAATATATGACCCAATCATTGCAACTACTCAAGCCCAATTTCAACTCCTCTATTCTGACTTGCGAGCCGAATATGACCCACTAGAGCTCTGAATCTCAAAAAGTGTTCTTCATGAAAGTTGTATATTTGGGTCTTAAATATCAACTATCAAAATTTCAGCCCATTATCATTCCTACAACCCAAGAAATGGCTTGATGAGTACACAAAGGTCAAGCTATCAGGATCAGCACTCTAGTTCTTGTTTCAACTTCAATTTGAGTTATCCAAGCTTGTGATATGGCTCTTGAGGTCTTCATAAAAGTTGTAGGGAATTGTCTTAGATTTCCTACAAGACCAAAATCACATAAATCAGACATATGTAACTCAAATTATAGTCAATTTACTGAACATTATCAAAGAGATAAATTAGGGCTAATTCATGCAATAATTCTTTCAATGATCCAATTAGGTCCAATATCATAGAATATGACAAAACCAACTTAATTAAACCTAATTGAACCTTAAGAAGCCCAACGAGAGAGTTATAAAATGTATAAAATATATTGTTATCAAATTCTTCCACACTTAGCTTTTGCACTCCTAGGCAAAACACATAAGACCAAAGCTAGGAAACAAAGAAAAATAACATAGACTCAAAAGTTAAAAATTCTAAAAGACTCGATGAATCAAGAAGAGCAACCAGAAATTCAAGGGATCAAAGCATTAATGAGGTAACATTTCTTCGCATCTCAAACCAATAAGCAAGGAAACTTCCGTTGAAAAGAATGAATCAAGAATGATAGATCCTTACAAAATTCACTCTCAATCCCTCAAGTGTTTAAAAGGTAGGTATTTCACTTTATTCAATCCATGAAAAATTGCACACCATAAGCTTGCTTATCTTCTACTTCTCTACTACTCAGAACACATGCACACATAAATCATGAGGACTTTATTCAAGGTTGTAATGGGATCAAGGTAAAGGAGGGTGGTAATATGGATTTGACAAGTTAAAAACCAAAGAGAATAAAAGAGCATGAAAGCTGAGTTCAATTAACAAGCATGAAAGCTTATCCCAACTCCACCTAATACAAATTCTCTTTACATATTCTTTTCTTCTTCCCTTTTTGCCTTGTTGACCTTTCTTTACACATTTTTTTCTTTTTTTTTTTAGATCATAAATATACACACATATTTTTTTTCAATTAGCTACTCTTTCCTTTTTCACTAATCCATTTTGCACACACACCCCCACAACTATTCAAGAACTCATCCATTAACAAAGCCAATGCTCTCTTATTCCCTAAAGTCAGGTAAGAATATGGTTTTTCATTTAAGGCACATAATGAGCTAGAAACAAGGAATAGTCAAATAATCTCAAAGGGGTTAAGCAAGGGGAAATAGGCCATTTCTGATGCCTTATGTTAGTAGGAATCAGAGAATTTCCAAGAAGTCATAAGAGTGCTGGATATCATATTAAGACAATATGCTGCTGAGCAAGGCTGCCTATTTGGTTAAAGTAGTTATTTCAAGAAAAATATCTCAATCATGTTTATGTATATATGTGAAAATATAGCCTAAAAAAGAATCAAAACAAGTTCTAAAGTAATAATTCTATAAGTGAAAAAAAATCATACAAGAAAGAATAGAATGGCATAGATATTCAATCCATTCATCAATAGGCTCAAAATCTCACAAGGCATATGTCTATCATTCTCAATCTATCAATTCAACATCCATAACCAAGCAAGTGAAATTTAAGACAGAAGACAATTTAAGCTATGATCCAAGAATTCATTTGCTACTTCTACACAAAATAATTATTTTCTCAACTAAGATGCATCTCAAGAGTTTAAAAAAATACTCCTAACTCTGCCATCCTTAATTAGTTTTACTACGAGTAGGTTTCTGACAATCATATCAATAAATATACTTTCCCAATTAAGATGTGTCTCAAGAATAAAATTACTTTTTACTCTGTCATCCTTAATTAGTTTAGTAAGTTGCTGACAATCATATCATACTTCCAAAAAAAAATTTATTTTTTTCTGGGTCAACTATCCTTTCCCCCAACTAGATCACAACATTGTCCTGAATGTTATAATATAGATGAGTAAAGGATAAAAGATAGTACCTGTTAGAGAAATCTGACATAAATTTAAACAGAAACAAAGTACGATAACTAAAATGAAAGGTAAAGGAAAGTTATAGACAAAGTGTCAGATCTGGCTTTCTTTTTATGTTGCTTCCCTCACTACTTCCTTCTGATCAATCTATTTGAGCTATTGCTGGATTAGGTTTATAAACAAAAGCTTCTAATTTATCAATCAATTTATCAACAGTGGAAGCAGAGATAAGAAGTAGTCTTGTTGCAGGTGTGATATATTTCTGTTCCACAACTTTGTCAAGAAAAAATAACAAAAGATCAAAGAAATTATTAACATTCAACAAACCTATGGGTTTATGGTGGATGTTCAGTTGAGCCCAAAAGACAATTTGAAAAACTTCTTCCAAAGTACCAAAACCACCTGGTAAGGCAATGAGTGCATCAGAGTTGTCAAGCATTTTCTTCATTCGTTCATGCATAGATGATACCTTAAGTTCCTCCCTAATTGTCTTTTCAGTGATGTTCTGTTGAGTTAAAGGTCCAGGAATGACACCTAAAACCTGATTGTCTCCTATAAAAGTAGTAAGTGATACAGCCCTCATTAACCCACGGCAACCTCCCCCATATACAACATGAATATTCTTCGTAGCAAGTGTTTGACCAAGAGTGTTTGCTGCATTTACAAACTCTAAACCCTTCCCATACCTAGACCCACAAAATACATAGATATTTTTAAGTCGACGAACAGAAACTCCTTCCATTTCTATACTCATTTTCCTTTTGAATGATTCTGAGTTAGAGAAAAGTAGAGAAAATGGAGTGTTTAAATAGGAAAAAGAATGGAAAATGTAATAATAGCACCTATAAGGGTAGGTTGGCTGTTGTCAGAAAACCTTGAAATTAAGAAACCTTTTTTTCTTTTTTTTTCTCTTTTTTTTCTTTTTTTTGTTTTGTTTTGTTTTTTTTCTTTTTTATTTTTTTAACTTCAAGAAAATCATCAGGGTAAAGAAGTCTAGAAACCCCTGAAGGACCCTGCTCAAAGGATTGTCTGTCCAAAACCAAAATACAACAAAATCATACAAAGATAAAAGAAATATAACAAATGATGATATACCTTTATGTACAGTTTTCATGGCGTATCTTTATACTGTGCATCATCAGTTTAGTAATACCAAGAGGGCTCAACCAATCTTAGAATTCTTCTTCCTCCTACTTGTGGGATTATTTTGGATTGAGCTACGATGCAACTAATTAAAGTGTGTAAATCTGACAACTACCACTAACGACCACAACCAGTGAGAGGTTGCTAGAGAACCCATGGCATTAAATCACAGAATTCAGCTCAGTTGCATAGTCACGCGAGTATGCCAACACGGGGCACTTCTATCTGCCCATCATCTCAGCTTACCTAAAAGGTAAACTTTGGAACACTGAGAATGGCTCGCTACAGAGCATGGCACACGAACCTTATTTATATATTGGTGTGTGAAGGTCTCCTCCTGAGTCTATGAAAAGACAGACATCTACCCAGGACTCCTAATCTAATTAAAGACCAAGTACAACCGAAGTTTTGCCCTCTTTTTCTCATTTTTGTCTTTTTTTTAACCTTTTTTTTTTCACTTTTTTCTTTTCTTTCCTTTTTTTTTTTTGAAGAAGATAATATGCACATCTTGTTGTGGTTGTGGCTCATATCTTCCTCTAGTTTTACGTCCAGTAACAGCTTAAACGCCTTCTATGAGTTAAGGATAAGCTTTTCATCTAATTTTCTTATAAATTGGCAAACAGGATCTTTTAGAGTCAGATTCCCAAGGCTATAATGTTTTTGTTCATTCTTGAAGAGATTCCACAAATTAAGAAGTTCACGAAGCACAAATCCACAAGAATGCGTTTCAAGAGTCAATAAGATATCATTTAATGACTCCTTACTCAATCCATTCTTAATGAAAAATATTTTATCTTCTTGATTTGCAGAAACCATTCCTAAAGAACAGCATCGCTTGTTACAATTCCATCGTGCATATTTGTGACTGACTTGTAACCTTTTTGCTCTTCTCCTTTTAGAATACGAACTTCTACCAAGACTTGGCATGTATAAGTCAAATGAAATTGAAGACTCACTTGCTAGACGGACCTTTGCTTCAATTATCCAGCATACATCTTCTAGCATATCCTTGTGCATTAACAATCTCAATCTTTCACATCTAGTTTTGTAGATTTGTGTCAGAGCATTTTGAGGGAGGGAAGGAAAATGTTTTCTTAAATTTGAGAGAATGACATCCATTTTAAAGAAGAAGGATTCAGTTATTATGGGAAACTAAAAACAAACCGACTTGAGAGCCATGAAGTACCATTATCCACCACATAATCGGGAACACAAAGAATTGCAAAAAGAAGCAACAAAATTAGAATAAATTATATTCATAACAAGGATTAGAAAGAGAGATGAATTCTACGTCATCAACTTGGTTTTCCAGAAATGGTTTGAGTCTTTGTCCATTGAATTTAAACACATTAACATTCCTAAGATTCTCAATATCTATGGCCCCATGAGGATACACATGTTAGACAACAAAAGGACCACTCCACCTCGATCTCAATTTGCCAGGGAATAAGTGCAGACGAGAATTATAAAGTAGAACTTTTTGACCAATTTCAAAAGATTTTGTCAAAATTGACTTGTCATGAAAAACTTTTGCTCTAACTTTATAAATATTTAAGTTTTCATATGCATCATTTCTTAATTCCTCAAGTTCATTTAATTGTAATTTGCGTATCTTGTAAGCATCATCAAGGTTTAGGTTAAAAGTTTTAATGACCCAAAATGCTTTATATTCTAATTCTACAGGCAAATGACAAGGTTTTTCATAGATTAACCGATAGGGTGACATGCCCAAAGATGTTTTGAAAGTAGTACGGTAAACTCAAAGTGCATCGTTTAGTCTTAAAGACCAATCTTTACTATTTGTAACCATTTTTTTTCCAAATTTGTTTAATCTCCCTATTTGCCAATTCAACTTATCCATTTGTATGAGGGTGATAAGAGGTGGCAATTTTGTATGTAATACCATATTTCTTCATTAAAGATTCAAATGGTTTATTGCAAAAATGTGTTCCTCCATTACTGATGATAGCTCGAGGGATTCCAAATCAACACAAGACATTTTCTTTTAAAATTTTGAGAACAGTTTTATGATCATTGTGTCGGCATAGAATCGCCTCAATCCATAACACAATCAACTACAACTAAAATATACACAAATCTAAATGAGGATGGAAATGGGCCCATGAAATCAATTCCCCAACAATAAAAAACTTCAATGGCAATGATTGGGTTCAGAGGATCATGTTTCTTTTTGAAATGGAGCCTAATTTCTAACAGTTTTCACAACGTTTGCAAAAAATATAGCAGTCCTTAAATAAAGTGGGCCAATAAAATCCATCCTGTAAGATTTTCGTAGCTATTTCTTTGAAGAAAAGTGACCTCCACATGCTTCTGAGTGACAAAATTTAATAACATTACCTACCTCATTGTCGGACACACATCGCCAAAAGATTTGGTCAGGACAATATTTGAATAAGTATGGGTCATCCCAATAAAAATTTTTCACCTCTGTCAAAAATTTCCTTCTATCTTGGTGCGTCCATTGAGGCGGCATCTTTCCTGTTACAAGAAAGTTGACTATGTTAGCAAACCAAGGCATGGAATTGACAGAAAATAAAAATTTATCTAGAAAGAATCATTGATGGGTGTGTTATCAAAAGGTAAGCATGTTATAAGTCTGGACAAATGATCTGCGACAACATTTTTGGCTCATTTCTTATCTTTTATTGTGATGTTGAATTCTTGAAGCAACAAGATCCACCGTATCAATCTTGGTTTGGCATCCACTCGAAAGCTTTGCTCTTCTCTCAAAAATGTGTACTTCAACCCATCAGGTAACGGCTTTAGTTCCAATGTAAGTACTTTTTCATGGGTATTATCATTCATGAGTTTTAACTCTTCAAATCTTGGCTTCCATCCTTTGTACTCCATTACCTGTGTACAATCAAGTAAATAGCATATTTCAGAGATATCATCATCTAATTGCATGCCTGAATCAAATGAATTGACTAAATAAATTTCTAATGAGTCAGAAGAACTCTTTGTTTGAAGATGATCATTTACGATGACTTCAATTCCTTCAACTTCCTCTTTTTCATCAAGGAGTTCCTGTAGTTGCTTGCACATGTTAAAAACATTGAGCTCCAGTATCATATTTCCAAATGTTAGCTTCACCACTCCAAGACAATAGGTTCAGTATCCAAGACAATAAAATTCATAGGATATATGAATTTATCAACTTGTACGAACACATCTTCTACTATTCCTCTTAGAATTTTAATTGATCTATCAGTAAGTAGAAGAACTACAGAAGTTAGTTTTAACTCACCCAAGTTGAGTTGCTAATAAATTAAATATGGAAGCAAATTGACACTAGCACCAAGATCAATTAAAGCTTTTTCAATTTTATGTTCTCCAATAATGCATGCAACTGTAGGACAACCAGGTTCTTTATATTTCAACACATTATTGTTTTGAAGAATGGAACTTACTTGTTCAGCCAAAAAGGCTTTCTTTTTCACATTCAGTTTCCTTTTAACAGTGCACAAGTTCTTCAAATATTTGGCATAAGAAGGAATCTGTTTGATAGTATCTAACAGAGGAGTATTGACCTTCACTTGTTTAAAAATTTCAAAAATTTCAGTGTAGTGGTTCAATTTCCTTGAATTGCTTAATGCTTAAGGAAATGGGGGTGTAAGCAAGAGTTTAGTCTCTTTTTGGTCAACTTTTTCATTTTCTTGGGGAATTGGTTCATCATCTCTCTCACAAGGTTCAGGAATTTGTTTTTCAATAACTTTTTCACTCCTAAGAGTTATCACTGACTTGACTATTTATTGGTTTTTTGAACTACCCTCATTTAGACTGTACTGGCCCTTGGGATTTGGTTGAGGTTGAGAATGAAATTTTCCTTTCTCGTGAATGGTGAGTGCAAAAGAAAATTTAGCAAGAGTTTCTTTTATATCAATCATGGTTTGATTGTTTTGTTTATTAATGGCCTCTTATTTTTCTATGAATGCTTACAGTATTTCTTCAAGGTTTTTTGTAACGCCCCAATTTTTAGAAAATATTCTGAATGTACAGTTTTCTGTTTTTCATGCTTTTGTATGAATGACCGCTGTGTCCCTATTTTTCTGTTCTCGATTTACGATGAAAACAATTACGATAATCTTGGCTCAAATTTTATTTGATCGTTTTACGTAATTTGTTTGAGACAAGATAAAATAAAAATTTTTTGAGCTTGTATTAATTTTTCTCGAAAGATATACTGACTAAATAATCTCCATCTTTGGATATTTTATTTGAACGTTTTGGACGATTACCTACGTTGTGGGAAAAAATGGGAAAATGACCGTTACGTCCCGAACGTCTTATTTTCGTTGTTTTTTGTCTGTTTTTAATTGTTTTCTTCTTGATTTAATGCTTGAAAATTTGTCTCTGTGAATTTTTATGGACTTTTTGTGTGATTTGCTCAGAGGCAGAAAATAATATTTTTCCAGGGCCGGGAAATCTTATTTTATTATTTAGAATTGGGGGATCTTACTTAACCCGATTCTCGAATGAGACTAAAAATAATCTTTTAATTTTTAGATTTAATCGTCAAATAAAATAATTTTATATTATTATAATATTATTTTATTAGTCAAGATGTTTTAGTGACAGTGGACCCGGAAATATTTTGCGGGACCCACAATTAGCAGAACGGTTAGATCGGTAGCTTAATTAATCACCGTAAGCTGTAGAACTTTCAGAACAGGCTGACTCAGCTAGTGACTCACAGAGCATTTATTACACTGTGTGACTAAGCAAGGTGAGTCACCATGAGCAACCAATAGAATTAAAGCTTGTTAAGCAAGATTTGATCTTGACCTTTGATGTGTTCAATGGCTTGGATGAAGCCAAATCCATGCACATCCTTACCCTAGAAGGCTACGGCCATTTGGAGAGAGAAAGCCAAAAATCACCTTCCATCTTCATCACTTTTCTCTCTTCTCTCTCATCAAAACCCTAGCCACCATTGTTGTCCATTTTCCTCCTTCCATTCGGCCAAGCTAGTTTCCTAACACTCCAACCATCCAAAAATTTTTCTAACCAAGTTTCCTTAACCTAAACACCATTCTAAGAACCTTTGTAGTTGGGAGTTTCTTCAAATTCTTCCATCTAGGGCTTGGAAACTAACTTTGAAAGTTTTACCTAGAAGGTGAAATTTCATGCTTTTCTTTTCTCTCTTCTTTTTCAAAGTTCTAAGCCATGATTTTTCCATGGTTTAGCTTCTTTTTCATGGTTAGTAACATGTAGGTTTTGTTTGAGATTTTTAGGTGTTTGGTGGAGTGAAAACCGTGACCTAGGAGGTGTGAAAGCAAACTTTTTGTCTTCATTTAAGGTAAGAGGAAGACAATTCTTATCATCCCTTGATGGTGGTAAGAAGATGGGTTATTTGTAGAATCCATAAGGATTCGGTTGTGGTGTGTTTATTGATGTGTATTTGTTAATTTTTGTGGTTGCTAGTAGCTTAAGTGTTATGTGTTAGTAGCTTTCTTGTTTGGTGATTGTAATAATTTTGCATGTCTATTAGCTTTTGATTGTATGTCTATAAGCTTTAATTTAGGTTTTATGTGTTAGAAATATTTTGCATGTGTTAGAAATATTTTGCATGTGTTAGAGATATAAATGCATGTGTTAGAATTGTATGATAAGGTTTAGGATGTGAATAACATGTGTAAATTTGCATGAGTGTTCCAAAGAACACATTCCCTAGCTCACGGCAATGCCAAAATGTGAGGACCAAAATGTTCTCTTCATTTTTCCTTAAGTGCAACTTAATTGATTAGGAGAAATAAGAAGGTTTTAAATGGTTTTGATCAAAGAAAAAGAATTTATAAATCAAATGGTAAAGATTTAGTACATTTTGGGCCAACATGCCTAAAAGATTTATTTGATTCAAAATCATTACTTTATAACATGATTTAATGAATTTAGATAAGATAATACCTTTGACATGATTTATAAATCAAATGAGAAAGTTTTATAAAATTCGGCCAACATGCTACTATAGGTAATTATGATTTTTAAAACTTGATTCCAAATCTTTTTCAATCAAAAAGAGGTAACCCAAGTTAAGAAGAAGTTTCTATAATGATTTTTGAGGAAGCAAGTTGAGTAGAATTAAGTTTAAACATTAAAAACTAGTGATTTTATCATTAGAAAGGAAATACAGTAATGTTAAGAAATTTTGTAACATATAGCTCACTTTTGGTTTTAAAGCATGTTAGAGATTTCAAAAAGAATTAAATTATATGGTTAAAAATTAGGTAAATAGAAAATTTTATGGAAAATTTAGAAAACCACTATTATAAGTTTATAAACAAAATACTGTCAATTTTTAGTAAAAATGAATCTATAAGATAGTAAAAATATCCTAATGACAAGATATGCGGTATGAAAAACTATTCTACGTAGTTTAAAAGTACTCAAGATACTATTTCTATCTGTTTAAACAGTAATTTTAAAGGCATTCGAATAAGAAAATGATTTAAAAATCCTACGCGATTGAGAAAACGTATTAAAAATGCTACACGATTTTAAAAACAGAAAAATATCTTTACCCGATTTTTAAACGTTTGTAAAAACGCCGAGATTTCAAAAACGCGATAAAATTTCTACGCGATTGACCGTAACCATATTTATTTTTATTGTCGGGAAAAAGTGAACCCGCATGTGCTTTTGAAAATCTATATCTTTGTCGGGAAAAAGTGAACCCGCATGTGCTTTTGAAAATCTATATGTCGGGAAAATGTGAACCCGTATGGGCTTTTGAAAATCTATTTACTGTCGGGAAAATGTGAACCCGTACAGGTTTTTGAGAATTATTTGCTGTCGGGAAAATGTGAACCCGTACAGGCTTTCCATCTATTTTTTATTATTTTATGTGTGCCATGTATTTGGTGGATTGGTTGACGAGACGAATCACATCGTGGTGTCGATGCGATAAACGTAGTGTGGTTCATTGTTTTAATGACCTTGGAGACTTTAGTGTACGGGATCCCACATGTGGACAGTTGGTAGCTCCGCTGGGCCGTGGTAAACCGATAGCGCACTATGGTACTCAACATACACTATATTTAATCAAGATTGGTGGAATCTAGTAGTACATTTGCCTGTAGTGACACAACGTGAGACCGTGAACTACACCACGCCTGGATTGATGGATTCCTGTGTCGTGGGGCTATAGACGCAACGTGTGACCGCGGAATAGTTGGTGGGGCAGCCGTGGTACTATTAGATTTTGCGAATCATTCCATGGAGTAGGATTTTGTTATATTATATATCTCTATATCTATTTGTTTCCATTTTATCTCTTTATTTTATACGTATTTTATTTATTTATTTTATCTCGGTTCTTGTTATTATTTATTATTATATCTTATCTGTTTATTTATATTTCTTATTTTATCCGTGAGTTTTTATCTCGTGAAGTGACATATTGTGATGATACCTAAATTTTTCTTCAATTAATTATAATAATTGTTAAAGCTTTATGTATTGCATGAATTGTATGTATATGTTGTTTGTCATCTTTTTATTGGCCATGTTGTGATGATTTTATGTTGTCTTACCTCTTTGTTATGTATTTTCTGTTTATTTATTTTACGCGGTAAAGACTTCGAGGAAGAGGAACAGACCTCTTGAGATCGTGTATCCCGAAGAGGAGGAAGATCGGCAAGCAGAACGACCGGTTGACGATCAGAACCATCCGATCATCCATATCCTCTCGGATTGATTGTGAGGGATGGCGACGCCTTGGATTTTTGGGATTCATAGCCGAGTGGTATTTCATGGAGGTGCTCGGCTTGGCATCTACGAGGAGACCGTGACTCTGTGACGTATGCAGAACGTGTGACCGTGATCCTACGTCATCGTTTTGATGATGAGCCTGTCATGACGACGACGTTATTTTTGCACTTAGAGTTGCCCTTATCTATTAGGCGTTATTGGGGTGCTGAAAACCCTGAGCCTAGTGAGATAAGCATCGTATCGACTGCGCGATCCCGTTATCGCCGTGTGTCGAGGCATCCGGGATATTTATCCCCTGATGATCATTTCCAGGCTGATAGTGATCCATCAGAGGATTAGATAACCATGATGTTTTTTTTTTTGGGCGCGTCAGCGTATGTCTGTATATATTAACTCTTTTATTGCTTTCTTTACTGTTTTTGTTTAAATATTTGTAGTCTTAGTTGTAAATTATTTGTACAACTTATAACTTAACCATATGTATATTATCAGTGATGATGTTTTTTTTATTTCGTATTTTCTGCATTATTTTTTTTATATCATATTTCTGTCTATCAGGAATTATTTTACAACCCGTAATAATATTTAACAAATATTTCACAACTTGGGTAGATTTTATTTCTATTTCTTTTATTTTCTTTTATGTGTGACATCCTCCAAAGGGTGTTACATTAGTTGGTATCGAGCCCAAGTTAGAGTCTTTTGGGGTTGTGGTTGGGTCTGTTTTTGTTTGTCTTTGTGTGATTCTCTGTGATCTTTGTGATTTATATCCTTTTGGAAATATCTAGAAGGATGTATCTAATTTTGTTTTGTTTTGTTATGATTGAAGAAAGAAGATGGCTGGTAGAGGTAGAGGACGTGCTAACGTAAATCGTGATGAGGACCCGATGTTGGTTGCTGCTGAAGCTATGCGGCAAATGGCTGAAGTGATTACTCAGCAAAATTTGAGAGCAGCCCAACAGCAAGATGCTACAGCTGATGCCCTAAATTTATCTGAATTTAGGCGCCATAATCCGCCACAATTTAGAGGCGAGGTGGATCCGGAGAAAGCGAGTCAGTGGATGCAAGATTTAGAAAGAATCTTTGAGGGGATGAGATGTACAGATGAAAAGAAAGTAATTTTATCTTGTTTTCATGCTGAGAGGAGATGAGAACATTGGTGGAGAGGAGTCCGCCGAATGTTGCAAGCTGAAGGGACTGAGATCACCTGGGAAGTGTTTTCTAATACTTTTCTGGATAAGTATTTTCCTGCAAGTGCTAGGCATGCCAAGGAGATGGAATTTCTTGGATTGCGACAGGGAAACATGACAGTGAATGAGTACGCTACAAAATTTGAAAGTTTGTCTCAATTTTCGGATTATGCTCAAAATCGACAAGATGAGGTATGGAAATGTCGGAAGTTTGAGTCTGGATTGAGAGTAGAATTGAAGCGGGGAGTGATATCTCTGAGGATGAATCAATTTCATGCTTTGGTTGACGCATGTGCGCGACTTGAGGAGCTTGAACCGTCGCGAGATCAAAGGAGTCGGAACTTTGGGCCGACAAGGTTTCAAAGAGGTGGAAGTAGCAATACAAATCGGTTTCTGCGTAAGCCGTATGCTAGACCACAAGGAAGTCAGACTCAGCGACCACCAGTTGGAGGGAGTGTACCTAGCGGTGGAGCAGGACAGAGAGTGGTGTTTACACCGACGTGTTTTAAGTGCGGTAAGAAGGGCCATCTATCTCCAGACTGTACAATCAGGGGAACTGTCTGTTTTAACTGTGGACAGCCTGGGCATATGTCGAAGGATTGTACTCGACCAGAGAAGAAACCTGCTGTTCATCATGTCAGAACTAATCAGCAAAAACCTGGAAATACTCAGCCGAAATCTGGAGGGAGAGTTTATACAATGATGGGATCTGAAGTTTCTCAATCGGATGACCTTATTCAAGGAGAAGGAGACATCGGAGGTAACCTTTTGACTGTATTGTATGACTCGGGTGCTACACACTCGTTTATTGCCTATGATTGTGTGGAAAGACTGAAGTTACTGTGTCTTCTCGAATGTTAAGTTGAGTGTATCTACGCCAACTGCTAAACCTGTAGTTACTTCTAAGATCTGTTTGAATTGTCCTATTGTTGTGAAGGGCCATTTGTTTTTGGTCAATTTGATTTGTTTGCCTCTCATTGAGATTGATGTAATCTTAGGGATGGATTTGGTTATGTTCTAACCATATCCTCATAGATTGTGCAAAGAAAACTATAGTTTTTCCTAAGGAAGAAGAGTCTGGATTCTTAAGCGTGTTAAGGTCAAGTCTTTGTTGAGAGATGGAGCGCAGGGATATCTGGTATTGTCTTCTCTAGAAGTTAAGAATGAGAAGGATGTGAATGCTATTCCTGTTGTCAACGATTTTCCGGATGTTTTTCCTGACGATGTACCTGGTTTACCGCCTGAGCGGGAAATCGAATTCTCAATTGATTTAGTACCGGGAACAGGTCCTATCTCAATTGTGCCGTATCGTATGTCGCCAGTGGAATTGGAGGAGCTAAAGAAGCAATTGATAGAGCTGTTGGAGAAAGAGTTTGTACGACCTAGTGTTTCCCCATGGGGTGCACCTGTACTTTTGGTCAAGAAGAAGGATGGAACGTCACGACTTTGTGTGGACTATCGGCAATTGAACAAGGTGACTATCAAGAATAAATATCCGCTTCCAAGAATCGACGATTTGATGAATCAATTAAAAGGAGCTGTGATATTTTCCAAGATTGATTTGTGATCAGGTTATCACCAGATTCGTGTAAGAGGGGAAGATGTGTCGAAAACTGCTTTTCGAACTCGTTATGGACATTATGAGTATCAAGTAATGCCATTCGGGGTGACGAATGCTCCTGCCATATTTATGGATTATATGAACAGGATATTTCGTCCATATCTAGACAGATTTGTCGTTGCCTTTATCGATGACATTCGATCTATTCTCGATCGAAGGAAGAGCATCGAACATCTGAAAGTTGTTCTTCAGATTTTGAGGGAGAAACAGTTGTATGCGAAATTAGCTAAGTGTGAGTTCTGGTTAGAAGAAGTCCAATTTCTTGGTCACGTAATTTCTAAAGAAGGTATTGCGGTGGACCCATCGAAAGTGGAGACCATTTTTACGATGGGAGAGACCTAAGACAAGAATGAGAAGTTCGAAGTTTTGTTGGACTTGCTGGTTATTATCGGAGATTTATCGAAGGTTTTTTCAAGATTGCTGGACCACTTACGCAACTGACAAGGGAAAGTCAAGCTTTTGAATGGACGGAAGAGCGTGAAGCCAGTTTTCAAGAGTTGAAGAAGAGATTAACAACTGCACCAGTATTGATCCTACCAGATTCGACGAAATCTTTCGATGTGTATTGTGACGCTTCTTATCAAGGACTAGGATGCGTGTTGATGCAAGACCGGAATGTGGTGGCATATGCTTCTCGACAATTGAAGGTTCATGAAAAGAATTATCCTACGCATGATTTGGAATTGGCTGCGGTAGTTTTTTTTGAAGATATGGAGGCATTTTCTCTATGGAGCAACGTTCAACATCTTCAGTGATCACAAGAGTTTGAAGTACTTGTACGACAGAAGGAGCTGAATATGAGGCAGCGAAGATGGTTAGAATTTCTGAACGACTATGATTTTCAACTTTTGTACCACCCTGGTAAGGCGAATGTCGTAGCCGATGCCTTGAGTAGAAAGATTATCAGTGTTTCAGCTCTGATGATCAAGGAAAAGGAACTCATTGAACAATTTAGAGATGAGTGGTCATTTGTTGAGTTGAAACCGGGGAAGATCTGTATTAGCATGGTTACTATCTCGAGCGAGCTGATGGAAGACATAAAGGAAAAGCAAAATGCCGATAAATTTTTGCAAGGAATAAGGGAGCAAATGAAGCAAAACGAGGCAGTAGAGTTCAAAGAAGGAACTGATGGAATTCTGAGGTTTCGGGGTAGAATTTGTATTCCTCGTGACCGAGAACTGAGGCGATATATTGTGGAACATGCCCATACTAGTCTATTAAGTATGCATCCAGGCATAACAAAAATGTACCAAGACTTGAAGAAGTTATTCTGGTGGCATGGAATGAAGGGTGATGTAGTTAGATGCGTGTCAACTTGCCTAGTTTGTCAAAAATCGAAAGTTGAACACCAAAGGCCAGCTGGGATGTTGCAACCATTATCGATTCCAGAATGGAAATGGGACAGCATTTCTATGGATTTCATTACTGGTTTGCCAAGGACAAGGAGAGGTCATGATTCGATATGGGTTATAGTCGATAGACTTACGAAATCGGCTCATTTCTTACCAATCAATATTAAATATTCATTGGAAAAATTAACCCAGTTGTACATCAGCGAGATTGTCAGATTACATGGAGTGCCTACATGTATAGTTTCTGATAGAGATCCAAGGTTTACGTCAAGATTTTGGCGAAGTCTGCAAGAAGCTATGGGAACCAAGTTACGACTGAGTTCAGCCTATCATCCACAGACAAATGGTCAGACAGAGAGAACTATACAGTCTTTGGAGGATTTGTTACGGGCTTGTGTTTTGGAACAACGGGGAAGTTGGGATGAATTTTTATCTTTGATAGAATTCACCTACAACAAGAGTTTTCACGCAAGCATCGGAATGGCACCTTATGAAGCATTGTATGGAAGACGATGTCGAACGCCGCTATGTTGGTATCAAGATGGGGAGAGTATGACTGTTGGACCGGAACTTGTACAACAGACTACAAATAAAGTCAAGATGATACAAGAGAAGATGAGGACGGCACAAAGCAGACAAAAGAGTTATGCGAACAAACGAAGACGATCTCTTGAGTTTAAGGAGGGTGAGCATGTATTTCTAAGAGTTACTCCTACGACGGGTGTCGGAAGAGTGATTAAGTCTAAGAAGCTTACTCCTAAATTCATTGGACCATATCAGATTATCCGACGTATAGGTCCTGTAGCATATCAAATTGCTTTGCCGCCTTTTCTATCCAATTTGCATGACGTGTTTCATGTGTCTCAGTTGCGAAAGTATATACCAGATCCGACACATGTTATACAGCCAGATGATGTGCAGTTAAAGGAGAATTTGACTTACGAAACTTTACCTGTCAGAATAGAAGACAGAAAGGTAAAGCAGCTTCGAGGGAAAATGATCGAGCTGGTGAAAGTTATATGGAATGATGTGACGGGTGAAGCTACTTGGGAACTAGAAGATAAAATGAAGGATCAGTATCCTCATTTGTTTGAATGAACATCGAATTTCGAGGATGAAATTTTTATTTGTTAGGGGAGAGTTGTAACGCCCCAATTTTTAGAAAAATATTCTGAATGTACGCTTTTTCTGTTTTTCATGCTTTTGTATGAATGACCGATGTGTCCCTATTTTTCTCGTTCTCGATTTCGTATGAAAACAATTACGATAATCCGGCTCAAATTTTATTTGATCGTTTTACGTAATTTATTTCGAGACAAGGTAAAATAAAAATTTTTCTGAGCTACTGTATTAATTTTTCTCAAAGATATACAGCTAAATAATACTGCTGGATATTTTATTTGAACGTTTTGGACGATTACCTACGTTGTGGGAAAAAAATGGGAAAATGACCGTTACGTCCCGAACGTACTGTTTTCGCTGTTTTTGTCTGTTTTTAATTGTTTTCTTCTTGATTTAATGCCTGAAAATACTGTCTGTGAATTTTTATGGACTTTTTGTGTGATTTGCTCCGAGGCAGGAAAATAATATTTTTCCGGCCGGGAAATCTTATTTTATTATTTAGAATTGGGGGATCTTACTTAACCCGATTCTGAATGAGACTAAAAATAATCTTTTAATTTTTAGGATTTAATCAAATAAAATAATTTTATATTATTATAATATTATTTTATTAGTCAAGATGTTTTAGTGACAATGGACCAGGAAATATTTTGCGGGACCCACAATTAGCGTAACAGTTAGATCGGTAGCTTAATTAATCACCGTAAGTGTAGAACTTTCGAGAACAGTGACTCACTAGTGACTGACTCAAGAGCATTTATTACAATCGTGTGACTAAGCAAGGTGAGTCACTATGAGCAACCAATAGAATTAAAGCTTGTTAAGCAAGATTTGATCTTGACCTTTGATGTGTTCAATGGCTTGGATGAAGCCAAATCCATGCACATCCTTACCCTAGAAGGCTACGGCCATTTGGAGAGAGAAAGCCAAAAATCACCTTCCATCTTCATCACTTTTCTCTCTTCTCTCTCATCAAAACCCTAGCCACCATTGTTGTCCATTTTCCTCCTTCCATTCGGCCAAGCTAGTTTCCTAACACTCCAACCATCCAAAAATTTTTCTAACCAAGTTTCCTTAACCTAAACACCATTCTAAGAACCTTTGTAGTTGGGAGTTTCTTCAAATTCTTCCATCTAGGGCTTGGAAACTAACTTTGAAAGTTTTACCTAGAAGGTGAAATTTCATGCTTTTCTTTTCTCTCTTCTTTTTCAAAGTTCTAAGCCATGATTTTTCCATGGTTTAGCTTCTTTTTCATGGTTAGTAACATGTAGGTTTTGTTTGAGATTTTTAGGTGTTTGGTGGAGTGAAAACCGTGACCTAGGAGGTGTGAAAGCAAACTTTTGTCTTCATTTAAGGTAAGAGGAAGACAATTCTTATCATCCCTTGATGGTGGTAAGAAGATGGGTTATTTGTAGAATCCATAAGGATTCGGTTGTGGTGTGTTTATTGATGTGTATTTGTTAATTTTTGTGGTTGCTAGTAGCTTAAGTGTTATGTGTTAGTAGCTTTCTTGTTTGGTGATTGTAATAATTTTGCATGTCTATTAGCTTTTGATTGTATGTCTATAAGCTTTAATTTAGGTTTTATGTGTTAGAAATATTTTGCATGTGTTAGAAATATTTTGCATGTGTTAGAGATATAAATGCATGTGTTAGAATTGTATGATAAGGTTTAGGATGTGAATAACATGTGTAAATTTGCATGAGTGTTCCAAATAACACATTCCTTAGCTCACGGCAATGCCAAAATGTGAGGACCAAAATGTTCTCTTCATTTTTCCTTAAGTGCAACTTAATTGATTAGGAGAAATAAGAAGGTTTTAAATGGTTTTGATCAAAGAAAAAGAATTTATAAATCAAATGGTAAATATTTAGTACATTTTGGGCCAACATGCCTAAAAGATTTATTTGATTCAAAATCATTACTTTATAACATGATTTAATGAATTTAGATAAGATAATACCTTTGACATGATTTATAAATCAAATGAGAAAGTTTTATAAAATTCGGCCAACATGCTACTATAGGTAATTATGATTTTTAAAACTTGATTCCAAATCTTTTTCAATCAAAAAGAGGTAACCCAAGTTAAGAAGAAGTTTCTATAATGATTTTTGAGGAAGCAAGTTGAGTAGAATTAAGTTTAAAGGTTAAAAACTAGTGATTTTATCATTAGAAAGGAAATACAGTAATGTTAAGAAATTTTCTAACATATAGCTCACTTTTGGTTTTGAAGCATGTTAGAGATTTCAAAAAGAATTAAATTATATGGTTAAAAATTAGGTAAATAGAAAATTTTATGGAAAATTTAGAAAACCACTATTATAAGTTTATAAACAAAATACTGTCAATTTTTAGTAAAAATGAATCTATAAGATAGTAAAAATATCCTAATGACAAGATGCGGTATGAAAAACTATTCTACGTAGTTTAAAAGTACTCAAGATTATTTCTATCTGTTTAAACAAGTAATTTTAAAGGCATTCGAATAAGAAAATGATTTAAAAATCCTACGCGATTGAGAAAACGTATTAAAAATGCTACGCGATTTTAAAAACAGAAAAATATCTTTACCCGATTTTTAAACGTTTGTAAAAACGCCGAGATTTCAAAAACGCGATAAAATTTCTACGCGATTGACCGTAACCATATTTATTTTTATTTGTCGGGAAAAAGTGAACCCGCACAGGCTTTTGAAAATCTATATCTTTGTCGGGAAAAAGTGAACCCGTACAGGCTTTTGAAAATCTATATGCTGTCGGGAAAATGTGAACCCGTACAGGTTTTTGAGAATTATTTGCTGTCGGGAAAATGTGAACCCGTACAGGCTTTCCATCTATTTTTTTATTATTTTATGTGTGCCATGTATTTGGTGGATTGGTTGACGAGACGAATCACATCGTGGTGTCGATGCGATAAACGTAGTGTGGTTCATTGTTCTAATGAACTTGGAGACTTTAGTGTACGGGATCCCACATGTGGACAGTTGGTAGCTCCGCTGGGCCGTGGTAAACCGATAGCGCACTATGGTACTCAACATACACTATATTTAATCGAGATTGGTGGAATCTAGTAGTACATTTGCCTGTAGTGACACAACGTGAGACCGTGAACTACACCACGCCTGGATTGATGGATTCCTGTGTCGTGGGGCTATAGACGCAACGTGTGACCACGGAATAGTTGGTGGGGCAGCCGTGGTACTATTAGATTTTGCGAATCATTCTCTCTCTCGATACTTGTGTTTTTCTTTAGCTCCATGGAGTAGGATTTTGTTATATTATATATCTCTATATCTATTTGTTTCCATTTTATCTCTTTATTTTATCGTATTTTATTTATTTATTTTATCTGTTCTTGTTATTATTTATTATTATATCTTATCTGTTTATTTATATTTCTTATTTTATCTGTGAGTTTTTATCTGTGAAGTGACATATTGTGATGATACCTAAATTTTTCTTCAATTAATTATAATAATTGTTAAAGCTTTATGTATTGCATGAACTGTATGTATATGTTGTTTGTCATCTTTTTATTGGCCATGTTGTGATGATTTTATGTTGTCTTACCTCTTTGTTATGTATTTTCTGTTTATTTATTTTACGCGGTAAAGACTTCGAGGAAGAGGAACAGCCTCTTAAGATCGTGTATCCTGAAGAGGAGGAAGATCGGCAAGCAGACGACCACCGGTTGACGATCGGGAACCATCCGATCATCCATATTCTCTGGATTGATTGTGGTGAGGATGGCGACGCCAGATTTTTGGGATTCATAGAGCTGGTATTTCATGGAGGTGCTCGGCTTGGCATCTACGAGGAGACCGTGACTCGTGACGTATGCGTGACGTGTGACCGTGATCCTACGTCATCGTTTTGATGATGAGCCCGTCATGACGACGACGTTATTTTTGCACTTAGAGTTGCCCTTATCTATTAGGCGTTATTGGGGGTGCCGAAAACCCCGAGCCTAGTGAGATAAGCATCGTATCGATCGCGCGATCCCGTTATCGCCGTGTGTCGAGGCATCCGGGATATTTATCCTCCGATGATCATTTGTGATAGTGATCCATCGAGGATTAGATAACCATGATTTTTTTTTAGGCGCCACAACAGTATGTCCGTATATATTAACTCTTTTATTGCTTTCTTTCTGTTTTTGTTTAAATATTTGTAGTCTTAGTTGTAAATTATTTGTACAACTTATAACTTAACCATATGTATATTATCAGTGATGATGTTTTTTTTATTTCGTATTTTCCGCATTATTTTTTTTATATCATATTTCTGTCTATCAGGAATTATTTTACAACCCGTAATAATATTTAACAAATATTTCACAACTTGGGTAGATTTTATTTCTATTTCTTTTATTTTCTTTTATGTGTGACATCCTCCAAAGGGGTGTTACATTTTTCCTATATGGTGGGACATAAGGTGCAAATCCTTGAAAATTTTGAGAGCCCTGTTGTGCCAGAGGAGGTGGTGGTTGCATAAATTGTGCTTGATTATCATTCCTCCAGCTGAAGTTCGGGTGATTTCTCCATCCTGGGTTGTATGTATCTGAAAAAGAAAAAGTAAATAGCTTTTTAAAATTATTCATTGCATTTACTTGCTCATGTACAACTTCTTTAAAAATAGGAGTCTTAGGACATTCATGTGTTGAGTGTCTTAAGTCATCACAAATGCCACAAATTTGTTTATTTTGCACAGATTTGATTTCTTTTGCTTTCCCTAATTCAATTGCTTTAATTTTTCTAGCCAAACTGGAAAACCTAGCATTTAGATCTTCTTCTTGACTAAGGTGATATTTTTCATTATTAGCACTTACAAGGTTATATCTAATTGAATTTTCAAAAATATTAGTACCATGCCAAGATTAAGAATTTTCAGCCAATTGGTATAAATAGTCTAAAGCTTCATCAGGTTCTTTATCAAGAAACTCACCATTGCATATTGTTTTCATAAATTGTTTAGTTTCAGGTGTTAAACCTTCATAAAAGGAGCTTATAGTGCGTCATTTTTCAAAACCATGATGTGGACAAGAATTTAACAAATCTTTAAATCGTTCCCAACATTGAAAATATACTTCATTTGAATTTTGGGAAAAATTTTGGATTTGTCTTTTCATTGCATTGGTTTTATGTGTTGGAAAAATTTTTTTTAAGAACTCACCTTACATTTCTTGCCATGTGTCAATTGATCTTAGTTTCAAAGTGTTAAGCCAAGTTTTTGCTTTATCTTTTAAAGAAAAAAGAAACAATTTAAGCTTAACAATCTCTTCAATGCAATTTTCGTCATTGAAAGTAATACATACTTCCTCAAATTCTTTTAGATGTAAATATGGGCTTTCATATTCTAAACCATGAAAATTAGGAAGTAAAGAAATCATACCTGACTTAAATCTAAAATTATTGGCATTGAGTGAAAAGATAAAACACGATGGACTAGAATTTCAAGGTGGTTGCAAATATTCATGCATGGTTTGCAACGGTTGATTTTCATGTTCATCGCATACACTTTCATTTTCAGTCATTGTGTCAAATGTGTGTGATTGTGATTTAAACAAATTAATATATAAAGTACTAGGATTAATTTTAACCAAACGACCAGAATTTGAATTACGATACCAATTAAGCATAAATAAATGACTTAAAATTAAAAAAATAATATACAAGTCGGCAGTTTACACCAGCCATTAAAATATTAACAATAAATAAATGACATAAATAAAAAAGTTAGTAAGCATAAATAAATGGCATAAGTAAATAAGTTAGTTAGTAAGTTAGTAAGTCAGAAAGCAAAAATAAATGACATAAATAAAAAAGTTAGTAAGCATAAATAAATAAGTTAGTCAGTAAGTTAGAAAGTTAGTAGGTTAGTAAGTGAGTTAGTTGGTAAGTTAGAAAGTTAGAAAGTTAGAGAGTTAGTAAAGAAACCGAAGAACCGGCAAGCCGATCTTTTGCTCCGGTGAGGGAGAAGAGAGAAAAGATTTTATTAAATAAAAAGAACCTCAATAAATTAAAACTTCAAATCAAGTCCTCGGCAACGATGCCAAAAACTTGATGCGGATTAAAGGATGCAAACCCAAGTGCAGGTTGTCTCAAGTAATAAATTTCTCAGGAGTCCGAGGTCAATCCACAGGGAATTGATGAAGAAAAAATTCTTTGAGGTAAGGAAAGACTTTGTCACAACAATAAAGATAATAAAACTTGTTCACAATTAAATTAAAGAACTTGCTTGGGCTAAGAGATCCACTTTTGGTAATAAATTAAAGATAAGATTAATTCTTTTTATAACTCAATTGAAATCCATGCACAACAGAGGTTTTAATCGGAAAATAAAACATTCAAAGTCCATTTAGAATTATATACGTAGTTATATTATGGTTCCTTTAATTATTTACTAACACCAACACTTGTAAATGGGTTCAAGCATTCATTGTGCCAAACATCTTGTCTACAATGAATAAAAATCTCTACTTTACAAGGAGGGTTTCTAAATTGTTTGCAAACAAAATACAATACATATAATGACCACTTAATAATATATCATTTAAGCACAAGAAAGACATTAATCTAACCTTATTTTATTACCAAAAGCTTCACCCCTTCACCCAAGCAAGATGAAAATTAGTTACCCATGAGTAAGAAGAAAGAAAGAGAGAAGAAGAAGATGATGATCATAACTTATATTTACAATAAAAGAAAATTACAACAGGTAAATAACATAATAGCATGATCTTGATCTAAAACAAAGATTACCCTAATAGGTAGCCAAGGCTTCCTTTTACAGAGCATCATAAGCAAAAGATGACAATGAATGGGATAATGAGTGGGTGGATAATTAAGGAGTAGATGGATGATTAACTGGATGATTGAGGAGTAGGTGGATGATTGTAAAAAATGCTTGTCTTCACTTGTACAAAATAATTTGGTGTCAAACTCGTGCTTGTCGATAGGATCTTAGAAAGTGGCCTTCATGAAAGTTGTAGGCCTTTGTCTTGGCTATCAAATGCCCACTTGAACCATCCAATTTGGCCTCCTACAACCCAAGATATGACCCAATCATTGCAACTGCTCAAGCCCAATTTCAACTCCTCTATTCTGACTTTCAAGTTCAATATGACCCACTAGACCTCTGAATCTCAAAAAGTGTTCTTCATGAAAGTTGTAGATTTGGGTCTTAACTATTAACTATAGAAATTTCAGCCCATTATCATTCCTACAGCCCGAGATATGGCCTAATGAGTACACAGAGGTCAAGCTGTTAGGATCAACACTCTAGTTCTTGCTTCAACTCCAATTTGAGTTATCCAAGCTTGTGATATGGCTCTTGAGGTCTTCATGAAAGTTGTAGGGAATTGTCTTAGCTTTCCTACAAGACCAAAATCACATAAATCTGACATTTATAACTCAAATTATAGCCAATTTATTGAACACTATTGAAGAGATAAATTAAGGCTAATTCATGCAATAATTCTTTCGATGTTCTAATTAGGTCCAATATCATAGAATGTGACAAAATCAACTTAATTAAACCTATTTGAACTTCAAGAAGCCTAGTGATAGAGTTATAAAATGTATAAAATATATTGTTATCAGGGCCCCAGTATTGAAACTTAGTTTGCTCTAGTGCAGAGATTTGGTCGACCCTAGCGTGGAGACTTAGTTGTTTAGGTCTCACTTCCTTTGTCATATCAAGCATTATTGTCATTTCAATTTTGGACCCTAACTTTTGCATAGGTTGCTTTTTCAAGTTTTCAACCTACCACCTCGCTCTAACTTTGCCTAGATAGCCTTTTTAGGTTTTCAAACTAACGAGCCATTTTTCTTCTTTTTTTTTGTTTTTTTTACAAGCAATGCTTTTACGCATAATATTTCTTGACTGTATCTAAATTTACAGGAAGTGGTAGATCTTCACCATCTATTTTTGTGAGAATCAAGACCCTCTGGAGAAAGCCTTTCTCACGACATAAGGTCCTTCATAGTTTGGAGTCCATTTTCCGCAGTGATCTTCTTGAATTGGCAGGATCTTTTTGAGCATTAAGTCTCCTTCTTGAAATTATCGAGGGCACACTTTTTCCACATAAGCTTTCATGAGCCTCTTTTGATATAATTAGCCATGACACAGTGCATTTAACTTTTTTCCTTCGATAAGATTCAACTGATCTAGTCAAGCTTGGACCTATTCAGCCTCTTCCTGTAACACCCCAAATTTTCTAACTACTTGATAGTAATTTTGACAGTTAACAGAATTCTATTGTTTAGTGATTTCTGTGTACTGTAAAATTATTTTGAGTATTTCGTGAATACATTTGATCGTTTTGTGTGATTTACTCCATGTCAGGAAATTAATAATTTTCGGGCCGGGGAAAATCTTACGCAATTTAATTATTACTGTTAAGTCTTAATTATTTTACGTAATCTGATTTGATATTCATGAATTTTCTAATTTTTGTGATTTTATGGATGATTATGAAATTTTTATGTTTCTCTGATTATTTTAGTATTATCCATGGGTTGTCTGTGGGCCCAAGTTGACCACGAAAAGTGAAAATTTTTCTACAGCCAGGAAATTTTGTACTATTTAGACGGAGATGAGGGATTTTACTAAACCTGAATTCGAAAACAGTTTTTAAAATTCTCTTTTACTGTGTTTTGTACTGTATTTAATTATTGGGTGATAAAAATACAGTAAAAATATTATTCGTAAGGTTATAGCAGATAAAAAAATAAATATTGTACTACGTAGTCAACATTAGTGGCTTGGATATCCAGCATTGATTTAATCAACGGTGGAGATTTGGTCTTGATTTCATCAAGGGTGGAGATTTGGTCTTACAAAGTGGCTAGGACCATTTATGACCATTGGATGTAAAGTTTGAAGGAGTAATCTTGACTCTTCATTTTGGAGATACATCTAATGGCTAGGATTTCAAGGAGGAAAGATCCAATGGCCTAGATTAAGTCTTCTATCTAAAGGCTAAACCTAGAATTTACATTAATCCTAACCATTGATCTAATCAATGGCTAAGAATGCCTAAAATGATGGCTAGTGAGATTGGTCACATTTTGAAGAAGCAAGAAGGGGGTGGACAGTTTTGGTGTTGATTTAGGAGCTAAAGCAAAGTTTGAAGACCATTATTAGTTGTCTTGGTCATTATTGATCATTCTTGATCATTTCCAAAAGCTAAAGCTCTTCAAAAATTTTATCTCCTTTTCCTTCAAGCTAGCTCACGGCCAAGCACTCTAAATCCATCTTCCATCACTCTTTAATTTCAACCAACCTTATTTCTTGAATCTATACCTCATTCTAAGACACTTTGTAGTTTGGAGCAAGTTCTAAATCCATCATCTTCAAGGACTTTCTTCAAGAGCAAAGTTATAGGGTTTTAATGGTGAAGTGTAAGGAAACTTCATTTCTTATCTCTTTTTCATGATCTAAGCCATGTTGGATCCATGGTTTATCTTGTTCAAGCTTAATATACTAATAAATATATGTTTTGTTTTGTATTTAAGAAGCTTTTGGTGGTGAAGGACTTGGAAAAAGAAGCAAAACAATGAGTTTTTGAGGTTCTTCAAGAGGTAAGAGGGAGATTCATCTCGCCAACCAAGTATGGTGGTGAGAGATGGTTGTGTATTTGATGGATGGTGAATCCATGTGAGGATTCATATCCATGGTCATGTAATTATTTGTGGGTGTTTATGTGTTTTGATCATTTGCTTATGCTTGATATGATTTGCATGATTTATTGCTTTTGTTTATGGTATGCTTGTGATATATACAATGAATATGTATATGTATGCCATGATTTGATGATGGAAAGGAAAACAATTTTTGGTTCCAAAGAACCATAGAGGCACACGGCCTCAAGAATATTTTTGGAGCAAAAGATTATAAACATTTTATTTATCATGAGATTTTAGATGAAAAGAGTAATACGTTGATGATTTTAAGGATTTGCAAAGAAAGTGAACATGAAAATGAACAAATGAATTTGTTTCAAAGACCAAGAGTCTCACGGATTTTGAAGAAAATTTTAATGGTTTTGTTTGTGTAAAAACAAGAATCGTACTTAATTGATTTTAGAAGGAAAAATATTTGATGGTTTCAATGGCCATGTCCACGATTTTGAAGGCTTGTGAATGCTTTGGTTTTATGAAATAAAGTGATTTTCAAAGTGAAAATATAATTTGATTTAGTACAAAGATTTTGGAAATGGAATCAGAGTGTTTTATCACTTGAGAAATAGAAATTTCGATTATGAAAGGAAAATAGAGGTTGTAAGGGTTTGAACCTCAAATTATTTTAGAAGAGGATTGAATTTGAGAATTTATTTTGAATTATAAAGGAAACGTTGATGATTTAAAATTTACTAACGTAAAACTCATCCTTTGGGTTTTAGAGTGCGTTAGGGAATTTTAAGTAAGAAACATTGATTTAATTCAATGAAATGGTGAATTTATGGAATAAATTGTGAAAAAGGATTTTCTTGAGTAAGAAAATATGAAAAATAATGTGAGAAGTCATATTATTTTGAGAAAGGTTGAAATGAAATTTTTGAAGGTTGAGAAATATTTTACGAAGTTGATAGTGAAAAATGATTTACGTAACTTAAAAATGTGATTTTTAAGCTACGTGATTTGAAAAAATGTTAAAATATTTTTACGCGATTTGAAAAGCGTTTAAATATTTTTATGCGATTGAAATATTGTTGAAAAATCACTACGTGATTGAAAAATGATGGAATATTTTTACGTGATTGAGAAAACGTTGAAAAATCAATATGTAATTTGAAAACATAATAGAAATATTGCAAAATTGTGAAAACATAACAGAAATGTTGCGTAATTGTGAAAACATGACGAAAGTGTTGCGCGACTATAAAAACGTGATAATATGATTTTGCGATTGAATAAATAATAGGATTGCTGTTGGACTAGTGTATGAACACTGTATGAGAAAATGATGAATTTTGCCTGTGATTGGCATTGGTGTATTTTACATGCATGGACCAGTGTATGGACACTGTATGAGAAAATGATAAATTTTGCCTATAATTGGCATTGGTGCATTGAACATGCATTGGAAAGGTCCGATGGACTGTATGAGGCTATTTGCCTAGGAGATATGTACACCTCTTGAGTGGGTGTGATATGCATAGTGTAAGTCACTTGTTGACTTTGGGGACGTCGGGGTGCAGGTTGCCTACAGTGGGCAGTTGGTAGCTCTTTTGTACCGTGGGTTAGATCGATGCAACTCACCGATGATCCTGACCGAGACACTATTCTTAATCAAGATCTAGTAAAGATTATCATGTATATGCTAGATGTGCAAACACATATGAGAAATGTGGCTCGTGGTCTGAGGCATGTTAGTACAGACAGATCTTTCGAATCAATTTCTCTGAACTGAATATTAGCTCCATGGAGTAGGAAATTGAGTCTATGTGCACATGCATAAATCTGAGTATTTATATCTGTATGACATAATAATTAAGGAATATTGGTTTTGACAATTGAACTATTAAGGAATAATGGATGATGATGATGATAATCATGTGATGGCATTATTGTAATTATCGTATGATTTGAATAATGTTAATGGCATGATGGTAATTATTATTTATTATATTTGTTATGATAAATAATGTTGATGGCATGATTGTAATTATGGTATGATATATTTGTATGGTATGCTATTTGTATTATCTCTGTGCTACCATGTTGGTATTGGCGTAGGTGATCTCACCTCTTTGTTGTATTGTTTTATTGTGCTTCTATTGTTAAAAAAATGATATAGTAGATGGAACGAGTTTCTTAGACTTGACTAGAGGCAGATATTCTGAGTTCGGTGACAACATCGAGGAGTGACCATCCCGGACGGGTTAGTATATAGATTTGAGGAGGAACAGATGCATGGCACATCAAGACGGATACAAGATGAAATAAGTATGTTGAGTTTTCTCGTTGGTGTTTTACCGTGCTATTAAGTAAGACCCGTCATGGGGTTTGCTACTGTTTAAAATTGAGTCTGTAAGTTTTATATTTCTTGAATAATTGTTAAATATTAAGTGGTGTAGGTTATATGAGTTTTAATCAGTTCAAAACTATTTTTCAGTATTACCTATAAATATTAGTAAGTTTATGTTTTTGCAAAAAGAAATTTTGAAACCCACATTTTATAACTCAAACCTTTTATGAAATCATTTTCAGATTATGAGCTTGTAGTCAGAAATGTGATGCCCTAAGGAGGGTGTTACATTAGTTGGTATCAGTGAACGATTTGAGTCTTTTGGAGTTTGTGGTTAGGTCTATTTTGCTTGTGTTATGTTATCTGTGTTTTTTATTTCTGAAAGGAAATAATGTTTGTTTGAAATGGTTACATCTGGTTTCCATTGTATTTTGATTCGTCCGTCTTTGAAGAAAGGAAATGGCTTGTGGTATACGTACGCATGTGGAAGCGGAACGTGGTACTAATAATACGGTTGCAACTACAGGAGCATTGCGAAGGATAACTAATATGACAGTACAACAGGAACAGAGGATCGCTGAACAGCAGGAACTGGAGGTTGAGGTTCAGGATCTGATAGAAGAGAATCAGTCTTGGAATACAAGATTTCGTAATTTTGGAACCTAGGTATTTTAAAGGAGGAATAATAGGAAGGTAAATTGATTTCAGCAGAAAACATATTTACGATCATTTGGAAAGTAGCAGCAGCAGCAAATGTGTGGAGGAAGTGCTTGTAGCAGTAAACCTAGTTGGACTATGATGTCTTTACTGTTATGTAAGAAAAGTGGAAGAGGGCACTTAACGAAGGATTGTACATTCAAGGAAATAATTTGTTTCAAGTGCGGAAAGCCTGGACACATTTCCAAAGATTGTGTTCCACCGAAAAACGAAGTCTTCTGGTAGTAACAGGTAGTGAGGAGTGTTCCGAGATGAAGACCTAAACAAGGGAGACTGTGCCGCAGAAGGTGATTCTTTAACCATACTGTATATTCTGGGGGGGCAACTCATTCTTTATGGCATATGATTGTGTGAATCAATTATATGTTAGAGTTATCTGTGTCTTCGTTATCTTCTAACTTCTTTACTTCTATTTCTATTACTAGCCTATCGTGCTACCCAAGTTATTCAAATTATCCTATTGTGTTATGGATCAAATCTTTGTGTTAGTTTGATCTGTTTATCTTTCATAAATAGATGTGATATTTGAAATGGATTGGTTATTTTCCAACCATATCCTATGAGATTGTCTTAATAAAGTGTTAGTATTCCAGAAAATTCATTCTTAAAATTGGGTTATATCAAATTATTTGTTGGATATATCCGGTAACATATTTTATAATGTTTTTCATGTATTGAAATTGCAAGAAAGGATATTCCTATTTAAATCCATGTCATAGTATCTAGTACAGTGTTGTTGAAAAAGAACTCGGTTAGTGAGACATTTCTTGTTAAGAGTAAAGGCAGGAGAATGAAGCGATATGAGGACAAGGAAATTCTAATTGATGTCATGCGGAGTGACGAATGCTCTTGTAATATGTATAAATTAGAGGAGTAGAATCTTTTGTTCTTATCTAGATAGAATTGTCATTATCTTTGTTAACGACATTCTGATCTATTCTCGAGATCATGAGGAACATACTGAACATCTCAGTGTGATTTTCCAAGTTCTAAAGGAGAAGTGGTTATATGCTAAGTAGTCAAGATGTGAATTCTGGTTGGATGAAGTTCACTTTTTGGGTTCCATAATTCTAAGGAAGGGATTGCGGTGGATCTTTCAAAGGTTGAAATAGTTTTTCAGTGGGAAAAGTCAAAGACAGTAACGAAAATCTGTAGAAAATTTATTGAGAAATTTTCTAAGATCGCAGGATTTCTTACCTAGCTTATCAGAAAGAATTAAACATTTGTATGGATTGATGCATACAAGGAGAATTTTCAGGAGTTGAAAATGTGTTTGACTACTTCTCTGGTATTAGGTCTGTCTAATCCTAGTAAACCATTAGAGGTGAACAGTGATGCGTTACATTGGAGTTTAAGATGTGTGCTTATGCAGAATAGAAGAGTTGTATTTCAAGGAAATTGAAGTTACATGAGAAAAACTATTCTACGCATGAATGAAGGTTAGTAGCCGCTGTGTTTGTATTAGACGTATGGAGATACTTTCTTTATGAAGTAACATTTAACATCTTCAGTAATCATAGAAGTCTGAGATATCTGTTTGATTAAGAGAAGTTGAATGAAAGGCAAAGAGATTTCATTGGTTAAAATAGTTTGGAATCATATAAGTGGAGAAGCAACATAGGTGTTGGAGGATAAGATAAAAGAACAATACCCATATTTATTCTGAGGATGTGAAATCAAGTTTATCAAGTTTCGAGGACGAAACTTCTTTTTAGAGGAGGAGTATTATAACACCCCAAATTTTCTAACTATTTGATAGTAATTTTGACAGTTAACAGAATTCTACTGTTTAGTATTTTCTGTGTACTGTAAAATTATTTTGAGTATTCCGTGAATACATTTGATCGTTTTGTGTGATTTACTCCGTGTCAGGAAAGTAATAATTTTTGGGCCGGGGAAAATCTTATGTAATTTAATTATTGCTATTAAGTCTTAATTATTTTATGTAATCTGATTTGATATTCATGAATTTTCTAATTTTTGTGATTTTGTGGATGATTATGAAATTTTTATGTTTTTCTGCTTATTTTAGTATTATGCATGGGCTGTCTGTAGGCCCAAGGGAGTTTATATGGGCCCATGTGGGTTCCGAAAAGTAAAAATTTTTCTGCAGCCAGGAAATTTTGTACTATTTAGATGGAGATGGGGGATCTTACTAAACCTGAATCCGAAAACAGTTTTTAAAATTTTCTTTTACTGTGTTTTGTATTGTATTTAATTATCGGGTGATAAAAATATAATAAAAATATTATTCGTAGGGTTATAGCAAATAAAAAAATAAAAATTGTACTGCGTAGTCAACATTAGTGGCTTGGATATCCACCTTGATTTAATCAACGATGGAGATTTGGTCTTGATTTAATCAAGGGTGGAGATTTGGTCTTACAAAGTGGCTAGGACCATTTATGACCATTGGATGTAAAGTTTGAAGGAGTAATCTTGACCCTTCATTTTGGAGATACATCTAATGGCTAGGATTTCAAGGAGGAAAGATCCAATGGCCTAGATTAAGTCTTCTATCTAAAGGCTAAACCTAGAATTTACATTAATCTAAACCATTGATCTAATCAATGGCTAAGAATGCCTAAAATGGTGGCTAGTGAGATTGGTCACATTTTGAAGAAGCAAGAAGGGGGGGGGACGGTTTTGGTGTTGATTTAGGAGCGAAAGCAAAGTTTGAAGACTATTATTAGTTATTTTGGTCATTATTGATCATTTCCAAAAGCTAAAGCTCTTCAAAAAATTTCTCTCCTTTTCCTTCAAGCTAGCTTACGGCCAAGCACTCTAAATCCATCTTCCATCACTCTTTAATTTCAACCAACCTTATTTCTTGAATCTATACCTCATTCTAAGACTCTTTGTAGTTTGGAGCAAGTTCTAAATCCATCATCTTCAAGGACTTTCTTCAAGAGCAAGTTATAGGGTTTTTATGGTGAAGTGTAAGGAAACTTCATTTCTTATCTCTTTTTCATGATCTAAGCCATGTTGGATCCATGGTTTATCTTGTTCAAGCTTAATATGCTAATAAATATATGTTTTGTTTTGTATTTGAGAAGCTTTTGGTGGTGAAGGACTTGGAAAAAGAAGCAAAACAAGGAGCTTTTGAGGTTCTTCAAGAGGTAAGAGGGAGATTCATCTCACCAACTAAGTATGGTGGTGAAAGATGGTTGTGTATTTGATGGATGGTGAATCCAAGTGAGGATTCATATCCATGGTCATGTAATTATTTATGGGTGTTTATGTGTTTTGATTATTTGCTTATGCTTGATATGATTTGCATGATTTATTGCTTTTGTTTATGGTATGCTTTATATATAATGAATATGTATATGTATGCCATGATTTGATGATGGAAAGGAAAATAATTTTTGATTCCAAAGAACCATAGAGGCACACGACCTCAAGAATATTTTTGGAGCAAAAGATTCTAAATATTTTATTAATCATGAGATTTTAGATGAAAAGAGTAATACATTCATGATTTTAAGGATTTGCAAAGAAAGTGAACATGAAAATGAACAAATGAATTGGTTTCAAAGACCAAGAGTCTCACGGATTTTGAAGGAAATTTTAATGGTTTTGTTTGTGTAAAAACAAGAATGGTACTTAATTGATTTTAGAAGGAAAAATATTTGATGGTTTCAATGGTCATGTCCACGATTTTGAAGGCTTGTGAATGCTTTGGTTTTATGAAACAAAGTGTTTTTCAAAGTGAAAATATAATTTGATTTAGTACAAAGATTTTGGAAATGGAATTAGAGTGTTTTATCACTTGAGAAATAGAAATTTCGGTTATGAAAGGAAAATAGAGGTTGTAAGGGTTTGAACCTCAAATTATTTTAGAAGAGGATTGAATTTGAGAATTTATTTTGAATTATAAAGGAAATGTTGATGATTTAAAATTTACTAACGTAAAACTCATCCTTTGGGTTTTGGAGTGCGTTGGGGAATTTTAAGTGAGAAACATTGATTTAATTCAATGAAATGGTGAATTTATGGAATAAATTGTGAAAAATGATTTTCTTGAGTAAGAAAATATGAAAAATAATGTGAGAAGTCATATTATTTTGAGAAAGGTTGAAATGGAATTTTTGAAGGTTGAGAAATATTTTACGAAGTTGAAAAATGGTGAAAAATGATTTAAGTAACTTAAAAACGTGATTTTTAAGCTACGCGATTTGAAAAATATTAAAATATTTATACGCGATTTAGAAAGCGTTTAAATATTTTTACGCGATTGAAATATTGTTGAAAAATCACTACGTGATTGAAAAATGATGGAATATTTTTACGTGATTGAGAAAACGTTGAAAAATCAATATGTAATTTGAAAACATAATAGAAATATTACAAAATTGTGAAAACGTAACAGAAATGTTGCGCAATTGTGAAAACATGACGAAAGTGTTGCGCGACTATAAAAACGCGATAATATGATTTTGCGACTGAATAAATAGTAGGATTGCTGTTGGACTAGTGTATGAACACTGTATGAGAAAATGATGAATTTTGCCTGTGATTGGCATTGGTGTATTTTACATGCATGGACCAGTGTATGGATACTGTATGAGAAAATGATAAATTTTGCCTATGATTGGCATTGGTGCATTGAACATGCATTGGAAAGGTCCAATGGATTGTATGAGGCTATTTGCCTAGGAGAGATGTACACCTCTTGAGTGGGTGTGATATGCGTAGTGTAAGTCACTTGTTGACTTTGGGGGTGTCGGGGTGCAGGTTGCCTACAGTGGGCAGTTGGTAGCTCTTCTGTATCGTGGGTTAGATCGATGCAACGCACCGATGATCCTGACCGAGACACTATTCTTAATCAAGAACTAGTAAATATCATCGTGTATATGCTAGATGTACAAACACATATGAGAAATGTGGCTCGTGGTCTGAGGCATGTTAGTACAGAGAGATCTTTCGAATCAATTTCTCTGAACTAAATATTAGCTCCATGGAGTAGGAAATTGAGTCTATGTGCACATGCATAAATCTGAGTATTTATATCTGTATGACATAATAATTAAGGAATATTGGTTATGACAATTGAACTATTGAGGAATAATGGATGATGATGATGATAATCATATGATGGCATTATTGTAATTATCGTATGATTTGAATAATGTTAATGGCATGATGGTAATTATTATTTATTATATTTGTTATGATAAATAATGTTGATGACATGATTGTAATTATGGTATAATATATTTGTATGGTATGCTATTTGTATTATCTCTGTGCTACCATGTTGGTATTGGCGTAGGTGATCTCACCTCTTTGTTGTATTGTTTTATTGTGCTTGTATTGTTAAAAAAATGATATAGTAGATGGAACGAGTTTCTTAAACTTGACTGGAGGTAGATATTCTGAGTTCGGTGACAACATCGAGGAGTGACCATCCCGGACGGGTTAGTATATAGATTTGAGGAGGAACAGATGCATGGCACATCAAGACGGATACAAGATGAAATAAGTATGTTGAGTTTTCTCGTTAGTGTTTTACCATGCTATTAATTAGGACCCATCATGGGGTTTGCTACTGTTTAAAATTGAGTCTGTAAGTTTTATATTTCTCGAATAATTGTTAAATATTAAGTGGTGTATGTTATATGAGTTTTATTCAGTTCAAATCTATTTTTCAGTATTACCTATAAATATCAGTAAATTTTTGTTTCCGCAAAAAGAAATTTTGAAACCCACATTTTATAACTCAAACCTTTTATGAAATCATTTTCAAATTATGAGCTTGTAGTCGGAAATGTGATGCCCTAAGGAGGGTGTTACACTTCTAATTTTGTCTCTATCAGTACTCTTAATGAGGGGATCTCTACTTCAATAGGGAGTACGAATTCCATTCTGTAAACTAAAGAGAAAGGAGTTGCCCCAGTTGAGGTACGAACAGACGTATGATAACCATGCAAAGCAAAAGGGAGCATCTAATGCCCAATCTTTATATGTCACAACCATTTTTTGGATGACCTTCTTGATGTTTTTGTTTGCTGCCTCAACAACCTCATTCATCTTTGGGCGGTATGGCATGGAGTTATGGTGTTGGACCTTGAAATTCTTACACATCTCCTTCATCATTTTGTTATTCAAGTTAGTTGCATTATCGGTAATGATCTTATTTGGTAAACTATAATGACATATCAACTCTTATTTGATGAACTTGATCCCCACATTCCTGGTCACATTGGTGTAAGAAGTAGCTTCAACCTATTTGGTGAAGTAGTCAATCGTGACAAGGATAAAGCGATGCCCATTTGAGGCCTTTGGTTCAATAGGTCCTATGACATCCATACCCTACATGGAAAATGGCCAAGGCGCTGCTAGGACATTTAAGGGGACTAGCAGCGCATTAATCGTATCAACATATGTTTAGCACTTACTATGATGGCACTTCCATATCATTTGTAGGAAATTGTTTCCCTGAGTTCCGAAGGAACCTTTATGTACTTCTTCAATAATCTTTTCTGCTTCTACTGCATCAACACATCTTAGAAACACTATATCATGGTTTATCTTGTAAAGTGTTTCCCTATTCAGAAAGTAACCTATTGTAAGCCTCCTCTGGGTCCTCTTGTCATTTTCTGAAGCGCATGCATGGAACTCCCTACTCTTAATGAAACATTTGATGTCATGGTACCACGGCCTCCTATTAGGCTCATCTTCAACCACTTGACAATATGCAGGACAACCATGATTTTCCATTTTTATAAGTTGTAGGTCTTTTTCATGACTTACTTGGAACATTGATGATAGTGTGGCCAAAGCATCAGCCAACTAGTTCTGCTCTCGAGGAACATGATGAAAAGCGACTTCATCAAATTGCTTGGTCAATTCTTTGATGTAATCATGATAAGGGATCAACTTGGCATCACAGGTCTCCCACTCCCCTTTTAATTGATGAATGACCAAGGCGGAATCCCCATATACTTCAAGGATCTTCGCTTTTGATTCTATTGCCACTTGAATACCCAAAGTACATACTTCATACTCTCTTATATTATTAATTAGTCAAAACACAACCTTGTTGTGATTGGGATGAAATTATCTTCAAGGGAGATTAAGATGGCTCAAATACCATGTCTTAGTGCATTAAAGGCTCCATCAAACCACAAAGTCCATTTTTCTTTTTTAGTGGATTCCTCATCCTTAAATAGAGCCATTATATCTTCATTAGGAAACTCACATTGCATCAATCCATAATCCTCAATAGGTTGGTTAGCCAGATAATCTGCAAGGGCGCTTCCTTTTATTGCCTTCTGAGTGACATAAACGATTTCATATTCTGATAATAAAACTTGCCATCATGCAATTCTCTCAGTGAAAGTTGGTTTCTCAAAGATATACTTGATAGGATCCATTTTTTGGACACTAACCAAGTAGTGTAACACAACATATATTGCCTCAACCGATGGGCGTGTAACACCCCAAAACTTCCTAAATAGTTGACAGTAATTTTGACAGTTAACAGAATTCTACTGTTTAGTGATTTTTGTGTACTGTAAAATTATTTTGAGTATTCCATTAGTACATTTGATCATTTTGTGTGATATACTCCGTGTCAAGAAAATAATAATTTTCGGGCTGAGGAAAATCTTACGTAATTTAATTATTACTGTTAAGTCTTAATTATTTTACGAAATCTAATTTGATATTCATGAATTTTCTAATTTTTATGATTTTGTGGGTGATTATAAAATTTTTATATTTCCTTGATTATTTTTGGGTTGTCAGTGGGCCCAGGTGGCCTTACGTGGGCCTAGGTGGGTCCCGAAAAGTGAAAATTTTTCTATGCATAGAAAAATTTGTACTGTTGAGACGGAGACAAGGGATTTTACTAAACTTGAATCCGGAAACAGTTTTTAAAATTTTCTTTTACTGTGTTTTGTACTGTATTTAATTATCAGTCGATAAAAATATAGTAAATATATTCTTTCGTAGGGTTATAACAGATAAAAATAAATATTGTACTACTTAGTCAACAATAGTGGTTATGAAAACTTTTTGACAAACCAATAGGAAGCAAGCTTAATGTTGAAGCCTTTGATATCAACCATCGATTTAATCAATGGTGTAGAATTAGTCTAAGAAAATAGCTATGACCATTTATAACCATTGGATTTAGATTTAGATCAACGGTGGAGATTTGGTCTTACAAAGTGGCTAGGACCATTTGTGACCATTGGATTTGGATTTAATCAATTGTGGAGATTTGGTCTTCTAAAATGGCTATGACTAATTATGACCCTTGGATTAAAAGTAAGAAGGAGTAATCTTGACCTTTCATTTTGGAGATGCATCTAATGGTTAGGAATTCAAGGAGAAAAGATCTCATGGCCTAGATTAAGTCTTCTAATCAAAAGTCTACCTTAATCTTAACCATTGATCTAATCAATGGCTTAAATTGCCCTAAATGGTGGCTAGAAAAGATGACAACTTTATGAATGCATAATGGAAGGAGGAGGGATGATATTTGTGTTATTTTGGAGCTAAAGGAAAAGTTTGAATATCATTATTAGTTGTTTTAGTCAATATGGATCATTATTGATCATTTTGCACTCGTAAGAGAATGCATGGAGGGGAGACGGTTTTGGTGCATGCTTTAGAGCAAAGCATGGTTTCATGACCATTATTTCCATTCTTGGTCATCATTGATTCATTTTCAAGACGTTAAGTTATCAAGCTTTTCTTTCCACTTTCCTTTCATGGTGGTTTCGGCCAACACCTAGAAACCATGTCTCCAAGGTTCTAAAATTTCATCTAAACACATTTCCTAAACCTAAACATCATTCTAAGAACATCTCTAGTTATGAGTTTTCACAAAATCATTCATCTTGAGCTTCAAATCCAAGCTTCAAGTTTCTATCAAAAAGGGTAAAGTTCATATTTCTTCACCCAATCTTTTAGTTTTGATTTTCTAAGCCATGCTTGAACCATGGTTTACCTATTTCTACACTTGTTATTGATTGTAACATTTGTTTATTATTTTTAAGGATTTTTCATGGAGATCCACAAAATTGGTAGGAAGGAAAACTAAGTGTTTTCACTTCATTCTTTATCTTAACTAAGTCTAAGAAGCCTTTCTTTCACAAAAATCAAAAACTCCAACCTTGTTCTTCAAGAGGAACCATTCGGCCTTCCACTCAAAATCACCATCCAATCTCTTTTAATTTCATCCAACCATAGATCTTGAATCTACATGATATTCTAAGCAACTTTCATGTTGGAGACTTTCTCTAAATCATTCATCTTCAACCTTGTTCTTCAAGCTAAAGATTGAAGTTTTATTGGTGAAGTTTGTTAATCTTCACTTTTCTTTTAATTTTCAAGGTTCTAACCATGATGCACATTCATGATTTTCTTATTCAAGCTTTATATGTTAATAAACTTGTGTTTTGATTTGTATTTGAGAAGCCCTTGGTGGTGAAGGACTTGGAAAAAGAAGCAAAATAATGAGCTTTTGAGGATCTTCAAGAGGTAAGAGGGAGATTCATCTCACCAACCAAGTATGGTGGTGAGAGATGGTCTTATATTTGATGGATGGTGAATCCATGTGAGGATTCATATCCATGGTAATGTAAATTATTTGTGTGTGTTTATGAGCATTGATTCTTTGCCTATGCTTGATATGCTTTGCATGATTTATTGCTTTTGATTATGGCATGCTTATGATATATATGATGAAATATGTATGTGTATGCCATGATTTGATGATGGAAAGGAAATTAATTTTTTGTTCCAAAGACCAAGAGGAATTTCGGCCAAGACACCTCAAAATAGGTGGTCACAAATTAATATTTTCATGAATGATACAATTGGATGATTAGAAAAGCAAGGAAAATAAACAAAGGGTTTGTTTTTCAAGAAGTAGTGTTCACGGTTTTGAGAAGAATTTTTATTAATTTATTTTGTGTAAAAACAAGAATAGAATTTAATGGAACTCAATGACATTTTTGAATAAAACAATGAGTTGATGATTTTAAGGATTTGCAAAGAAAGTGAAAAGTGAAAAATGAAAAATGAACAAATGATTTGATTTCAAAGACCAAGTGCTCACGGTTTTTGTGAAGGATTTTTAATGGTTTTGTTTGTGTAAAACCATATTGACTTAGAAGGAAAAATGTTTTGATGATTTCAATAGTCATGTCCACGTTTTTTAAGGATTGTAATGCCTTGATTTTATGGAAACAAAGTGGAAATATAGTTTGATTTAGTACAAGGAATTTGGAAAGGGAATAAGAGTATTTTATCACTTGAAAAAATGGGATTTTCGTATGTAAATGGAAAAGAGAGGTTGAAAGTATTTGAACCTCAATTTATTTTGAAGAGAAATGATTTTAGAATTGATTTGAGAAAAATAGAGAATATAATAGTAATTTGATATTTTCTAACGTGTAACTTATCCTTCGGGTTTTGGAGAGCATTAGTAATTTTTTTAAGTTAGAAACATTGATTTAATTCAATAGAATTATGAATTTGTGGAATATATTTTGAAAAGGATTTTCTTGAGTAAAGAAAATGTGGAAAATGTGGAAAATAATATGAGAAGTCATATTATTTTGAGTAAAGGATTTCTTAAAGGAGAAATGTGAAAAATGATGTTGGAAATGATATTGATTTGTTTGAAAGTCCAAAATAATGTTTGAAATATTAAGGAATATTTTATGTGATTGTAAAATGGTGAAAAATGATTTACGTAACTTAAAAACGTGATTTTTAAGCTACGCGATTTGAAAAACGTTTATATATTTTTACGCGATTTGAAAAATGTTGAAATGTTTCTACGCAATTTGGAAAGTGTTTAAATATTTTTACGCGTTTGAGATATTGTTGAAAAATCACTATGTGATTTTAAAATGAATGGAATTACTTGATTGAGAAAACGTTGAAAAATCAATACGTAATTTGAAAACGTAACAGAAATGTTGCACGATTGTAAAAACACGACGAAAGTGTTTTGTGACTATGAAAACGCGATAACATGATTTCGCTATTGAATATAGTATGATTACTGTTGAACCAGTGTATGGACACTGTATGAGAAAATGATGAGTTTTACTTGTGAATGGCATTTGGTGCATTTTACATGCATTAGAAAGATATGCTTGTGATTGGCATTGGTGCATTGAACATGCATTGGAAATGATGAATTTTGCCTGTGATTGGCATTAGTGCATTGATTATGCATTAGAAAGATATGCAATGAAGCATATGATGAAATTGAAAAATATGCATTGAGGCATATTATGATTTTGAATTGAACAAAAATTAATAGCTGATGCTATTGTGACCCTTGTGGTTGAAGAGGGAATGAGAATTGATAGTGAGGTCTATGATAGATCTTGAGGGCGTCAAGGCGCGGCGGTCGACCAGTGGATAATTGTCTGTGGGCTAAGGCTGGACCATATGCCACTTGGCGATGCAGTCCGTTGCAACGCATTGATGATACCCGACAATAACATGATTCTTTTCAATGACTGGGAGATTGTCTGTGGGCTAAGCTGGGCATTATCTGTGGGCTAAGGCTGGACAATTATCTGTGGATTTATGCTGGGCAATTAACCAGAGTATTCTTCTCGAAATTGTGAAAACCTCCATGGAGTAGGACATTGAGTCTATGTGCACATACATAACATATGCATCATTATTGAGTATTGGTTATGATAATTGAACTGTTGAATACCTGGATAATGTTGAGGGCATTATCATAAATATTAAATATTTATATCTGTGTGATATAATAATTGAGGAATATTGGATGATGATGATGATAATAATGTTGATGGCATGATTGTAATTATTGTATCTGTGTGATGAAAATAATGTTGATGGCATGATTGTAATTATGGTATGATATATCTGTATGATATGTTATTTGTGTTATCTCTATGCTACCATGTTGGTATTGGCGTAGGTGATCTCACCTCTTTGTTATATTGTTTGGTTCGGCTTGTGTTGTAAAAATTATATAATAGATGAAACGAGTTTCTTAGACGTGACTGGGAGCAAATATTCTGCATTCGGAGACAACATCAGAGAATGACTATTCTATATTCGATAACGTGTAGTGTTGACAAGGAACAGATGTCTGATGCATCAAGATGGATACAAGAAGGAATAAGTATGTTAAGTTTTCTCATTAGTGTTTTACCGTGCTATTAAGTAGGACCTATCATGGGGTTTGCTACTGTTTAAAATTGAGTCTGTAAGTTTTAATATTTCTTGAATAATTGTTAAATATTAAATGGTGTCAATATTATATATTAAACAGTTTAAATATATTTTTCAATATTACCTATAAATTTCAGTAAATTTACGTTTTAGCGAGAAGAAATTTTAAAACTCACCTTTTATAACTCAAACCTTTTATGAATTGATTTTCAGATTATGAGTTGGTAGTCGAAAATGTGATGTCCTACGGGGGTTGTTACATGGGCGGCCCATGCCAAGGCATAACAAGTTCGCTCTAACAATGAGTATCTTGCCTCATAGTCGATGAACTTTTTACTTAAGTAATAAATGGCACGTTCCTTCTTACCGGATTCATCATGCTACCCCAGTATGCAACCCATAGATTCATTGAGCACTGTCAAATACATAATAAGAGGTCTCCCTAGCACTAGAGGCACCAAAACTGAGGGTTCTTGTAAATATTGCTTAATTTTCTCAAAGGCTCTTTGGCAATCTTCATTCCACTCCACTGACTGATTTATGCTTAACTTATTTGAAGAGAGACTCGCATGTTACTGTGAGCTAAGATATGAATCGAGTGATGTAATTCAGCCTCCCCAAAAATCCTCGGACTTCTTTTTCAGTGTAAGGGGCTGTCATGTCCAGGATTACTCGAACCTTGTCGAGATCAACCTCTATCCCTTTCTGGCTCACCACCAACCCTAATAGTTTGCCTGGTCTCACACCAAAAGTGCATTTTGCAGGATTTAGTCTAAGTTTGAACTTCCTCAATCGCTCAAAAAGGTTTTGCAGATTGATTATGTGATCTTCTTCTATTTTTGACTTCGCAATCATATCATCCACATAAACTTCTATTTCTTTGTGCATCATATCATAGAACAATGTCACCATCGCTGTCTGATACGTTGCCCTAGCATTTTTTTAAACCGAAAGACATCACTTTATAGATGAAGGTTACCCATAAAGCGATGAAAGTGGTTTTCTCCGTGTCTTTAGAAGCTATCTTGATTTGATTATACCCAGAGAAACTGTCCATGAAAGAGAAGAATGTATATTGGGCAGTATTATCCACCAAGACATCGATGTGAGGTAATGGGAAGTCGTCTTTAGGGTTAGCCCTATTTAAGTCTCGATAGTCAACACACATTCTAACTTTCCCATCTTTCTTTGGGATCGGCACAATGTTGGAAACCCATTGTGGGTATTTTACAATTGCAAGAAATCTAGCATCAAACCATCTCTTTACTTCATCTCTGATTTTTAATGACATTTTGGCTTTTATTCGCCTCAGTTTTTGCTTAACCGGAGGGTAGCTAAGCTTTAGTAGCAATTTATGCTCAACTATGTCAGTGTCTAGCCCAGATATATCTTAGTACGACTATGCGGCGATGTCATTATAATCAAACAAGAGTTTAATCAACATGTTGTGCTCATTTTCTTTCATCGAGGTACCAATTTTGACTTTGTTCTTATCATTTTTTCAGTCCCCAAGTTGATTACTTCAATTGGTTCCTCATGGGGTTAGATTTCTTTAGCTTCTTGTTCTAGTAACCTTATTAGCTTAGGCGAAGTTTCCCAATCATCCTCATTTTTCTCATCGGCATGGTTAACAGGGTGTTCAAAATTATATGATGAGATATTGACACTGTCACTTTCAAGAGAGTCACTTTCAAATCTATATTAAGTGATGTTAACACAAAAAAGATGAAATGAATAAAAGGTCATTATAATGATAGGATGAAAGCTATAAGAAGAGAAATTAGAAAACTCAAAATGCATTTTATTAATAACAATTATTGGAAAGGAAATATATAAGCTCGTTTTACAAAAAGTCATCCTAAAGCCTTGGCAAAGCTAAATGATTAACATTATAGAATTACTTTGAAGAAGACTCTAAGGTTATAGGAAACTCGATGATCTCCCAATTGTCGAGTCTTATATCTGAAGAACATGCATAAACCAAGTCTGTCTCATGACTGACGAAGTCATCATCTTCAACAACGGTCACTTGGTCCATGAACACCACTCCCGCGCTCTGGAAACTTTGTCGTAGGTCACAGATGGGGACTCCTTCCACTTTAGGCTCTCAATTTTCCAACCGAGCCAGCCTCTTCTCTTTTTTCTCCTCCACGATCCTCCTTTTTCTCGGCCTTGGTGGGTTTGTATCCCAACCCAAACCTATCTTTGTTTTTCTAAGGGTTGTAAAAGTCTGGTAGCCCTTAGTCGTTTCTTGCCCAATCCCTTTCCATGCTAATAACCTCCTTCCAACATAACTTTAGCAATCATTATAAATGTAACAGAGAGTTATGGTTTTGGAATTAGAACTCCTTCCCTTACATAAGTGGTATTGGCAATCTCGAATGCTTAAAAGGCAGTCTCAAGAGCCTCTTCTGTAGCTTCAATATAAGGGGTGTCTAGTGGCTTGCTCACCAACAGGACCTCTTCACTAAAGATAATAATCATTTTGTTATCAACCATGAATTTCACATTTTAGTGCAAAGTGGAAGGCACAGCTCCAATAGAATGAATCCACGGTTATCCCTAGAGACAACTGTAGGATGGTGCAATATCCAATACTTAGAAGAGAATATTGAAAGTGCAAGGACCAACTTGAACTGGTATTTCGATTTCCCATATGACCTCTCTCCTTGTGCCATCAAATACCCTTACTATCATCATACTTGGTTTCATATGTGATCCATCAAAAGGCAATACCGACCTCTTCTACTTGTGGTGCTTGGTGAATGGCCACCACTGTAACATTGGTTACTGGCACCTTCAGCATGTTTTGAAGATTGATAAGGCTAAGGGCAGGACCGTGCAGAAATACATTTCGGTGGGCTCTTACATTACTAACCTTGCATGGAACCTTGACTCACTTCATCCCAGCGCTCATCTCGCAAAGCCAATGGAGCCGATTGATTGTGCTATACTGATTCATCTCAGGCTTGTTTACGAGGTTGGTCATGGGCATTGGGCACTCCGCGATGGACTTATTGCTGACCTACCTTCTCCACCACCGGAGGATGATGTTGTCGTTGCTGATCCTGCTCCTGTTGATCCTCCCCTTATTGCTACGACTGATGCTTCACAGATTCCTCTTCATATACTGGCTGACTTGATTGATCGCCTTGCTCGTATGGAGGCTAGTCAGGCTAATTTTCAGCAGCGCATCCACAACGATATGAGTCTTATGGCAGCTGAGTAGGCCAGTTTCTGGGATCATGTCACTTCCCAGTTCGACCAGCTGTTCGCACTACTGGCTTCTCGATTTCCTCCTCAGGATCCACCACCCTTACCCCCTGCATGATGTCATTTATATGTTATTTTCATGGAAGTTTCAATATCTCATTGCTTTTCTTTTTGCTTTACTTTTTACATTGAGGAGAATGTCATTTTCAAGTGTGGGGGAATGCATTTAAATTTTGATGTACTTAATTAATGATATTGCATATTAAATGACACTTGAGTATTGCACCAAATTGAGCTTGATCTTTGGTATCATTGTCTTGATTATTTTTGAGTTGATTGAAGCACGTTTTGAAGGGAAATCCATTGCTAATGAACTGAATTTTTGTGTAAGGCAATTTCTTTTTCAATTGAATGTTGAAAAATCTAGCACTTTATTTGGAAAATTAGCCATGTCTGCTTGCAATTTATTATCTTTACTAAATTAAGCCAGAAAGTGAGTTTTGAGCCCTTCATGATTGGATTTTTCATACACAAAAGTCCTAATTTTCTTCTGGAGTGAATTTTCTCTTGACTTATATGTGCTAGAACTTGCTTTGATATCTTGTTGAGATTTTATTGATTCACATACATACTTGAACATGATTGAGGCAACTAGGATTAATTCTTCCAGAATTGCATTGATAAATGATCCCTTACTTGCCTCATTTAAGCCTAAAATTGATTTTTCTTGGACACCTTATTGATTAATTAATCAGGTTGAATTTCTTCTGAGCAACTAATATGGTAATTAAGAAGTCATAAAAAGATTGTTTTTCTCCTCAAGGGTTGAATGAAATAAAAAAAATGATGAAATAATGAAAAAGAAAAAGAAATAAAAAAAAAAGATTGTTGGTGAAGAATTGTGAGAAAAATTTAGTTGAAAGTGAGAATGACTTTGTGCATTATGCTCTATTAATCATCTTTTCAACCTGATTTTGCTTTGTATAGCTTTATCCATAAACTTTCTTTACCTTTATTTATTTTCTTTTCCTATCATTTACTGAACCCTTGACCTCATTACAACCAATGGAAGTCCTTTTGATTCATGTTGTGTATGTGAATTTGAAAATAGAGATGAAATTGATAATCAAGCTTATGGTTATGCATTTGTAAATAGAAATTTGAGTGATCTCTTTGCCTTTAAACACTTGAGAGATGAAGAGATGAGTGACCTCAATTGTTTGGTAGAGAGAAGAGGTGCAAGCTAGACTCAAGTTTCTAGTTGTATTAAGTGCTAGACTTTCTAGTTTGATTGGATTTGATTGCTGAGCATACATTAAATTTTTAAACTTTGGAATTTTCCTTGACTCTTGTTTCTTAATGTTCAGTTTAATCTTGACTTTGATTCATACTCTTTGCTTGAGGACAAGTAATGTTCAAGTGTGGGGGAATTTGATAAGCCTGTATTTTATAGCTGTAAAATGGATGATTTATGATGGTTAGATTGTGATTATTGATGGATTTTGAATGGATTCCTATGAATTATCTTCGTTTCTATAGAATAAGAGAGATTTAACGCATTTAAAGTGAAAGCAGATGAAGATATCTCATTTTTATAGCAAAAGAAGACAATTTTGGCTTAGATAAGACCTTGTGTCAACTCAGAAGCGATTTGGGAGTTAGACACAGCCTTGTCTAACTTGAGAAAGCTTCTGACTAGGAGACACGACCGTGTCTCTTGGTCACACGGCCGTGTCTCCCCTAACATTGAAGTTACGCAATTCTGGCACCAGACACAGCCCTATCTTAACCTTATGAAGCTTCTGACTTTGAGACACAGTCGTGTCTTAATGTCACATGGTCATGTCTCACTAAAAGTCCAATTACACAGTTTTCAAAGGACACGGCCATGTCGAAGGTAGACATGATCGTGTGAGTCCTCTAGATGTGAAAAAAAGGAAAATTTTATCCCCAAATTGTTATAAATTAGGCAAAAACACCAACCCTAAGGACATTTTTGCTAGAGACTTGTGTGACGGCAGAGAGGCGCAAAGATTCAGAGGCGAAGGCTTTGAAGGCAAAAGCAAGACTTCTTGAAGATCAACCATTGAAGTTCTTTTCTCCATCTCCATCTTCCTATATTTTCCTTTTTGGTTATCAATCATGGTTGTTTCTTTAATCCTTGTTCTTGTTTGTGTTACAATGGCCATGAGCGGTTAAACCATTTTTCTAGGATTAGGATGAAACTCTCTATTTCCTTATTATGAGTTGTTAATTTGGTTCTTTGTTAATGCAATTATGGTTCTTGATTCATTCTTGGTATGCTTAATGCTTGTGATATATTGTGCGCCATATTTGCATGATCTTAGGCTTTAGGTGACGGATCGAAAGATGAATCTAATTGCTTAATAATCCAAGAATTGAACTTAGGAATTGAGACATAGACATAAGCTTAAATCCTTCGAGGGTTAAATGATTATCATGAATCTTAATGTATTGGAACTTAGATTAATTGCCATGAGAATGGGGTTGGTGAAGTTTTAGCACGTTTTTAGTGCCAAGAAATTGGGCTTTAAATAATTTACGATAATTCGCCTTCAAGAACATAATTGAACATTAATAAAGATAAGATTACAATTTATCATAGGGGATAGTGTAGTAGATTCCAAATCCCAGGCCTTTTAATCATTATTGAATCTCATCTTTTCTAGTTTCAATTGTATACTTTATTGATTTGGTCTTTGTTTAATTTTACTTGAACCTTTTCTATCGATTTCATTCGCTTAAATAATCAAAATAGCCGTAAGAGTTAGTAATCAATTGATCCTCGAGGGAACGATCTTATTTTACTACTTGTACGACCCATGTGCTTGCAAAAAATTCACAACAATGCCTCTGACGAATAAGTGGGGGTTTGTCCTTGTTCTTTATGCCACTACCTTGGAATCTCATTTTATGAATTAAAAAAAATAGCATAGTTAATCCCTTATATGTCTCGTGATCGTTAACAGGAATGGCACCAGGGTAGGACAAAGGGGGTAGTGCTTCTGCCGCCCCCTCCCCATGCCCATTGTCGATACCCATTTATAATACCAATATAGGAGGCGAGTGTAACGTTCCAATACTAATACTATAGTATACCTAGAATATACATAAGTAAACAAAATTAGGCACATCACTTCTAACCTAAAAACAATATTCTAGATTCACAATAACCATACATGTTATTATAAAGAGCTATGAGAGAAAGAAAAGTACATTTACATAAATTTTATACACCATAATGTACAAACTGAGCCTCAAAAGGCATAAGTACAATACAAAAGAACTATGACAACCCAATGCATATACTACAAATATAAGCATTGGACAAAGCAAATAAAATTATGCTAGTTTATCCACTTTTGTTTCTTTTCCTTGGGAGAATATTGACCTAGATTTATCATGGAAACAACAAAGGGGTGAGAATTCACAATTCTCAGTAGTATAATCACATAACATGACATCATGATAACTCCAGCTACTTCGGGAAAAAACAAATCATTTAATAACATCTAGAAAGGTGGCAAAAGCTAAAAACTGTTCCTTTCTCTTCCCGAGGCAGAATATTTAATTATTCATAACTATGGTTCAATTATCACATAATTAATCATTTACAATGAATTCAACTTAATAGCAATAGATTATGATTACAACAAGTAATTGAGTCACTACTTAATACCACTAGAACATTCACATACTTTCTTTATGTAAATATTCACTAAGCAACTCCATAATCTATACATATAGTTAACAACCTTCTAAAGATAAAACAATTGCCCATATAATTGTTATTCAAATACAGATGCTTGTGTGAGGTCATATGCTCATGCCTAAGAAATGCCCTAAAGTAATGTTTGAGAAAAGTGTTATGATAATGTTTGTAAAATTTCATGAAACTTGCATATTCCTAGGGACCTAGTTCCTTGTATTTTTTTGGATAGGAAGGGAAAATGACCTCCTTACATTACCAAATAGAGAGGGAAAATTGACATCCTCAACTTCTAGTAACCCTAACTCTATTGATGGGGACCTTGTAGGGAAGTCATAAAATTTAGGATACCCTTCCCCATCAAGGATTAACTTCTAAAATTCCCATTGTGATAAGGACCCTGTTTGAGAAATCCAGCCTTGAGAATTTAGGATTCGCTTCCTTATCAAGGATTATTTCCTACAATTCTCTGGCCAAATGATTGTGCATATCATGTAGGTTACAATACATAGGAATAACAAGTATACAACATGTAGTGTTATGGTTAAACACACATACACACCACAACCATTCACCAAAGGTTCCACTTCAACCAAGTGAAGGAGCAAAATCTAGCAAACATGCAATTTTGACTCAACTCTATCACATAAAGGAGCAATTCATATTTCTAGTATACTTTCATATCTCAACTTTAGAAAATAAAGGAGCAAAACTAATTAAACAAAGATTTCTAACTACATAATCATAATAAAGAGCAAAATCATCAAATTTGCATCTAGTCCACTATATCTTCACTTCACAAGTGACATCAAAGTACAACATCATTGCTTCACAATGACCTAGATGAATACCTTTGTCAAATTCAAAACAATTGGATGCACAAAGGTCTAAACTTTCACACACATACTAAGGGAATACTACTATCATAAAAATACCCCTAATAGTGTCTTAACTCACACAATATAGCATACATATGTGATCCTATCAAGCAGGGAACTCTGTTTTCTCAATACGAGAAATAGGGGACATTCTGTTAATCGCTCAAATTTTCACTGATTAATCGCTCATCTCCATTTTTTTTGGGCTTGGCGATTAAGCGCCCACTTTCTGGGCGATTAAGTGCTCAACCTCGTTTTCTTTTTGGTCTTGGATGATTAAGTGCCTAACTTTTAGGTGATTAAGCGTCCAGCACCAAATTTACCAAACTCAACTTCTTTAAGTTGACAACTAGTTCTTGACCTCCATAATCAAGTTCTAAATGGTTTTTAACATCATACATAGTCTCTAAACATGTTAAAACTTGCATGCACATTCTCAAATCACCAACATAGAGAAATAAGAACCAAGAACATTTCATTCAAAAATTCATTTTCTCAACCTCAAGTTAATGGAGTTAAATGGATACAACTAAGTTCAAAATCCATAATTATGCATGTATAAGCTCTTTAACACATCGTTTCTCAACTCATAATCCAATTCAGCATTTTAAACCATTGAACAACTTCACAAGACCCATTTTCTACCATGTTCTATATGCAGCATGCATCATCAACAAGATGTAGAAAATAAAGAAGAGTTGAGCATATATAAACACCCCTTCATCAACTTGTGTGGATAATGCTCAAGCTTTGGTCTTCCTTTACTCTTCCTTCTTTTTTTCATCTTCCTCCTCCTTCTTGCTTTTCTTTTTCTCTTCCTTTCTACTGGTTCAACCGAGAGAGTGTGAGAAAAGAGAGGGAAATTAGAAGTCAAAGAAACAGAATATAAGGGCGGTGGAGGGATAAGGATGGCTTGAAGATTGACTTGAAAATGTGACATCCCAAAATTTCGTTTCCTCAGTTATATGTGATTTTTATGAGTTTTGTGATTTTTGGAAATTGTTTGCTTTATTTTGGTTATTTTATTATTATTATTGAGTTGTATGTGTGTTTTTAGCAGGAAAGGAAAAATAAAAAAATTTTGGGGCTAGAAAATTTTGGACTGTTAATGCGGGACTCGAGGAACTTACTAAACCCGAAACCGAAAATAATTTTCAAAATTTTTCTTTTTCTGAGATTTTATTCATAAATAAAATTTAGGTATGTTCTATTATCCATTGGATAATAAATACTAGTTTTCCTAGTAGTAGCCTTTATCCATTGGATAATAGCTTCCGGTAAATATCTAGTGGGAAGGTTCTAGACATGAACCTAGTCACTAGCCTCTTTGTGACTCAACTTGCTTGTTGGACCAATGAGAAGGAAAGTTAAGTTTTGTGTATATGACTCATCTTTGAGAACCAATGGAGAGCAAGCTTACAAGCTAAGCATTGTGGTGGTCAAAGATGGTGGCCATGACTCACTAGGTGACTAGCCATGTGACTCATTACATGACTCAAGTTGTGGTGACTCACCTCCAAGGGGAAGCTCACGACCAAGGTATGTTGGAGGGGCCTAGGAAGTTTGTCTTTCACTTATTCATTTCAATCATCATCTTCCTATCAAAGAAAACACAAAACTCTCTCACCTTTCTCTCTTGTGAAGCCCACGGCCAAGCACTATTGATACACCTTCCAATCTTGCATAATTTCAACCAACCTCACTTCTTGAATCTAAACACCATTCTAAGATACTTTTGTATTGAGACCATCTTCTAATTCATTCATCTTCAAGCTTTTTCTTCAAACTCAAGTTTAAGGGTTTTTAGGTGAAGTTCTTGAACCTTCACTTCTTATTTTATTTCAAAGTTCTAGACCATAATCTTGATCCATGGTCATCTTATCTCAAGCCTTAGATGCTAATATTTGTGTATGCTTGTTTTGTTTTAAGGAACATCTTGGTGGTGGAAGTTTACTACAAGAAGACATACAAGAGGTTTTGAGCATCATCTAAGGTAAGAGGGAGATTATCCTCATCAACCAATCATGGTGGTGAGGAACAAAATTTGTGTTGTATGTGATAAATCCATGTGAGGATTTATTCACTTGTTTGTATAAATTTAGTACTTTGTATTTATTTGTTTTATATGATTTTATTGCTTTGATAGTATGCATGATATTTGCTATGATAGAAATGGTGTTGTATGCTATGAATCATGTGGGAAGAATGAAAATTTTTGGTTTCAAGGACCATCATGGCTCACGGCCACTATGCATAAAGTAGGGTATTCAAAGCCAAAATATTTTATTAATTATGAACTTAGATGATTAGGTGACAATGATTTGAATTAAGGAATTTCAAGATGGAAAAGGAAAATGAGCAAGATTTTATAATTTGAAAGGAATGGATTTTTTATCATGAAATAGAAGATGAGTTAAGGTTTTACAAGTTGAAAAAGGAAGTGAACAAAATTTTATTATGGGAAAGGAATTGATTTTTGGCTATGAGAAAAGAAATGAGTTTCAAAGATGATTTGAAGTTTTAAGTATTTCATTTAAAAGTGTTTTAGTGAAGGTAAATGGAAAAAGAAATGAATAAAGTTTTTATTATTAATCATTAAGAAATTTTTGGCAATAATGTTGTAAAATAAGGTTGAGAAGTAAATTAGAAATTTGAAGTATTTTATTCAAGAGGGTTTTTTTTTATAAAATAAATGGAGAACGTTTTAATAAATTAAAATAATGCAAGTTTTGGGAAAAACGTTAAAAAATATTTCCTTGAGGAGTTTTCACAAGAAAATATTAGAAATGAGGTTAAATTTTATATTAAATTTGGAAAGTTTCAAAGTTAAGTTTAGAAAGTCAATAAAAGCTTTCTGTGATTGAAAAGTGGTGGAAAAACCTTACACGTTTCAAAAATGATGATTTTTGAGTTACGCGATTGTGAAAACATTGGAAAATATTTACGCAATTGAGAAAATGTTAGAAAATTTTTACGCTATTTGAAAGCGTAACAAAAATGTTACGCGATTGTGAAAACGAGATAAAAGTGTTACGCAATTGAGAATACAACATTTTGCTGTCGGGTCGATGTACTGGACCCGGATATGTTAATATATATGGCTGTGACCCGTAGTGGCTTATTTTTATACATTGAGTCATTATGCATTGAAAATCGTACAGACGATGTCTGTTAAGGCTATTGTTGCCTAAGAGTTGAATTACACCTTAGTGCGAGTACGAATTGCATAGTGAAGATCTATGAATGATCTTGGGGACGTCGGGTAGGAATTCCACAAGTGGACAGTTGGAAGCACCACTGGGCCGTGGCAACCAATGCAAACGCAACGATGATCTCGACGAAAACACTATTCCTATTCACAATCTGGCATAGACTGTCTTGTATAAGTCATGATGTGCAAACTGAGAAAATTATAGCACTTGAATTGAGGCTGATGAGATACAGACATGTCTTCTGGATCATTCTCTTTGAAATTGTGTTAGCTCCATGGAGTAGGATTTGGTACATTATGCATATGCATAGTCAGTTGTTATATCATCGTGATATACATAATATCTGTTGAATATATCTGTTACTTGATACAATGAATATGCTTGTTATTTATGTAATTGTATGACATTATTGTCATTACTATTTCTATGCTGCCATACTGGCATGTGATATAGGGGATCTCACCTTTTTGTTGTATTATTCTGTTTTTATGTTTATGTTCTTTAAAGACCATGATGGTGGCGAAGCAGAGATCTTCCTGGTTTCATTAAGACATAGTGCTGTGAAGGTATCGTCGTATGGCATGTCCATCTAGATGCGGGCGCTTTGAGTTTAGTTAAGTCTATTACCGTGCTTTTGAGTAGGACCGTCATAGGGTTTGCTGTTTTTTTTTTTTAGTTTGTAAGTTTTATGTTTTGAATGTTGTTGTTGTTGGATACTATGTGGTGTATGTAATGTATATTAATCAGTTCAATATGTTTTTGTATTACCTATATCTATGGTAAATTTATGTTTAAACCCGTATTTTATAATATTAAATCTTTTATAACTAGTTTTAGTTTTCTTTTGTTGTTCGAAATGTGACTTCCAAAGGAAGGTGTTACAGAAAAAGTTATATATCTTAGGGACACTTTAATCTTCTCTTACCAAGATCTATTTCCATCATAGGTGTTATAGAAAATTCTATAATTCATCTCATTCCTAGTTTCATCATTCCATAATTTTTTATACACCAAGAACTATCATTCAAGCCTTATTACTCTCCTTTAAGTTAAATTAAACCTAAGGAAATAAGCCAATAAGCTTACATGTATCTGCCTTAACATGTACTCATTACTAAAAAATTCTTCATTCTTTACTTGATATCTTCACAAATTCTCATAAATTTTCAAGATATCTGCCTACTTAATCTGGTTCGTAAACACTCACTCGGTGTTATTAAAAATACCAAACTAATTTAGTTAATTCTCCAAAATTAACTACAACTATTTTCAACCTTATGTGGCCTAGAAATAAATTCTCCTTATTTATTTCCCTCATCTAAACAGTTTATGCCAACTTCTAAGCTAGTGTTATAACAACATATGCAAACTAACTCAGAAAGTCACCAGAAGTGACAAGTAACTCATACATGTGTTACTAAACTTCTATAACATTAAATAAGACTAATAGGTTGGGGAGGATGTTACATTTCTCCATTCCTTTTTTAAAATTTTGTCCCCAAAATTGTTTACCTCATATAAACAACTTTGGATAGTCCTGTCTCTTGTGGGACTCTAGCTCCCAAGTAGCCTCTTCAGTGCCAGTTAGCATTTAGGTACATAGACGTAAAAGAAACAACTTTAGAAGGCATATCAGACATGAAAACTAAGGTTGTATCTAAACAATATAACACAACATGGTTAGAAGACAACCAATCTAATTTATGAAGACAATCCTATCATCTACTTTTACATAGCAGTCATGGCAAACATTGGAGGTTGTCATTGTCTTTCCTATAGGCATAGATATAGACAAGTCATAAGTAAGCTTAGTCATAGGTAAATCTAGCATCCTCACTCAATTATAGGAAACAAAGGAGTGTGATGCTCTTGAATCATACATTAAGAAATGATTGTTGATTATGCATTTATCTTGAATAAGGTCGGGAGATTGAGCCACCTTCTTTTATGCTTAGAGTATACATCATTCCTTTAGCTTGAAGTCTAAGGTTGGGCATAGCTTCCTGCCTTTATGGACACTCCCTAGCAAAGTGCCCCGGTTGGCTACATACAAAACACACCAAATAAGGCTTGTCGTTATGTTGCCTTCCACATTTAGGGCATTTAGGCCCCATGGTTTCCATCTGAACTTGCTCGCCTTTATCTTGAGGATCGTTAGGTCTAGAAAAACTCTTCTTATACCTATCATCCACTCTTTTTTGCTTTTGATGGCCTTGTATTCCTTGCTCCACTTGAGGATTGCTATCATGACCCTCTACAATCTACATTTATTTACTAAGGTCAGAAAGTCTCGAATCTCAAAAGGTCTAATGGCCCTCTTAATGTCATCTCTCAACCCCTTTTCAAATTTAACACATTTTCATTCCTCCTCCAGGTTGAACTTAAGATAAGAGGAGAACTTAGATAGTTCTTCAAACTTGGCCATATATTAGCAAATTGACATGTCACCTTGTTCAAGTCTCAAGAACTTCATCCCCTTGGCATTCTATAGGTTCTTAGGGAAGTATTTATCTAGAAAAGAATTCCTGAACACCCCCAAGTAATCTGAGTGCCAGATGCCTCAAATAGCCTCTTGGCATTCATCCACCAATCTTCTGCCTCCCACTCTAACATATAAGAAGTAAACAAAACCTTCTAATCATCTGAACATATCATAACTATAAAGATTTTCTCCATCTCCTTTAACCACCCCGCTACTCTAATCGGCTTGTACTCTCCCTTAAAAGATGAAGGGTTGGCCTTCCTAAATCCTGAAAGATCTAAGAATTTTTGGTTCCTAACCACTGGTACTTCTTACACTAATTGTACTAACTGTGCGAGAGGTGTTGGCTGCTAAGGTGGATTTGCTTCCATCCTCTTAAGCATCCTAGTAGTAACAGCAGTCTGCTCCCTCATAGTAGCTGTCATCACCATAAACGCTCCAGTCATATCGGCTAGACCCTCATTAGAAGAATTCATGTTTCCTCTAGTTTGCCTTGGTGAAGCCATAGTTTCTTGCACATATAGAACAATACATATTGAGTTGATCAGTCCCAATATCATATAACAGTGCGACAATAACCATTAACATCCATACCTAAGGTAGTCATGCAATTCTATCCATATATCTCACATTGAGATAAGAAAATGCACAACATAAAAGAGGAACATCTACACATGCTAAAAGCATAGTTAGTCTATGTCCTGGTTCAACAGGATGAACTGCTTTGATACCATAATATAATGCCCCAATACTAATACTATAGTATACCCGTAATATACATGAGTAAATAGAATTAGGCATGTCACTTCTAACTTAAAAACAACATTATAGATTCACAATAACCATACATGTTATTATAAAGAGTCATAAGGGAAAGAAAAGTATATCTACATAAACTTTATACATCATAATGTACAAACTGAGCTTCAAAAGGCATAAGTACAATACAAAAAAACTACGACAACCCAATGCGTATTGTAATACCCTCCATAGGACATCACATTTTTAAATAAAAACTTTAAACCTGAAAATCATTTTATAAAAGCCTTGAGTTTTAAAATATGAATTTTTAAAATTTCGTTTCACAAAAACATAAACTTACCGAAGCATGAGTAATACAGAAAATAAACTAAATAGATTTTTACACAACTTTATTTATGCCACTTAATATCTAATAAAGAAATAAAACATATAGCTTATAGACTCAGAGAAACAGTAGCAAACCCAATGACGGGTACTACTAATAGCACGGTAACAACACTAACGAGAAAAACCCAACATACATGCCTCGTTTCTCCATCAACTGCATCTTGTTGAAACTTAGAAGATCACTCCTCGACGTCGTCACCATCTTCAGAATTTTGCCTTCAATGGGTCTAAGAAGTGGCTCCACCTACTATACGAATTTAAATAAAACAAACACAACAAAACAATACAGTAAAGAGGTGAGATCCCCTTTCATCAATATCAGTACGGTAGCAAAGAAAGATACGAATGACAAAGTCATTCCATACCCACAGATATCACAAATATAGTCATGTTATCAATTTACAAATAATTCCAATAAACACATGTTATAATAAAATGAATAGCAATAACATTACCGTGATAGATGAAATAATGGATACAATTAAATCATATAGTCACAACATACATAATATTTCAACAATGAATATAAATGACCACATTAAAATGCAGACAAGATATGTCAATATACATAGACTCATTCCTACTCTATGGAGTTAAAAACACGGACATCAGAGAGAATGATCCGTAAAATGTATTAGTATCACGGCTGCCCAACCAAACTATTCCGCGGTCTCACGTTGCGTCTATAGCCCACAGTCACATGGCGTGGTGTAGCACACTGTCTAACGTCGTGTCACTACAGGCAATGTACTATTAGACTTTACAAGATCTCGATTAAGTATAGTGCGTGTCGAGTTCATTAGTGTGTTGCCAGTTACCACGGCCCAGAGGAGCGACTAACTGTCCACAAATGGAATAATCCGCACACTAATGCCTCTAAGTTCATTCAAATTGAACCACACTACGCTTATCACACCGACAACACGATGTTATTTATCTCGTCAATCAAATCATCAATTATCAACCAAATTGGCACAAATGCATGATAAAAATTATCAGAATACCCTCAACAGTATTAGATATCCGTATTTACGGCAATGCCCTCAATGGCTTGCCCTCAATGGCAAAAATCTCAAATATGCCCTCAATGGTAAAAATCTCAAATATACACTACGTCCCACTTGACAGTATCTGTATCTCAACATGTCCGGGTCCACCACTTTGGCCCGACAGTAAAAATTCGTTGTTCCAATTAATCGTGTAGAAATTTTATCGCATTTTCATAATTCCATCGTTTTTACAAATATTTTTAAATCGCGTAAATATATTTTGTTATTTTTGAAATCGCGTAGAGTTTTCAAACGTTTTCTCAATCACGTAAGATTTTTAAATCATTTTCTTGTCCGAATTCCTTAAAAATCACTATTTAAATAAACAAAAAATAATATTTAATACATTTGAACTACGTAGAATATTTTTCATACCGTATACATTATATTGGATATCTTTTCTATCTTATTTGTTTATTTTTAACAAAAACTAACAGTATTTTTGTTTAGAAAATCTATAATAATGGTTTTCTAGGTTTTCTGTTAAAAATTCTTTTGTTTATATTACAACCATTTAATTACACTTTTGAAAACTACTAACGTGTTTCAAAACACAAAGTGAGCTCTATGTTAGCATTTTTCAAATGTTCACTGTATTTCGTATTTATAGTAAAATCCTCTAACTTTAATTTCTAAAGCTAAGTTCTTCCATTTTATTTCCCAAAGATTTATTGAAATCAAATTCTTTTGTAATTAACTACTTGATCTACCTTGGAAAATAATTTTAGAAATTAAATATATATTATATGACATATTGGTTGAATTCCCCAAAATCCTTGCATTTGATCTTTGGATCATTTTCCATCTTCTAAATCAATGTCAAATTCATTGTATTACCTAATTTCATTAAATCATTGTTTTAGAAAATGGTTGAGAACATTTTGGTCCTCTTTTTCTTATTGAAGCCGTGAGCCCCTTTGGTGTTCTTTGGAACACTCATGCAAATCCTTATATGTTATTTACATGTTACAATAATTATCATGCATCTATGTACACATCATATATTAAAGCAATCATAAAACACATACAAAATATTAAAGCAATCATAAAACACATACTATATATTCTAAAACTATAGACATGCTTGCACACAAAATCAAACACAATTAGGAAAAACAATAAACAACCAAGTGAATGAATTCTTATGGATTCTTCACTACAAACACATTCATTCCTCACCACCAACACATGGCTGATGAGGGTAATCTCCCTCTTCCCTCTTGAAGAAACCTCTAAAGCTCCTCGTATGCCTCCTTCAAGTAAACTTTCTCCACCAAGAGTTTCTTGAAAATCAAAGAAAACATGCAATATTAATACCTAAGGCTCTAAACTAAAATAATCATAGATTAAAATCATGATTAGAACTTTGAAATGGATAGAAACATGAAGATTAAAGAACCCTAGCTTCAAGGCTTCAAACTTGAGTTTTGAAGAACAAGATAGAAAATGGATAATTCAAGCTTAGGTTTCAACTACAAAGTATCTTGAGATGAAGTAAGGAAGCAAGATATAAGGTAGTTTAGAATTATAGAAGAGTGAATGATGGGTTGGAGGTGGAGGCCGTGAGGTTGAAGGAGAAAAGGAGAAAGAAAATTTGAGAGCTTTTCTTAAGAGACAGGAATAATGAATAAAAATTGAGATGGCTAATTGTAAAACACTTTCCTTCACCGAATATGCATAGCTATGGAAACCAAATGGAGAGCCACCAAAGTTAACTAGCTTTATGAAATTGAAATTAATTTTATTTCCTTTTTGTAATGCATGGCCGTAAATCACTTTGAGAATAAGAATGAATTGAAGTGTTGAAATTGCCTTCCTAAAGCATGCATTGCCGTAAATGCACATGAAGAGAAGCCACCAAAATTGACTTTGTCTTACTTGATTAATTGATGAAAGATGGTAAGAATTGAATTGTAATATTTGTTTCACAAAAGGTTGCTTTGTCGTGGAATGCAACAAAGAAAAGAAATCAATATTGACTAGTCTTCATTTTGTTCACTTTAGGCTTCCTACGTGAATTTCACAAAGTGAATTGGCTATTAGAGCAATTGCTCTCCTCCTTCACCGTAGAACCAACAAATTTCAAGAAGTCCAAATTTGTTTAATAACTTGTTTCCTATTGGTCCTTAAAGAGTCAAGCCATTATTCTTGACCAATTTTTATTGGTTGAATATTTACTAACTTGATTCCTATTGGTTGCTATTTTTGTTGACCAATTTCTATTAGTGCACACTGTATATTTTCTAGTATACTTTAACCAATGAACAATAATTACTGTTTATAAAGTCAATATCTATTGTCCAATGAGTAATAAAATATACATAGATTTTTCTCTTACTTTAGTTGGGTAGCAAGTATTGTTGATCATTTTCTACTGATTGCCCTTGATGAGTCACAGAGCGAGTCATCAAAGAGAAGTTTCTAGAACATGTGACTCACTACGATGAGTCAGCATGATGAGTCAGCGTAGATATTTCCTAGAATAGGTGAGTCAGCATGGCGAGTCAGCGTGCTGAGTTACTAATGGTGAGTCATGATGCTGAGTCAGCATGGTGAGTCGTCAGAGAAGCTTCTGGAACAGGTGACTCACTACGGTGAGTCACAGGGCGAGTCACCGCTTTTGGAATCTTCTAGAATCTACTGAGTCACAGGTGCTGAGGTGTCATGCCACGTGTTGAGCTTCCATTGGTCCTTAGCGATGAGTCACAGCCACCAATATTGACCAGCTCCTCATTGGTCCACGTGTAAAGCATTCAATGACTAGGCGCACTGATGATGCGTCTTCTAGAACAGTCTGGAACATGTGAGTCACTAGGCTAGTCACCTAGGTGAGTCACCAACAATGAGTCATCATCTAGGACATTCTAGAGTGAGTGACTAGGCTTACGTCTAGTACAACATCATTGCTTTTTGGGAGGTCATTTTCCTTTTCTACTTGGTAGTGTAAGGAGGTCATTTTCCCTCTCTACTTGGAACCAGGTTCTTGGGAATATGTACGTTTCATGACAGTGCACAAACATTATCATAACACTTTTCACAAGTGACATCAAAGTACAACATCATTGCTTCACAATGACCTAAATCAATACCTTTCTCAAATTCAAAACAATTGGATGCAAAAGGCTCTAAACTTTCACACATATGCTAAGGGAATATTGCTATAATAAAAATACCCCTAATAGTGTCTTAACTCACACTATATAGCATACATATGTGATCCTATCAAGCAGGGAACTCTGTTTTCTCAACATGGGAAACAGTGGACATTTTGTCCTTAGGCGATCAATCGCCTAAATTTCCACTGATTAATCGCTTAGCTCCAATTTTTATGGGCTTGGGCAATTAAGAGCCCACTTTCTAGGCGATTAAACGCCCAGCCATGTTTTCTTTTTAGTCTTGGGTGATTAAGTGCCCAACTTCTAGGCGATTAAGCGTCCAACACAAGATTTACCAAATTCAATTTCTTTGAGTTAGCAACTAGTTCTTGACCTCCATAATCAAGTTCAAAATGGTTTTCAATAATATACATAGTCTCTAAACATGTTAAAACTCATATGCACATTCTCAAGTCATTAACATAGTGAAACAAGAACCAAGAACATCTCATCCAAAACCCCATTTTCTCAACCTCAAGTTAATGGAGTTAAATGGATGCAACGAACTTCAAAATCCATAACTATGCATGTATAAGCTCTTTAACACACCATTTTTCAAGTCATAATCCAATTCACGATTTTAAACCATTGGAAAACTTCACAAGACCCATTTTGTACCATGTTCTATATGAACCATGAATCATCAACTAGATGTAGAAAACATAAAAAAGTTGAGCATATACAAACACCTCTACCTTAACTTGTGTGTATGATGCTCAAGCTTTAGTCTTCCTTTACTCTTTCTTCACTTTTTCCTCTTCCTCCTCCTTCTTTCTTTTCTATTCTTTCTTTTCCTTTTCTCCTCCTTTCTGTTGGTTCAACCGTGAGAGTGTGAGAAAAGAGAGGAAAAAGTCAAAGAAATAGAAGATAAGGGTAGTGGAAGGATAAGGATGGTTTGAAGATTGAATTGGAAAAAATATATCTCTTAGGGACACTTTAATTTTCCCTTAACAAGATTTCTTTCCATCATAGGTGTTATAGAAATGTTTAGGATTCATCTCATTCCTAGTTTCATCATTCCATAATTTTTCATACACCAAAAACTAATACTCAAGTCCTATTACTCTCCTTTAAGTTAAATTAAACATAAGGAAATAAGTCAATATGAGTATAGGTATTTGTTTTAACATGTACTCATTACTAGAAAATTCTCCATTCTTTACTTAATATCTTCACAAATTCTCATAATTTTTCAAGATATCTGCCTATTTAATATGATTCTTAAACACTCACTAAGTATTATTAAAAATATCAAACTAACTCAGTTAATTCTCCAAAATTAACTACAACTAATTTAAACCTTATGTGACCTAAAAATAAATTCTCCTTATTTATTTCCCTCATCTAAGGAGTTTACGCTAACTTTTGAGCTATTATAATTTATTTTTCACATTCAGTGTTATAGCAACTTATGCAAACTAATTCAGAAAGTCACCAGAATTAACAAGTAACTCATACATGTGTTACTGAACTTTCATAACCATAAATACGACTAATAGGTTAGGGAGGATGTTACAACGAGTATCTACAAGTATCACGTATATTTAATAAAAAAATAATATTAAAAATCACAAAATAAATGAAATAAACTTTAATGTCACATATCTCAACTTTGTTTAAAACTTATAGTACATATTAAATTTATAGAAGATCACAAATAACAAATAAACTTCAATTATATTTTTGTAATATTCAATTCACATAAATTATTACATAAATGGTACACATTTTTCAACCATTTTTTATTATTATGGGTTTATTCACTAAAAATCCCATTATAAAATAATAAAAAATATAAATTTTTATCTCGTCTTAGAGTGAAATAGAAATAATCATAATATATGTAGAATATTAAATTAGAAAATATATTTCATGGCTACAATCCCCATTCGTATCTCTATTTATTAAATAGGTACCCATTTCCACCTCATTAGGGTAATCCTCACAGATCCCATAAGCACTGAGATTTTTGTGAATAATGATACTCACACATATACATATCACATATACATAATTTTTACCATTTAATTAGGTAATCTTCATTTTTTTACATATTTATACTCTAATTCCATCACTTAATGTGATATGATCTTAATCCTGTGTACCAAGCATTATTGGATTTTTGTCGTTCCTAATTATTAATTAGCAAGTAGATCCCTTGTATGTCCATAACAAGACAAATGTATTCCTACTAGGTGCTAGCAAATAAATTTCTTAGTCGAAGCAACTTCGACTAACATGCTAATCATTTGATTCTCAACGTTACAAGCGATTGATTGTCGAGGAAAGAATATTATCTCCGACTAAGAGTTCCCAAGAGTACTAAAGAAAACTCTTGGATGGATAGATAAGCAGAAAAATTCATTCTCAACCTCTCGGCTAAAGCAAATAGCAAGATTAGGAAGAATGTAAAACAAAATGCTAAACAATAAGTTGAAACTATAAAGAAAGTAATAAAACACTTGCTCAAACACGAGAATGAGAGAAGTTAAACTGTATTGATTGAATGATTATGTGTTGATGATGTCATGCCTTTACAATTGCAACTCTCCACTACTTATAGATCAAAATTTAGCCATTACTGGCCTAAGTACCCCATCTACCACATTTCTACCCATAAACTTATATTTTCACAAGTGATTAATAACATACATATCCACTAACGTTCTCTCGACTGACTTGATGTCTAACTTTAATGAATGATTCAGCCAAGAATATTCTCACTACCCTATATTTTCGAAATTTGATGATAAATTAATTTATCCTCATCTAGTTGTCAACATTCACTTGTTTCAACAAATTCCTAGATTTTAGTGCAATGGTTGACAGTTATTTCCATCTTCAAAGGTTTGTTTCATCCTTCAGTGAGTCAATCTTATCAAATCTCTTTCTGGTCCAATAGACCTAACCCTACATTTACTGATCTAAAGAATATGCTAGTGTCTAATTTTAGTTGAATCTTTAATAACTGCCAAGCTTACCAAATTTAAATCAATTTATAACCAAATTACCATAACTACTTGCAGCATAAGGTAATATTGGGTCGAGCCCATAGATCACTCTAATTATGATGTCAGATTAAGAGGTTAATAAACAAGGGGGAAAGAGTTTGTGAAATTAAACGACAAAAACAGAAAGCAATTAAAGAAGAAAAAACATAATTAAAAAGCAACCAATCCAAGAGAATTAACCAATCTTGATTTTAATTCATCCTTGATCTTTATAGATTCATTCAATTATCAATTGAATCTTTAGTCTTAGATCACATCAAGACGCCTCAAAATAATCCATGGATCTTCCACTAGATACGCATCCATAATTCAATTAATTAAGATTAGACAAATTAAGCATTCATCTAAAACCCAAATCAACTTAAAAACTAAGATCCAACCAAGCTAAACATTTCATCAAATACCTTTGATGCATTGTTTAACCTCTGAATTCATCTCTTGGCACATGGTAATTACATAATTAACATATGCAAATCCCAATCAAATTAAGCATTAAATCAGAATTTAAACAAGAGAAGAAGAAGAAGAAGAAGAAGAAGAAGAAGAAGAAGAAGAAGAAGAAGAAGAAGAAGAAGAAGAAGAAGAAGAAGAAGAAGAAGAAGAGAAACTTGATTAATAATTGAATGTAGAACAATTAAAATAGAATTTCAAGATTAAGCATCAAGAATGTCAACCCCTTGGATTGGTTAAAGGTTCTACCCCTCCATGAATAGGAGGCAAGAGCTCAGAAAAAGAAAAAAAAACTAGAGAGAAGGGAGAGAAGAAAGATCTAGAGAGAAGATGAAAAGTGTAGAATGAATAGGTGCTCTTGGATTTCTACTCTCACCCTCTATAACTAACCCCTAATTTGGCCTTACATCATTAGAAACTTGATGGGTACAAAGTTGGGTCATTTATGAGAAATTGGGCCCAAACCCCATGTTACTTGGAGGTCTACAACTCAAGTTATGGACAAATCATTCTCAAAAGGCTTCTGATTCTGTTAGTTGACTTCAGGGGATGAAAACTCTATTGAAACGCCGTAGTTTGGAAAAGTGGTCTTCATATGAATTTAAGATATATGTCTTAGCTTTCAAATGCCACTAGTTTTAGGCCCATATCAAATCTACAACCCAAGTTATGCCCTGATTAGTGCACACTGCTCGGGTTTCAGTGACAAAACTCATGTTCTAACTTCCAGGCCCAATTAGCTCCACTAGATGTTCGATTTAGCCTTGGAACTCTCATAAAAGTTGTAGAACTCTCTCTCATCTTTCCTACAAGGTAAGATACATAATTTTTAAACATCTAGAACTCAAGATAAGGCCAAAATACAGAAATAGTGTAAAATCTTAATAATGTTGGAAAAGATCAATTAAGCCTAATTTGAGCTCAAACTTACAAAATATGACCAAGCTCAATCAATTAAGTACATAAAAAGTGTAAATGACTAAAAATGAGGGTTTATTAATGTATAAAATATGTGATTATCAAATTCTCTCATACTTAGCTTTTTATACTCCTGGACAATTCACATAAGATCAAAACTAGGGAACAAGGGAAAACAATACAAACTCAAAAGCTAAAAACTCTAAAAGACTCATTTTCCAATGATATTCAAATATGCAAAAGTTTACAAGCAAAAAGAGCAACCAAAGTTTCAAGTGATCAAAATATTCATGAGGTAACATTTCTTCACATCTCAAACTAACAAACTGTTGGGAATTGCGGATCAAAATATCTCGCAGCGGAATAATAGAACTCCCTCACAGGATCCATGCGAAAAGTCCATAATCCGAGTTTTAAAAGTTTACCTCTTGAAGCGTGATAAACACAAGTGAGGTGAATCACCAACACCGTAATAGCGACGATGTTTCTGTGGTATCTAAACGAACAGACTTGAAAAAGGGAGTCACGCCTCTGTTTCGCAGTGCTAGTTGCGAATAGAAGAGAAGAACTTTTCACTGTCTCTCACTCACTTTCTTAGGTGCGGCTAGGGTTGTGATGTAACGTGCGTAGCAGCCCCCTTAGTAGTACTATTTATAATAGTGGCTACCTTAAGTGAGTGTGAGCAGTAGCAAGGTAAACTGTGCAACCCTAAACCCATCTGTCATGAGTTAGGCCCACAATTGAATCTAAGTCCAACTTAGATCCTTATTGCTCCAATTTAGTCTGCTCTAAGTGTGCGACCCTGCAGGTTCTCATAACGTTAGTAGTAATATTAAAATCTCATTTTAATATTACAAATAGTGAGTGGTATCTAGCAACACATCACTCCTACCCAAGTAATGAGAATGTCAGTGATTTGACATAACCTATCCGTGACCAATGTTTCCGTGTAGTTTAGTCCCTTTGTCCAGATATCTAGATTGAACACAAGGCATGGAGCGTGTTACCCTTGTTTAGTTCAATCTTCAGTTTCCTGATTCCTGAGTAGACATGGTAATAACAAATGAGATCAATATTTCATATTGACTCATTAGAGCATGGACATGCATTTCGTAGTCTCACTCAATCAGGGGCCCCGAAGATATCACTCCTGTTATGTAGGAGGGACAAATCCCATCTAGGTCACTCACATCCCTCCACATGTATCGCACTATGTCTAATAACCAGCTTTATCATTATCGTGTTACAAATGAAATTTGATGGCATTAAAACACACAACTCCTCATGTAGGAATCGTAGTGATTTCAGGTCAAAGGACCACATACACCATTATCACTATAAGAATCACTTATGACACTCACGTAACGATCTGCGTAGCGTTCTCATGGCGGGTCTGTCCAATACATCATTACTCTAATATGTATCCATGTGTAAACTTGATATCTCATATCCATGACCCGTGAGATGTGATCATCAGTCTACGCACATACTAGTCTCAATGCATTATTGTTGTCCTAATTAACAATAATACTTGACTAGGGACATTTAAGAATAGTATTTTATCCAATAGGATCTCACGATCAAGTCATCCACTTGATGTCCTATGGTATCACACTTACTATTCTAAGGACTTTATTATGTCTACTAAAAAAGAACACAATAAATGAAATGCCTCATATATCAAAAATAACATAATACAATGTATGTAAATACAGACAAAATGTATTGACCACTAGGGCATGCACCAACACAAACAAGGTATCTTCAATTTGAAAAACACAAATCAAGAATGATAGATCCTCACAAGATACACTCTTAATCCCTCAAGTGTTTAAATGGTAGGTATTTCACTCAATTCAACTCATGAACAATTGCACTACCATAAACTTGTTTATCTTTTACTTCTCCACTACTCAAAACTTATGCACACATAAATCAAGAAGACTTTATTCAAGGTTGTAATGGGGCCAAGGGAAGGGAAGGAAATAATATGGATATGACAAGCTAAGTATCCAAGAGAATAAAAGAGCATTGGGGAGGAACTCAATTGACAAGTGACAAGCATGAAACCCAATTTGATGATATTTCTTTGTTAGATATGCAGAGAGATTGACTTGCTTTGTTGCATGATATAATCTCATAGGTTTAAGCTGTATTTTTTTAGATGATTACTTATCCTTCTTCTTTGTACTTTTTTCTCTCTTCTAATAAAATTTCTTTTTCTATAAAAAAAAGTGTATAATTAAATTGAGAAGACTATATATGAATCTGCTTGGGTTGCCACCAATCATTTGGACACGGTCAAAGACCTTGTGAAGTATATTGAATTTATGTACGGTAGCAAGAAGGACTTGAATACTACAAGGAAATTGTTAAGAGAAAAAAGAGGTGGAGAATGAGAAAAACATGAGAGGTAAAACAAAAAAAGAGAGTAGCTAACTTATTATGATTAGTCACCCTAACACTATATTTATATTAAACTATTAGAGTTATTGATATACAAAAACAAGGCCCAACCAAATAAATCAAACCTAATTATATTTCACTAACATTCCCCCTCAAGTTAGAGCATAGATATTGATCATGCTCAACTTGTTACAAATATAGTCAACTCTACTTCTATTGAATGCTTTGGTAAAGATATCTACATGTTGTTCTCATGTCTGTATATGTCCAGTAACAAGAAGACCCTATTGAACCATTTCTCGCACAAAGTGATAGTCACCTTCAATGTGCTTTGTTCGTTCATGAAAAATGGGATTAGAGGCAATATGAATAGCATCTTGATTGTCAGACCACAACTTCATAGGCATTGCATTCTTAACTCAATCTCTTTAAGAAGATGATGAATCCGCACCAATTCACAAGTAGCTTGAGCCATGGCCATATATTCTGACTCGGCACTAGAATGAGCAATAACATTTTGTTTCTTACTCCTTCGAGAAACAAGGTTACCTTCAACAAGAACACAATAACCTGAAGTAGATCTCTGATCTATGGGAGAACTAGCCCAATCAGCATCGGAGAACCCCTATATCATATTATGTCCATGATCTCTATACATGACACTAAAACTTGGAGCCCCTTTTAGATACCTTAATATATGAAGAACAACCTCCCAATGAGTGGTTCGGGGAAATGACATGTGTAACACCCCTTTGGGGATGCCACACATATAAGAAAAAATAAAATAAATAAATAAAATCTACCCAAGTTATAAATTCATTATATAATAAGATGGGTCGTAAAGTAATTACGATAAATAGATTATTAAAAATAAAATATTGCGGAAAACATAAAATAAACAAAAAACAACACTTGCTCATAATATACATATGTTCTAAGTTATAAGTTATACAAATAATTTACAACTATAATTACAAATATTTATACGAGACATAGTAAATAAAAACAAGTAAAAGAGTCAATATATACATCCATACGTGAGACGCGCCCAAAAAAAACATCAAACATATTTACTCCTCCGAAGGATCACTCTCAACATGAAAATGATCATCGGAGACAAATATCTGGATGTCTCGACTCTCGGCGATAATGAGATCGCGCCGTCGATACGACTGTCATCTCACTAGGCTCAGTGGATATCCCACCCCAATGACGCCTAATGGATAAGGGTAACTCTAAGTGTAGAAACACTGTCGTAGTCATGATCGGCTCTCCATCAAACCTATGGCGTAGGGTCACCGTCATCCGTCCCGCATACGTCACCGAGTCTCTATCTCCTCTCATGTGCCACGATAGCGATCCACCATGAAACTCCAGAGTCACGAACCCCAAAAATTCGGGCACCGCCATACCAAAACTAATCAATCCAATGGGTATGGATGATCAGATGGTTCTTGATCGTCAAACTGGTCGTCGACTAGCTGATCTTCCTCCTCCTCGGGGTACAGAAGCTCAAGAGGCTGTTCCTCTTCTTTGAACTCTTTACCATATAAACAGGTATATACAGAAAACACATACAATAAAGAGGTAAGACAATCTAAAATCCCCACAAACATGGCCAATAAGAAGACGACAAACCACAGATATACAGTTCATGCAATATGAAAAGCTATAACATTAATAAGTAACAGAGTAGTGTAAAGATTCAAAAAGATGTAAATATTCCAACAATACACCATTACAGATAAAATAAAATAAGAAACAAATGCTATAATACAACAATAGATAAAACAAATACAGTAAAAATATAAATCATAAATCAATATAATAAACAGATAAGACAAAATAAATAGATAAGACAAAATAATTAGATAAGACAAAATAAATAAATAGATCCCAATAAATAAATATAAACACACCCTACTCCATGGAGCTAAAAACACACAAAGATATCATAGAGAATGACTCGTAAAAATCTATTAGTACCACGGCTGCCCAACCAACTATTGCTTATTGTCACACGTTGCGTCTATAGCCCCACGACACAGGAATCCATCATCCAGGCGTGGTGTAGTTCACGGTCTCACGTTGTGGCACTACATGCAAATGTACTACTAGACTTTACAAATCTCGATTAAATATAGTGCGTGTCGAGTCCATTAGTGTGCTATCGGTTTACCACGGCCCAGCGGAGCTACCAACTGTCCATATATGGGATCCCGTACACTAACGTCTCCAAGTTCATTAGAACAATGAACCACACTACGTTTATCGCATCGACAACACGATGTGATTCGTCTCATCAACCAAAACCAAAAATTTGGCATAAACACAATACATAATTCCAAAAATATGAAATTATGAAAATGCCCTCAAGATAATAATATGCCCTCAATGGCAGAAAAATAGAAAGCCTGTACGGGTTCACATTTTCCCGACAGCGAAAAATCCTCAAAAGCCTGTACGGGTTCACATTTTCCCGACAGCGAAAAATAAATACAGTAACGGTCAATCGCGTAGAAATTTTATCGCGTTTTCACAATCTCGTCGTTTTTACAAACGTTTTGAAATCGCGTAAGTATATTTTTCTGTTTTCAAAATCGCGTAGGATTTTTAATACGTTTTTTTCAATCGCGTAAGATTTTTAAATCATTTTCTTGACCGAATTCCTTAAAAATTACTATTTAAATAAACAGAAATAATAAATAATACTTTTAAGCGACGTATAATATTTTCCATACCGTATACTGTCTTTTGGACATCTTTTCTATCTTATTTATCCATTTTTACTAAAAATTGACAGTATTTTGCTTAGAAAATTATATTAATGGTTTCCTAATTTTACCGTAAAAATTCTGTTTATTAAAATTGTAAAACCATATACTTAATCCTTTTGAAAACTACTAACATGCTTCAAAATACAGCATGAGCTATATGTTAGAAATTTTCGAAAGTTACTGTATTTCATTTCTAATAACAAAATCATTAGTTCTAAGTTCTCAAACTTATTTCTAATTGATTCTTTTCTTTAAAACTCATTTTAGAAAAATTCTTTTTAACACATATTGCATCCTTATACTTAGAAAAAGTTTGGATTTAATTTTAGAAACCATGGATACTTGGTTTGGCATCTTGGCCGAATTTCCTAAATATTTTGAAATTGATTTCTAAATTATTTCTAATCTTCTAACTATATGTCAAACTTATCATATTGTCTAAATTCATTTAACCATTGTTTTAGAAAATGGTTTTTGAAATCAACACATTCATTTTAGGCATGTTGGCCGAAAATACCAAATCTTACCATTTGATTTCTAAATTCATTTTCTTTGATCAAATCAACTTGAAATCTTCTTAATTCTCCTAGGTTAATTAAATTACCTTTTAAGAAAATTAAGAGAACATTTTGGTTCTCCATTTTTGTTAGTGGCCGTGAGCCATCATGTAGTGCTCTTTGGAACACACATGCATTTCCTTGACATGTTATTCACATCTTATACATTATCATGCAATTCTATACTTTATCATGCAATTCTAACACATGCAATATTATCAAAGCTTATAGACATGCAAATTAAAGCTAATAGACATGCAAAAATATTACAATCACCAAACAAAGAAAGCTACTAACAAACACATCACCACCGAATCCTTATGGATTCTACAAACACCACAAATTACTCCATCTTCTTACCACCACCAAGGGATGATAAGATTAGTCTTCCTCTTACCTTAAATGAAGACAAATGGATTTCTTTCACTCCTCCTAGGGTTCGGTTTTCTCCACCAAAGTACCTAGCAACTCAAACGAAAATCTACAAGTTACTAACCATGAAAAAGAACCTAAACCATGGATAAATCATGGCTTAGAACTTTGAAAAAGAAGAGAGAAAAGAAAAACAAGAGATTTCACCTCCTTGGTACAAACTTCCAAGTTAGTTTTCAAGCTTCAAATGTAAGAATTTGCAAGAACTCTCACCTAGAGATGTTCTTAGGATGATGTTTAGGTTTAGAAAAGTTGGTTAGAAGAAATTTTAGGTTATTGGATGGTATGGTTCTTGTCTTGGCCGAATGGTGAAGGAAAGAAACAAGAATGGTGGCTAGGGTTCTTGGATGAGAGAGAAGAGAGAAAAGCAAGAAAGATGAAGTGGTATTTTGGTCTCCTAACCCCACATGGCCGTAGCACTTCATGCATGCAAGGTGGCCAAATGGTTGGCTTCATCCAAGCCATGGATTGCATCAAAGGCTAGGATTAAAACTTGCTTAACAAGCTTGTCTCCTATTGGTTGATTATTGATGACTCACAAGCCTAATCACCTATTCATTAATTACCAAACTTAGTCACTAGTCGAGTCACTTGTTACGGAAAGTTCTCGCTAATGATGATTAATTAAGCTCTTGATCTAACCATTCTACTAATGATGGGTCCCGCAAAATATTTAGGGTCACTTTGTCATTTTATTATCTTGACTAATAAAATAATATTATAATATTATAAAATTATTTTATTTGTGATCAAATCCTAAAAATTAAAAGATTATTTTCTTGTCTCATTCGAGAATCGGGTTTAGTAAGATCTCCCAATTCTAAATAATAAAATAAGATTTCCCCCTACCGAAAAAATATTATTTTCCTGCCTCGAGCAAATCACACAAAAAGTCCATATAAAATCACAGACAGTAATATTGGACATTAAATCAAGTAGAAAACAATTAAAATAGCAAAAACAGCACGTTCGGGACGTAATGGTTATTTTCCCATTTTTTCCCACAACGTAGCTAATCATCCAAAAAGTTCAAATAAAATTACAGACAATATTAATTGTCTGTATATCTTCCAGAAAAATTAAAACAGTAGCTCGAAAAAACTTTTATTTTACCGTCTCGGAACAAATTACGTAAAAAGACCAAATAAAATTTGAGCCTGTATAAACGTATTTGTATTTCATGCAGAAATCGAGAAACAGTAAAATAGGGACACAACGGTCATTCACACAAAAGCTTGAAAAACAGCAAACAGTACATTCGGAATATTTTCTAAAAATTGGGGTGTTACAACTCTCCCCAACAAATAAAAATTTCGTCCTCGAAATTCGCTGTTCCTCAAAACAAATGAGGATACTGATCCTTCATTTGATCTTCCAGCTCCCAGGTAGCTTCACCCGTCACATCATTCCATATGACCTTCACTAGCTCGATCATTTTCCCTCGAAGCTGCTTTACCTTTCTGTCCTCAATTCTGACAGGTAAAGTTTCATAAGTCAAATTCTCCTTCAGCTGCACTTCATCTGGCTGTATAACATGTGTCGGATCTGGTATATACTTCCGTAACTGAGACACATGAAATACGTCATGCAGATTTGACAGAAACGGCGGCATAGCGATCTGATACGCTACAGGACCTATACGTCGGATATTCTGATACGGTCCAATGAACTTAGGAGTAAGTTTCTTAGACTTAATAACTCTTCCGACACCAGTCGTAGGAGTAACTCTTAGAAACACATGCTCACCCTCCTCAAATTCAAGAGGTCGTCTTCGTTTATCCGCATAACTTTTCTGTCTGCTTTGCGTCGTCTTCATCTTCTCTTGTATCATCTTTACCTTCTCCGTAGTTTGTTGTATAAGATCTGGTCCAACAGTCATACTTTCCCTATCTTGATACCAACACAACGGAGTTCGACATCGTCTTCCATACAATGCCTCATAAGGTGCCATCCCGATGCTTGAGTGAAAGCTATTGTTGTAGGTGAATTCTATCAAAGATAAAAATTCATCCCAACTTCCTCGTTGTTCTAAAACACAAGCACGCAAATGAGATCTTCCAAAGATTGTATAGTTCTTTCGTGTCGACCATCTATCTCTGCGGATGATACGCCTGAACTCGGTCGCCGCAACTTAGTTCCCATAGTTTCTTGCGAGACTTCGCCAAAACCTTGACGTAAACCTCGGATCTCGATCGAAACTATACATGTAGGTACACCATGTAATCCGACAATTTCACTGATGTACAATTGGGTTAATCTTTCCAATGAATATTTAATATTAATTGGTAAGAAATGAGCCGATTTCGTAAGCCTATCGACTATAACCCATATCGAATCATGACCTTTCCTCGTCTTTGGCAAACCAATAACGAAATCCATCGATATACTATCCCATTTCCATTCGGAATAGATAACGGTTGTAACATTCCAGTGGTCTTTGATGTTCCACTTTCGCCTTTTGACAGACTAGACAAGTTGACACGCACCTAATAACATCACTCTTCAATCCATGCCACCAGAATAACTTCTTCAAGTCTTGGTACATCTTTGTTATACCTGGATGCATACTCAATAGACTAGTATGGGCATGTTCCACAATATATCGCCTCAGTTCTCGGTCACGAGGAACACAGACTCTACCCCGAAACCTCAGAATTCCATCAGTTCCTTCTTTGAACTCTATTGTCTCGTCTTGCTTTATTTGTTCCCTTATTCCTTGCAAAAATTTATCGGCATTCTATTTTTCCCTTATGTCTTCCATCAGCTCGCTCAAGATAGTAACCATGTTAACACAGATCCTCCCCGGTTTTAACTCAACAAATGACCATTCATCTCTAAACTGTTCAATGAGCTCCTTTTCCTTGATCATCAGAGCAGAAGCACTGATAATCTTTCTACTTAAGGCATCAGCCACGACATTCGCCTTACCAGGGTGATACAACAGTTGAAAATCATAATCTTTCAGGAATTCTAACCATCTCCGCTGCCTCATGTTCAGCTCCTTCTGATCATACAAATACTTCAAGCTCTTGTGATCACTAAAAATGTTGAACGTTGCTCCATAGAGAAAATGTCTCCATATCTTTAGAGCAAAAACCACGGTGAGCCAATTCCAAATCGTGCGTTGGATAATTCCTCTCATGAACCTTCAATTGTCGAGAAGCATACGCCACAACGTTCCGATCTTGCATCAACACGCATCCTAACCCTTGATAAGAAGCGTCGCAATACACATCAAAAGATTTTGTCGAATCGGTAGGATCAACACGGTGCAATTGTTAATCTCTTCTTCAACTCTTGAAAACTGGCTTCACGTTCTTCCGTCCATTCAAAAGCTTGATTTTTCCTCGTAAGCTGTGTAAGTGGTCCAGCAATCTTGGAAAAACTCTCGATAAACCTCCGATAATAACCAGCAAGTCCAACAAAACTTCGAACTTCTGTTACCGTCTTAGGTCTTTCCTATTATAAAACAGTCTCCACTTTTGATGGGTCCACCGCAATACCTTCTTTAGAAATTACGTGACCAAGAAATTGGACTTCTTCCAACCAGAACTCACACTTAGCCAATTTCGCATACAATTTGCTTCTCCTCAAAATCCGAAGGACAATACCCAGATGTTCAGCATGCTCTTCCTTGGATTGAGAATAGATCAGAATGTCATCGATAAAAACAACAACAAATCTGTCTAAATAAGGACGAAAAATCCTGTTCATATAATCCATAAATATGGCAGGAGCATTCGTCACCCCGAATGGCATTAGTTGATACTCATAATGTCCATAACGAGTTCGAAAAGCAGTTTTCGGCACATCTTCCCCTTTTACACGAATCTGATGATAACCAGATCTCAGATCTATCTTGGAAAATATCACAGCTCCTTTCAACTGATCCATCAAGTCGTCAATTCTTGGAAGCGGATATTTATTCTTGATAGTCACCTTGTTCAGCTGACGATAATCCACACAAAGCCGAGACGTTCCGTCCTTCTTCTTGACCAAAAGCACTGGCGCACCCCATGGTGAAACACTAGGTCGCACAAACTCTTTCTCCAACAGCTCCACCAATTGCTTCTTCAGCTCCTCCAATTCCACTAGCGACATACGATACGGTGCAATTGAGATAGGACCTGTTCTTGGTACTAAATCAATTGAGAACTCGATCTCCCTCTCAGGCGGCAAACCAGGTACGTCATCAGGAAAAACATCAGGAAACTCGTTGACAACAGGAATAGTATTCACATCCTTCTCATTCTTAACTTCTAGAGAAGACAATACCATATATCCCTGCGCTCCACCTCTTAACAAAGACTTGACCTTAACAGCAGTTAAGAATCCAGACTCCTCTTCCTTAGGAAAAACTATGGTTTTACTTGCACAATCTATAAGGATATGGTTAGAACATAACCAGTCCATCCCTAAAATTACATCTATCTCAACAAGAGGCAAACAAATCAAGTTGACCATAAACAAACGGCCCTTCACAACAATAGGACAATCCAAACAGATCTTAGATGTAACAACAGGTTTAGCAGTTGGCGTAGATACACTCAATTTAACATTCAGAGAAGACACAGGCAACTTCAGTCTCTCCACACAATCATATGCAATAAAGGAGTGTGTAGCACCAGAATCATACAATACAGTCAGAAGATTACCTCCAATGTCTCCTTCTCCCTGAATAAGATCATCAGACTTAGAAACCTCAGATCCCATCATTGTATATACACGTCCTCCTGACCTTGGTTGAGTACTTCTAGATTTTTGATGATTAGCTCTAACATACCGAACAGCAGGTTTCTTCTCTGGTCGAGTACAATCTTTCGACATATGCCCAGGCTGTCCACAGTTAAAACAGACTGTCCCCTTGATTGTACAATCTGGAGATATATGGCCCTTCTTACCGCACTTAAAACACGTTGGCGTAAACACCACCTTCTGGCCAGTTCCACTACCACTTGCACCTCCACTAACCGATGGTCGTTGAGATTGAGTCCATGTTCGTCTGGAATATGGTTTACGCTGAAACCGATTCGTATTGCTACCTCCACCTCTCTGAAACCTTGTCGGCCCAAAGTTACGATTCCTCTGATCTCTAGATGGCTCCAACTCCTCAAGTCGAGCACATGCATCCACCAAAGCATGAAACTGAGTCATTCTCAAGGATACCATTCCTCGTTTCAGTTCCACCCTTAAACCTGATTCAAACTTCCTGCATCTCCACACATCATCTTGTCGTGTATCGAGCATAATCGAGAATTGAGACAAACTCTCAAATTTTGTGGCATACTCATTCACCGTCATATTTCCCTGTCGCAAACCAAGAAATTCCATTTCTTTGGCATGCCTAGCACTCGCAGGAAAATATTTATCCAGAAAAATATTGGAAAACACTTCCCATGTGATTTCAGTCCCCTCAGCTTGCAATACTCGGCGGGTTCCTCTCCACCAATGTTCTGCATCTCCTCTCAGCATGAAAACAGCATAAGTCACCTTCTTATCATCCACGCATCTCATTCCTTCAAAGATCCTCTCCAAATCTTGCATCCACTGACTTGCTTTCTCCGGATCCACCTCGCCTCTAAACTGTGGCGGATTGTGGCGCCTAAATTCAGCCAAATTTAGGGCATCAGCAGTAGCATCTTGCTGTTGAGCTGCTCTCAGATTTTGCTGAGTAATCACTTCAGCCATCCGCTGCATAGCCTCAGCAGCCGCAATCATAGGGTCCACATCCCGATTCACATTAGCACGTCCTCTACCTCGTCCAGACATCTTCAAACAGAACAAAACAAAATTAGATACATCCTTTTAGATACATCCAAAAGGATATAAATCACAGAGAAGCACACAGCACAAACAAAAACAGACCCAACCACAACCCCAAAAGACTCTAACTTGGGCTCTGATACCAACTAATGTAACACCCCTTTGGGGATGCCACACATATAAGGAAAAATAAAATAAATAAATAAAATCTACCCAAGTTATAAACCATTCATTATATAATAAGATGGGTCGTAAAGTAATTCCTGATAAACAGAAACAACACTGCTCATAATATACATATGTTCCAAGTTATAAGTTATACAAATAATTTACAACAATAATTACAAATATTTATACAGACATAGTAAATAAAAACAGTAAAAGAGTCAATATATACATCCATACGCAGACGCGCCCAAAAAAAACATCAAACATATTTACTCCTCTGAAGGATCACTCTCAACATGAAAATGATCATCAAGAGACAAATATCCTGGATGTCTCGACTCTCGGCGATAATGAGATCGCGCCGTCGATACGAGTGTCATCTCACTAGGCTCAGTAGATATCCCACCCCAATGACGCCTAATGGATAAGGGTAACTCTAAATGTAGAAACACTGTCGTAGTCATGATCGGCTCTCCATCAAACCTATGGCGTAGGGTCACCGTCATCCGTCCCACATACGTCACCGAGTCTCTATCTCCTCTCATGTGCCACGATAGCGATCCACCATGAAACTCCAGAGTCACGAACCCCAAAAATCCGGGCACCGCCATACCAAAACTAATCAATCCAATGGGTATGGATGATCAGATGGTTCTTGATCGTCAAACTGGTCGTCGACTAGCTGATCTTCTTCCTCCTCGGGGTACAGAACCTCAAGAGGTTGTTCCTCTTCTTTGAACTCTTTACCATATAAACAGGTATATACAGAAAACACATACAATAAAGAGGTAAGACAATCTAAAATCACCACAAACATGGCCAATAAGAAGACGACAAACCACAGATATACAGTTCATGCAATATGAAAAGCTATAACATTAATAAGTAACAGAGTAGTGTAAAGATTCAAAAAGATGTAAATATTCCAACAATACACCATTACAGATAAAATAAAATAAGAAACAAATGCTACAATACAACAATAGATAAAACAAATACAAGTAAACAAATAAATCAATATAATAAACAGATAAGACAAAATAAATAGATAAGACAAAAAAATTAGATAAGACAAAATAAATAAATAGATCCCAATAAATAAATATAAAACACACCCTACTCCATGGAGCTAAAAACACACAAAGATATCAGAGAGAATGACTCGTAAAAATCTATTAGTACCACGGCTGCCCAACCAACTATTGCGCTGTCACACGTTGCGTCTATAGCCCCACGACACAGGAATCCATCATCCAGGCGTGGTGTAGTTCACGGTTTCACGTTGTGGCACTACAGACAAATGTACTACTAGACTTTACAAATCTCGATTAAATATAGTGCGTGTCGAGTCCATTAGTGTGTTATCGGTTTACCACGGCCCAGCGGAGCTACCAACTGTCCATATATGGGATCCCGTACACTAACGTCTCCAAGTTCATTAGAACAATGAACCACACTACGTTTATCGCATCGACAACACGATGTGATTCGTCTCGTCAACCAAAACACCAAAAATTTGGCATAAACACAATACATAATTCCAAAAATATGAAATTATGAAAATGCCCTCAAGATAATAATATGCCCTCAATGGCAGAAAAATAGAAAGCCTGTACGGGTTCACATTTTCCCGACAGCGAAAAATCCTCAAAAGCCTGTACGGGTTCACATTTTCCCGACAGCGAAAAATAAATACAGTAACGGTCAATCGCGTAGAAATTTTATCGCGTTTTCACAATCTCGTCGTTTTTACAAACGTTTTGAAATCGCGTAAGTATATTTTTCTGTTTTCAAAATCGCGTAGGATTTTTAATACGTTTTCTCAATCGCGTAAGATTTTTAAATCATTTTCTTGACCGAATTCCTTAAAAATTACTGTTTAAATAAACAGAAATAATAAATAATACTTTTAAGCTACGTATAATATTTTCCATACCGTATACTGTCTTTTGGACATCTTTTCTATCTTATTTGTCCATTTTTACTAAAAATTGACAAGTATTTTACTTAGAAAATTATATTAATGGTTTCCTAATTTTACCGTAAAAATTCGTTTATTAAAATTGTAAAACCATATACTTAATCCTTTTGAAAACTACTAACATGCTTCAAAATACAGCATGAGCTATATGTTAGAAATTTTGAAAGTTTCTTGTATTTCATTTCTAATAACAAAATCATTAGTTCTAAGTTCTCAAACTTATTTCTAATTGATTCTTTTCTTTAAAACTCATTTTAGAAAAATTCTTTTTAACACATATTGCATCCTTATACTTAGAAAAAGTTTGGATTTAATTTTAGAAACCATGGATACTTGGTTTGGCATCTTGGCCGAATTTCCTAAATATTTTGAAATTGATTTCTAAATTATTTCTCATCTTCTAACTATATGTCAAACTTATCATATTGTCTAAATTCATTTAACCATTGTTTTAGAAAATGGTTTTTGAAATCAACACATTCATTTTAGGCATGTTGGCCGAAAATACCAAATCTTACCATTTGATTTCTAAATTCATTTTCTTTGATCAAATCAACTTGAAACCTTCTTAATTCTCCTAGGTTAATTAAATTACCTTTTAAGAAAATTAAGAGAACATTTTGGTTCTCCATTTTTGTTAGTGGCCGTGAGCCATCATGGAGTGCTCTTTGGAACACACATGCATTTCCTTGACATGTTATTCACATCCTATACATTATCATGCAATTCTATACTTTATCATGAAATTCTAACACATGCAATATTATCAAAGCTTATAGACATGCAAATTAAAGCTAATAGACATGCAAAAATATTACAATCACCAACTAACAAACACCAAACACTAAGAAAGCTACTAACAAACACATCACCACCGAATCCTTATGGATTCTACAAACACCACAAATTACTCCATCTTCTTACCACCACCAAGGGATGATAAGATTAGTCTTCCTCTTACCTTAAATGAAGACAAATGGATTTCTTTCACTCCTCCTAGGGTTCGGTTTTCTCCACCAAAGTACCTAGCAACTCAAACGAAAATCTACAAGTTACTAACCATGAAAAAGAACCTAAACCATGGATAAATCATGGCTTAGAACTTTGAAAAAGAAGAGAGAAAAGAAAAATAAGAGATTTCACCTCCTTGGTACAAACTTCCAAGTTAGTTTTCAAGCTTCAAATGTAAGAATTTGCAAGAACTCTCAACTAGAGATGTTCTTAGGATGGTGTTTAGGTTTAGAAAAGTTGGTTAGAAGAAATTTTAGGTGATTGGATGGTATGGTTCTTGTCTTGGCCGAATGGTGAAGGAAAGAGACAAGAATGGTGGCTAGGGTTCTTGGATGAGAGAGAAGAGAGAAAAGCAAGAAAGATGAAGTAGTATTTTGGTCTCCTAACCCCACATGGCCGTAGCACTTCATGCATGCAAGGTGGCCAAATGGTTGGCTTCATCCAAGCCATGGATTGCATCAAAGGCTAGGATTAAAACTTGCTTAACAAGCTTGTCTCCTATTGGTTGATTATTGATGACTCCCAAGCCTAATCACACTTGTTCATTAATTACCGACTTAGTCACTAGTGAGTCACTTGTTCGGAAAGTTCTACTTGCTAATGATGATTAATTAAGCTACTTGATCTAACCATTCGCTAAATTGTGGGTCCCGTAAAACATTTAGGGTCCACTTGTCATTTTATTATCTTGACTAATAAAATAATATTATAATATTATAAAATTATTTTATTTGATCAAATCCTAAAAATTAAAAGATTATTTTGTCTCATTCAGAATCGGGTTTAGTAAGATCTCCCAATTCTAAATAATAAAATAAGATTTCCCCCTACCAGGAAAAATATTATTTTCTGCATCGGAGCAAATCACACAAAAAGTCCATATAAAATCACAGACAGTAATATTGGACATTAAATCAAGTAGAAAATAATTAAAACAGCAAAAACAGCAAAAACAGCACGTTCGGGACGTAATGGTCATTTTCCCATTTTTTCCCACAACGTAGCTAATCATCCAAAAAGTTCAAATAAAATTACAGACAGTATTAATTGTCTGTATATCTTCCAGAAAAATTAAAACAGTAGCTCGGAAAAACTTTTATTTTACCATTTCGAAACAAATTACGTAAAAAGACCAAATAAAATTTGAGCCTGTATAAACGTATTTGTATTTTATGCAGAAATCGAGAAACAGTAAAATAGGGACACAACGGTCATTCACACAAAAGCTTGAAAAACAGCAAACAGTACATTCGGAATATTTTCTAAAAATTGGGGTGTTACAACATGAATTGACTAACCACATTGACAGAGAAGGCAATATCAGGACGAGTAACTGTGAGGTAGTTAAGCTTGCTAACTAACTTTCTATATCATTCAGGGTCAGGCATAGCATCTCCATCATCTTATAAGAGTTTAACATTAGGGACCATAGGTGCTTTAATAGGTTTGCTTCCAAGCATACCTATTTCTCTGAGTAAATCAAGCACATACTTCTTTTGAATAAGAAAAATACCCTTCGAACTCCGCATCACTTCAATGCCTAAGAGGTATTTCAAAGCACCCAAGTCCTTAGTCTGAAATTGTGTTTGAAGAAAGTCATTAAGTTTTCTGATCCCAATCTTATTGCTCCCAATACTGATAATATCATCCACATAAACCACTAAGAAAAGACAGCCACCTTGAGAGCATCGAAAAAATATTGAATGATCAAAAGTACTTCTCTGTAGCTCAAATTGAAGAACAACTTGACTAAAGCACCTAAACCATGTCTGTGGAGCTTATTTGAGACCATAAAATGACTTCTTTAGTCTACAAACTTTACCATTCTCCCCCTGAGCAACAAACCCAAGAGGTTGCTCCATATATACCTCATCCTGCAGGTCGCCATGGAGAAAGGCATTCTTGACATCAAGTTGGTGCAAGGGCCAATGATGACTAGCTACAAGAGAGATAAAGATACGAATAGAGGCAAGTTTAGCAACAATAGAGAATGTATCAGAATAATTAATGCCATAAACCTTAGCATAACCCTTAGCAACAAGACGAGCTTTTAAACGAGCCACAAAGCCATCAAGATTAACCTTCACAGTATACACCTACTTACAACTAATTGTCTATTTACCAGCAGGTAGAGAAACTAATTCTTAAGTGTCATTGTGTCCCAGGGCATGCAACTCATCCAACATAGCCTGACGCTACCCCTCATTAGACAAGGCCTCAACAACAGTATTAGGAAGGGTAAGAGAATCAAGAGAAGCAATAAAAGACTGACTAGAACATGATAAACCAACATAAGAAACAAAAGAAGAAATGGTATAAGTTCAATTACGTTTACCTTTTCGAAGAGTAATTGGGAAATCAAGACTCAAATTAGGAGGAGCAGGATCCGGAGAGGAAGTAGGAACTAGAACAGGCAATGAATCTGTAGCATCTGGAGTAGTAGGATTGACCACAGTAGGTTGCTGATTTTGCCGAACATAATGGTAGAGCACAGGAGGACAAGGGACGGGACGAGATGATACCAAGAAGAAGGAGAAGAGGAAGTACCTGGAGTAGGAAAAGAATATACTAGAAAGTCCTCATCATTATCCGGAGGAGAGGAAGGGATAGACTCAGAAGAGAAAGTAGTGGTTTCAAAGAATGTCACATATGCAGAAATAATATACCGATGTAAATCATGAGAGTAACACTGATAGTCTTTTTGACTTCGAGAATAACCAAGGAAGATACATTTGAGGGAGCGAGGATTCAACTTGGAGACCTGAGAGCGAACATCCTGCACAAAATAAGTGCAACAAAAAATTCTAGGAGGGAAAGCAAATAGAGATTGAGATGGATAAAGCAATGAATGGGGGATTTGACCATTAAGAACAGATGAAGGAAGACAATTAATTAAATAACATGCGGTAGACACAACATCAGCCCAAAAGTATTTAGAAACTTTCATTTCAAACAAAAGAGTACAAGCAACTTGAAGTAAATGTCGATTCTTTCTTTTCGCCACCCCATTTTATTGAGAGGTGACAATGCATGAGGTTTCATGACTAATGCCATGTTCTTGCAAAAACGATAGAAAAGGGGCAGACAAGTATTCTTTAGCATTATCACTACGAAGAGTACGAATAGTAATATTAAATTGAGTTTGAACTTCAACATAAAAGGAACGAAATATATTAAACACCTCTGAATGATTTTTTATTAAATAAAGCCAAGTGACACGAGAGTAATCATCAACAAAAGTAACAAAATAACGAAAACTAGCTTTAGACTCAACGGGGCAAGGCCCCCAAATGTCTGAATGAACTAAAGTAAAAGGAGAAGCAACACGCTTATTGACTCTAAGGGGAAAAGATCCTCGATGATGTTTAGCAAACTGACAGGACTCACAATTCAAAACAAATGAAGACTCTAAACTAGAGTATAACTTCTTCAATGTCTGCAAGGGTGGATGTCTAAGCCGGCAATGAAGATGAAACAGAGAAATTGAAGCAGAACAAGCAACTAACAGTGGTCTCGGATTGGAAAACTCCAAAACATATAAGCCATTGGATTCACGACCTCTACTAATCTCCTTCTTCGTCCTAAGATCCTAAAATAAACAATATGTAGGAAAGAAGTGAACATTATAATTTAGACTAGTGGTAATTTTATTGACAGACAAAAGATTAAAAGAAAAATACAGTAAATATAACACAAAATGTAAGGGAAAAGAGGATGAAGGATTGGCAACCCCACTACATATAACAGGGGTTGAGGAACCATTAACAAGAGTGACATTTGGTAAAGAAGAAGTGGGAAGAAAAGAGGAGAGAATACCAGTATTACTTATCATATGGTCTGTTGCACCAAAATCAATTACCCATGTATGGGAGAAAGAAGTGAGACAAGCAGTGAGATTACCTGACTGCACAAGAGTAGCAATGGAAAAAGGACCAATACCCTATGAGGCATGGAACTGAGTGTAAGCCTCAAATTCAGCACCAGACATGGTAATGGTTCTGAGACCCTGTGTTTGAGGAGCAGTGACAAGTGTGGGTAGGAGACCCTCTTGAGTTGCTGTATGAGCATAACACTGACCTTGGGAGGAACTAGGTTTCCCATTCAACTTCCAACAATTCTTTTGAATATAGCCTTGCTCCCCACAGTAATAACAAAGATAAGAACCACCATCATGGCCACCAGAAAACTACCATCATGACCACCATCACGGCCACCAAAACAACCACCTATTCTACCATGACTACCATGACCTCTACCTCTACCTGTTCTACCGCCACCACGACCAACCAAAGCAGCCGGTGATCTAGAAGAAGAATTAGATGCAACTAATGATGAGTGCACATGAGGTGGCAATAAACATCAGCAAGGGTCATATGATCAGAACCAGTCAATTGGTGATCATGAGCGACACTGAACTCAGAAGATAATCCAGACAAGAAACTCATAATTTCCAATTGTTCCCGCTGTAAGTGCATATATTTAACATCAGTAGAGATAGGTTGGAGGTCATTCAATTCCTCATAAGTATGTTTAAAGTCAGTAAAATACCCATGAAGAAAATTATCCTATTGTGCTGGCCAATGAAATGCCTATGATAGCTTATAAAGACGAGTTAAGTTAGCTTTCCCAGAATAAAAAAACTCCATATACTCCTATAACTCTTTCACAGTATCACAATGAGAAACAACATGGTTAATGGAAGTATCAAGAGCTTTGTTGATCATACCAAAGAGACAATTATCTTCCCGTAACCACCGATCATGTCTGGTTGTGGATGTCGCTGGGTCATCTATCAGATGATCTTTTTTCTCAATCCCAGTGAGAAACATAGTAATAGTTTTACACCATTTCGCATAGTGTTTCTAGTCAAATTTATCATCAGTAATGCGGACAGAAGCAAATATGATGTTAGGCATAATGGTAGGTTTCGTCGACTTCTCAGATTCATCAGAACTAATGGAACTAGAATTATGATTAGGATCAGCCATCAGGGAAAAAGAAAAGAGGTACCAACGTACACTACAAACAACACGAAAGTTGCTGGGCTTAAAAAAAAACACCCAAACTACACTGGAAAAATCTAAACACCACCGAAAAATGCATCAACCAAACTAAAAACACCCAAATGGAACCCAAAAACCCAATAATAGGACTGGGTATGAAAGAAAACTTCAAAGCATGCCTGAAAATACCCAAATTGTAACACGCCAACTTTAGGATAAATGACCGTTATGTCCTGATTGTGCTATTTTATGTTTTTCTGTATGATATAAAATTTATTTGACTGTTTCGTGTTCATATTTGAGTGTTTTGTGTGATTTGCTCCGAGTCAGGAAAATAATAATTTCTGGGCCGGAAACATCTTATTTTAATTATTCGGAGCTGGGGGATCTTAGTAAACTCAATTTCGAGTGATATGGTTGTTAATCTTTTAATTTTTAGAATTTATCTGCTCGATAAAATAATTTTATATTATTATGATATTATTTTATTAGTCAGTACAAATAAAATGACAATGGACCCAAAAAAGGCTGTGAGACCCACTTTTGGTTTGTAGGACCCACAATTGGTTTGCGAGACCCACGTTTAGAAAAAGTAGTCAACATTGATGGCTTGATTTATTTTTAAGCAAATAGGAATTAGTCAACAAAGAGGGCTTGACTTGATTTGCACCGTTGGATGAGAAGGTTTAGTTTTGAATATCAACCGTTGATCTAATCAAAGGTTGTAATGATAAGCTTAATAATGAAGGCTTTGGATATCAACAGTTGATTTAATGTACGGTGGAGATTGGTCTCACAAAATGGCTAGAATCATTTGTAACCATTGGATGGGAAGAACGTAGAGAAGATCTTGACCCTCTATTTTTGAAGATGCATCTAGTGGCTAGGATTTCATGGAGATGAGATCTAATGGCTTAGATTTAATCATATCATTACCTAATATCAACCATTTATTTAATCAATGACTCTTAAAGCTTGGACTACAAGAATGATAATTAATTGGTAATATAACTAATTTTCCTAATTAAGTTAGATTAAGTGTGCATAGAAGCTTAATGAGATTAGTAGCTTAATTAATAAGATGATCACCATTAGGATGGAACATTCAAGAACATGTGACAAGGCATGTGACAAGGCTTGAATGAGCCAATTAGAGACAAGCTTGGAGGCCAAGCTTTGATATCAACCCTTGATGAAAGCTAAGGCTAGGATGGAGTCTTGGAAGTCAAACAAAGAAGCCACCTCCTCTTTGATGAGCTCCACGGCTATAAGCTAGGGTTAGGAGACCATTTTGCTTCATTCTTCATCTTTGATAACACAAAACCTCTCTTCTCTCTCTTCAAAAATTAAAACCCACCATTGTTGCTCTTTGAAGACCATTTGGCCATACCACTATACACCATCATCCAACCTTCACAAATTTTATCTAACTCACTTTTCCAAACCTAAACACCATTCTAAGAACATCTCTAGTTGAGAGTTCTATCAAAATCTATCATCTTAAGCTTGGAAAATTACTTTGGAGGTTTTTCCTAGAAGGTAAAAATCCTTGTTTTTCATTTCTAACTTCATTTCTAAGGTTCTAAGCCATGATTGATCCATGGTTTATGTTTTTCTCCTATAGTTATAACTTGTAAAAATTTATTTGAGCATGTTAGGTTTTCTTGGAGGAGAACACGAAATCACTAGGAGAAGGAGTGAAAGATTTTATCTTCCTTTAAGGTAAGAGGGAGATTTAATCTCATCAACCAAGTGTGGTGATGAGAAAATGGATTGTATGTGTGTGAAGAATCCATAAGGATTCACTTGTTTGATTGTTTAAATGCTTTCCTATTTGTGTTTGATATTGTTTGTATGCATGTCTACAAGCTTTAAAATATATTGCATGTGTTGATATATGCATGATTTTTAATTAGGATGTGAATAATATGTAAGATTTGCATGAGTGTTCCAAAGAACACAAAGAGGGGCTCACGACCTCAACAAAGAAAAGAGAACCAAAATGTTTTCAACCATTTTCTAAAGGAAGGATTTAATAGAATTAGGTAAATGAATGAATTTCAAAATGATTTAGAAGATAGAAAATGATCCAAAGATCAAATGCCAAAGTTTTACCAATTTCAGCCAACATGCCTTGTCAATGTGTAATCAATCCAAAACTTATTTTCTAAAGTGTAGAGTTGATGTTTTACCTAAAAAGAATGCATTTGTAATGAATTTCCAAGATTTAAAGAAGTAAACCCTTTTTTATTAGAAATGTGATATAGAAGAAAAATGAATAAAACCTTTGAAAGATACTTACTTTTAAATTTTAAAGTATAGTGAGAATTACTAAAGTGGATTTTGTAGTTATAAAATAAACAAAAGAATCTTTAGAGGAAAAACGTAGAAAGTACATTTTTAATAGATTTTATAAACAAATGCTATCAAAATTTATTAAAAATAGATAAATAAAAGAGAACATTTTATAATATATTTATAACGTAAAGAAAATATTCTACATAGTTTAAAAGTATTAAAAATAGTTTACACAGTTTTAAAATCTCTATTTTAAAGTTTTTCGGTCAAGAAAACGATTTAAAAATCTTACGCGATTGACAAAACGATTTAAAAATACTACGCGATTTTAAAAAAAGCAAAATATATTTATGAGATTTAAAAACATTTGTAAAAATGATGAAATTGTGAAAATGTGATAAATTTTTTACGCAATTAATTAGAACAGTGAGTTTTGCTGTCGGGCCAAAGTGGTGGACACAGATATGTGGAGATATGGTACTGTCAAGTGGTGACGTATATATATTGGAATTTTGAGGGTACTTTTGTAAATATGAGAATATTTTTGAGACTAAGGGTAATTTGGTAATTATTATTTTTATTCATGCATTAAGTTGTACCAATTTAGTTGATATTGGTGATTGATTGACGAGGCGAATTACACCGTGTTGTCGGTGTGATAAGCGTAGTGTGGTTCATCCTGTGTGGACTTGGAGGCATTAGTGTGCGGAGTATTCCACATATGGACAATTGGTCACTCCTCTGGGCCGTGGTAACTGGCAACACACTAGTGATCTCGACACGCACTAAACTTAATCGAGATCTTGTAAAGACTATTTTAGTACAATGCCTGTAGTACACGATGTTTGGACTGTGTGCTACTACACGATGTTTGGACTGTGGGCTATAGACACAACGTTACAGTGCAATAGTTTGGTTGGGCAGCCTGAGGTACTGATAGATCTTTGCGGGTCATTCTCTCTGATATCTGTGTCTAGCTTCATGGAGTAGGAACGAGTCGTATTGCATTTGTATATGTGTCATGCATCATAACATTATTATCTATGATATTATATGATACTGTTGTATTAAAATTTCTGTATTAAATTGTATTATTATTTATGATGCTATGGAATGCTTTATTGTATTAAACTATTATATCTGTTGTATTGGCGTTTTCTTATTTGCCATGCTGGTATTGATGTATGATTATCTCACCTCTCTATATGTATTGTTTCACTATTATTAAATTATGTTATAAAAGAGTTTGAGGAAGAGGAACAACCTCTAGATTGTGTGTATCCCGAGGAGGAAGAGCAGCAGTAGATGGGTGATCAGTTTGACGAGTGCGAGCCTTCCGATCATCCATATCCTCTGGACTGATTGTGTGATCATGACATTGCTGGGATTCTTTGGTTTTGTGAAACTTGAGTTTTACGGAGGCTCTGAAGCCTGGCGATTGCGAGAGGACAGAGGATCGGTAGTCTACATGGGGCGTCTGACTGTGACCCTATGTAGAGAGTTTGACGGGGAGCCTATTTTTACTATTACTCTGTATCTGCATCTTGAGATGTCGTTGACTCTTAGGCATTTCTGGGGAGGGATTTTCCATGCGCCTGGTGAGATTAGTAGTGTGTCGACAGCACGGACTCGTGTCCGTAAAGCTTCGAGACATCCTGGATATCTATCACCCAAGGTTTCATCTGAGAGTGATCCTTCGGAGGGTTAGAAATCTGTGATGTGCACTTGGGCATTTTATGATGTTGTAGTGTATATTAACTCTTTACTACTTTCTTTAAATATTTTGTAGTTATAAATTATTTACATAACTTAAAGACAAAACTTATGTATGTTACGTGTGATGATAGTTGTTTATGTTCCGTGTTATTTTATTTAGTAATATTCTTTATAAAAAAAATTTATAACCTATATTATTTATGTAACAAATGTTTTATAACTTGGGAAATATTTTTATTTATTTTATTTTATTGCATCATAAATGTGACATCCCCACAAGGGTGTTACATTAGTTGGTATCAGAGCCCAAGTTAGAGTCTTTTGGGGTTGTGGTTGGGTCTATTTTTGCTTGTGTTGTGTGATTCTCTAAAATTTACTTCCGAAAGGATGTATCTAACTTTGTTTCGTTATGATTGAAGAAAGAAGATGTCTGCCGAAAAAGGAACACGTACTAATGCAAACCATAATGTGGACCCAATGATTACAGCTGCTGAAGCTATGCAGCGAATGGCTGAAATGATAACTCAGCAAAATCAGAGAGCAGCTCACAACAAGATGCTACTGCTGATGCCCTAAATTTATCTGAGTTTAGGCGTAACAACCTGCCACAGTTCAAAGGCGAGTTTAATCCTACGAAGGTAAGTCTATGGATACAAGACTTGGAAAAGATATTCGAAGGAATGGGATGCGCCGATGATAAGAAGGTGACGTATGCTACTTTTATGCTGAGAGGGGATGGTGAAAATTGGTGGAAAGGAACCCGCCGATTATTACAGGCTGAAGGAACTGAAATTACCTAGGAGGTATTTTCTGAAGTATTTCTGGAGAAGTATTTTCCTGCCAGTGCTAGACATGCCAAGGAGATAGAATTTCTTGGTTTACGTCAAGGCAATATGACTGTTAATGAGTATGCTTCTAAATTTAAGAGCTTGTCTCAGTTCTCAGACTATGCTCAAACTCGACAGAATAATATGTGGAGATGTCAGAAATTTGAGGAAGGGTTGAGGGTAGAATTGCGACGAGGAGTGCTACCCTTGAAGATGAATCAATTTCATGCTTTGGTGGATACTTGTGCACGACTCAAGGAGTTGGAGCCGTCACGGGATCCAAGGAACCGTAATTTTGGACCAACGAGGTTTTAGAGAGGAGGTAGTAGTAACAATAGTCGATTTCAGCGCAAGCCGTATTCGAGACCACCAGGAAATCAACCTCAATGACCACCAATTGGAGGAAGTTCTAGTGGTAATAGAGCTGGTCAGAAAGTGGCGTTTACGCCAACATGTTTCAAGTGTGGAAAGAGTGGCCATATCTCTACGGATTGCTCAATCAAAGGGACAACCTGTTTTAATTTTCGACAACCTGGACATGTTTCTAGAAGGAAACCTGCTATGAGAAATGTTCGTGCTACTCAGCCGAGGTCAGGAGGGCGAGTATATACAATGACTGGAACTGAAGCTTCTCAGTCTGAGGATCTTGTTCAGGGGGAAGGTGTCATTGAAGGTAATCTTCTGACTGTGTTATATGATTCAGGTGCAACACATTCATTTATTACATATGATTGTGTGGAACGATTAAAACTGCCTGTGTCTTCTCTGAATTTTCAATTGATTGTGTCTACACCAACTGTTAAATCTGTAGTTACATCCAAAATATGTCTGGATTGTCCTGTTGTTATAAAGGACCGTATGTTTTTAGTCAATTTGATTTGTTTACCCCTAGTAGAGATAGATGTAATACTAGGAATGGACTGGTTATCTTCTAACCATATCCTTATAGATTGTGCCAACAAAACCATAGTTTTTCCTAAGGAAGAAAGTTCTGGATTTTTTTACTGCTGCTAAAGTCAAATCATTGTTGAGAGATGGAGCGCAGGGATATATGTTATTATCTTCTCTAGAAGTCAAGAGTGAGAAAGATGTGAATGCTATTCCTGTCATCAATGAATTTCTAGAGATTTTTCCTAATGACGTACTTGGTTTGCCACCAGAGAGGGAAATCGAATTTTTTATCGATTTGGTACCAGGAGCAGGTCCTATATCGATCGCACCATATAGGATGTCGCGAGTGGAATTGGTGGAGTTAAAGAAGCAATTGGAAGAACTATTGGAGAAGCAGTTTGTACGACCTAGTGTTTCACCATAGGGAGCACCAGTACTTCTAGTCAAGAAGAAGGATGGAACTTCTCGACTTTGTGTGGATTATCGTCAGTTGAACAAGGTTACTATAAAGAATAAATATCCACTTCCGAGAATTGATGATTTGATGGACCAGTTGAAGGGAGCAGCGATATTTTCTAAGATAGATCTGAGATCTGGTTATCATCAGATTCGTGTCAAGGTTGATGATGTGCCTAAAACAGCTTTCCGAACTCGTTATGGATATTATAAGTATCAAGTGATGCCATTCGGAGTGACGAATGCTCCTGCAATATTCAAGGACTATATGAATAGGATTTTTCATCTGTATTTAGACAGATTTGTCGTTGTCTTTATCGATGACATTTTGATTTATTCTCAATCTAAGGAAGAGCATGATGAACATCTCGGTATAGTTCTTCAGATTCTGAAGGAAAAGAAGTTGTATGCAAAGTTGTCAAAGTGTGAATTTTGGCTGGAGGAAGTTCAATTTTTAGGTCACATGATTTCCAAGGAAGGTATTGCGGTAGACCCATCAAAGGTAGACACTATTTTGCAATGGGAAAGACCTAAGATAGTAACAGAAGTTTGAAGTTTTGTTGGACTGGCTGGATATTTCTGGAGGTTTATAGAAGGTTTTTCCAAGATAGTTGGACCACTTACGCAGCTCATGAGGAAAAGTCAAGCTTTTGATTGGACGGAGGAACGTGAAGCGAGTTTCCAAGAGTTGAAGAAAAGGCTAGTGCTAATTTTACAGGATCCTAACAAGTCCTTTGAAGTGTATTGTTACGCTTCTTACCAGGGGTTAGGGTGCGTATTGATGCAAGATCAGAATGTGGTGGCTTATGCTTCTAGACAGTTGAAGGTTCATGAAAGGAACTATCCAACACATGATTTAGAATTAGCCGCAGTGATTTTTGCATTGAAGGTGTGGAGGCATTTTCTGTATGGAGATATGTTCAATGTCTTTAGCGATCACAAGAGTTTGAAGTACTTGTTTGATAAAAAAGAATTGAATATGAGGCAGAGGTGATGGTTGGAATTCTTAAAGGATTATGATTTTCAACTTCAATACCATCCAGGAAAGGCTAATGTGGTAGCAGATGCTCTGAGTAGAAAGGTGATCAGTGTTTCTACGATGATGATAAAGGAGGAGGAATTGATTAACAAGTTTAGAGATTTATGGGTGTCAGTGGAATTAGTGCCTGGAAAGATTCATCTAGGTAAGGTTGTGATCTTGAATGAATTGCTCGACGTAATTCGAGATAAACAGGAGGAGGATCCATTTTTGCAAAACGAAAGGGAACTTTTGAAGTAAGGTCATAAGGCGACGGTAGAGGAAGGATCAGATGGAATCTTAAGATTTAAAGGAAGAATTTGTATACCTGATGATCCCGAACTTAAGAAAGGAATTTTGGATGAAGCTCATACTAGTGATTTGAGTTTGCATCCAGGGATGACCAAGATGTACTAAGACTTGAAAAAGTTGTTTTGGTGGCCAAGGATGAAAAGAGACGTAGCGGAACGTGTGGCATCTTACCTGGTTTATCAGAAGGCAAAGGTGGAACATCAGAGGCCAACCGGTATGTTACAACCATTAGCTATTCCAGAGTGGAAGTGGGATAGTATCTCGATGGATTTTATTACCGGATTGCCGAGAACAAGAAAATGGCATGATTCTATATGGGTTATAGTTGATAGGCTTACGAAGTCAGCACACTTCTTGCCGATCAATATTAAGTATTCATTGGAAAGATTAACCTAGATGTACATCAGTGAGATTGTTAGATTGCATGGTGTACCTACGTGTATAGTTTCTGATAGAGATCCAAGGTTTACGTCAAGGTTCTGGCAAAGTTTGCAAGAAGTTATGGGAACTAAGCTACGATTGAGTTCTGCTTATCACTCGCAGACTGATGGTCAGACGAAGAGGATGATACAGTCTTTGGAAGACTTGTTGCGCGCTTGTGTATTAGAACAACGAGGGAGTTGGGATGAATTTTTATCTTTGATAGAATTCACCTGCAACAATAGTTTTCACTCAAGTATAGGGATGACACCCTATGAAGCATTGTATGGACGACAATGCCGAACACCATTGTGTTGGTATCAAGATGGAGAGAGTATGACTATTGGACCAGATCTTGTGCAACAGACTACGGAAAAGGTGAAGATGATACAAGAAAAGATGAAGACAACTCAAAGTAGACAAAAGAGCTATGCTGATAAGCGAAGGCGACCTCTTGAATTTGAGGAGGGTGAGCATGTATTTTTGCGAGTAACTCCTACGACTGATGTCGGAAGAGTTATCAAATCCAAGAAGCTTACTCCTAAGTTTATTGGGCCTTATCAGATTATTCGTCGTATAGGTCCTGTAGCATACTAGATAGCTTTACCACCTTTTCTATCTAATCTGCATGATGTATTCCATGTGTCTCAACTAAGGAAGTATATTCCCGATCCGACGCATGTTATACAGCCTGACGAAGTGCAACTAAAGGATAACTTGACGTATGAAACACTTCCTGTTAGAATTGAAGACAGAAAAATGAAGCAACTTCGAGGGAAGATGATCGAGCTGGTGAAGGTGATATGGAATGACGTAACAGGTGATGCTACCTGGGAGTTGGAAAACAAAATGAGGGAGCAATACCCTTAGTTGTTCTGATGTACGACAAATTTCGGGGACAAAATTTTTATTTATAGGGGAGAGTTGTAACACCCCAACTTTAGGAAAAATGACCGTTATGTCCTGATTATGCTGTTTTATGTTTTTCTGTATGTGATCAATCAATTTTGAGCCATTCATTATTGTTTCATATTTGGCCTAATTGATGTTAATTGTGTCCAATATTATGTTTGTAGATGAGTTTTAGATGATTGGTCTTCATTGAGCTTAATTGTAAAAACTTCATTAATTTTCGGATTTTAACTCATTTTGACCTTTCTGTCTTGTACAGGCCATAACTTGGGCTACAAATATCGTATTTGGATGATCTTGGAGTCCCCTGAAATCTGAGACAAAGATCTACAATCTGGTTTCTAATGCAATTTTTCTAATTCAGCTGGATTCAAGGCGAAATTGGGCCTCAAAGTCAGGATGCTGTTGCTGTCACAATGCTTGGACCTTTCCTCAATGATTTGGCCTATCTCTCTCAATTTAAGCCCAATTAAGGCAAATGATATGTCTCTGAAAAGCTTATTCAGAGGGCTACAGTTTGGGCTAGGGGTAGATTAGGAATTACAGAAGAACTTTCAGTTACAAATAGGTTTAGGCAGATTTCGAATTCAAACTTTTTGGTTGTGATTCAGTTTTAACATTGAGCGAAACCCCTTTCTCTTTTCATCTTCTCTCTATTTTTCGTTTTACTCTCTTCTCTGCAATTTTCGTGATGGCCATGGAAGGCTAAAGCTCCAATCAATCCAAGGAATTCAATAATGGTGGTTAGAATTTTGAGTTCTCTTGTTTGATTATAAATTTGTTGTGTTCTTCCTCTTCTCCTTCTTCAATTGAATTCTGATTGGAATTTCGAAATTGAAGTTAGAATTAGGGTTGATTAATCTGAATCTAAGGGAGAATAGATCATCGATTGATAATCTATGTTAATCTAAATTTGTTCCTAAATCAATCTTAATCAAGAATTGCGATTGTGATTCTGTTTGAATTGATAAATTCTTTAGGTGATTATCTAGTTGATTTCGGATTAACAGAGGTGTAAACAATATAAATTCTCTTGAACAATGATTGATTCTGCCACTTGAATTGAAGACCTTGGATTGGTGTTTCCTTAATTGAATTTTCTCAATTTAAATTCGTTTTCTGTTATTGCAATGAACAAAACCCCTACTTATTGATAATTTCTAATATGCTTGAGAAATTCGAATTGGTCCTTGGGAGATGACCTAGGTTATGCATTATGCTACATTCCATAAATCCTAGTCTATTTTGAGGCGAGTGCGACATCGCTGATCAAAATTTGGCGCCGTTGCCGTGGACCTATTTTCGGTTTCTTAAGTTTATTAGGAGTTCCTATATTTAAGTGATCGTGATCAACTTTGTGAAAGTCCTTAAGTGCATTTTGCTATTTTTTTTTACGCTAATGTCCCGATTCTACTCTTGATCTTGCTACATTCTCGCTTGAATTCGCTTCATTCTGGGTTGTTGCATTACACCGCCGATCTTGTTCCATTGGCTACATAATTCACTTCACTTCACTTCTTGCCGCATAATTACGCACTTTCATTGTCGTATAACTTCAAAGATTTCATTTCATTTCTTCGCATAATTTGCAGTGCGAGGAATTCGGTTGTGATGCACAAATCTTGCTGCTTTGTTGTTCCGTTGTGTTTTTCCACTGCAATATATCATTGATCAATTCTGGTATAAATCTGTGCTCTCCATTCTGCAGTTCATTGGATTTTTCGTTTTCACTGTTCCATTGGATTCATTACTGTTCCATTGAGTTTTGCTGCAATTGATGAGTCCTGTGAATGTGCATTGCTTCACTCAACACAGTTGATACTTCTGTTGCACAAATAACACATTCATTTGCTGCAAAAATTCCTGCATAATCTAATTGAGCTGATAGCCTGATTTCTGCATAATTGTCTAATGGTTACTGTTCCATTGGTTTCCTTGCACCACATTCAGCTTTTGCATGTAATCTTGCTGCATTTGACCATCCATATACTTCATTATTGATAATTGGAAGTTTTGATTTTCATTTTTGAGTTTCACCTCCACTTTCACTTTTGAGTTTCACTTTGCTCTCATTTTTGTGAATCCAAAAAGGCACTAGTAGACAGGAATTGTACTTGCGATGGAGTCTTGACCTGAAACTTGGCCGCCAAAGGTAAACCATCATTCTAAGCAAAGTGATCCTAAAAGGATCATCCTGCATAATTTGGCCAAATTCCATCGTTTGGTAAGGGTTTTGAGCAAATTTAGGTGAGACAATGGCATTTTTGTAATTTTTGGGTGACCAAACATGCTTAGAATGAGCTGAAAATTGGTGGGTTGAAGGAAAATGGCATTCTCCACAAGGCTCACAGCTATGCTGTGAGCAACACCCTCTCCTGCTCTAATTCCTTCATTTAGGCCACTTTTTCATTTTTTGAAGATTTTTCATTGCATTTTTGAGTTCCATTTTAGTGTAGTTTTAAGTGTGTGGTGGTCCCATATTTTTTAAAAATCATTTGATAGGTCAAATAGATTTATTTTGGTGCATTTCTAGTGTTGGATACTCCATTTTGCTGTTTTGCTATTTTTGAGTTTTGCATGTTATATGACTAGGTCCAATCCTGGTTCCTTGCATCAATTTGATCCTGAGATAGATAGGACTTTTCATACTTTGCATAGGTTCAATAGAGTTGATTCTGTAACTGCTGAGCATATAGGAAGTAGAGGTTCTTCACTTAGTTACCATACTAGTGATTCTGCTTCTGAATTTTCTGATTCTGATCCATCTTTCAATTCTGATTCTGCTGATCATACTGAGATTATGGATAACAGAACCTTGAAGGAGCTAGCTGCTCCTGATGTTACATACCAGTCTTTATGCATTCAATATCCTGATGTTGATGTTCCATTTGAACTTAAATCTGGATTGATTCATTTGTTGCCTAAGTTCAGTGGTCATGCAGGAGAAGATCCTCATAAGCACCTCAAGGAGTTCCACATTGTGTGTTCTACCATGAAGCCTCAAGGCATTTCAGAGGATCATATCAAACTTAGAGCATTCCCTTTCTCATTACAGGATGCTGCTAAGGATTGGCTGTACTACCTGCATCCGAGATCTGTGAATAGTTGGAATGATCTTAAGAGGCTGTTTTTGGAGAAATTCTTTCCTGCATCAAGGGCTGCCTCAATCCGAAAAGAGATATGTGGCATCATGCAGTTTGATGAGAGAACCATTGTCTGAATCGGGAAAGATTCAAGAAGATGTGTGCTAGTTGTCCTCACCATCGATTAGTGATCACTACTAATCCAAGATATTTTTATGAAGGTTTGCTTCCCATGGATAGGAGCATGATTGATCTTTGCTAGTGGAGGAGCATTGGTAGACAAGACTCCTGTGGGCGCAAGGGCACCGATTGAGAATATAGCCACTAACTCCCAACGGTTTGGTACCGAAGTAACTCGGTGGCATTAAGTAGAGGTGTCCACGAAATTGAGGCAACTTATGCTTTGCGCAGATCACGGGGAAATTGGAAAGCAAAATTGATGACCTTGCTTCCTTGGTGAGGCAATTGGTCGTGACTCCACATCAACAACAACTGCTGCAGTAGCTCTCCAGAGTGTGTGGCATTTGTATTTCTGCTAATCATTCCACAGATTCCTGTCCTACACTGCAAGAGGTTGATACTGATGGCACCCCCCAGGCCTATGCAATAAACATCTACAATAATAGGCCTCAGCAGCAACAACAACAGAGTTATGATCTGTCTTCCAACAGATATAACCCAGGCTGGAGAAATCATCCAAATCGAGGTGGGGAATAACTCTACACACTGACTGCCCTACTCAATTTAGGGCAAGAACGCAGCAGTTTCCCTTCCAGCAGCAGCAGCAGTCTCCCTTCCAGTCCACTACTGGGACCCGACCGAGACCATACCAGCCACCTTTTATACAAAGAAGAAAATAATGCCCCTCCTCCTAAATCGAGCCAACCTTGGAGGAATTGATGAAACAGATGGCGGTGAACAACCCTGCGGTTCCAACAGAGGACGAAGCTACCATTCGAATTTGGAGAATCGATTGGACAACTTGCAAGTTCTATGAACCAATTACAGTCCCAAGATTCTGATAAGCTTCCTGCACAAACTGTGGTGAATCCAAGAAATGTGAGTGCAATCACTCTAAGATCTGGTAAGACTGTTGAAGAATTAGATAAGGAGAAGCAAGCCATACCAGAAATTCCATGTAGCAGCAAAGATCAGAAAACTGATCCTGCTCCCATTCCTGTAGTTGCTGCTGAGCAGTCCATCCCACTACCATTCCCTCAGAGAGTTGTGCAGCTTAAGAAGACTCATGAGACTGATACAGATAGGGAGATCTTGGAGACATTTAGGAAGGTTGAGGTGAACATTCCTCTCATTGAAGCAATCAAGCAAATTCCAAGATATGCCAAGTTTCTTAAGGATTTGTGTACTCATAGAAGGAGACTCAAGGGAAATGAGAAGATCAGCATGGGAAGAAATGTGTCTGCACTTATACAGCCTACAATGCCTCAAAAATGCAAGGATCCAGGAATTTTTACTATTCCATGCACCATAGGCAGTAGCAAATTCGAAAATGCCATGTTGGATTTAGGTGCTTCAATCAATGTTATGCCTATGTCTGTGTTTCAATCTCTTGCCCTTGGACCTCTACAGAATACAGGAGTCATCATTCAGTTGGCAAATAGGAGTAATGCATACCCTGCTGGACTCATTGAGGATGTTCTTGTTAGAGTTAATGACTGATCTTCCCTGCAGACTTCTACATTATGGATATGGATGGAGAATCCGAATCTGTAGAGCCCCCATCATTCTTGGGAGACCATTCCTCAAACCGCGAACCAAAATTGATGTCCATGCGGGCACTCTTTCCATGGAGTTTGGAGATAATGTGGTTCGATTTAATATCTTGGATGCCATGAAGCACCCATGGAAGAACATTCAGTCTTCCATATAGATTTGTAAGCCGATATAGTTGATGATAGCTTTTTCGAGCTCTTTCTTGAAGATCTTCCATTCTTTTCGATTTTGTTGATACCTACACATGTGATGCTTGTCTTGTTACAGTAAATGTGTAGTGTTTGTCTTGAGATTGCATCTTGTTTACATGGTGATTCGATACTGATTGTGTGGAGTCCGAACAGGTTAAATGGTGTTGCGGTGAAAATTTGAGGAAGTCGAATGTAGCGGTTTGATTTACAAATACCTCGACTCGGATTTCGTTGAATTGCAAGTCGTAAACACAGCCTACTTCCACCGAATACTCTCATCCGTAGTGCAGCCACCTACACCGGAGCTTAAGCCACTCCTGCAGCACCTTAAGTATGCATACTTAGAGGAGGATCAGAAGCTTCCAGTTATCATTTCCACTTGCCTTCCATGCCGACCGGAGGAGAAGGCTGCAAATCGAGGAAGCATAAGAAAGCTATTGGTGGACCTTGGTGACCTTCCCGGCATTAGTCCTTCTATGTGCATGCACGGGATACTACTTGAGGATGGTGCTAAACCGGTGAGACAACCACGGAGGCGACTCAACCCCTTGATCCCTGGATGTGGTGAAGAAAGAGGTGACCAAGCTTTTGCAAGCGGGCATCATCTATCCTATCTCGGATAGTGCTTGGGTTAGTCCAGTTCAAGTGGTTCCAAAAAATCGGGAATCACGGTAGTGAAGAATGATCAAGATGAGTGATTCCTACTAGAGTGCGAGTAGGCTGGAGAGTTTGTATCGACATGTGCGACCGAACCAAGCGACAAGGAAGGACCATTTTCCTCCGCTGCCCTTTATCGATCAGATGCTTGAGCGCCTGGCTGGAAAGTCTTTCTATTGCTTTCTTGATGGCTTTTCTGGATACTTCCAGATCCATATAGCACCAGAGGACCAGGAGAAGACCACCTTCACTTGCCCTTTTGGCACTTTTGCCTACAGGAGGATGCCTTTCGGCTTGTGCAATGCTCCTGGTACCTTCCAGCGATGCATGGTGAGTATCTTTACAGATTTTTTAGAGGATTGCATTGAGGTGTTTATGGATGATTTTACTATTTATGGTTCCTCTTTTGATGCATGCTTGGACAGTTTGGATAGAGTTTTGCATAGGTGCATTGAGACTAACCTTGTTCTTAACTATGAGAAATGTCATTTTATGGTAGAACAAGGCATAGTCTTAGGCCATATCATATCTCAGAAGGGTATAGAAGTAGATCCTGCTAAAATTAATGTTATTTCCCAGTTACCTTACCCCTCTTGCGTGCGAGAGGTTCGTTCTTTTCTTGGCCATGCAGGTTTCTACAAGCGGTTCATTAAAGACTTCAAGAAAAAGGCCCTTCCACCGTCCAACTTGTTGCAGAAAGAAGTTGTTTTTGATTTTGATGACAGTGCGAGAGAGGCTTTTGATTGCCTCAAAGGAGCTTTGACCACCACTCCCATCATTCGGCCACCGAGTGGACACTTCCTTTTGAACTTATGTGTGACGCATCTAACTATGCATTGGGAGCTATCCTTGCATGAGAGAGTTCGGACAACCTCATGTCATTTCATATGCTTCTCGGACTTTAGATGTTGCACAAGGCTAACTATACTACCACCGAGAAAGAGTTGCTTGCTATTGTATTTGCACTTGATAAGTTTAGATCATATCTACTTGGCTCTAGAGTGGTTGTCTTTGCGATCATGCAACATTAAAATTCTTGTTGAAAAGGCGAGAATCGGCGAGATTGATTAGATGGATGTTGCTTCTCCGGGAGTTTGATTTGGAGATTAGAGATAGGAGTGGCACGAGAGAATTTGGTGGCGGATCATTTGAGCGAGAATAGAAGGAGTTGTTGACCCTTCTCCTATCGAGATGACTTCCCAGATGAGCAGCTCATGCAGCTGCATGATACCACACTTTCTCCTTGGTTTGCTGATCTAGTTAATTTCATAGTTGCATCTGTTTTTCCTCCTCATGCATCTAGATCACAGCAAGCTAAACATAGGAGTGATGCTAAATATTATGTGTGGGATGATCCATATTTGTGAAAATTTTGTAGTGACCAGGTGATTCGCAGATGCATACCTGACCATGAGATCCAGTCAGTTCTTCACTTCTGTCATGCCTCTCCAGTAGGAGGACACTTTGGACCACAACGGACAGCTAGGAAGGTGCTGGATTCTGGATTCTATTGGCCTACCATTTTCAGGGATGCATATCAGGTTTTCAGTACTTGTGAGCAGTGCCAGAGAGCAGGAGTGGCCATTACTCGGAGACAGGAGATGCCCCAGTAGCCCATTCTGTTTTGCGAGGTTTTTGATGTTTGGGGTATCGATTTTATGGGCCCTTTCCCTATTTCTTTTGGTTTTTCATATATTGTACTTGCAGTTGATTATGTTTCTAAGTGGGTGGAAGCTAAGGCCACCAGGACTAATGATGCTCGAGTTGTTGTGGATTTTGTCAGGTCTAACATATTTTGCAGGTTTGGAGTGCCCCGAGCTATCATTAGTGACCAAGGGACTCATTTCTGTAATCGGACTTTGGAGGCTTTGTTTCGGAAATATGGGGTTGTGCATAGAGTGTCTACTGCATATCATCCCCAAACTAACGGGCAGGCCGAGATTTCTAATAGAGAGATCAAGCAGATTCTGGAGAAGATGGTGCACCGAATAGGAAAGATTGGAGCCACGGTTAGAAGATGCTCTTTGGGCTCATCGTACCGCTTACAAGACACCTATAGGGATGTCTCCTTTCAGGGTTGTCTTTGGTAAACCATGTCACCTTCCGGTGGAGATAGAGCATCGTGCATACTGGGCAGTGAAGAGTTGTAACTTAGCATTTGACCAAGCAAGTTCAGAGAGGAAGCTTCAATTGCAACAATTTGGAAGAACTTCGCTTGGAAGCTTATGAGAATTCCAGGATCTATAAGGAAAAGACCAGGCATTTCCATGATAAGATGATTTCTAGAAAGGAGTTCTCCATTGGCCAAAAGGTGCTTTTGTTCAACTCTCGCCTTAAACTCATGCCCGGTAAGCTCGTTCTAGGTGGGATGGTCCTTTTGTTGTCACTAGCATCTTTCCTTATGGTGCGGTGGAGATTTCGAATGAAGCCACCAACAAGAGTTTCAAGGTTAATGGCCACCGTCTTAAGCCCTTTCTTGAGAGCCCCACAAGCCCCGCAAGCCCAAGATCTCGTAGAGGAGCTCTCCTTGGCAAAGCCCACCTTTCCCAAGTGCAAATTTTCCCACCATGATGAGGGTGTTCTCTTCCCTTACTCTTTTATTACACATGTCTTCTTGTCTTTTGCTTTGTGTTTCATTGAGGACAATGTATGATTTAAGTGTGGGGAGGGAATTTCTCGCTATTTTTCTCTTTGTTCTATTTTCGTTTTCTGATGAATTTTTTGCTGTTTTTTGTTTTTTTTTTTATTTTTTTTTCTTTTCAGAATTTTTTGTTTTCTTTGATTTTCTATTTTTTACGCTTGCTGTTTTTAATTCTGTTTTAATTCTATTTTTTGTTTCCATTTTGATATTTTGCATGCCTTTCATTGAATATCTTGGTTTGTACAGGTTGTGAATCATTTCATCATTCTTAGTTCTGAGGTTTCATGACATGATGTGAATACTTTTCTTGCATTTTTGGTTTAGCAAGTGGCATTGAGAATTAAAGTGTTGCATCAATTGTGATAGGCTTGTCCTTGGTGAGATTTTGGACCTTATACATGGATGGATTGCATTATGCCATTCTCTTTTCTTTCTTGTGTGATTTCACTCATGATTGTTGGTGCTCTAGAACTTGACTTGATTCTTTTTGAAGCTTTTGTTCACATGCATGTATTGAGATGATTGAGGCCTTCTTTCTTTGTTTAGCTACTTTGGCCAAATAGCCAACCTTGCATCATTTTCCTTTGATTACCCCCTTGAGCCTAATTGCCTATTCTTTGCTTTAGCTCATTTTATGCCTTTGTGAAAAACCATGATTTTACCGTACCTTAGGGAATGGGAGAGCATTGGTTTATTTCATTTGAGGAGCTCTTTTGGCTTGTAGGCAGTTGATAGTTTGAGTGGTGTGGTTATGCAAATTGATGTGTATTTATGCAAGGTTATTATTATTATAAAAAAAAACAAAAAAACAAAACAAAACAAAATTTGAAATAAAAGAAAAAAAAAGAAAAAAAAAGGGTTCAAGAAAGGTTGTAAAAGCAAAAGGAAAGGTGATAAAGGTGATCAAAGTAAGAGAATGTGCATTACTTGTCATTTGAGTTCCTCCTCATTGCTCTTTTATTCTCTTGGGTGCTTAACTTGTCATATCCATATTGTTCCTTCCCTTACCTTGGCCCCATTACAACCTTGAATAAAGTCCTTTTGATCTTTATTTGCATGTGTTTCAAGTGGTGGAAATTAGAGACTTGTCAAGCTTATGGTAGTACTTGCTTTCATGGGTGCCTTGAGTGTAAATACAATCCTAAACACTTGAGAGTAGCGTATGCCTAGTGAGGATCTTATCACTTTTGGTTCATCATTTGATTCGAGTTGTCTTCTTGCTTGCTTGAGATGTTGAGAGATATATTCATGTTTGTCTTGATTCCTTGATACTTTGGATGTTTGAATCTTGATCACTACCTTGCATTCTTGCAATTCATTGGAAGGCATGTTGCTTTTGTGGTTCAAATTTTGAATGTTGCCCAGGAGTGCAAAGGTTCAAGTGTGGGGGATTTTGATCAATCAATTTTGAGCCATTCATTATTGTTTCATATTTGGCCTAATTGATGTTAATTGTGTCCAATATTATGTTTGTAGATGAGTTTTAGATGATTGGTCTTCATTGAGCTTAATTGTAAAAACTTCATTAATTTTCGGATTTTAACTCATTTTGACCTTTCTGTCTTGTACAGGCCATAACTTGGGCTAAAAATATCGTATTTGGATGATCTTGGAGTCCCCTGAAAGCTGAGACAAAGATCTACAATCTGGTGTCTAATGCAATTTTTCTAATTCAGCTGGATTCAAGGCGAAATTGGGCCTCAAAGTCAGGATGCTGTTGCTGTCACAATGCTTGGACCTTTCCTCAATGATTTGGGCCTATCTCTCTCAATTTAAGCCCAATTAAGGCAAATGATATGTCTCTGAAAAGCTTATTCAGAGGGCTACAGTTTGGGCTAGGGGTAGATTAGGAATTACAGAAGAACTTTCAGTTACAAATAGGTTTAGGCAGATTTCGAATTCAGCTTTTTGGTTGTGATTCAGTTTTAACAGATTGAGCAGAAACCCCTTTCTCTTTTCATCTTCTCTCTATTTTTCGTTTTACTCTCTTCTCTGCAATTTTCGTGATGGCCATGGAAGGCTAAAGCTCCAATCAATCCAAGGAATTCAATAATGGTGGTTAGAATTTTGAGTTCTCTTGTTTGATTATAAATTGTTGTGTTCTTCCTCTTCTCCTTCTTCAATTGAATTCTGATTGGAATTTCGAAATTGAAGTTAGAATTAGGGTTGATTAATCTGAATCTAAGGGAGAATAGATCATCGATTGATAATCTATGTTAATCTAAATTTGTTCCTAAATCAATCTTAATCAAGAATTGCGATTGTGATTCTATTTGAATTGATAAATTGCTGGGTGATTATCTAGTTGATTTCGGATTAACAGAGGTGTAAACAACAGAAATTCTCTTGAACAATGATTGATTCTGCCACTTGAATTGAAGACCTTGGATTGGTGTTTCCTTAATTGAATTTTCTCAATTTAAATTCGTTTTCTGTTATTGCAATGAACAAAACCCCCTACTTATTGATAATTTCTAATATGCTTGAGAAATTCGAATTGGTCCTTGGGAGATGACCTAGGTTATGCATTATGCTACATTCCATAAATCCTAGTCTATTTTGAGGCGAGTGCGACATCGCTGATCAGTATGATATAAAATTTATTTGACTGTTTTGTGTTCATATTTGAGTGTTTTGTGTGATTTGCTCCGAGTCAGGAAAATAATAATTTATGGGCCGGAGAAATCTTATTTTAATTATTCGAAGATGGGGGATCTTACTAAACCCAATTCCGAGTGATATGGTTTTTAATCTTTTAATTTTTAGAATTTATCTATGCGATAAAATAATTTTATATTATTATAATATTATTTTATTAGTCAGTACAAATAAAATGACAATGGACCCGGAAAAGTCTGTGGGACCCACTTTTGGTTTGTAGGACCCACAATTGGTTTGCGGGACCCACGTTTAGAAAAAGTAGTCAACGTTGATGGCTTGATTTATTTTTAAGCAAATAGGAATTAGTCAACAAAGAGGGCTTGACTTGATTTGCACCGTTGGATGAGAAGGTTTAGTTTTGAATATCAACCGTTGATCTAATCAAAGGTTGTAATGATAAGCTTAATAATGAAGGCTTTGGATATCAACAGTTGATTTAATGTACGGTGGAGATTGGTCTCACAAAATGGCTAGAATCATTTGTGACCATTGGATGGGAAGAACGTAGAGAAGATCTTGACCCTCTATTTTTGAAGATGCATCTAGTGGCTAGGATTTCATGGAGATGAGATCTAATGGCTTAGATTTAATCATATCATTACCTAATATCAACCATTTATTTAATCAATGACTCTTAAAGCTTGGACTACAAGAATGATAATTAATTGGTAATATAACTAATTTTCCTAATTAAGTTAGATTAAGTGTGTATAGAAGCTTAATGGGATTAGTAGCTTAATTAATAAGATGATCACCATTAGGATGGAACATTCAAGAACATGTGACAAGGCATGTGACAAGGCTTGAATGAGCCAATTAGAGACAAGCTTGGAGGCCAAGCTTTGATATCAACCCTTGATGAAAGCTAAGGCTAGGATGGAGTCTTGGAAGTCAAACAAAGACGCCACCTCCTCTTTGATGAGCTCCACGGCCATAAGCTAGGGTTAGGAGACCATTTTGCTTCATTCTTCATCTTTGATAACACAAAACCTCTCTTCTCTCTCTTCAAAAATTAAAACCCACCATTGTTGCTCTTTGAAGACCATTTGGCCATACCACTATACACCATCATCCAACCTTCAAAAATTTTATCTAACTCACTTTTCCACACCTAAACACCATTCTAAGAACATCTCTAGTTGAGAGTTCTTTCAAAATCTATCATCTTAAGCTTGGAAAATTGCTTTGGAAGTTTTTCCTAGAAGGTGAAAATCCTTGTTTTTCATTTCTAACTTCATTTCTAAGTTTCTAAGCCATGATTGATCCATGGTTTATGTTTTTCTCCTATAGTTATAACTTGTAAAAATTTATTTGAGCATGTTAGGTTTTCTTGGAGGAGAACACGAAATCACTAGGAGAAGGAGTGAAAGATTTTATCTTCCTTTAAGGTAAGAGGGAGATTTAATCTCATCAACTAAGTGTGGTGATGAGAAAATGGATTGTATGTGTGTGAAGAATCCATAAGGATTCACTTGTTTGATTGTTTAAATGCTTTCCTATTTGTGTTTGATATTGTTTGTATGCATGTCTACAAGCTTTAAAATATATTGCATGTGTTGATATATGCATGATTATTAATTAGGATGTGAATAATATGTAAGATTTGCATGAGTGTTCCAAAGAACACAAAGAGGGGCTCACGGCCTCAACAAAGAAAAGAGAACCAAAATGTTCTCAACCATTTTCTAAAGGAAGGATTTAATGGAATTAGGTAAATGAATGAATTTCGAAATGATTTAGAAGATAGAAAATGATCCAAAGATCAAATGCCAATGTTTTACCAATTTCGGCCAACATGCCTTGTAAATGTGTAATCAATCCAAAACTTATTTTCTAAAGTGTAGAGTTGATGTTTTACCTAAAAAGAATGCATTTGTAATGAATTTCCAAGATTTAAAGAAGTAAACCAATTTTTATTAGAAATGTGATATAGAAGAAAAATGAATAAAACCCTTGAAAGATACTTACTTTTAAATTTTAAAGTATAGTGAGAATTACTAAAGTAGATTTTGTAGTTATAAAATAAACAAAAGAATTTTTAGAGGAAAAACGTAGAAAGCACATTTTTAATAGATTTTATAAACAAAATGCTGTCAAAATTTATTAAAAACAGACAAATAAAAAAGAATGTTTTATAATATATCTTTAACGTAAGGAAAATATTCTACATAGTTTAAAAGTATTAAAAATAGTTTACGCAGTTTTAAAATCTCTATTTTAAAGTTTTTCGGTCAAGAAAACGATTTAAAAATCTTACGCGATTGACAAAACAATTTAAAAATACTACACGATTTTAAAAACAACAAAATATATTTACGCGATTTAAAAACGTTTGTAAAAACGATGAAATTGTGAAAATGCGATAAAATTTCTACGCGATTAATTAGAACAGTGAGTTTTGCTGTCAGGCCAAAGTGGTGGACACAGACATATGGAGATATGGTACTGTCAAGTGGTGACGTACTATATATTAGAATTTTGAGGGTATTTTTGTAAATATGAGAATATTTTTGAGACTAAGGGTAATTTGGTAATTATTATTTTTATTCATGCATTAAGTTGTACCAATTTAGTTGATATTGGTTATTGATTGACGAGGCAAATTACACCGTGTTGTCGGTGTGATAAGCATAGTGTGGTTCATCCTGTGTGGACTTGGAGGCATTAGTGTGCGGAGTATTCCACATGTGGACAGTTGGTCGCTCCTCTGGGCCGTGGTAACTGACAACACACTAGTGATCTCGATACGTACTAAACTTAATCGAGATCTTGTAAAGATTATTTTAGTACAATGCCTGTAGTACACGATGTTTGGACTGTGTGCTACTACACGATGTTTGGACTGTGGGCTATAGACACAACGTTAGACAGTGCAATAGTTTGGTTGGGTAGCCAGAGGTATTGATAGATCTTTGCGGGTCATTCTCTCTGATATCTGTGTCTAGCTCCATGGAGTAGGAATGAGTCATATTACATTTGTATATGTGTCATGCATCATAACATTATTATCTGTGATATTATATGATACTGTTGTATTAAAATTTCTGCATTAAATTGTATTATTATTTATGATGCTATGGTATGCTTTATTGTATTAAACTGTAATATCTGTTGTATTGTTGTTTTCTTATTTGCCATGCTGGTATTGATGTATGATTATCTCACCTCTCTATATGTATTGTTTCACTATTATTAAATTATGTTATAAAAGAGTTTGAGGAAGAGGAACAACCTCTAGATTGTGTGTATCCTGAGGAGGAAGAGCAGCAGCAGACGAGTGATCAGTTCGATGAGTGCAAGCCTTCCGATCATCCATATCCTTTGGACTGATTGTGTGATCATGACCTTGTCGGGATTCTTTGGTTTTGTGAAACTTGAGTTTCACGAAGGCTCTGAAGCCTGGCGATTGCGGGAGGACAGTGGATCGGTAGTCTACATGGGGCGTCTGACTGTGACCCTATGTAGAGAGTTTGACGGGGAGCCTATTTTTACTACTACTCTGTATCTGCATCTTGAGATGTCGTTGACTCTTAGGCATTACTGGGGAGGGATTTTCCATGCGCCTAGTGAGATTAGTAGTGTGTCGACAGCGCGGACTCGTGTCCGTAGAGCTTCGAGACATCCTGGATATTTATCACCCGAGGTTTCATCTGAGAGTGATCCTTCGGAGGGTTAGAAATCTGTGATGTGCACTTAGGCATTTTATGATGTTGTAGTGTATATTAACTCTTTACTGCTTTCTTTAAATATTTTGTAGTTGTAAATTATTTATATAACTTAAAGATAAAACTTATGTATATTACATGTGATGATAGTTGTTTATGTTCCGTGCTATTTTATTTAGTAATATTCTGTATAAAAAAAATTGACAACCCATATTATTTATGTAACAAATGTTTTATAACTTAGGAAATATTTTTATTTATTTTATTTTATTGCATCATAAATGTGACATCCCCATAAGGGTATTACACAAATAACAGACTGGAATCGTTGGGAAACTCCAAATTGTGACTGAAAACACAAAAAATGCAGCACCCTTGGCTGGCAGCGATACCCTTGGTCGTCGGAAACACTAGTCACCGCTCCCCTGGCTGGCGGCGACACCCCTAGTCACCGAAAACAGTACGCGCGACACCTACTTCGTCGTTGTTCAACACATTATCGTGAAGGCCTCATGCCCAAACACCCATGAAAGCCTCTGATCTGGACCTCAATAGTGCTGGAAGAAATCAACCAACCCTAAGGTAGGGTAGATTGACAGATTCTGAGCACAAAGGTTTTTTTTTCATTTTTTTTTAAAAAGGCTAACTAGGGTTTGGAAGGCTATGGTTTGTTTTTTACTCTAGATACTATGTTAAGAGAAAAAAGAGATGGAGAAAGAGAAAAACATGAGAGGTAAAACAGAAAAAGAGAGTAGCTAACTGGTTATGATTAGCCACCCTAACATTATATTTATATTAAACTATTAGAGCTATTGATATACAAAAGCAAGGCCCAGTCCAATAGATCAAACCTAATTATATTTCATTAACAAAAGTGAAGCAAACTTTTGAAGAGAAGTGAATCATGTTCCCTATTACCAACAATATTCAAAAGATGTAAGAACGAGAAGAATCTCAGATGGCTCAATGTTTTTTGGCTGGTCTAGATTCTAAGTATGATGTTATCTGGACTCAACTCCTTCTAGGCAGTGAGCTTCCTACCTCCTCGCCTTCTACTGGTCAACAAAGATAAAGTTATGGATAATCCTTGTGGACTTGCTTTGTCAGCATAACTCAATACGACATCTACTTCTGCTCCTCAGGGAGGTCTTGGAGGCCGAGGGGACAATCAAGGTAGGCACAATGGTAGAGGCACTAGTGGTCCACTTACATGTTTTGGTTGTGGTGAGGTTGGCCACATGCATAAGTATTGCTGAAAGGCCTTTGCAAAATTTCCACCCGTGTCTAGTCAGTGGTCTGCTTATGTGTCTACTCAGGAGGGTTTGTTACCTACTCCTTCTGGCAACGTCCCATCTCTTGGAAGCCTAATACTCCTCTTGAGCCACAAGTGACTTTATCTGTTGATAAGTATGCTCGCCTTACTCGACTTCTTCAGTCATAACCTACTACTACTACATTAGTCCAGACAAGTAATCTTACAGCTTGTCTTTCTACCACTTCTCGCAACAGGGTCATTGATTCAGGTGCAATGGACCATATGACTGGCGATTCAGGTATTTTTTTATGCTTTACTCCTTCCAGTTCTTTCCTCAGTGTCACATTAGTCGATGGCTCTACTGCTTTTGTCATTGGACATAGCTTTACTACTCCCATTGATTCTTTGTCTTTATCCTCTACGTTATGTCTACCTCAATTTCCCTTCAACTTGTTATCTGTGAGTAAACTGGCCATTCACTTCTATCCCACTTATTGTGTTTTTTAGGATCTTGGGATGAAGTAGATTATTTGTAGAGGCCATGAGTTTGGTGGTTTGTACGTGTTAGATACCTAACAGATTGTATCTCGTTTGGTTGCTTGTACCAGTGCTCGTGACCCTTCCATTCTTCAGCCTCATTCTCGTTTTGGTCATCCATCTCTAGCTACATTAAAAATATTGTGTCCAAGCTTACATTTTCTATCCCAAATTAAGTGTGAGTCTTGTCAATTTGCTAAACATCATAGAGTACCTTACATACCTAGAATAAACTAACGGGCTATGTCCCCTCTTGAGTTAATACATTCTGATGTTTGGAGACCTTGCTCTATAACTTCCAAGTTGGATTTTAGGTGTTTTGTCACTTTTGTTGATGATTTCTCTCCTCTAACATGGCTATATTTTATGAAAAATCGTTCTAAATTATTTTTTATTTTCTGTAATTATGTTGAGGTTTAAATGCAACTTAATATACAATTCATATATTGCATAGTGATAATGTTGTTGATTATAATCATAATATGTGGACAGTGGAGTTTTATTCATTGTATCTATGTATTCATTGTATTTACACTTCTAGGACTTAACATAGATAATTATTGTTCTAGGAATCAGGTTCCTTTATCTTGTAGTCAAGTGTGTGTGTGTATGTTTATATATATATATATATATATATATATATATATATATATATATTGTAGTCTCATATTGTAATGTGAATAAGATAGATAGAGAAATATTCATATTTAAGTTGGTACTAGAGAGGTTCGTTCATATTTTTTTTTTGTTTCAGCTGCTGTCAGCGCTGATCCATTACCTGTAGTCGTCCGGTGCCCAAAGTGACACCAGGGTTCACCTCAGACGCTTCTGACCAGCCGTCCATCCAAGCGCTGCCACTAGCGCCTCCTTCACGTGCTCTCACGTGCCGTCTTCAGCAGTTTCATTCTCTGGTGCTTGTGATCCACGTGCCACCTTCTAAGCCATCGTTGATGTCGCCGCTTTTGCCGCTGTGTTCGCCGTCTCCTCCTAGTTCTGTTTTGCCCCTGTTTGGTTTCTGGGTCTATCGTCGAATCCCTTGTTCACTGCTATGTACTGCCCCTGTTTGGTTTAGTTTCTGGTTTCTAGGTACATTTTCCTTTTTTGTTCTTCTGAACTTCTTCCATGGCTAAATTTACTAAGAAGAGTATGATTTCTTTCGCATTTTTTGGATCCCTCATCATTACTACTGAGAAGTTAAATAGTAAAAATTATTTGAATTGGTGTAATGCTGTAGAGGTATAGTTTCTGGGTCAAGGATTGTCTGATCATCTCACTAAAAAGGGTACTGACATTGCTGAATCTGAGAAGGATGAATGACAATGGGCAGATTATCAACTTGTATTGTTGTTGTGGTAGTTTATTGAACTAAGATTAATGGTGCATTTTCGTCCTTACAAGACATGTTGTGAAATTTGGAAAAAGGCTCAAACTGTTTATGCTAATGATATACAACAGCTATATAAGATGATTTATAGTTTGGCGACAATGCAGATAACTGATCTTGACTTGCCCTCCTATCTGAATAGAGCACAATCCATTTGTGAAGAGATTAAATTGATGCTGGTTAATGATGATGCACAAAAGATGTCGGGTAAACTTGATAACTCGCTTATGGTATTTGTTCTTCATGGCCTCCACAAAGACTTTGAATCTATTCGAAATCAGACTCTAACAAATCCTAATATTCCTACGGAGGAGGAACTCATTGATCGTTTGCTTTGAGTTCCTTCTCCCACAACTTCCTTTGGTAGAGGTAATCTTCATTGTTCATACTGTAAACGAGATGGACACACTCAAGATCGGTGTTATTCCCTACATGGATTCCTAAATAAAACTGCCAATGTAGCTCAGTCTCTTGAACCAGCTATTGAGCCCAAGATCTAGTTCGGAAAAGATCATCTACTTTTTCCTAATGAGTATAAGGAGTACCTTCAGTTTAAAGCCACTCAACAGGCTTCTTCTTCTTCAGTCATCGTTGCTCACACTAGTAATTCTATAATTTGTTTCTCTTAATCTGCATTTGTTGGATCTTGGATTTTAGACTCTGGTGCTTCTAATCACTTTGCTAGTAATCCTTCTCTTTTTCTAAATTGTCATTCCCTAAAACATCTCACAATATTACTCTTGTCGATGGGTCTAAGGCACAGGCTACTGGTATTGGTCAAGCTTCACCTCTTCCATCCTTACCTTTAAATTTAGTCTTGTTTGTACTCGGTTGTCCCTTTAATTTAATTTCAATAAGCTAAATTACTCACACTTTAAATTGTTCCATAACCTTTAATTCTGATTCCTTCCTTATACAGGACCGAAGTACGGGATAGATGATTGGAGCTGAATCTGAATCACGAGGTCTCTACTACCTTCAACCTTCCTCTTCCACCATATGTGTTGTTTCAGAATCTGTCGATCTCCTACATCATTGTCTGGGTCATCCAAGTTTGGACGAGTTAAAGTAGATAGTCCCTCTTCTTTCACATTTGAAGACCTTGAACTGTGAATCGTGTCAACTAGGAAAATATGTTAGAGTATCTTTTCCAAGTAGTGTCAATAGTCAAACTATGTCTCCCTTTGATCTTGTTCATTTTGATGTTTGGGGTCCTAGTTGTGTTCCTTCTATTTCATGATATAGGTATTATATTACTTTCATTGATGATTTTTCAATATGTACTTGGTTATTTTTAATGAAAGATTGTTCTGAGTTATTTGATGCTTTTCAAACCTTTTGTTCTAAAATAAAGAATCAGTTTGGAAAAATAATTCATGTTTTACGCAGTGATAATGCAAAAGAATATTTTTCTGCATCTTTTAGATCATTTATGAGTTCTCATGGCATCATACATTAGTCCAATTGTTCTCACTCACCATAACAAAATGGTGTGACTGAACGCAAACATTGTTATCTTGTTGATACAGCTCAGACTCTCTTAATAAATGTTAATGCACCCTTGAAGTTTTAAGGTGATGTTGTCCTTACAACTTGTTATCTGGTAAATCAAATGCCATCTTCTGCTTTGGGTAATTAAATTCCTCACTCTATTTTATTTCCTAAAGATCCTATTTATACTATTTCCCCTCGTGTGTTTGGTTCCACTTGTTTTGTTCATGATCTCTCTCCTAGCCATGATAAATTGTCTGCTCGGGCAGTTAAATGTATTTTTCTTGGGTATTCTCGAATTCAGAAGGGATATCGATATTATTCTCCCTCTACACATCGTTTTTATGTATCTGCAGATGTTACATTCGTTGAGGATACCCCTTTTTTTGTCACATCAGCTACATTCGACTCTACTCCATCTCAGGTACTACCTATTCCTCTTTTTACAACACCTGTCTCTAAACCTCAAGCTCCACAGTCACAGGATGACTGTTCATTGCGTCGATTTGGTATTACTTACGAGCATCGGAATCCTGAAGTTCCCGAGATCACACCTATTATTGATTCTCATGATTTAGCTCCCGCTCCAATCGCTTCTCCCACTGCGGTCCCATCTGACACTTCCGTTGACCTACCTATTGCACTCTGTAAAGGTAAATGCTCTACTCTCAATCCCCATCTGATTTACTATTTTTTGAGTTTCCATTGATTATCTTATTCCCATTGTGCCTTTGTGTCTGCTTTGTCATCTATTACCATTCTTAAGAATGTTCAGGAAGTACTATCCCATCCAGGGTGGCGACAGGCAATGATTGATGAGATGACTGCTTTGGAATCTAATAATACACGAACCCTTGTTTCATCTCCTCCTGGAAAATCTACAGTTAGTTGTCGTTAGGTATTTACGTTAAAGTTGGCCCTACTGGGCAAGTGGATCGATTGAAAGCCCGACTGGTAGAAAAGGGATACACTCAGATATATAGTTTGGATTATAGTGATATATTTTCTCCTGTTGCTAAGATGGCGTATGTTCGTTTGTTCTTGTCTATGGCTGCCATAAGATGTTGGCCCTTGTATCAGCTAGATATTAAAAATGCCTTCTTACACAGTGATTTGGGGGAGGAGATCTATATGGAGCAACCACCTGGGTTTGTTGCTCAGGGGGAGTTAGGTCTTGTTTGTCAGCTACAAAAGTCCTTATATGGCTTAAAACAGTCACATTGTGCTTGGTTTGGGAAGTTTAGTAAAGTCATTCAGCAGTTTGGCATGACTCGTTACGAGGTGGACCATTTTGTATTCTTTAAATGCTCACCATTGAATAAATTTATTTATCTTGTGGTGTATGTTGATGTTATTGTCATTACAGGTTATGCTCAAGAAGACATTAAGACATTGAAGCAACACCTATTTAAACATTTTAAAACTAAAGATCTTGGCTGATTGTGATACTTTTTTAGGATTGAAGTAGCCCAATCAAGAATAGGTGTTGCTATTTCTGAAAGGAAATATGCCCTTGATATTCTAGAAGAAACAGGGATGCTTGATTATAAACCTGTTGATACTTTTATGGACCCAAATGTGAAGATTCTACCTAATCAGGGGGAGCCCTATCTTGACCCAAGCAGATATAGAAGATTAGATGGGAAGTTAAATTATCTCACCATGAGTCGACCAGACCTTGCTTTTCCTATCAGTGTTATGAGTCAGTTTCTCAACTCACCATGTGACAATCATTGGAATGCAGTTGTTCATATCCTAAGATACATCAAGGGATCACCTGGTAAAGGGCTTGTTTATATGGACAGGGGTCTTACTAATATCATTAGATATACAGATGCAGATTGGGTAGGTGTTGCTAGTGATATGAAGTCCACTTCAGGCTACTATGTGCTTATTGGTAACTTGATTTCATGGAAAAGCAAGAAGCAGACTATTGTTGCAAAATCGAGCACAGAAGCAGAGTATCATGCTATGGCTAATACTACTTGCGAACTCTTGTGGCTAAAATATTTGCTCCAAGAGTTGAAGTTTTGTGAGATTGGTCCTATGGAACTTGCTTGTGATAACCAATCAGCCTTGTATCTCTATTTGAATCTAATCTTTCATGAAATGTATAAACATATAGAAGTTGATTGTCACTTCATTCGAGAAAAGATCCTCTTAAGCATCATTAAGACTTCTTTTGTGGGTACTAAAGATTAACTAGCAGGCATAATGACTAAGTCCTTACGGGGTCCTAGGATAGTGTAACACCCCAACTTTTGGATAAATGACAGTATTATCCTAAATGTACTGTTTTATGTTTTCTGTGAGTTATAAATAGAATTTGACTGTTTTGTTATTGTATTTGATCATTGTGTGTGATTTGCTCCGAGTCAAGAAAATAATAATTTTCTGGCTGAAAAAATCTTATTTTAATTATTCGAAGTTGGGGGATCTTATTAAACCCAATTCCGAGTGATATGTATATTAATCTTTTAATTTTTAAGATTTAACTGTGCAATAAAATAATTTTATATTATTATAATATTATTTTATTTGACAGTACCTACTGTCTCAAAAATGGTAGAAATATGCTCCAAAATGACCATGAACCCGAAAAAGTCTGTGGGACCCACGTTTAGAGAGCCAATCAACGTTTCTAACTAGATTAAATCCTAAGCCAATAGGAACTAGTCAATAATAGTGGCTTGAAAATTCTAGACCAATAAAAATTAAGTCCACAAAAGTGGTTGGACTCATTAAGATTAAACTAAAAAGCTTAACCAAGTTAACTTAAACCTAACTAAGTTAGCATAGGAAGCTTGTTTAGTAACTAAATGAAGTAAACCTAGTTAGCTATCTATTTAAGTACTAGTTAGAGAAGGTTCTAGAAGGATCAAGAAGATGGTTAGTCATCCTAGCTAACTAAATGACTAACTAAGTAACTAAGCAAACTAACTAAATGCACCTAAATGTAACTAGATTGCATGGATGAAGCACAAACTTGGTTTGCTCTTCATTAGGGCCAATCGGCCTAGCACATGCAAGAAGGTGCTAGACACTTGATGACTATATTTTCTACACCAATTAGGAACAAGCTTGGAACCAAAGCCTTGAATATCAACCTTAGATTATATCTAAGGGCATTAGGTGTTAGGAGGAGTCAACAAAGGAGGCCACCTCCTTGGATGAGGTTCACGACCAAGTAGAGGAAAGGAGAGCATTTTACTTAGCCATTTTCATTTCAACCTTCTCCAAAAACAAGAACACCAAGAACAACTCTCTTGCTTCCTTCTTGAGCCATTCGGCCAACACCATTTCCCACACCTATACTCATCTAAATTTTCATCTAACCTAACTTCTCAAATGCAAACAACATTCTAAGAACATCTCTAGTTGAGAGTTCTTCCAAAAAAATTCATCTTGAGCTTGGAAAATCACTTTGGAGATTTTTCCTACAAGGTGAAACTTCTTGTTTCTTACTTCTAACATGATTTTTGAGGTTCTAAGCCATGATTGATCCATGATTTATGTTTTTCTCCTATAGTTATGACTCTTTAAATTTTGTTTAAGATTTTTAGGTTTCTCTTGGAGGTCACACGAAAACCATAGGAGGAGAGTAGAAGGAGTTGTCTTCCTTTAAGGTAAGAGGGAGATTTAATCTCATCAACCTTGTGTGGTGATGAGAAAATGGATTGTATGTGTAGTGAAGAATCCATAAGGATTCATTTGTTTGGTTGTTTAATGCTTTCTTATTTGTGATTGATTATGTTTGCATGTATGTTTATAGCTTTAAAATATATTGCATGTGTTTATAGATGTATGATTATTAATATAGGATGTGAATAACATGTAAGGATTGCATGAGTGTTCCAAAGAACACAAAAGAAGCTCACGACTTCTCCAAGAAAAAGAGAACCAAAATGTTCTCAACCATTTTCTAATGGAAGGATTTAATGGATTTAGGTAAATTAATGAATTCCAAAAGGATTTAGAAGATGGAAAATTATTTAAAGATCAAATGCAAAGATTTTGTTGAATTCGTCCAACATGCCATATAATGTATATTTTTTATTTCTAAAATTATTTTCCAAGGTAGATTAAGTAGTTAATTACAAAGGAATTTAATTTCAATGAATCTTTGGGGAATAAAATGAATGAACTTAGTTTCAGAAACTAAAATTAGACGATTTTACCATAAATGAGAAATACAGTAAACACTTAAAAAATGCTAACGTAGAGCTCACTTTGGGTTTTGAAGCACGTTAGTGAGTTTCAAAGTGTAAATAATGATTATAATTAAAACAAGTTAATTTTTAAAGAAAAACGTAGAAAACACCTTTTTAATGAATTTTCTAGACAAAATGTTGTCAAAATTTACCAAAAACAGACAAATAAATGAGAAAGTTTCATAATACATTTATAACATAAGAAAAATATTCTACGTAATTTAAAAGTATTAGAAAGAGCTTATGCTTATTTAAAATTATGATTTTTAAGCTTTACGGTTAAGAAAATAGGTTAACATCTTACGCGATTGAGAAAATCATTTAAAAACATTATGCGATTTCAAAAACGTCAAAATATATTTACGCGATTTAAAAACATTTGTAAAAGTGATGCGATTGTGAAAACGCGATAAAATTTCTACGCGACCAATTGGAACAGTGAGTTTTACTGTCGTGCCAAAGTGGTGGACCCGGACATATTGAGATATGGTATTGTCAAGTGGAGACGTACTATATTTGGAGATATTGAGACTGAGGGTATTTTTATAAATATGGTAAGATATTAAGACCAAGGGTATTTTTGTAATTATGATTCTTATTCATGCATTGAGAGTTGTGCCAATTTGGTTGAAATTGGTGATTGATTGACGAGATGAATTACACCGTGTTGTCGATGTGATAAGCGTAGTGTGGTTCATTGAGTGGACTTGGAGGTATTAGTGTGCGGAGTATTCCACATGTGGACAGTTGGTCGCTCTTCTAGGCCGTGGTAACTAGTAACACACTAATGATCTCGACACGCACTATTCTTAATCGAGATCTTGTGGAGACTATTTAGTACAATGCCTGTTGTGCACGACATATTTGGACTGTGTACTACTACACGATGTTTTGGACTGTGGGCTATAGACACGACGTTGGACAGTGTAATAGTTTGGTTGGGCAACCTGAGGTACTGATAGTTCTTTTTGGATCATTCTCTCTGATGTATGTGTTTAGCTCCATGGAGTAGGGACAAGTCGTTATACATTTGCATTTGTGGTATGCATCATAATGTTATTATTTGTGATATTATGTATGATGTGTTAAATTGTGTTATTGTTTATGATACTATGGTATGCATTATTGTGTTAAACTGTGATATCTGTTGTATTGTCATTTTCTTTATTGCCATGCTGGTAATGATGTAGATTGTCTCACCTCTTTGTATGCGTTTTCTGTATAATTATTTATATTCTGTAAAGAGTTTGAGGAAGAGGAAGAGGAACAGCCTCTAGAGATTCTGTACCCTGAGGATCAGCAGAAAGGTGATCAGTTCGATGAGTGCGAGCCGTCAGATCATCCATACCATTTGGACTGACTTTGTCATGATGTTGCCTGGATTCCTTGGTTTCGTGAGACTCGATTTTCATAGAGGTTCGGAGGCCTGGCGACTGCGTGAGGATTGAGGATCGGTAGTCTACGTGGGGCGTCTGATTGTGACCCTACGTGGAGAGTTTGATGGGGAGCCTATTTTTACTACTACTATGTATTTACATATTGAGTTACCGCTGACTCTTAGGCGTTATTGGGGAGGAATTTTCCATGCGCCTAGTGAGATCATTAGTGTGTCGACAGCACGGACTCCTGTCCGTAGAGCTGCGAGACATCCTAGATTTCTGTCATCCGATGATCTATCTGAGAGTGATCCTTCGGAGGGTTAGAAATCTTGGATGTGCACTTGGGCATTTTATGTTTTAGTATTGTACTAACTTTTACTACTTTACTAAATATTTGTAGTTGTAAATTATTTGTACAACTTAAAACAAAATTATATGTATATTATGGGGTGTGCTAATGGTTTGTTTTGTTTTATGTTCTGTGTTATTTTATTTGAAGTTATTATGTATAAAAGGAAAAATTTTACAACCCATATTATTTATGTACCAAACATTTTACAGCTTGGGTAAGGTTTATTTTTATTGCATCAGAAATGTGATATCCCCGCAAGGGTGTTACAGATAGCATACATATGTAACAAGCTGGTTGCATCAGACATATATGTTGCAGCTTAAGGGGGAGTGTTAATTATAATCATAATATGTGGACGGTAGAGTTTTATTCATTGTATATATGTATTTATTATATTTACACTTCTAAGACTTAGCATAGATAATTATTGTTCTAGGAATCAGGTTCCTCTATCTTGTAGTCAAGTGTATATATATATTGTAGTCTCATATTGCAATGTGAATAAGATACAGAGAGAAATATTCAGATTTATGTAATACTAAATAATATTTCTCTACCCCTTTCGCTACCTTTCTTTCCTAATAAGGTATCATTCATCAATCTTCTTGTATAGTTACCCCCAACAAGATATGGTATCTAAAAGGAAAAATCGTCATTTACTTGAAATTGCTCGAGCCTTGCTCTTTAATGTAGGTTCCAAAAGAGTTTTGGTCTAATGTTGTTGCTACTACTTGCTACTTAATCAATTACATGCCTTCCTCTGTCTTGAATGGTAGTATACCATACTCCACTCTCTTTCCCTCTCATATTTTATTTCATCTATCTCCTTGTGTATTTGGTTGTACTTGTTTTATGCAAGATGTTCACCCTTACTTGACCAAACTTGACCCTCTCCCTTAAATGCAATTTTCTTAGGTATTCTCGACACCAAAAGGGATATCAATGTTTTTCTCCCACTTTGGGTTAATTTCTTGTTTCTACTGATGTCACCTTTTGTGAATCCACCCATTTCCTCGCTACCTCGAGTTATGTTCCCTTAATTACAAGTGAAGATGATTTCCTAGTTTATGTTGTCTTCTACACCATCTATTCCTCAACCCCAGCTAATTCTGGGGCCTTCATTACTCAGGTCTACACTCGCCGTGTGAAACAAACGTGACACCAACTATACCTAGTGACTCATTGCCTCCACCAGCTACTTCATCTTTGGATCCTACCACACCTCCCTCATTATCTGATCCAAGTCTTGACTTGCCCATTACTCTTCGTAAAGGTAAAAGATCTTGTACTTATCCTATTTCTACATTTGTCTCTTATTCTACCTTATTATCTTCCTACTAGTCTTTTGTTGCCTCTCTGGACTCTATTACAGTTCCCAGGTTAGTGTCTAAAGCCTTATGTCACTCTAGTTGGCGAGTTGTTGTGGAAGATGAAATGCATGCTCTTGAGCTAAATCAGACTTGGAATCTTGTGCCCTTACCTGCTGGCAAGCATGCAATTAGCTCTAAATAGGTCTTCGCAGTTAAAATGAATTTTGATAGATTTATGGCTCGATTGAAAGCTCGTTTAGTCACTAAAGGGTATGCTCAAACCTATGGGGGTTGACTACTTTGACACATTCTCTCCAGTGGCGAAGCTCACCTTTGTCCGCCTCTTTATTTCTCTTGCTGCCATTCAAAGTTGACCTCTTTATCAACTTGATGTAGATAATGCATTCCTTCATAGCGATCTATAGGAGGAAGTTTACCTAGAGCAACCACCCGAGTTTGTTGTTCAGGGGGAGCCAGGGAAGGTTTACAAATTAAAGAAGTTGTTATACAGGTTGAAACAATCACCAAGGATCTGGTTTGGACGATTTAGCACAACAATGATTGACTTTGGTTTGTAGAGGAGTACTTATGATCATTCAATGTTTTATAGACAATCTCAATTTGGGTGCATTCTTCTTTTGGTGTATGTTGATGATATTGTGATAACTCGTAGTGATAATCTTGGATAAGCAATCTTAAAACCTTTCTTCACAGTCAGCTTCAAACAAAAGACTTGGGAGAGCTAAAATATTTTCTTGGAATCGAGGTGTCTAGAAGTAAGAAAGGAATTTTCCTTTCTCAAGGGAAGTATATGCTTGACTTACTGACAAATATTGGACTTATAGAAGCTAAACTGCTAGATACACCTATGATATCAAATCTGAAGTTGCACAGTGAGGATGGAAATGTCTTGGAAGATCCAGAAAGATATCGAAGAGTGGTAGGAAAGCTGAACTACCTCACAGTTGCACGACCTAACATTGCATTCTCTGTAAGTGTAGTTAGTTAGTTTTTTTCATCACCCAGAACCACACATTGGGATGCAGTTGTTCATATTTTAAAATACCTTAAAGGAGCACCAGGTCATAGGGTTGTCTATCTCGAGGTACTTATAAAGTGGAGAGTTTCTCTTATGCAGATTAGGTAGGATCCCCCGTTAATAGGATGTCCACAACATGATATCTTGTTTTTGTTAGAGGTAATCTTGTATCATGGAAAAGTAAAAAGCTGAGTGTAGTGTCTTGCTCTAGTGTTGAATCTGAGTATAGGGCAATGACACAAGTTACGTGTGAACTCATATGGATATCTCATTTTCTAAAGGAGCTTGGTGTTGGAAGCTCCCGTCCTATGGAAATCTGGTGTGATAATCAGGCTGCTATACATATCGCTAATAACCCTGTCTTCCATGAAAGAATAAAGCACATAGAGATGGATTGCCATTTTGTTCAGGAAAAGCTTCAGCAAGGGTTGATTTCATTGAAACATGTTCGGACTACAGACCAGTTTGCTTATATTTTCACTAAAGCCTTAGTCAGAAATAGAGTAGATGCTATATGTAACAAGCTAGGCATGATTAATATCTATGCCCAGCTTGAGGGGTCGTGTTAAGTATAATAGCATGTGACATGTGTAAGGGAATTTTGTCTTTTTGTTTATCCTGTAATTTCTCACAGCATATATATATTATCGTGCCTGGCTAATTTGGTCAAGGCCTTCAGCAACTTTCTCAATCACTCTATTTCTCTTTGTAACACCTCAACTTTTGGTTAAAGTACAATATTGTTCTAAATGTACTATTTTATGTTTTCTGTGAGTTATAAAATGAATTTGACTATTTCATCACTATATTTGACTGTTGTATGTGATTTATTCCGAGTCAAGAAAATAATAATTTTCTAGCCGAAAAAATCTTAATTTAATTATTCGGAGCTGGGAGATCTTACTAAACCCAATTTCGAGTGATACGTGTATTAATCTTTTAATTTTTAAGATTTAACTGTGCAATAAAGATATGTTATATTATTATAATATTATTTTACTGTACAATACCTACTATCTTAAAAACAGTAGAAATCTGCTCCAAAATGGACCATGGACCCGAAAAAGTCTGTGGGATCCACATTAGGAGAATCAGTCAATGTTTCTGGCTTGATTTATTTCTAAGCCAATGAGATGTGGTCAACAGTAGTAGCTTGAAAATTTCTAGACCAATAGGATTTCAGTCCACAAAAATGATTGGACTTGTTAGGTTATAACTAGAAAATCAAACTAAGTTAGCCTAAATCTAACTAAGTTAAGTTAGGAAGCTTATGTAGTAACTAAATGAAACAAACATAGTTAACTAACCATTTAAGTTTTAGTTAGAGAAGGTTCTAGAAGAATCAAGAAAAGGGCTAGTCATCCTAGCTAACTAAATGGCTAACTAAGTAACTAAGAAGCCTAACTAAATTTACCTAAACCTAACTAGGAAACCAAATGAACTATAACCTAGTTTGCTTCTCCTAAGGCCATTCGGTTATGGCATCTTCAAGAAGAGCTTAGTCACTTGGTGACTTGGTTTTCTACACCAATGAGAAGCAAGTTTGGAGACAAAGCCTTGAATATCATCCATTGATTAAATCTAAGGTCATTAAGGAGTCTTAAGAGTCAACTAAAGTGGCCACCTCCTTTGAAGGAGCTCCACGGCCAAGGGCTCTATGAAGGGGTGAGATGGCATTTTGTTATGTTCATTTCATATTCAACCTTCTCCAAAAACAAGAACACCAAGAAAAACTCCATAACTTTCTCCTTGAGAGCCATTCGGCCAACACCCAAAAGCAACACTTCCACTCTTCTAAAATTTCACTTAACCTTACTTCTCAAATCCAAACGTCATTCTAAGAACTTCTCTAGTTGAAAGTTTCTTCAAAGAAATTCATCTTGAGCTTGGAAAATCACTTTGAAGATTTTTCCTACAAGGTGAAAATCCTTGTTTCTTAATTCTAACTTGATTTCTTAGGTTCTAAGCCATGATTGATCCATGGTTTATATTTTTCTCCTATAGTTATGACTCTTTAAAATTTGTTTGAGCTTGTTAGGGATTCTTTGGAGGTCACACGAAAATACTAGGAGGAGTTAGAAGGAGTTTGTCTTCCCTTAAGGTAAGAGGGAGATTTAATCTCATCAACCTTGTGTGGTGGTGAGAAGATGGATGTATTTGTGGTGAAGAATCCATAAGGATTCATTCACTTGGTTGTTTGTCTTTTCTAATTTGTGATTGATTTTGTGTGCATGTATGTTTATAGCTTTAAAATATATTGTATGTGTTTTTAGATGTATGGTAATTATTGTAGGATGTGAATAACATGTGAGGATTTGCATGAGTATTCCAAAGAACACAAAAGGAGCTCACAGCTTCATCAAGAAAAAGAGAACCAAAATGTTCTCAACCATTTTCTAAAAGAATGACTTAATTGATTTAAGTAAATTAATGAATTTGAAAATGATTTAGAAGAACGGAAAATAATTTAAAAATCATTTGTAAAGATTATGTTGAATTCGGCCTAAATGCCACATTTTGTATATTTGATTTCCAAAATTGTTTTCTAATATAGATTAAGTAATTAACTTAAAGAGAATTCCAATTCAATGAGTTCTTGGAGAAAAAAATAAATAAATATAGTTTTAGAAACCTAAATTAGAGGATTTAATTATAAATAAGAAATACAGTGAATACTTGAAAAATGTTAACGTAGAGCTCACCTTTGGGTTTTGAAGCACGTTAGTGAGTTTTAAAGTGTAAATAATGGTTAAAATTAAAGCAAGGTAATTTTTAAAGAAAAACGTAGAAAATATCATTTAATGCATTTTCTAGATAAAATGTTGTCAAAATTAATTAAAAGTAGACAAATAATGGGAAAAGCTTCATAATATATTTATAACGTAAGGAAAATATTCTACGTATTTGGAAAATACTAGAAATAGCTTACGCGTATTCAAAATAAAGATTTTTAAGCTACGCGATTGAGAAAACGATTGAAAAAATGTTACGCGATTAAGAAAATGATTTGAAAATACTACGCGATATTTAAAACGTCAAAAAATATTTACGCGATTTGAAAATATTTTGAAAAAGGCGACGCGATTGTGAAAACGCGATAAAATCTTTATGTGATTAAAAGAAACAGTGAGTTTTACTGTCAGGCCAAAGTGGTGGATCCGGACATGTTGAGAAATAGTACTGTCAAGTGGAGATAAGCTATATTTGGTGAATATCGATACTAAGGGTATTGTTATAATTATGGCTTGTAGTGATAATAAGGGTAATTGTGTAATTTTGGTTTATGTTCATACATTGAGAGATGTGTCAATTTAGTTGAAATTGGCGATTAGCTGACGAGATGAATTACACCGTGTTGTGGATGTGATAGGTATAGTGCGGTTCATTGATTGAACTTGGAGGCATTAGTGTGCGGAGGATTCCACATGTGGACACTTAGTAGCTCCTCTGGGTCGTGGTAACGGGCATCACACTAATGATCGCGACAAGCACTATTCTTAATCAAGATCTTGTAGAGACTGTCTAGTACAATGCCTGTTGTGCACGACGTATTTGACTGTGTACTATTTACATGATGTTTTGACTGTGGGCTATTTACGCGACGTTTGACAGTGTAATAGTTTGGTTGGGCAGCCTGAGGTATGGACAGGTCTTTCGGGTCATTCTCTTTGATGTCTGTGTTTAGCTCCATGGAGTAGGAATGAGTCGGTGTACATGTGCATTTGTGGTTTGCATTCATAATGTGCTTATTTATATTTAATGTGTTATATTGTATATGATGAAATGGTATGCATTATTGTATTAAATTATGATATCTGTATGTATTGTTATTTTCTTTACTGCCATGCTGGTAATGATGTAGATTGTCTCACCTCTTTGTATGCATTTTCTGTATTATTTTTATATTCTGTAAAGAGTTTGAGGAAGAGGAAGAAGAACAACCTCTAGAGATTCAGTACCCATAGGACCGGCAATCGAGCGATCAATTCGAGGAAGGTGAGCCAATAGATCACCCATATCATTTGGATTGATCTTGTGGTTATGGTTTTGCCTCATTTCTTTGGTTTTGTGAGACTTGATTTTCACGGAGGCTCTGAGGCCTGGCGATTGCGTGAAGATAGAAGATCAGTAGTCTATGTGGGACGTCTGACTGTGACCCTACGTAGAGAGTTTAATGGAGCACCTATTTTTACTACTACTTTGTACTTACATCTTGTGATGCCTTTGACTCTGTGACGTTAATGGGGAGGACGTTTTCATGCACCCAGTGAGATCAGTAGTGTATCGATAGCACGGACTCTTGTCCGTAGAGCTGTGAGACATCCATGATTTCTGTCATCCGATGATCCATTTGAGGATGATCCTTCTGAGGGTTAGAAATCTTTGATGTGCACTTGGGCATGTATATGTTTTAGTATTATGCTGACTTTTTACTGCTTTATTAAATATTTGTAATTGTAAATTATTTGTATACTGAAGACAAAAATCATATGCATATTATGGTGTGTAATAATAGTGTGTTTTGTTTTGTGGTTCGTTTTATTTTATTTAATGACATCATGTATAAAAAGAAAAATTTTACAACTTATATTTATTATGTACTAAACGTTTATAACTTGGGTAAGATTTATTTATTATTGTATCGGAAATGTGACATCCCCAGTTTGGATGTTATATTAGTTGGTATCAGAGCCCAAGTTAGAGTCTTTTGGGATTGTGGTTGGGTTTATTTTTGCTTGTGTTGTGTGATTCTCTGTGACTTGTTTCTGAAAGGTTATATCTAACTTTGTTTTGTCATGATTGAAGAAAAAGATGTCTGGCGGAAGAAGAACGCGTGCAAACATGGAACTTAATGTCGACCTAATGACTGCAGCTGCTAAGGCTATGCAGTGAATGGCGGAGGTGATTACCCAACAAAATCAGCGAGTAGCCCAGTAACAAGATGCGACTGCTGATGCTCTAAACTTGTCTGAGTTTAGGCGCAATAACCCGCCACAGTTCAGAGGCGAATTTGACCATGAGAAGGTAAGTCTTTGGATACAAGACTTAGAAAGAATATTTGAAAGAATGGGGTGCGCTAATAATCAGAAGGTGACATATGCTACTTTTATGTTGAGAGGAGATGGCGGGAACTGACGGAGAGGAACCCGCCGATTATTACAGGCTGAGGGAATTGAAATTACCTGGGAGGTGTTCAGCGAAGTATTTTTGGAAAAGTATTTTCCTGCTAGTGCCTGACATGCCAAAGAAAGGGAATTTCTTGGTTTATGTCAAGGCAATATGACTATTGGTGAATATGCTGCCAAATTTGAGAGCTACAGTTCTCAAGGTACTTTCAAATTCAACCTGATGAGGCATGGAAATGCCATAAATTTGAGGAAGGACTGAGGGTAGAGTTGAAGCGAGGAGTGCTACCCATAAGGATGAATGAATTTCCTACTTTGATGGATACATGTCGACGACTCGAGGAGTTGGAGCCGTCACGAGATCCAAGAAATCGTAACTTTGGACCGTCTAGGTTCCAAAGAGAAGGTAACAACAATAGTCGATTTCAGCACAAACCTTATTCGAGACCACTAGGAAGTCAGCCTCAACGTCCATCTGTTAGGGGGGAGTTCTAGTGGTAATAGAGCTGGCCAAAACGTGGCGTTTACGCCAAGATGCTTTAAATGTGGAAAGAATGGCCACATATCTAGGGAATATTCGATCAAGGGAACGATTTGTTTCAATTGCAGAAAACGTGGACATGTTTCTAGGGATTGTAACCAGTCGGAGAGGAAGACAGTTGTGAGTAATGTTCGTGCTACTCAGCCGCGATCTGGAGGGCGAGTATATACAATGACCGGAGCTGAAGCTTCTCAGTCTGAAGATCTTATTCAGGGGGAATGTGTCATTGAAGGTAATCTTTTAAATGTGCTATATGATTCGGGTGCAACGCATTCATTTATTGAATATGATTGTGTGGATCGGTTGAGACTGCCTGTGTCTTCTCTGAGTTTCCAGTTGATTGTTTCTACATCAACTGCCAAGCTTGTTGTTACATCCAAAATATGTTTGAATTGTCCTATCACCATAAATGATCGTGTATTTTCTGTCAATTTAGTTTGTTTACCTTTTGTTGAGATAGATGTAATATTAGGAATGGATTGGTTATCTTCTAACCATATCCTAATAGACTGTGCCAACAAAACCATAGTTTTTCCTAAGGATGAGAATTTTGGATTTTTGACTACCGTTAAAGTAAATCATTGCTGAGAGATGGAGCTCAAGGATACATGTTGTTGTCTTATTTCGAAGTCAAGAGTGAGAAAGATGTGAGTGTTATTCCTGTTGTTAATGAGTTTTCGGAGGTTTTTCCCGACGAGGTACCTAGTTTACCACTGGAGAGAGAGATCAAGTTTTCTATTGATTTGGTACTAGGAGCAAGTCCTATTTCGATTGCACCATATCGGATGTCACCAGCGGAGTTGGTAGTGTTGAAGAAACAATTGGAGGAACTGTTGGAGAAATAGTTTGTGCGATCGAGTGTTTCGCTGTGGGGAGTGCCAGTACTGCTAGTCAAGAAAAATAATGGAACTTCTCGTCTGTGTGTGGACTATCGAAAATTGAACAAGGTGACTATAAAGAATAAGTATCCACTTCCAAAAATTGATAATTTGATGGATCAATTGAAAGGAGCAGTTATTTTCTCTAAGATAGATTTGCGATCAGGTTATCACCAGATTCGTGTAAAGGTAGAGGATATACCTAAAACAACTTTCTAAACTCGTTACGGGCATTATGAGTATCAAGTGATGCCATTCGGAGTGACAAATGCTCCTGCTATATTCATGGATTACATGAATAGGATTTTTCGTCTATACTTAGACAGATTTGTCATCGTATTTATTGATGATATTCTGATCTACTCTCAAAGTCAAGAAGAGCATACTGAACATCTCAGTATAGTTCTTCGGATTTTGAAAGAAAAGAAGCTGTATGCAAAACTAGCAAAGTGTGAGTTTTGGTTGAAAAAAGTTCAATTTCTGGATCACATAATTTCCAAGGAAGGTATTGCGATGGACCCATCGAAAGTTGAAAACTATTTTGCAATGGGAAAGGCCAAAGACAGTGACTAAAATCTGAAGTTTTGTTGGAATGGCCGGATATTATCAGAGGTTTATTAAAGATTTTTCCAAGATAGCCAGACCTCTTACACAACTCACAAGGAAAAGTCAAGCTTTCGTTTGGACAGAAGAATATGAGACGAGTTTCCAAGAGTTGAAGAAGAGATTGACGACTGCACCAGTGTTGATTTTGCCATATCCTAGCAAGTCTTTTGAGGTGTATTGTGACGCTTTTTACCAAGGGTTAGGATGTGTGTTGATGCAGAATAGGAATGTGGTAACGTATGCTTCAAGATAATTGAAGGTAGATGAGAGGAATTACCCAACGCATGATTTGGAACTAGCCGCAATGGTTTTGGCGTTGAAGGTGTGGAGGCATTTTCTATATAGAGCTATGTTCAATGTCTTTAGTGATCACAAGAGTCTGAAATACTTGTTTAATCAGAAGGAGTTGAACATGAGGCAGAAGCGGTGGTTAGAGTTCTTGAAGGATTATGATTTTCAGCTTCAGTACCATCTAAGAAAGGCGAATGTGGTGGCGGATGCTTTGAGTAGAAAGGTGATCAATGTTTCCACTATGATGATAAAGGAGGAGGAATTGATCAATCAGTTTAGAGATTTGTGGTTGTCAGTGGAATTGGTACCAGGAAAGATTCGTCTAAGTAAGGTTGTGGTTTTGAATGACTTAATCGATGTAATCTGAGAAAAACAGAATGAGGATCCGTTTTTACATAATGAAAAGGAATTTTTAAAGCAAGGTCATAAGGCGACAGTGGAGGAAGGATTTGATGGAATCTTAAGATTTGAGGGAAGAATTTGTATACCTGATGATCCCGATCTTAAGCAAGCAATTTTGGACAAAGCTCATACTAGTAATTTAAGTATGCATCCGGGAATGACTAAGATGTATCAAGATTTAAAGCGGATGTTTTGGTGGCCAAGGAAGAAGAGAGATGTGGCAGAACGTGTAGCGTCTTGGCTTGTTTGTCAAAAGGCAAAAATGGAACATCAAATAGCTGCTGGTATGTTACAACCTTTGGCTATTCCATAATGGAAATGGGATATCTCGATGGATTTTGTTACTGGATTGCTAAGAATGAGGAAGGGTCATGATTCTATATTGGTTGTAATTGATAGGCTTATGAAGTCAGCACACTTCTTGTCGATCAATATCAAGTATTCATTGGAACGATTAACCCATATGTACATCAATGAAATTGTCAGACTTCATGGAGTAAGTATAGTTTCTGATAGAGATCCGAGATTTACGTCGAGGTTTTAGCGAAGTTTGCAAGAAGCTATGGAGACTAAGTTATGTTTGAGCTCCGCTTATCATCTGCAGACTGATGGTCAAACGGAGAGAATAATCTAGTCGTTGGAAGATTTGTTGCGTGCTTGTGTGTTGGAACAACAAAGGAGTTGGGATGAATTCTTGTTACTGATAGAATTCACCTACAACAATAGTTTTCACTCAAGTATAGGGATGGCACCCTATGAAGCACTATATGGGCGACGATGCCGAACACCTTTGTGTTAGTATCATGATGGGGAAAGTATGACCATTAGACCTGATCTTGTGTAACAGACTACGGAAAAGGTGAAGATGATTCAGGAGAAAATGAGGACGACTCAGAGCAGACATAAGAGCTATGTTGATAAGCGAAGGCGACCTCTTGAATTTGAGGAAGGTAAGCATGTATTTTTGTGAGTAACGCCTATGACTGGTGTCGGAAGGATTATCAAATCCAGGAAGCTCACTCCTAAATTCATTGGACCTTAACTAATCATTTGTCGAATAGGTCCTGTAGCTTACCAAATAGCTTTACCACCTTTTCTATCTAATTTACATGATGTATTTCATGTATCTCAGTTGAGAAAATATATCCCCGATCCAACGCATGTTATCCAGCCTGATGAAGTGCAGATGAAAGATAATTTGACGTATGAGATACTTCTTGTTAAGATTGAGGACAGGAGAGTGAAGTAGCTTCGGGGAAAGATGATCGAATTAGTAAAAGTGATATGGAACGATATAACGGGTGCTGCTACCTAGGAGCTGGAGGATAAAATGAGGGAGCAATACCTTCACCTGTTCTAAGGTATGACAAATTTCAAGGACGAAATTTTATTAGTGGGGGAGAGTTGTAACACCCCAACTTTTAGTTAAAGTACAATATTATCCTAAATGTACTGTTTTATGTTTTCTGTGAGTTATAAAATGAATTTGACTGTTTCGTGACTGTATTTGATTATTATATGTGATTTATTCCGTGTCAAGAAAATAATAATTTTCTGGCCGGAAAAATCTTAATTTAATTATTCGGAGTTGGGGGATCTTATTAAACCCAATTTCGAGTGATACATGTATTAATCTTTTAATTATTAGGATTTAACTGTGCAATAAAAATATTTTATATTATTATAATATTATTTTACTATACAATACCCACTGTCTCAAAAATAGTAGAAATCTGCTCCAAAATGGACCATGGACCCAAAAAAGTCTGTGGGACCCACGTTAGGAGAATCAGTCAATGTTTCTGGCTTGATTTATTTCTAAGCCAATGAGATGTGGTCAACAATAGCGGCTTTAAAATTTCTACACCAATAGGATTTTGGTCCACAAAAGTGGTTGGACTTATAAGGTTATAACTAGAAAATCTAGCTAAGTTAGCATAAATCTAACTAAGTTAAGTTAGGAAGCTTATGTAGTAACTAAATGGAACAAACCTAGTTAACTAGTCATTTAAGTTTTAGTTAGAGAAGGTTCTAGAAGAATCAAGAAAAGAGCTAGTCATCCTAGCTAACTAAATGGCTAACTAAGTAACTAAGAAGCTTAACTAAATTTACCTAAACCTAACTAGGAAACCAAAAGAACTGAAACCTAGTTTGCTTCTCCTAAGGCCATTCGGTTATGGCATCTTCAAGAAGAGCTTAGTCACTTGATGACTTGGTTTTCTACACCAATGAGAAGCAAGCTTGGAGATAAAGCCTTGAATATCATCCATTGATTAAATCTAAGGTCATTAAGAGTCTTAAGAGTCAACTAAAGTGGCCACCTCCTTTGAAGGAGTTCCACGGCCAAGTGCTCTATGAAGGGGTGAGATGGCATTTTGTTATGTTCATTTCATATTCAACCTTCTCCAAAAACAAGAACACCAAGAAAAATTCCATAGCTTTCTCCTTGAGAGCCATTCGGCCAACACCCAAAACCAACACCTCCACTCTTCTAAAATTTCACCTAACCTTACTTCTCAAATCCAAACATCATTCTAAGAACTTCTCTAGTTGAAAGTTTCTTCAAAGAAATTCATCTTGAGCTTGGAAAATCACTTTGAAGATTTTTCCTACAAGGTGAAAATCCTTGTTTCTTAATTCTAACTTGATTTCTTAGGTTCTAAGCCATGATTGATCCATGGTTTATATTTTTCTCCTATAGTTATGACTCTTTAAAATTTGTTTAAGCTTGTTAGGGATTCTTTGGAGGTCACACAAAAATACTAGGAGGAGTTAGAAGGAGTTTGTCTTCCCTTAAGGTAAAAGAGAGATTTAATCTCATCAACCTTGTGTGGTGGTGAGAAGATGGATGTATTTGTGGTGAAGAATCCATAAGGATTCATTCACTTGGTTGTTTATTGTCTTTTCTAATTTGTGATTGATTTTGTGTGCATGCATGTTTATAGCTTTAAAATATATTGTATGTGTTTTTAGATGTATGGTAATTATTGTAGGATGTGAATAACATGTGAGGATTTGCATGAGTGTTCCAAAGAACACAAAAGGAGCTCACGGCTTCATCAAGAAAAAGAGAACCAAAATGTTCTCAACCATTTTCTAAAAGAATGACTTAATTGATTTAAGTAAATTAATGAATTTGAAAATGATTTAGAAGAATGGAAAATAATTTAAAGATCATTTGTAAATATTATGTTGAATTTGGCCAAAATGCCACATTTTGTATATTTGATTTCCAAAATTATTTTCTAATGTAGATTAAGTAATTAACTTAAAGAGAATTCCAATTCAATGAGTTTTTGGAGAACAAAATAAATAAATTTAGTTTTAGAAACTGAAATTAGAGGACTTAATTATGAATAAGAAATACAGTGAACACTTGAAAAATGTTAACGTAGAGCTCACCTTTGGGTTTTGAAGCACGTTAGTGAGTTTCAAAGTGTAAATAATGGTTAAAATTAAAGCAAGGTAATTTTTAAAGAAAATCGTAGAAAATATCATTTAATGAATTTTCTAGACAAAATGTTGTCAAAATTAATTAAAAGTAGACAAATAATGGGAAAAGTTTCATAATATATTTATAACGTAAGGAAAATATTCTACGTAGTTGAAAAATACTAGAAATAGCTTACGCGTATTCAAAATAAAGATTTTTAAGCTACGCGATTGAGAAAATGATTGAAAAATGTTATGCGATCCAGAAAATGATTTAAAAACACTACGCGATATTTAAAACGTCAAAAAATATTTACGCGATTTGAAAATGTTTTGAAAAAGGTGACGCGATTGTGAAAACGCGATAAAATCTTTACGTGATTAAAAGGAACAATGAGTTTTACTATCAGGCCAAAGTGGTGGACCCAGACATGTTGACAAATGGTACTGTCAAGTGGAGACATGCTATATTTGGTGAATACCGATACTAAGGGTATTATTATAATTATGGCTTTTAATGATAATAAAGGTAATTGTGTAATTTTGGTTTATGTTCATACATTGAGAGATGTGTCAATTTAGTTGAAATTGGTGATTGGCTGACGAGATGAATTATATCGTATTATGTGTGTGATAGGCGTAGTGCGATTCATTGATTGAACTTGGAGGTATTAGTGTGCGAAGGATTTCACATGTGGACAGTTAGTAGCTCCTCTGAGCCGTGGTAACGGGCAACACACTAATGATCTTGACAAGCACTATTCTTAATCAAGATCTTGTAGAGACTGTATAGTACAATCCCTGTTGTGCATGACGTATTTGATTGTGTACTACTTACACGATGTTTTGATTGTGGGCTATTTATATGACGTTTGATAGTGTAATAGTTTGGTTGGGTAGCCTGAGGTATGAACAGGTCTTTCGGATCATTCTCTCTGATGTATGTGTTTAGCTCCATGTCTGGTTTGCATTCATAATGTGCTTATTTATATTTAATGTGTTATATTGTATATGATGAAATGGAATGCATTATTGTATTAAATTGTGATATCTGTATGTATTGTCATTTTCTGTACTGCCATGCTGGTAATGATGTAGATTTTCTCACCTCTTTGTATGCATTTTCTGTATTATTTTTAATTTCTGTAAAGAGTTTGGGGAAGAGGAAGAAGAACAACCTCTAGAGATTCAGTACCTGGAAGACCAGCAACCGAGTGATCAGTTCAAGGAAGATGAGACATTAGATCACCCATATCATTTGGATTGATCTTGTGGTTATGGATTTTCCTGATTTCTTTGGTTTTGTGAGACTTGATTTTCACAGAGGCTCTGAGGCCTGGTGACTGCGTGAAGATAGAGGATCGGTAGTCTATGTGGGGCGTCTGACTGTGACCCTACGTAGAGAGTTTGATGGAGCACCTATTTTTACTACTACTTTGTACTTACATCTTGAGATGCCTTTGACTCTGAGACGTTAATGGGGAGGACGTTTTCATGCACCCAGTGAGATCAGTAGTGTATCGATAGCACGGACTCCTGTCTGTAGAGCTGTGAGACATCCAGGATTTCTGTCATCCGATGATCCATTTGAGGATGATCCTTCGGAGGGTTAGAAATCTTTGATGTGCACTTGGGCATGTATATGTTTTAGTATTATCCTGACTTTTTACTGCTTTAATAAATATTTGTAATTATAAATTATTTGTATATTGAAGACAAAAATCATATGCATATTATGGTGTGTAATAATAGTGTGTTTTGTTTTGTGGTTCGTTTTATTTTATTTAATGACATCATGTATAAAAAGTAAAATTTTACAACTCATATTTTTCATATACTAAACGTTTTATAACTTGGGTAAGATTTATTTATTATTTTATCAGAAATGTGACATCACTAGTTTGGGTGTTACACTCTTAAAGGAGCTATTTACAAATTACAAACTATATTATGGACTACAATTATATATATATTGTTAATTCAGTAGTTAGGTCGTCACATAATATCTTTCTGAGTGTAAGGTGTATTGGGATCTATGAAGCACGAACATGGTGAGAAGCTCACTATACTAGTGTTAGAAATGTTTTTGACACTGTTCTGCCTGAGACATGGCCAAACACGTGTTCATGCGGTGTCTGGCTCCATTTTTAAACTTTTATGGCTTTCTGGCATTGGATACAGCTTTGACCTGCCTTGGACACGGCTCAGCCAAAGTTACCCGTTGACACGACCCACTTCCTAAAAAAGGCACCGTCGCACAATATACCTCTTCCTCTTCCTCTAAGTGTTCACAGCACAATAGTCTTCCTCCTCATGGTGACGACATTCACAATAGTGCAGTAACTAACAGTACTGCAGTGGTGCTTCCTTCTTCCAATCAGCGTTGGCCATCGCTCGACCTTCTCACCCTTTCTGCTTAACCTATCAAAGCTAGTTTGCTTTTTTTTTTGTCTTTTTCTTGGTTTAAGAGTTTGCCTTTTCTTGTGGTATCTCTATTAACTTTGAACTTTCAGTTGTCCCCAAAGTTGATATAGCCATGAAATACAATAATAATAAACTAAAAGTAAAGACTAGCTAGAGAAACCAATATAGCCATTTTTTAGGCAAATTAAAATAATTGAAAGATGGCAAACAACTAGATAAAAATTGAGATATATAAACATATGTGGTGGCAGTGAATAAGGAAGATAGAAAAAATTATTATTTTTGTTAGTAATCTTAGAATGTTAAGATGAATTTATGACTTTATGTTAAATATTTTATATTATAATTATTAACTTTTACTTTTATTATATAACGTGTCCCAGCCATGTTGTGTCCTATATTTTTAGAAATGTTCTATGTTGTCTTGTCTGTGTCGTGTTGTATCCATGCTTCCTAGATTGGGATAAGTGGTTGAGTCTTGAGTAGCTACTCCTTGTAATCTTCATTGATCATAGTGAATTTTCTCTCTATTTTGTTTGTGGAAGTAGGTCTATGGTTCGCTGTAGGTTGAACCACGGTAAATTTTGTGTTGATTTCTCTTCTTATTCTTCTTTGGGCATCTGGTTGTAACATCAATGATGTTCAAGAAGTAATTAATGAGTAACCATTTACTAAATTAACCACTTGAGTGGTTAATGGTTCATAAACTGGAAATATTTTTGTCAAGAATTCTCTCTTTAATTTTTTTTTATGCAAATGGTTTGCAAAAGCATCATTCTAAAGGTAGACATCCCAACTATGTTGGCACCCCTGCCAATATCAATCATTTGCAGCAAACCATAAATTTATTAAGAAAGAAAATAGAATACAAAAGGAAACATGGGGGGACATTAACCTTACCCATGGAAGAATTACAAATTCTTAAATCTATAACTAGAAACATTATTCCTATTTTTAAAGAAAACATCAACAATGAATGAAGGTATTAAATTCCACCAAACAAATCCTGAAATAGAAGAGCCATGACAAGCAAGTTTGTCTGCACAAGCATTTCCCTCTCTATAAATGTGAGAAAATGAGAATCTCATTTGCTTGGATAAGGTTAAACAATTCTTCCATCTGTTTTGTAATTGCCAAGGAACAATATTAATATTGCTAAAAGCAGAGACAACCAATTGAGAGTCACATTCAATCTAAAGATTATACCAACTTTTTTTGAAAGCTATCTCAATAGCTAGAATAGCTGCTGAGAGTTACCAAGACTAGAAGCAAAACAGCTAAGAGTAGCAGCTCTATTGTCTCTAAATATACCACCACAGCCGGCAAGACCAGGACACCCTTTGGAAGCACCATCAACGTTACACTTTATCACATAACAGGAAGGTGGAGACCAAATTACTTCCTTAATAACAAGCATTTTCCTCAAATGAGAAGCAACCTTAAAGGACTGAAGGATCATGAATTCTGTTATTGAAGAAGACATGTTGCCAACACTCGAGTTACCAGAGAGAGAAACATTAGCCACAATTAAACTAATGGCTGAGTACACTGAAATAATTTTATTGTGGAATCTAGCCCTGTTTTTGTAGAACCAAATAGCCCAAAGAACAAATATGCTAGCAGCTAAGATGACATCTCGGGCCTGAGAGCTCCAACTTCTGCTGCATAATGAAAGGACAGAAAGAAAACCGGAACAGTCCACATGCATATTAATAATGTTGCCAAACCAGCTCCAAATATGCTTAGCAAAGTTGTAGTCCAGAAACAAATGATGAGTGGTTTCTGCTGCCTGACCACAAAGGCTACAAACAGACACGATAGTACACCCTTTAGACCAAAGCTTGTCATCAGTTGGCATTTTGTCATGAATAATTCTCCATAGCAGAAATGATTTAGAAGGAGGAATGCATTTACTCCATATGAGCTTAGCCCAAGGAACAACATTTCCTATAGGATTTTAAAAAGTGTAAGCATCCTTAAAACTCAATTTGCTAGTATCAGATTTAGTCCAGATCAGAGAATCATTACAAGGCTGAGAAGGAATTATAACCTGCTAAATTTCTGATTTCAAAGCAGGAAACTTGGAAACCAAATCACTAGGAATTGACCATTTACCATTGACAATGAAATCCTTAACTTTTGACTTCAAAGAACTATGCAAAATAATAGGAACACCAATTATATCCATAATTGGACAGATAACCATGGATCAGTCCAAAAATTTATAGTAGCCCCATTGCCAATCTGCCACAAGGAGTGCTCTTGAATGATAGGAATAAATGTCTTAATACCAGACCAGATCGAAGAAGAAATATGGTAGCTAACAGGTTTATTTTTCCTGAAGGCTCTAGCTTTCAATAAAGTAGTCCATTGATCATTAGAAGAAAGTAACTCCCAACCCAGCTTAAGCATACCTGCTGTATTGATAGAATTAATGGACCTTATGCCAAGGCCGCCCTCCAACACAAGTTTACAAACTTTGCTCCAAGCAATAGTAACCAACTTCCTATTATTAATATCTCCTGACCAAACAAAATTTCAAATCCAACCATCCACCATTTTAATGAGATTAGTAGGCCAAGCATAGATCCTGAAGCTATAAATTAGCATACCCTGAATAATTGACTCAACCAATAAAACTCTCCCTATCAAAGACAACAAGGATCCTTTCCAAAAGGAAAGTTTATTTTTAATTCTGTCAGCAATTGGCATTAAGTAAACCCTTTTGGGCCTTCCCTTAAACAAGGGCACTCCAAGATAAGTGAAGGAAAGACAACCAGCATTGAAACCAAGAATTGAAGAAATATCATCTGATCTGGAAAAGGAGGTTGTACCCGAGTAAAATTTGGACTTGTCTTTGCTAACCACTTGACCCGAAGCCTGCTCATAAACCTTGAACAGATTCATTAAATTGAAAAGACTCCTTTTAGAAGCTCTGCAGAATACCAGTACATCATCTGCATACAAAACATGACTAGGCATTAAACACCTCTAGGACCAGACATAAGTTGTAACTGACCATCATTGACCAGTTTTGTTATTCCTCCACTTAACACTTCTTCAGCAAGACAAAAAAGAATAGGAAATAAAGGATCACCCTGCCGAACCCCTCTCTTACAATTGAAGAAACCAACAGTCTTACCATTAATAGAAATAGAAAGCTTAGCTGAATGTAAAATTAGGTTAATCCAATTACAGAACTTGGCATCAAAACCAAAAGAATGAAGCACTTGAAGAAGGAAATTCCAGTCTAAAGTGTCAAAAGCTTTTTTAATATCTATCTTTATAGCAACTTAACCACCATAAGCTTTCTTATCAATTAAGTTAATGGCTTCAAAAGCTGTGCAAATACAATCTGCAATCTATCTCCCTTTAACAAAACCTCTTTGATTTTTAGAAATAATCCTAGAGGCAACCAAAGCTAATCTATCGGCCAACACCTTGGTTATAATTTTGAACTAAAAATTAGCTAATGCAATAGGCCTATATTGCTTAATCTTATCTGCCTCTGAGACCTTAGGAATCAAGACAACAACATTAGAATTCAAATTTGGAAGAAGCCAACCTTGCTGAAAAAATTGAAGAACAGCATTATGAACATCTTGAGCAATTACATCCCAGTATTGATGAAAGAAAAAACCACCAAACCCATCTGGACCAGGAGTACTATTGCCATTTAAAGAAAAAATTGCAGCTTTAACTTCTTCCAATGAGGGAAGATTAGTGAGCATAACATTATCTTGATGAGTAACCATAGAAGGAATCACACTTTAAATAAGATCATTGGGCTGACAAGCATTCCCAGAAGCAAACAAATCCATATAATAGTCCAAAATGTGCTTCTCAATATCAGCAAAGGTGTCCAAAACTTGATCACCCTTTTTCAAAATAGAGATTTGCTTTGTAGTAGACCTGATTTTAGCAGATCTATGGAAGAATTCAGTGTTCCTATCTCCCTGTAAATGCCAGTCTAGCCTAGATTTCTCCATCCAGAAATCTTCTTCATAGCTTAAAGCCAGCTGCAACAACGATTGAGCTTTTTTTTCCTGTTTTAGTAACTCATCTAAACCTCCAAAAAGATTAATCAGCTCTTGAATTATGTCCACATTAGACAAGGCAGAACTGACATTTTTATGGACATCTCCAAAAATATTTTTGTTCCAATCCTTGAGCTTAACTTTCAGCAATTTTAACTTCTGAGATAAGATATGCATTGGACAACCAACAACAGCAGTTTTCCAAACATCTTTAATAATATTTATGCAAGCTGGATGCCTAAACCACATTTTCATGAATTTGAAAGATGAGACATGCTCCCTATTAACCATGTTCACTTTAAGCATGATAGGAAAATGGTCAGACTGACTACGAGTTAAGGTGCTACAAGCAACACTGCTCCAGTGGTTTATCCAATCAACATTACAAATTGATCTATCTAGTCTTCTTTCAGTATAATTACTGCCCACTCTACCATTAGACCATGTGTAAGAAGAACCACCAGTAGGAATATGGATCAGGTGATTAGAATCAGACTAGTTCCTAAAGTCTTCACAAGAAATTCGAGATGGCAGATTTTTACCTCTATGTTCATGAGCTTCCAAGACAACATTAAAATCTCCTATAAAACACCAAGGAGCTTTATAAGTATATTGCAACCGCTCCAAATCTGTCCAGAGATCTCTCCTGGAAATATAAGTAGTAGCAGCATATATAGCTGAGATATAAATCAGATGATTATCAACACCAATTGAAAAAGAGACATGCTGCTTTGAGCAGGCAACAATGGCAAGAGAAAAAGAATTTGTACAAAGGCACCACAAATTAGAAGGAAGACCGCCCCTATTGTTTTCAGCAAAAATCTTTATATTCAGACTATTAAAGAAACCATAAGGAACCTGATCAGAAGAAATCCATGGCTCGGACACAAAGAGAAAGTCAAGTTTGTGCATGCTACAAAGCTTTTTAAGAAAAGACCTTGTGTCAGGGTTACCAAGCCCCCTAAGATTCCAATAAAGAATTTTCAACATTGACCACAATGAGTGATACCTCCCCTGGATCGGGTTGCATAACCACTAGACTTTTGTATTTGGATATTTTTCTTCCTAAGTTTCTTTCTCTATGACTTAGACCAGACTTTAGAAAAACCTTAATTATCCATCGAATTTTTAACCTTAGCAAGATATATACTTGGATTTCCCTCAGCAATATTCCCAGAATCACAAGAAGAGTCATCCACTTCATCATTATTGAGACCACTCTAGAATTTACTCACAGTATACAAATCCTTGTTAACATTTGGATTAGAATGGACCAAAGGAGTCTCAAAATTATTTGGCTGAATCAGTCCTTCCACCTTATCTGAAACTTCAATAATGTTATCATTAACAGGAAGAGAGGTCGAGACATGATCAACATCATTCTGAGGAGAAACATCATGGTTAGAACCATTTATAGAAAGATCATCATGCAAAGTAGCATCCAGATTAGTATTGACATCAACTTCTATAACAGGTGAAGGATTAAAATCAGGAACAAATCCCAACTGAGGATTGGGATCATGAGGATCAACATTAAAGTTTTGCTGAGAGGAATTCTTAATAGATTCAGGCTGCACCTCCTCCTCAACAACATTGTCCATTGCTTCCTTTTCTTGAATTAACACATTTTCTTGATTATCAAGATTAGTAACCTCAGCACCCTCTCCAATAAGGCCAACAGAGACCTTATTCAAAGCCTCAAAAGTATTAGGATTGTCCAGTCCCTTGTCTTTTGGGATAAATTTCAAAGTTGAATTTTTAGGGCCCCCAGTAATCTTATTCCCTTTCGGAATTTAATGATCTTTGGACTAGCCATGCACCTTCCTACTATTTTTAGTACATATATCTAACTAGTGACTAATAATTTTGCAAGAAGTGCTGAAAGACAGCAACTTTTCATATTGAATTCCAACAAAGAAAGCAAAACCCTGCCTCTCTACCAGAACTTGATCTCGCAGTTCACAAGCAAGGTCAATGTCCACCAAGACATGCACATAATGACTAAGAGTTCTGTTGATTGTAGCATCATCTAAAGACAAAGGAACACCAATAGCTCTGGCAATAGCAAACAATATTTTTGGTCTCCAATATTCTTGTGGAAGGGCTTGGATCCTTATCCAACACTGTGTGTTTGTTTGTTTAACCATTGAAGGATTAAAATCAGGAGACCATGAGAATAAACGTAGGATTCCAGGCTGTAGATTCCATGAACCAGAGGACCAAATCTTGCGCAAATCCTCAACTGAAGAGAAAGAAAATTCAAAAAAACCTTTTCTAATTGGAACCATTCTCCATTGACCTATTGGATTCCACAGTCTGGATAACTTGGCACGCAGGTCACCATATTTCAGAGGAGTATCACCTTTGGATAACATTAATCTCCCATGAAGATTTGTTTTGCAAGAATCCAAACCTGCACGATATTCATCTTCAGGAATTTGTACTGCAAGATCACCACCCTTCAAATATGGAACCGGTAATTGACTCAAGGGGATGTCACAAGCATTATTCAACGCTTGTGCAAATGTTTTCATACGTGGAGGCAGGGAAGAAGAAGGTTTTGAAGAAACTGGAGAAGAACCGGAGTCAAGAAAACTCCAAGGAATGATTGGCTTGGCAGTGGACATTGCAAGATCCATGCAAATCGAAGACTACAACGTGAAGAATCCTAGCAGAGCATCCTAGGGTTTTTTTACTCAAAATTACTCAAATAACATTAAATTTTGTAATTTTGTAATTTTCCCATTAAATTTTGTACTTCATGGTCCTTGCTTCAATGCATTAAACGAGTCTCTTTTCCCTCTTTCTTTTATATTTTTTGGATTCTGTAATGTAATTGTGTAATATCTTAGACAACTGTAGGTTATTGAATTTGTTAAAATATATTATAGGTTTTTTGATAAGAAAATACTTTTATTCTCCAATAATTTTATTGAATCATAAATTGAATACTTATAGACAGATTTGGTTGAGAAAAGATAACCAAATATGTTACACAAGGAATAAAATAAAAAATAGAAAGATTTCCTATATAAAATCTGATTAAATCAGGTTTTATTCTAACTACCTATCTAAATCTGAATGATTTAGACTTATTCTAATAGAATCTCCTAATAATCAAATCTAAATCAGATCATTAAGATCTCAACAGATTTGATAACAAACTTTGACACCCCCCTCAAGTTGGTGCATAGATATCTATCAAGCCTAACTTGTTTACAATATGTTCAAAGTTAGTTCAGAACAGCCCTTTGGTGAGGATATCTGCTAATTGCTATGTATTTAGAACAAATGGCATACAGATAGCTCCATCATCGATCTTTTCTTTGATAAAGTGTCTATCAATTTTCACATGTTTAGTACGATCATACTGCACCAAATTTTGAGCAATACTTATGGCAGTCTTGTTGCCACAATATAGCTCTATTAGCAGGTTGATAGGCATTGTCAACTCTTCAAGAATCCTTTTCAACTATAGTATTTCACATACCCCCTAAGCCATAGTTCTATATTCTGCTTCAGTACTGCTCCATGAAACCACATTTTGTTTTTTTACTTCACCATGTGACTAAGTTTCCCCATACAAAAGTGCAATATCCTAATGTAGATCTCCTATTTGTGATTGATCCGGCCCAATCAACATCTATGTAGGTCTCAATAGTCTGCAGTGTAGCTCTTCCAAAAAATAAGCCTTTACTTGGTGCACTTTTCAAATATCTTAAGATTCGATAAACTGCCTCAAGATGTTCCTCATAAGGTAAATGCATAAACTAACTTACTAAGCTTACAGCAAAAATAATATCTAGTTGAGTGTGTGATAAGTAGATTAACTTGCCAACAAGCCTTTGATAACGAGAAGTATCCACAGGTTCACCCTTCTTGTCATCTCCAAGCTTTCGATTAGGATCAATTGGAGTATCTGTTGGTCTACAACCACTCATTCCAATTTTTGTAAGAAGGTCAAGGACGTACTTCCTTTGAGAGACAACAATTCCCTTTCTTGATCTTGTAATCTCCATCTCAGGAAAGTATCTTAAGGATCCTAAATACTTTATCTCACACGCTGCTGAGAGGGAATTTTTTAATTAGTTCATTTCTGATAAGTCATCTCCAATAAGGATTATGTCATCCACATATACAATTAGCACAACAATTTTTCCCTTAACCGAGTGTCTTACAAACATAGTATGATCTGCTTGTCCCTGTGTATAACCTTGATTCTTGACAAACTGAGTGCATTTCTCGAACTAAGCTCTTAGTGACTATTTTAGTCCATAAAGAGATTTCTGCAGCTTACATACTTTATGATTGAACTTCCCTTCAAAGTCAAGGGGACCATCCATATACACTTCCTTCTTCAAATCACCATTTAAAAATGCATTCTTCACATCCAGTTGTTGCAAAGGTCAGTCCAAGTTTATGGTAAGAGATAGAAGTACTCTAATAGTGTTCAACTTTGCAATAGGTGCAAATGTCTCTAAGTAATCAATACCATAAGTTTTAGTAAAACCTTTGGCAACCAATCAAGTTTTGTACCTCTCAAGTGATTCATCTGACTTATATTTAATAGTAAATACCCATTTGCATCCTACTGTTGTCTTTCCTCTTGGTAGATCCACCAATTCCTATGTCTGATTCTTTTCAAGGGCTTTCATCTCTTCCAAGACAGCCTTCTTCCACTCGGGAACCTCTAGAGCATCTTGTACATTTTTTGGAATCTCCATATATGACAATTGTGAGGTAAAAGCACGAAAAATAGGTGACAGATTTTCATATGACACAAAGTTAGACAATGGATGTCTGGTGCATGACCTTACACCTTTTCAAATGGCAATGGGAAGATTAGATTCATTTGACTCAGTAGTCTTAGACTCATGACTCAAAGGATCAGAAATAGATTGAGTAATTTATGCAGGCTCAGGAAAAAAATTACCTAGTGGGTTCAAAGACTCATGGCACTACATAGGATCATGGGGCTCATTTCTTTGAGTAGTTTTCCTCCTTGAGTAGACAATGTCAAAAAATTTGGAGTCACTGCCGATACTACCTATCTTATTTACATCTGTTCCATAGAGGTCAGAATTCGAATGTCTCGGCATTAGAGTTAAACCACCTGTGTCTTAATTATTTTAAAAACTTAACTCATTTGTATTAAGAGGTGTGGATTCTTTAAGTTGAAAATATTGTGTTGAATATTCATTTTTCCTCCCCTCTGAAGATGAGTAGTAAAATAAGGTGTTGACTCAAAAAAGGTGACATCCATAGAGACAAGTTTCTTTGGAGATGGGATCAAAACATGTGTATCCTTTTTTATTGGGAGCATACCTAATAAAAACACATTTCTTTGCTCGAGGGTCAAGTTTACTGTGATTGTGGTCATGGATATGGACAAAAATCGTGCACCTAAATATTTTTAAGGGTAAAAAAGTTGAAAGTCTATTTGTTGGAAAAACATGCAGAAACACAATCAAAAGGGGTTTTAAAATTTAAAACATTACTAGGCATTCTGTTAATCAAATAGGTTGTAATCAAGACAACCTCTCCCCAAAGATATTTAGGTACATTGTTTTGAAAAAGTAAAGCTCGAGCTACCTCTAACAAGTGTTTATTTTTCCTCTTAGCCACTCTTTTTTGTTGAGGACTATTAGTACAAGAACTCTAATGAACAATTCCTATTTCCATGAAAAAATGGCTTAGATGTTGGTTAAAGTGTTCTTGACCATTATCACTCTTGAAAATTTTAATTTTTTCCTGAAATTGTGTTTCCACCATCTTAAAAAAAATTCTTGAAAATTATTTCCACTTCAGATTTTTCCTTCATCAAGTACACCCAAGTCAGCCTAGTATGATCATTAATAAACATGACAAACTAGTGTTTACCTGAAGGTGTAGGATCACAACTAGGTCCCCAAACATCACTATTGATTATGGTAAATGGACTGGATGCTTTATAAGGTTAAGGGAAATAAGAAGTGTGATGATGTTTAGACAATTGACAAATGTCACAGAAAAAATGAGATGGATTCTTATTCTTTAAAAATTCAGGAAACAAGTGTTTTAAATAAAGAAAACTTGGGTGGCCTAACCTATAATGCTACAACATTATTTCACTATCCCTAGAAACAGAAATAGAATTGAAATAGGTACATTATTGAGATTGTCTACTCAAGTCAGGTTCATCTTCAAAGATATAGAGTCCATCAATCTCCCTAGCACTGCCAATCGTCCTTCCTGAATTCAATTCTTGAAATTTACAACATGAGGAATAAAAAATAGCACGACATTTAAGATTAACTGTTATTTTACTAATAGATAATAGATTGCATGACAAGTTAGGAATATGAAAAACATCATGAAGAATTAAGGAAGGAGAAAGAGGAATAGAGCCAATTCCAGCTATTGCAGAGAAAGAACCATCTACAATTTGATTTTTCTATTGGCTACACAAGGACTATAAGATGAAAACAATTTGGAACAATCTGTCATATGATCAGTTGCTCCAAAATCAATGATCCATGAAGTTTTTGAATTCAGTTTTGTTCTAAAAAGAGCAGCAGTGAGTGATAATCACATATTTTATTCATTAAGAAACCCTTATGTTTAGTCATTTACACTCTCCATATTCTTAATTGATTGAGTTTGGTATGATTTTGTGAGTTTGAGCTCAAATTGGTCCTAATTGAATATTTCCAGCATTATTGAGATTTGACACTGTTTCTGTATTTTGGCCATAACTTGAGTTCCTAATATCTGATGAACATGAATTTTACCTTGTAGGAAAGCTAAGAGGAAGCTCTACAACTTTGATGAAGAGCTCGAAGTCTGATTCAGATGTCTAAGGGACCTAAGTTGACATGGAAGTCAGAATACGGGTTCTGTCAGTAGAATCCGAATAGTGTGCACTCAAAAAAATCATATCTCAAGATGTAATAATGGAGATGGGCTGAAATTTGGACACTGGATAGTCAAGATCCAAATAAACAACTTTCATGAAGAACACATTTTGAGAAAAAGAAGTCTAGTAGGTCATTTTGAGCTTGCAAGTCGGAACAGAGGTGCTGAAGTTGGGTTTGAGCAACCTACGGTATTTGGGACATATCTTGGGCTTAAGGAAGCCAAATTGGACGAATCAGCTATCCATTTTATAGCCAAGACAAGGATCTACAACTTTCATGAATAACACTTTTCGTGGTTCTGAAGTATAGTGGGTCGTTTTTGGCTTCCAAGTCAGACACGAAATTTTCGTCCTCAACCATCCACTCATCCATCCACTAATCCACTCATCCATCCACTAATCCACTCATCCACTAACTCACCCACTCATCCACTAACTCACCCACTCATCCACTCATACACTAATCCAACCACTTAACTACTCCACCCACTCATCCACTAATCCATCCACTCATCCATCCACTCACCCATTCATGTCCATAATTTCCCACTCACCAAAAGTCCTTTGGCATTTTTCACTAATTCAACCACTCAACCATTCCACTCACTCATCCACTAAACCAATCCACTAAACCAACCCACTAATCCATCCACTCAAACACTCCACTCACTCACCCACTCATCCACCCACTTCCCTTTGTCATTTTGTTACCTTAGACTTCTATAAAAGGCACCATTTATCATGAACAAAAAGAAATTCTCCTTCATTTCTCTCTAAGTTTCTTCTTGCTTCTTCATAGTTTCTCATAGTTTTGTATATTTTGATGCTCCCCTTCATGGTAATGGAGGGCTAAGCTACTTTGGGTCAATTTAGAACTCTTGAAGAGATTGTGGTTTGGATTCTTGAGACCTTGGTTATGCATTGTATTTGATTTGTAATTGAATTCCTCCTTTCTTCTTCTTTTTCTTCTTCTTGATCTTGAATGCATGAATGGTGATTCTATTTATGTTGATCTGATTGATCTTGGTTTAAGATTGAGATTTGTGATGAAACTTAGAACTGATTGATCTAAACTAATCACATAAATGAAGATTGAGATTTGTGATGAAACTTAGAACCTGATTGATCTAAATTAATCACGAATTGAAGAGGTTAGTTCTTGATTTGTGCCTAAGTTAATTGAATTCGGTACTTGAAATTAACATAGATTTTCATGAATGGTGCGATTGCGGATTTGTGTTTATCACTTGTTAATTAAATTCTAGACGATCGTCTAGTATGAATTCTGGATTTGATGCAGAGATCTCGGTTAGATCCAAATTAACAATTCAATTGCGCTTCAAGTGTTCTATGAAGGGTCATGATTGAATCCACCCAATCTTGGATAGGTTTCTAAATTGACTACTCTTTAATTGTCATTTCTTCCGTTAATTTTGTTAAGTACGATATCTGTCAAACCCCCTTTGCTAACTTTCACTTGATTTGATTAAATTACATCTACGATCCAGAGAAGTGTTGTCACTGTGCTACAAGCCTAGGTAATAACTTCGGTTATAATTTTGACTGAGTTCGGCGCTCGTCAGTGAGATAGATACCTTTTTGTGCCAAAGAACAAGATAGATTAACTGACATATTAGGAGAAAATAATTTGTACAAGTTTTCTAATTGTTACTTTGTAAATGGAGAGGCTTCAGAATTAATTTGGGGCTCTTAAATGTCCTCAAAAATGGTTTGAAAAGCACGAGTCTCTCTGCTACATTTTTTCTTCCAGTTTGGTGGTTTGCCATGGAGTTTCCAACAAGCCTCCTTTGTATGCCATGGTTTTCTACAATGTTCACACCATGGTTTCTTTTTTCCCTCTGAATCCTTTCCTTTAATCACAAAAGTTGAACCTTCAATTTCTTGAATTTTGAGGATTTCAGGATTCTGCATCATAATCCTTCTTCTAGATTCTTCTCGTCTGATTTCTGAGAAAACTGCACGAATGGAGGGAAGAGGTTTTCGACCACGTACTTCATCCAAATTCTGATTCAGACCAGCAAGGAACATATAGACCCAATCATGCTTCTCCCTTTTTTTTAACCGAGCAGAGTCATTGGGGTTTTCCCAATCATCATCATAGCACTGATCCAATTCTTGCCAAAGAGTCACCATCACATTATAGTAACTGGTAACATCTTGATCACCTTGTTTGGATTTCCAGAGAAGAGTCTTCAAGTCAAAAATTTGAGAGGAGTTTTCTAGGTCAGAATAACAATCATAGACAGCCCCCCATACATCCTTTGTCATTGGTAGGAATAGATGAGGTTTCCCAATTGCTGGCTCCATAGAATTAATTAGCCAAGCAATTATAATAGAGTTCTCATACCTTCATTTTTTCAAAGAAGGATCACTTGGTCCAGGTTGCACCATTTCTCCAGTCAGGTGCCCTAACTTCCCCTTACCATCCATTATTAATTTCACGGATTGAACCCATTCAAGATAGTTTTTTCGTTAAGTTTATGGATGATAAGTTGCAAGTTGGAATTCTAATAAAGGGCATCAACAGATGATGATGACCTAGTTGAACAGACATGTTACTCCCTGATGAATCCGAGGAGGTCGTTGAAGGTGTTGCGCTGGTCATCGCCGTTTTCACCATTGCGAAAGATGGTCTAGACCAGGAGGCTTTGATACCATATAGGTTTTTTATAAGAGAATACTTTTATTCTCCAATAATTTTATTGAATCAAAAACTGAATACTTGTAAACAGATTTGGTTGAGAAAAGATAACCAAATCTGTTATATAAGGAATAAAATAAAAAAATAGAAAGATTTCCTATCTAAAATTTGATTAAATCAGATTTTATTCTAACTACCTATCTAAATCTGAATGATTTAGATTTATTCTAACAGAATCTCCTAATAATCAAATCTAAATTAGATCATTAAGATCTCAACAGATTTGGTAACAAACTTCGACATATATGTTGGTTCATACACACCTCATTTAGCAGGAAATTTAGTATATGTAAATTTTCTATTTCTAAAGGTATTGTTTCTGCCATACTATTACTTGTATCCAAAGTTGTTAGAATCGTACGATTCATGATTCGAATCATATGATTCATACGATTCAATCCAATTCAGCCTCACAGCGATACAGAAATGCCTTAGAATCGGAATTTGATCTGAATCGGAGACAAATCACCTGAATCACACCGATTCAAAATCAGAAACATGAATCACGTGATTCTGCGATTCATGAGTTTGTACCTTTTTTCACAGATTCTATTGAGAATCTGAAGGGGCTGATGGGTTAAAATAATTATAAAAAAAAATGAAAGGTCTTTTAATTCTTCACCTTCACCCACGTTTCTTCCTTGGATTCTTCCTTGGTGACAGATGAGTTAGCTATGATATTTAAGTTCAGGTTCTCGTACATGCTAGCCAAGCTGCCACCGTAGGAGCCATAAGTCCCATATCCTTGTACGGCAGCCACTGCAGCAGTTATGGTGCAGGTGGGAACAAAGCTGCAACCACCACAACTTCACAACACAATTGCGGTGGAGAAGGGTGGAAGGGCAGACTGGGAACTGGGTTCTCGTTTTGACCTAATAGGCCAAACCCAATACAATGAAGAGGACTTAGGTTCAGGTATGGCTAGAATTGGAGTTACAGGGATTGGATCTTTTTTCTCACCTTACAGGCCAGGCCCTAACCAACTAAGTAACAACAAAAGAGGAGTTTGAGGAATCTGGAGCACTTCTTTTGGTGTTATGGGTAAATATTATGGACCAAGCCCAATACCAGGTCAGTGGCCTAAACCAAATGAGCTCAATACTGAGTCAGAAAACTTAGACCTTGGAATACGAACCATAGTTGTTAGAAGAGATAAAACAAGTTTTCTTTATGTTTTAGGTGTGTAAATGTATATTTATGTTTTTTATTGATGTGTTTTTTAATCGTACGATTCGAAAATTAAGCAAACGATTCTTGATACGATTCACGATTTGACAACTATGCTTGTAACTAGTGACTTAATTTGTTGGAATGTTTGTATTTTCTAATTATCATAGTCATAATGCTATTTGTTTTTGTATCAATTTACCATATCCATAAAAGTCTTGATTATTGCTGCAAATATTTGGTTATGTTGCATAATTTTAATTTTTTTAAAAAAATCCTAATTGGAATTGGAATAAGTATGAAATTTTGATTTGTTTAACCTTAGAATGTGATGTCATGACATGGCTGTTGATTTGTCTGATCCATATCATACCAAAAATTTGTGTTCTATATGAATTATGTACCCCTATTTGTAGCATCCCATCAATTTGAATGACTAACAAGGATTTGTTAGAGTACTATATTACTGGGAGTAGCTTATATTTAATACATCCTGTGTCATGTTAATTTTACTAGTCAGCTGAATACAATATACTTATATGAACTTGGAAATTTATGTAAAAGATCAGGTGAAGACACTACACAGAAACTTCTTTGTCATCTGAATTTAGAATATATTTACGAACTTGAAAACTGGTCCTTCTTTTCCTTCAATTTACTAATCTTCTTTGTTATCACCAATGTCTAATGCCATTGTCCCCCTAGTTCCATGCTTGTATCAAGAAAACTTTTAGTAATATTTGTAGTCTTTTGGAGTCTTTTCCATGTTCTCTCTCTCTCTCTCTCTCTCTCTCTTCTCTCTCTCTCTCTCTTTCTTCTCTCCCTCGTTTGCTTTTGTTTTTCTTTCAAAATGAACAGTTATATCTAATTTGTCCACTTTGATCTTATTCTGAACTCTCCTTTTGCTTTTATCATTTTTAATATTTATTTTTTACTTTACTTCCTACTTCATCTCTTGACTTGAGACATTGATTTAATCAAGCTTTGGTATCCCTTAACCAAGAAAAAAATTAGTATATATTTTATCTGAAAAATAAATAAGGGACTGATATTGGTATTCTTACTTCCTAGGATTGACATCTCACATATCCTAATCAAGCCTTGTTGAATGTACATATTGTTATTCTTAATTGGTAACATACGTGATTATCTCTATATCATGTTGCATTACCTGTCTTAACTAGATCTATTTGTGCATAAATACATGCCGGAGTTGGCTGCTCTCTTCTCTCATGTGTTTGTTGATGTTAGTAGTGTTAAAGCTCTTTGTATTCGCTGGTATCCTAAGGGTGAGTGCTATTGTTGCATTGAAGCATACATAAATTTAATATTTGTTTTGAAATTTTGAATTCTTTTTTTAGCCCTTTGATTTCCACCCCCTTCCCCGTCTCCCCCAATAAAGAAAAAGAGATCTTAATTTTCCAAAGTTGTTGGATTTTGTTTGAATATTAGGATTCCTATTTTGTTAGGACTGTTATTTGGCTAGCTTGTACTTGTTGTACTACACTTATACTTAGATTATTAGTATAAATAGGAGTATTAGGTTAGTGTTTTGTATCACATCATATAATATCACCCAATTATTCAGAGAACTATTTCTCGCCTTTTCTCTTTACATCTTTTCCTTATAATTTCAACATAGTATTAGAGTGCTACCATCCTCTAATCTGATTCAGTCATTGTTTCTATTGTAGAGTTCCCGAATATGGAACTCCTTTGTTTGTTATCCTCTATTTTCACTCTATTTTTGTTTCTATTGATTGTGTTAATTTTCCCAGTCACCAATTGTTGTCGTATTCATCTCTTTTTTCTTCTTTCTTTGATGCCCATGTCTATGTTCGAGCAGTACTCTCAGCCCGCTTAGATCTTTCTGGCCTCTATTCTTGCAGGTATTCCTTCTCATTCAACACTATTAGTGACTAATCCACTCTTTGGTGATTAAGCAATGGAGAAAACCCTAATTTTCTCTTCCTTTGCTGATGTGTTCCTCCTTCCAGCAGCTGTTTAGTGCTTGTTCAACAATGTTTGTGTTGGAAACATGTATTATTATGTAATTGTTTGGGTTCATTGTATTATGTAAATATGGTAATTAGGTCAAATTGAATATTTGTATTTATTCCATTTTGTATATAAATAAATAGTCCGTGTTGTAGTCAACATAGATAGTTTCACCATCTATGTTTCTATCTTCTCTCTCTCAACATGGTATCTAGAGCCTAAAGAGAGGCAACTCTAAACCCATGCACACCTAGTCGATTTACAGTCCTCTAGTGACAAATTTTTGTGGCCAACTATGTTTTACTTTGGTTAGCTACCTCTCTTTGTCATGTCTCATCTGGCCATTTCTCCCTTTTCCGCGGCTGTTAGCATCACCTTGCCGCTTGTTCATTAGCTTTTTGACCACCGCTGCCACCATTGTCTTCAACACCTCTAGTTCGCTCAACCACCCAAAGCGTGTTGCCATCGAAGTCCACACGTGCCTCTACATGCCACTCCTTCCTAGCCACATTTGCGCCCACACGCCACCTTCTTGACTTGCGTGAGGGGCTTTTGGTCACAGTTCCAGCTGCATCTTGTCCTATTAGACTCGTCTTGACCTCCTCTGTCTAGATTTGGGCTCACATTTTTTGTTCTTTCACTAAGTTGACAAGTACACTTGCTCAAAGTCATTCAAGTATCTTGTGTTTTTTATTTTTGTCCTTTATGATTTGCCCATATCTAGTGTTAATGCCTCAGATGTCTCAAAGGACACATCAAAGGCTGAGCTATGGGTATATTTCCCCTATTTTCACCAATAACATCAATGGTTCTCTCTCTACTAAAAAACTGGATTGAAGCAACTATAAGACCTGAGCTTTTGACATTAAACTATGGCTCAATGGCCAAGACTACACATATCACCTCACTAAGAAAACTACTTCTGTACCTGAGGCCAAATGATCTAGGTAGGCGAAGATTGATGCCTAGTTTGTAGTGTTATCAAGTCCATCATTCATGCCTCACTGAAGAAGATCTTCCGAGCTCATATCACCTGTGAGTCTATTTAGGAGTAGGCCAAGGTTCATTACACCACTGATACCTTATGAGTGTCATTGCCTCCTAGAAGTTTGATGGTCCTATGTTTACCTATTTTGGGAATGTTTATAGTACACCACTTGATTTCAATGAATTGTTGCCACCAGCAGGGACCTCGATGAAGGAATTTGAGCAATGCAATTCCTTCTTTATGCAGTTGGCCCTGTATGGTTTGCCTCTTGATTACTCTGCCACATGTGATCAAATTACCCATTGTCCTTACTCTGTACATGGTTTGGTCCACTTTGCTTTAGATCTTGGCCAAGTAGCCTTTTGATTTTGTTATTACTCCTACTCTCATTGATACCTCTGCACTTGTCTTCTAGAGCAACAATCATGGTTGTTCTCGAAGTAGTAACTCTAGTAAACCCCATCCTAAGTGTGAACACTACCACCACTTGGGCCATACCATTGACAAGTGTTTGACTTTACATGGTCGACCTCCTCGAACGGCCAATGTTGCATAGGTTGTTACACCACTTGAGTCATTAGAGCAACCAATAACATCTCTGGATGCCTATGTAGATTTTTTGAAAGTGGTTAAAGCAACGTCAAGCCTCTGATTCCACTGCCTCTATTATTCACATTGGTATTCCATTTGCTTGTTTTTCTCAGTCACCATCCCTGGGTTCTTGGTTCCTTAATTCTGGTGCAACTGATCATGTCTCTGGTAATAAAAACCTTTTCTTCAAACTTTCTAAATCTGGTTATTTACTTGTAGTTACCTTAGCTAATAGTTCCAAAACACAATCCCAATGGATTGGCATTGCCCATCCCCTCTTTTCCCTGTTAGTTGACTCTGTGCTTTATGTTCCTGATTCTCCCTTTAATTTACTTTCACTTAGTCATTTGACTCATTCTCTTGATTGTATGATTTGTTTCACTAAAGACTCTGTCATTCTATAGGACTGGAGTTCAGGACGGATGATTGGCATCGAATGTGAGTCTAATGGCCTCTACCAGCTCTCTAACCCTTCTCGTATTTAATCTATCATAGATTTCCCTTTCATCATTCATGATCAATTGGGTCATCCTAGCCTTTCCAAACTATAGAGAATGGTACCAAGAATATCCAAGTTGTCTAATTTACCTTGTGAATTGTGTCAACTTGGGAAACATACCCATAGTCTGTTTCTTGATAGAATCTATAGTTAAGTTACGTCTCTGTTTGCTTTAGTTCATTCTAATGTTTGGGGTCCTAGTCGTACTATGTTTACTTTTAATCCAAATACTTTGTTACTTTCATTGATGACTATCCTCGTTGTATTTGGTTATTTTTAATGCAAAACAAGTCTGAGTTGTTTTCTATCTTTCAAAATTTTATTAGGAAATAAAAACTCAATTTGGTGTTCTAATTCGTACTTTGCATAGTGATAATGTCTGTGAATATTTATCTCCATCTTTTCAAAATTTTATGGCTTCTAATGGCATTCTTCACCAAACATCTTGTGCTTATACCCCTCAACAAAATGTTTTTCTCTATGGTGATCTAGAAGTTTATATGGAGCAACTAGCAAGATTTGTTACTCAGAGGGAGCCTTCTAGAATAGTTTGTTATTTTCATAAGTCTCTGTATGGTCTCAAACAATCTCCTACAGTTTGGTTTAGCCGATTTAGCACTGTAGTTTAGCAGTTTGGTATGACTTGGAGCAAGGTTGACCACTCTGTCTTTTATCGTCATACAACTCAAGGATGCATTTATTTGATTGTGTATGTCAACAACATTGTTATCACTGCTAGTGATCACTATGTCATAATTCAGGTAAAACAATATCTTTGTCATCACTTTCATGTCAAAGATCTTGGCAAACTTCGATACTTCTTGGGAATAGATGTGGCACAATCGAACGATGGTATAGTCATTTCACATAAGATGTATGCTATGAACATTCTTGAGGAAACAAATTTGTTGAATGCAAAGCCTATTGACACTCCTATGGATTTAAATGTCAAACTTCTACCAATTTATAGGTACCCTCTTTCAGATCTAGGAAGATATAGAAAATTCATTAGGAAATTGAACTACCTCACAATTACCCGTCCAAACATCTCCTTTGCAATCAGTGTGGTCAGTTAGTTCTTAAATTCCCCGTGTAAGGATCATTAGGATGCAATGATTTGTATTTTGAAGTATATTAAAGGAGCTATAGGAAAAGGACTCATCTATGAAGATAAGATCCACACTCAGATTGTTTGATATTTAGATGTTGATTAGGAAAGCTTTCCCACTAACAAAAGATCCATTTCTAGGTATTGTCTATTCATTAGGGGTAATCTTATATCCTAGAATAGTAAGAAACAAAAGATGGTCGCAAAATCAAGTGTCGAAGCAGAATATTGAGCCATGGCTTCAACCACTTGCATACTCATTTGGTTGAAACAACTACTTAAAGAACTTAAATTCGAGGAGATTATGCAAATAATGCTTGTTTGTGATAATTATGTTGCATTGCATATTGCCTCCAATCCAGTATTCTATGAGAGGACCAAATATATTGAGGTGAATTGTCACTTTATCAAAGAGAAGATCCTATCTGGAGACATCATCATTACCTTTATCAATTCAAATTATCAACTAGCCCATGTTTTCACTCTGTCTTTTAGCGGTCCTCGTATAAGTTATCTTTGCAACAGGCTAGGTGCATATGACCTATGTGCCCTAGGTTGAGAGGGAGTATTGGAAATGTGTATTATTATTGTATGGATAGTTTGATTGATGAATCATGTCATACGATGCCATAAAGGAGTTAAAGGGTGCAGAAAAGTATTCTTTTGCATTATCACTATGTAAAGTGTGAATAGAGTGTTCAAACTGAGTTTGAATTTCTTTGTAAAAGTTTTGAAAAACAATAAACAACTATGAATGTTCTTTCATTAAAGATATCTAAGTACATCTTGAAAAATCATCAATGAAAGTAACAAAGTACCATATAGGAACTAGAATTAACTATAGAAAATATAGAGAAAACTCAGAGGCAGAGCTCTAATTTACAATGGAAAAATGCAGAAATGAATATAGAGACTAGAAAAGGAAAAATATCAGAGAAGGAACTTCCCTGCCCTGGCAACAGCCACCCCAAACTACCCGAGTGATTTTCCCGCCCTTCCCATTCCCCTCATATTCTCAATGATTCCAGCACCCTCTTCTCCTCTCTTCTACTGCCACGTGTCTAGTTTGTTAGAGTCTGGTATAACAAACTCCCCCCCTCTATTTCCCATGTCATTTCCCAGTCTACCCTTGTTCTTCTTCCCCATTCTGTGGTAGACCTTAATCGGAGGCCCATGATGAGGCCCATCAATACCTCCCCCAATGAGTTGTACCTTGTCCTCAAGGTGAAAATCTGGGAAAACTGCTTGTATTGGAGCAAACTCTTCCCAAGTGTTGTCTTCCAAAGGCAAATGAGTCCATTTAATGAGAACTTCAATGTCTCCATTTAATAACTTTCGCATTGCCAGGGCTGCTTCAGGTTCAACCTATAGCTCCCAATAAAAAGGGTGGTAGTTGCTAGTTAGTTTGACTTGCTGGCAGAGCCCTCTTTAGCCATAAAACATGGAAAACAGGATGCAATTGTGAAGTTTCTGGCAATTTCAGCCTATAAGCCACATCACCAATTTTGTCCACTATTTGATATGGCCCATAGAACCTCGGGTTGAGTTTCTCATTAACTCTTTTTGCCAAGGACTTCAATTTGTAGGGTTAGACCTTCAAATAAACCATGTCACCAACCTGAAACTCAACTTCCTATCTACCCTTATCTACCTGTTTGTTCATTTGCAACTGAGCTTTTGACAAATTCTGTTTCAGCTCCTCCAAAATGTTGTCTCATAACAGCAATAGTTGATCAACCTTCTCAACTATCGTGTTGTACATCTTATAAGGGATAATAAAAAGAGGATCACGACCATAAAGTGCTTTAAAGGGAGTCATCTTTATAGAAGCATTGTAAGAAGAATTAAACCAGAACTCTCCCCATGGCAACCATTTCACCTATAGGCGAAGGTGGTATGAAGAATTAAATAAATGGTTCGATTTGCCACCTCTGTTTGACCATCAGTTTGAGGATGGTATGCAGAACTAAACCTCGGTTTGGTGCTTGATAGCCTGAATAATTCTTGCCAAAATATGCCAATGAACACTTGGTCTCTATCTGAGACTATAGAGCTAGGGAAACTATGCAACCTGATGATCTCTTTCACAAAAGCTGCAGCCACATCCTTAGAAGTGTAGGGATAGAGTAGAAGGATGAAATGAGTATACTTGCTTAACCTGTCCACCACTACCATAATTGTATTAACTCCCTTAGCCTTTGGAAGTCCACTGATAAAATCCATAAAGACATCTTCCCAAACATAGTTGGGAATGGGTAAAGGATGGAGTAAACCAGCTGGCTTAAGAGCCTGAAATTTGTTCTGCTGACAAACCCCACAGGCTACCACAAATTGTTCCACATCACGCTTCATTCCATTCCAGTAAAAGGCCATGGCCAGCCACTTATAAGTTCTGGTAGAGCCATCAAAATAGGCCAAGCTCGATGGGCTGGCCTGAATAGTCTGACAAAATGGATGAGTTAGGCTAGCAAAAATGAACAAAAAAAATAGAAATAGCTTGAATGGGGAAGCACGAACGGGCTAGGCTGGACTGCATTAATAACACTACATTAAGTCGAGATGGGTCAGGCTAGGCCAGCAAAATGTCAGCCTGAAATTGACAGCCCTAAGTTCTAGTTACCCTCGAATGACCACCCCAAGGTGAAGAATGGAACTCATCTAGTAAAAGTGGAATTCGAGTAGACTTACTAGGAAAAACCAGCCGCTATTTGAACCATAGACAGCCTTGAGAAACTGAGTAATGCGGGTGAGAACTCGGATTATGCACCACCTCCTGTAAGATCAACCTTAATTGCTCATCCTCGAGAACTTTCGCAGCTAATTCCATCCAGTCTGAACTTGTGACCATAGAAATAGCATGATAATTCATTACCCAAGACAAAGCATCAGCTGCCTTGTTCTTTTAACCTAGCTTATATTGAATTTCAAAATCAAAGCCAAGCAATTTTGTCACCCATTTCAATTGCTCTCCTACCAAAACTCTTTGCTCTAAAAGAAATTTGAGGCTTTGCTAGTCGATCTTAATAATAAAGTGATGGTCAGCAAGTATTGTCGCCATTTCTGTACAGCAAACACTATGGCCATTAATTTTTGTTCCTACACTGATTTCGCCTTATTCCTCTCGAAAAAGGCTTGGCTAATGAATGCTAAAGGTCTGCCATGCTGCATAAGTACAGCTCCCAATCCATATCCAGAAGCATCTATCTCAATCACAAATGGTAACTCAAAGTTTGGCATAGCTAACATTGGAAGACCCTTCATTGCCATCTTAAGCAGATCAAAAGCCCCCTTGTGCCTCCTCTGACCACCGAAAATTATTTTTCTTTAAGAGTTGAGTTAGAGGTTTACCTATAACCCCATAATTCTGCACAAAACGGTGATAGTAGCCTGTCAATTTTTAGGGGCAGGCCAATTTTTCATGACCTCCACCTTTGCAGGATCTGCCATAATACCAGCAACTTAAATGATATGCCCAAGATATTCCAACTGTTGCACTCCAAAACTACATTTCTTATAATTGACCCATAACTCATGAGTTTGCAGCAATTGAAAAACCATTCGCAAGTGGTCAAGATGGGAGGAGGAATCAGGACTATACACTAAGATATCATCGAAGAATGCTAATACAAATTTCCACAAATATGGTCTAAAGATATAGTTCATGAGAGCCTGAAATGTTGAGGGTGCATTTGTAAGCTTGAAGGGCATTACCAAATACTTGTAGTGTCCTTCATGGGTCCTGAAAGCTGTTTTGTGGATGTCCTCCTCCTTCATACGCATTTGGTGATAACTAGACTTCAGATCCAGCTTAGAAAAAATAGTAACCCTACTCAATTCATCCAATAACTCTTCTATAACCAGAATGGAAAATTTATTAAGAATGGTGATGTTGTTGAAAGCTTTATAATCAACACAAAAATGCCAGTTGTCATCCTTTTTCTTGACCAAAATCAAAGGGCTAGAATATGGGCTGGTGCTGGGTCAAATCAAACCTGCAGCTCACATGTCTCACACAAATTCTTAATCTCTTCCTTATGACTATGAGGGTGTCAATAGGTCGAATGTTAGGAATTTGTGCTCCCCCTTTCAATATGAATGTGTGATCACACTCCCTTCTTGGAGACAAGGTTGTAGTCTCCTTGAACAAGTCCCCATATTCCCTTAAGAGTTCCTTTGGACCTTCTGGAGAAGTATCAGGTTCAGTTGTGCACACCACATTTGTAACGCCCCTTTTTGGGAGGGAACGTCACATTGTCAAATAAGATAAAATGCGGAAATTAAATAAACAAACGATTAAGACCTGGTTCATTTTATTTAATTGATGTTTAACCATGTGAGCAAAATTGGCAACATTTTTTTTTATAATACTGATAATGCGGAATGTGAATAAAAGTAACGAATAAAACGATACACAGAATTTGCACCTGAATAGCATACATATATATATATAAAATTTGATACAACTGTTTTGTAGATACGAGCCTGGCCATCACCAAAAAGCAAAACTATACCCTCCCCAAGGGAAAAAAATCATGCATATATAACCATCATGCATATACAAAATATACAGACCCACCAAAAATAAAAATACATCAGGCCCCCAAAAATAAAAACACCGGCACCATCAAGTAGCCACCAATGATCATCGACCCTCAGATAAAAAGGGACCGATTCAGGATCCTCAAGAGGACCCTCATCAGGATCTTCCTCATCCGAGGTAACCTCCATCGGAACCACAGAAGCACGGGTCGGGGCCCGAGCGGTGGAATCAAAGGAATCCTCTTGCAGGGTGTAATAACGGGCACCCCACATCTCCCTAATGTAAAACTCCGTACGCAAGCTGAGGTAGCAGTGAGGACAGGTGCCTCATGACGTCTCCAGGCAAGTGCTATCGACACGTCTCCCAAGTACACGCAGTGGTCGGAGTTCAGGTTGATGTGCCAGCACTCTGGCCCCCCAAGGAAGGTTAGACGCACATCTCCTAGGAACCCACGCATACGTGCAGACGTCATCGCAGTAGAAGTCAATCTTGTGCAGGCCAGAAGCCGGGGAAGGCAGGATCTTCTGTCTCCTTACCGTCGTCTTCGATCGCAAGGTGCACATAAACAAAGCAAATAATAGAAGCACAATGGGAAAGAGGTAAGACATCCTACATCATTACCGCTATAGCATGCTAGAAACAAACGGCGCCACGCGCCCAAATAGCAAAATCCAACACATCATATTCAATTAATGAGCAATAGACATAACAATGAGTAATTTAACAGTTCCAGGCAGATAAACATCATAATAACAGTTAGATCAAGTATAGCTTCAGAAAATAAGAATTAATGATGATAGTGTATATCATGACTCACATGCATGCTTTCCCCAAATTCCTACTCCATGGAGCTAGACTCAATCAGTCGGAGAGAAAGATCAGGAGACATGTCTGTAACTCGGCTGCCGAGGCTGGCTATCAATAATTTTTCCACGTGCACAATCATGGCATTGTACAGACATTCTACACTAGATCACGATATAGGACAGTGTCAAGTCCGGATCGTCGGTGCGTTTGCATCGGTTTGCCCCACAGGCAGAAGAGCTACCAACTGCCCATTGTGAAGGACCCGCACCCCAACGCCCCCAAGGTCATAACACGACCCACACTTGTCTACTCGCACCCGCACTAAGGTGTGTTCAATCTCCTAGGCAACTTGGCCTTACAACAGTCCACAAGGACATCACAACGCATAAGACACAAGGCATGCACATGTATGATCCACAATCTCATACAAATTCATAATATGCCACATTAGGCCAACATAAGCATCATTATATAAATGGTCACTCACATGGACCCATAATCACATAATATAAGTATCAAGCCCATTAATGCATCATTAGGTTCATTATGAATCCTAAATTAAACTTTGTCCCCCTTTCTAAGGTTCATGTTCAAAAATCAATCCTTATAGCCAACTTAATATTCCAAGACAACTCAACTTCCCATAACTTACATTTTATTTGAGCTCTTAGGCCTCACACTCTCATGTTCTTCACTCACCTAGAATCTCCTCAATTCTTATGACACTTTCACTCTTGGTTCTTTGAAAATTTATGAAGTCTTAGCTTTAATAAATTCTTCTAATTTCTTAATCATCCATTTCATTACTTACGTTTACAATTACCTAATTAATTATGCTTCCAATTCATTAAAATCACATTTTCCACCTAAAATTGCCCTAAAGGCCGTGGCCTCCCTATAAATTCAATTTCAAATCTTTTCAAGTCATAATCATGTACATCATTCCCTTAATTATTTAAGTTGTTCACTTGTCCAATTAACTCACCAAAAACCCTAGGTTCTTGGCTCCAAAACCGTAGCCTCCATAAGAATTCCAACTTCAAATTTTTCTTCCATTACATTTCATTTCATACCTTGATAATTTAAGTCTTATGCCAATTACAATTTCAACACAAACTCCTCTAATTTTCTAACCTAAAACCGTGGCACTCTTGAAGAGTGTTCACTCAATTTTTCATCCATTTAAATCACTAAATCCATTCCAACATTCCATTATATACAACCAATCAAACCAATAGCATAAATTAATTAAAATCAACACATAACATAATTAATCATTAAAATCAAGAACAACCCTCATTAGGGTTCTTCCACAAATCAAACAATCAAGGTTCCTAGATGCTAAAAATGGTTGAAGAGGAGTGTCTTCCTCTTACTTGAGTGTAGAAATCAAATGAACTCCAAAAAAGCTCCTTGGATTTTCGGATTTGGCCACCAAAACCCTAAGAAAATGGTGATTTGTTAGAATCAATATCAAGGCTTGAAAAATCAACCATGGATGACCATTAAAGGAACCAAAATCATGAAATCAAGAGAAGAGAATGAGTGGTCTTGAAACTTACCCAAAATGCTCAAAGTTGGAGCTTGGAGAAAATGGTGAAAATGGAGGATTTTCAAGAAGCTCCAAGAAGAAATGATGCTTAGAATGGTGAGAGGATTAGGAAAATGTATTTAGTTGGAATTTTTGTGATGGTTGAGGAAGAAGAAGAGAGCTTGGCCGTAGCAATGGAGGAGAGAAGGAGGAGAGAAAAATTGAAGAAGAAAGAAGAAGAAATGGTAGAGAGAGAAAGTGTTTTGGAAATTAATGTATTTTGTGTAATAAAATGGAGTAAGGAAAATCAAATTTCCCTTGCCTTGGGGCTGCAATCAGCCGTGTGGGGAGAGAGAGAAGAGAGAGGGAATTTGGCTTCCTTTGGAAGCTAAAGCACATGGGTCAAAGGTAAGGTCAAAGCTTCTTAAGGAAGCTTTGATTATTTAATTAATAAATTTGAATTAAAGTAGATAGTTTTGACATAAAGTAGATTACATTAGGATAATGTGATAGGATTTTTATTACACACTATTATCCAATAGATAATAGTTAATGTGTTCTGATTTAAGTCAAGTATTTAATTAATCCTGACAGATTTTTTTTTTGTATTGATTTAATTGTATCATCGTTAAAATTTCTAAAATTGTGAAATCTCAGAACGTGTCAAGTCTCGGGTTTAGTAAGATCCCCGTCGACATGTCCATAGTCCAAGGTTCTCGAGAAAACATCGCGTTTCTCGGTTCTCCGTCAAATGAAGACGCAAAACGAGGAATATATTAAAATATTCGATCCAGGAAAATTCCCAGAAAATTCCCAAAAATTGCAAATATTATAAAACGACTATCCGTCATATAAATTTCCAATTTTTAAAGCATTACAGATCATTTTCACGACTATGCTCAATGTTTGCGCAAAACGAGGAATATATTAAAATATTCATCGTTCCCGGATAATTCCGAAAAAATTCACATAAATCACAAATATTGGAAAATGACTATTCATGGTGAAATAATCAATTTCTGGAGTGTTATACTGGTCTCAGCAATTCTCAGCCCAGTGTGCACGCAAAACGAGGAATATATTAAAATATTCGTCATTTCCGAAAAATTCCAGAAAAATTTCCTAAAAATCAAGAATATTATAAAATGATGATTTATGATCAAATATGTATTTTTCGGGATGTCACAACACTCCCCTACTAAAAGGAATTTCGTCCTCGAAATTTACATACCTTAAAATAATTCTGGATGTTGCTCCTTCATCTTATCTTCCAATTCCCAAGTCGCATCACCAGTTGCTTCATTCCAAATCACCTTTACCAATGGAATCTCCTTGCCTCGTAGTTGCTTTATCCGTCGATCCTCGATTCTCGCAGGAGGCGTTTCATAGGTCGTGTTCTCTTTTAATAATATGCGTGTCATGGTGCTATAACATGACTTGGATCGGGTAAATATTTACGAAGTTGTGACACATGGAATACATTATGTATGTTTGAAAGAATAGGGGTAAGGCTATCCGGTAAGCTACCGGACCTATCCGGCGAAGAATTTGGTAAGGTCCAAGGAATTTCGGAGTGAGTTTTCTAGATTTTAAGGATTTCGTGGGTGTGACTTTCAGAACACATGCTCACCTTCTTCAAACTCAAGAGGCTTTCTTCTCTTATCTCGCATAGCTCTTCCGTCGGCTCGAGCAGTTCTCATCTTCTCTTGAATCATCTTAACCTTCTCGGTCGTTTTGGATAATATCCGGGTCCAATCGTAAGACGCCGCCGTCTTGGTACCAACATAATGGTGTTCGACATCGTCTTCCATACGAGCTTCATAGGGTGCCATCCCTATACTCGAATGATAGCGTGAGTTATTGTAGGTGAACTCCACCAGTGGTAGAACTTCATCCCAACTTCCAGTCTGTTCCATAGAACAAGCTCTAAGTAGGTCCTCTAGAGATTGGATCGTCCTTTCCAATTGACCATCGATTTGCGGATGATACGCCGAACTCAGGCGCAATCTCATTCCCAACGAAGCTTGTAAACCTTGCCAAAACTTTGAGGTAAACCTCGGATCTCTATCTGAGACTATACTCGTAGGCACACCATGTAATCTGACAATTTCCCCAATATACAGTCGGGTCAGCTTTTCCAAACTGTACCTTATGTTAATCGGGAGGAAATGAGCCGATTTTGTAAGTCGATCAACTATTACCCAAATCGAGTCATGTTCCATCCTTGTCCTTGGCAATCCCACAACAAAGTCCATTACGATGCTGTCCCACTTCCATTCAGGAATAGACAATGGTTGCAGTAACCCTGCAGGTCGCTGATGTTCCACTTTGGCTTTTTGACAGACTAGACAAGTCGATACACATCTAGTAACATCACTCTTTAGTCCATGCCACCAGAACAACTTCTTCAAGTCTTGGTACATCTTCATTATACCAGGGTGCATACTTAGCTTGCTAGTGTGGGCATGATCCACAATATATCGTCTAAGCTCTTGGTCACGAGGAATACAAACTCTACCTCGGAATCTTAGAATTCCATCTGTTCCTTCTTCGAACTCTGTTTTCTCGCCTTGTTTTATTTGTTCTCTTATTCCTTGCAAGAATTCATCGGTCTTCTATTTTTCCCGTATGTCTTCCATCAACTCGCTTGAGATGGTAACCATATTCATGCAAATTCTTCCGGGTTCCAACTTAACAAATGACCATACATCTCTAAATTGTTCGATGAGATCTCTTTCCTTAATCATCAAGGCGTAAACACTGATAGTCTTTCTACTTAAGGCGTCAGCCACAACGTTCGCCTTGCCAGGGTGGTACAACAACTGGAAATCATAATCTTTTAAAAACTCCAACCATCTTCGCTGTCTCATATTCAGCTCTTTCTGATCGTACAAGTACTTCAAGCTCTTATGGTCACTGAAGATGTTGAATGTCGCTCCATAAAGGAAATGTCTCCATATCTTCAGAGCAAAAACCACAACTGCCAACTCCAAATCATGAGTCGGGTAATTCTTTTCATGCACTCGCAACTGTCGCGAAGCATAGGCTACCATCTTTCAGTGTTGCATAAGAACAGATCCTAATCCTTGATACGAAGCGTCACATACACCTCGAACGGTTCATTCGGATCAGGTAACACCAATACAGGTGAGGTAGTCAGTCGTTTCTTCAACTCTTGAAAACTCTGCTCACATCTATTAGTCCATTCGAAAGCTTGATTCTTCTTTGTCAATTGAGTGAGCGGTCCGGCAATCTTGGAAAACCCTTCAATGAATCTCCAGTAATATCCGGCTAAACCCACAAAACTACGAACCTCCGTTATCGACTTCGGTTGTTCCCACTGTAACACTGCCTCTACTTTTGACGGATCTACTGCAATTCCTTCTTTTGAGATCACGTGACCCAAAAACTTCACCTCATCAAGCCAGAACTCATACTTCGACAGTTTGGCATACAGTTCCTTCTCCTTCAAAATTTGAAGAACTATGCTGAGGTGTTCAGCATGATCCTCCTTATTCAGAGAGTATATCAAGATGTCGTCAATGAAGACGACAACAAACTTATCCAGGTACGGACGAAAGATGCAGTTCATATAGTCCATGAAAATAGCAGGCGCATTCGTCACACCAAACGGCATCACAAGGTATTCGTAATGACCGTATCGGGTACGAAAAGCAGTCTTGGGTATATCCTCCATCTTCACTCTTATCTGATGATACCCAGATCTCAAGTCAATCTTCGAAAATACCGCTGCCCCCTTCAGTTGGTCCATCAAGTCGTCAATTCTCGGGAGAGGATATTTGTTCTTGATTGTCAACTTGTTCAATTGCCTGTAGTCCACGCACAATCTTGAGGTACCGTCCTTCTTTCGAACTAGTAACACAGGTGCTTCCCACGGGGACACACTCGGTCTAACGAACTGCTTCTCCAAAAGCTCTTCTAGCTGCTTCTTAAGTTCGGCTAATTTTGTCGGTGACATTCGGTAAGGTGCTATAGACACGGGACCAGCTCCCGGTACTAGATCAATAGCAAACTCGATCTCACGTCCCGGTGGTAAACCAGGTACTTCTTCAGGGAAGATCTCAGGAAATTCCTTCACTACCGGAATAGTACTCAAATCAGCCTCACTCTCAACTTTCAAAGAAGATAATAACATGTACCCCTGAGCTCTTTCTTTCAAGAAAGCTCGTGCTTGGTTGGCCGTCAAGTATCTAGAATTCTCATCCACAGGAAAGACTATGGTCTTACTAGAACAATCTAACAGAACATGGTTGAAGATAACCAGTCCATCCCTAGAATTCTATCTAACTCGTGAAAGAGGTAAACAGGATCAAATCGACGAGTAAAAGATTCGACCTTCAACAATCAAAGGACACTTCAAATAGACTTTGGTAGTAACTACCGGTTTATCAGTGGGGGTTGAAACAGTCAATTCAAAAGGTAGTTCAGACACAGGTAAACCAAGTCGTAGCACACAGTCATATGATATGAAAGAATGGGTTGCCCTGCAGTCATACAATACTTTTACAAGATTACCTTCTATGGCGCCTTCTCCTTGAATCAAGTCTTCGGATTCAGAAGCTTCAGCTCCACTCATAGTATAAACTCGACCTCCGGCTTGCGGTTTCTTGGCTCGGGTTGCATTGACTGAAGGTTTAGCCTTTGCTTGGTTACAATCTCTGGACATATGGCCCGGTTTGCCACATCTGAAGCAAATGATTCCTTTTATCGTGCAGTTTCTTGTGAGATGATCCTTCCCACACTTCAGGCATTTGGACGGGTAGGTCGTATTCTGACCAGTTCGGTTCCCAGAAGAACCTCCACCTGAACTTCCACCGATTGGTTGTTGACTCCCCGTTGGTCGGTTATAGGGCTTCTTCTGAAAGCGGTTTGAACCACTGCCTCCGCCTCTTTGGGACCGTACAGGCCCAAAGTTCCTGTTTCTCGAGTCTCTAGCCTGCTCCAAGGCTTCAACTTCACAGCAAGTGTCTAATAGTTCTGAGAACACCTTCATCTTCAGGGTGATCACAGCTTTCTTCACTTCATACCTCAGTCCTTCGGTGAATTTCCAGCATTTCCAGGCTTCATCAGTTTGATGCTGGTAATGGGTCAAGAACTTCTCCAAATTCTCAAACTTAGCGGCGTACTCGCTGACAGTCATGTTCCCCTGTCTTAGGTTGAGGAACTTCATCTCCTTTGCGTGTCTCGCATTCGCGGGAAAGTATTTGTCCAAGAACTTGTTCTTGAACACATCCCATGTGATGTCAGCTCCTTCAGCTTCTAGTGCTCTTTGAGCTCCATTCCACCAGTCTTCGGTGTTGCCCACAAGCATGAAAGTAGTATAGTTCACCTTCTTATCTTCGGCACAGTTCATGCCTCGGAACACCTTTTCCAGTTCCTTGATCCACAGACTAGCCTTGTCTGGATCAAATTCTCCCTTGAACTGCGGAGGGTTATGACGACGAAACTCTGCTAAGTTTTGCGCATCGGCAATCGCCTCAAGCTGTTGAGCAGCTCTTTCTTGTTGTTGAAGCGCGCTCATTACATGGGCGATGACTTCAGCCATTCTCTGCATCGCTTCAATAGCAGCTGCCATTTCTCCACATCTTGCCATCTTGCTTTTCTCTCAAATTAGATTACTGAAAACATAAAAAAAGTTAGAGGAATCCACTCAAGACACCCATCACAGAGATTCACACAGCACAAACAAGACAGACTCACACTCAAGACCCAAAGAAAACATAAACCGGGGCTCTGATACCAACTTAATGTAACGCCTCTTTTTGGGAGGGAACGTCACATTGTCAAATAAGATAAAATGCGGAAATTAAATAAACAAACGATTAAGACCCGGTTCATTTTATTTAATTGATGTTTAACCATGTGAGCAAAATTGGCAACATTTTTTTTATAATACTGATAATGCAGAATGTGAATAAAAGTAACGAATAAAACGATACACAGAATTTGCACCTGAATAGCATACATATATATATATAAAATTTGATACAACTGTTTTGTAGATACGAGCCTGGCCATCACCAAAAAGCAAAACTATACCCTCCCCAAGGGAAAAAATTCATGCATATATAACCATCATGCATATACAAAATATACAGCCCCACCAAAAATAAAAATACATCAGGCCCCCAAACATAAAAACACTGGCAGCCATCAGTAGCCACCAATGATCATCGACCCCTCAGATAAAAAGGGACCGATTCAGGATCCTCAGGAGGACCCTCATCAGGATCTTCCTCATCCGAGGTAACCTCCATCGGAACCACAGAAGAACGGGTCGGGGCCCGAGCGGTGGAATCAAAGGAATCCTCTTGCGGGGTGTAATAACGGGCACCCTACATCTCCCTAATGGGCAGGTAAAACTCCAGACGCAAGCTGAGGTAGCAGGTGAGGACAGGTGCCTCATGACGTCTCCAGGCAAGTGCTATCGACACGTCTCCCAAGTACACGCAGCGGTCGGAGGTTGATGTGCCGCACTCGGCCCCCAAGAAAGGTCGACGCACATCTCCCAGGAACCCACGCATACGTGCAGACATCGTTGCAGTAGAAGTCAATCTTGTGCAGGCCAGAAGCCGAGGAAGGCAGGATCTTCTGTCTCCTTACCGTCGTCTTCGATCAGTACAGGGTGCACATAAACAGCAAATAATAGAAGCACAGGGAAAGAGGTAAGACATCCTACATCATTACCAGTTATAGCATGCTAGAAACAAAACGGTGCCACGCGCCCAAATAGTAGTCCAACACATCATATTCAATTAATGAGCAGTAGACATAACAATGAGTAATTTAACAGTTCCAGGCAGATAAACATCATAATAACAGTTAGATCAAGTATAGCTTCAGAAAATAAGAATTAATGATGACAGTGTATATCATGACTCACATGCATGCTTTCCCCAAATTCCTACTCCATGGAGCTAGACTCAATCAGTCGGAGAGAAAGATCAGGAGACATGTCTGTAACTCGGCTGCCGAGGCCAGTGCTATCAATAATTTTTTCACGTGCACAATCATGGCATTGTACAGACATTCTACACTAGATCACGATATAGGATAGTGTCAAGTCCGGATCGTCGGTGCGTTTGCATCGGTTTGCCCCATGCGAGGAGCTACCAAGCCCATTGTGAAGGACCCACACCCCGACGCCCCCAAGGTCATAACACGACCCACACTTGTCTACTCGCACCCGCACTAAGGTGTGTTCAATCTCCTAGGCAACTTGGTCTTACAACAGTCCACAAGGACATCACAACGTATTAGACACTAGGCATGCACATGTATGATCCACAATCTCATACAAATTCATAATATGCCACATTAGGCCAACATAAGCATCATTATATAAATGGTCACTCACATGGACCCATAATCACATAATATAAGTATCAAGCCCATTAATGCATCATTAGGTTCATTATGAATCCTAAATTAAACTTTGTCCCCCTTTCTAAGGTTCATGTTCAAAAATCAATCCTTATAGCCAACTTAATATTCCAAGACAACTCAATTCCCCATAACTTACATTTTATTTGAGCTCTTAGGCCTCACACTCTCATGTTCTTCACTCACCTAGAATCTCCTCAATTCTTATGACACTTTCACTCTTGGTTCTTTGAAAATTTATGAAGTCTTAGCTTTAATAAATTCTTCTAATTTCTTAATCATCCATTTCATTACTTACGTTTACAATTACCTAATTAATTATGCTTCCAATTCATTAAAATCACATTTTCCACCTAAAATTGCCCTAGAGGCTGTGGCCTCCCTATAAATTCAATTTCAAATCTTTTCAAGTCATAATCATGTACATCATTCCCTTAATTATTTAAGTTGTTCACTTGTCCAATTAACTCACCAAAAACCCTAGGTTCTTGGCTCCAAAACCGTAGCCTCCATAAGAATTCCAACTTCAAATTTTCTTCCATTACATTCCATTTCATACCTTGATAATTTAAGTCTTATGCCAATTACAATTTCAACACAAACTCCTCTAATTTTCTAACCTAAAACCGTGGCACTCTTGAAGAGTGTTCACTCAATTTTTCATCCATTTAAATCACTAAATCCATTCCAACATTCCATTATATACAACCAATCAAACCAATAGCATAAATTAATTAAAATCAACACATAACATAATTAATCATTAAAATCAAGAACAACCCTCATTAGGGTTCTTCCACAAATCAAACAATCAAGGTTCCTAGATGCTAAAAATGGTTGAAGAGGAGTGTCTTCCTCTTACTTGAGTGTAGAAATCAAATGAACTCCAAGAAAGCTCCTTGGATTTTCGGATTTGGCCACCAAAACCCTAAGAAAATGGTGATTTGTTAGAATCAATATCAAGGCTTGAAAAATCAACCATGGATGACCATTAAAGGAACCAAAATCACGAAATCAAGAGAAGAGAATGAGTGGTCTTGAAACTTACCCAAAATGCTCAAAGTTGGAGCTTGGAGAAAATGGTGAAAATGGAGGATTTTCAAGAAGCTCCAAGAAGAAATGATGCTTAGAATGGTGAGAGGATTAGGAAAATGTATTTAGTTGGAATTTTTGTGATGGTTGAGGAAGAAGAAGAGAGCTTGGCCATAGCAATGGAGGAGAGAAGGAGGAGAGAAAAATTGAAGAAGAAAGAAGAAGAAATGGTAGAGAGAGAAAGTGTTTTAGAAATTAATGTATTTTGTGTAATAAAATGGAGTAAGGAAAATCAAATTTCCCTTGCCTTGGGGCTGCAATCAGCCGTGTGGGGAGAGAGAGAAGAGAGAGGGAATTTGGCTTCCTTCGGAAGCTAAAGCACATGGGTCAAAAGTAAGGTCAAAGCTTCTTAAGGAAGCTTTGATTATTTAATCAATAAATTTGAATTAAAGTAGATAGATTTGACATAAAGTAGATTAAATTAGGATAATGTGATAGGATTTTTATTACACACTATTATCCAATAGATAATAGTTACGGTTAATAAGTCAAGTATTTAATTAATCCGACAGATGAATTTTTGTATTGATTTAATTGTATCCGTTAAAATTTCTCGAAAATTGTGAAATCTCGTAAAGCGTGTCAAGTCTCGGGTTTAGTAAGATCCCCGTCGACATGTCCATAGTCCAAGGTTCTTGAGAAAACATCGCGTTTTTTCTTGACTCAAAACACAAAACGAGGAATATATTAAAATATTCGACGGTTCCGGAAAATTCCCAGAAAATTCCCAAAAATTGCAAATATTATAAAACGACTATCCGTCATATAAATTTCCAATTTTTAAAGCATTACAGTCATTTTCATGACTCTGCTCAATGTTTACGCAAAACGAGGAATATATTAAAATATTCATCGTTCCCGGATAATTCCAAAAAAATTCACATAAATCACAAATATTGGAAAATGACTATTCATGGTGAAATAATCAATTTTCGGAGTGTTATACTGGTCTCAGCAATTCTCAGCCCAGTGTGCACGTAAAACGAGAAATATATTAAAATATTTGTCGTTTCCGAAAAATTCCAAAAAAATTTCCTAAAAATCAAGAATATTATAAAATGATGATTTATGATCAAATATGTATTTTTCGGGATGTCACAACATTCATCATCCCTAATTCCACATAGCTTTTAAGGATGCCACGGTTCCAGACAAGGCTGGATCCCCCTTAATATCAATGATCCATCCATCCTCCTGTACTTCAATTAGGTGTTGTCTTAAATCAATACTAAACTTGCCCAAGCTTTTGAGCCACTCATACCCCAAAATCATGTCCACACGCACCAATTCAAATAAGAAAAAAATCTTGCATCACCATCAAATTTGGTAGTTACAATTCCATTCCCCTACACATCTCTTGACTTCCCAAATGTTGACCACTGCCTACTTCCACAAAATACCCCTAGTGGCCTCTGTTGGAATCGCTAGCTCCTCCACCAGACCTAGAGACAAAAAATTATGGGATGCTCCAGAATCAACCATTACAATGACTTTTCTTCCCTTAATAGTTCCCCATAACTTCAATGAATTCTTTGAATATATACTTGCAATGCTACTGACATTTAACTACAGGTTCACCTATTCTTCAAGTTCGTCCACCCCATTCCATTCCTCATCAACCCCTTCCTCCACCTTCCCAAGTAGAATGATGTGTAGCTGCTTGTTACGACATACATGGTTTGGAGAATACCGCTCATCACAGCAAAAACATAGACCTCTTCTTCGCTTATCGTTTTCCTTTTTCTTTCGTTAACCTCTTAAATCTCGTACCCCTTTTGTTGGTGTTGGTTGCACTGCCCTCTCGTTGGTATGGTGGGTGTCCCCTAGCTGGGTCCTTCCTCCCACTACCAGGTTAAGGCAACCCCCTCTGCCCGTCCCAAGAACTGGGTTCAGCAGGCACCCCTTACCTCCCTGGCCATTGTAGGCTCCAGCCCATCTCCTCATCATAGCAGGTTTGTTGAAATTAGGCCCAATTTCCCTGGCTGAATTTCCAAAAGGAAGGCATAATGCTTGGTTCCTATCTTTCACCTTCTACGCAAGAGTCATCAGTGTGTGCAAGTCTTCTGAGCTCATCATCCTAACTTCCGCCTCGTTATTTTAGACCCATCAGAACCTCATAAGGATTTTCCAATGATGCCACCTGAAATCGTCCTAGAAGTGCTTGACAGAACATCGGCTAAGTCACCGCTGCCATCCTCGGTTCCCACCATTGGAACCAATTCAAGGCCTTCCCCTCCAAGCACACCACTGCTGTATCAACCTTCTCTGCTTTGGGAATTCAGTTAATCTCGAAATAACGCTCCACCCGTACAGCCATCCATGCAGATCTTCATGTAACATCCCCGAGAACATGTCAGGCATGTGTAGGGTTACAGAAGTAGCTTAATACTTGCTTGACATGCCTAAGAAGTTTGGTGGTAAACTGAGTTAGTTTAGGCACTTTGCCGTAACACAGAAGGTGGAAAGTGACCTAAAATGACTCAGAAAATAGTTTTAAAGGTGAAGTTGAGGGAAACAAATATGGACAATTTGTTTCTCAGTTAATAATGAGTTAAGAATGAGGTAGTTAAAGTTTGAAGGTAAAGTGAGTTAATTTGATATTTTTAAGCATACCGGTTATGTGTTTTAATACCGGATGAACTTAGTGCAGATATAGAAATTAATGGAAATAAAGAGTTTGGTAATTAGATAAATCTTATGATTTATTCTAATACCTAAGGAAGCTAGGAAACTTGATTTAGTAAGATCAAAGTGTTCTTAGCAGATACAAAGTTTTGTGAAAGGACTAAAATGCCGCTAAGTTGTTATGTTTTAAAAGTGAGTTTCACTCACTTTCTCTCTTCATTTTCAGCTAATGCAGAAGGAAGAAAACGAAAGGAGAAAAGAGAAATAAGGGGAAAAAGAGAAAAAAGAAGAGGAGAAGAAGAGCAAGGAAAAATCAAAGGCCAAGGGATCAACCAAGGTAGGGGTGCTTGTTTCTATCATTTTCCCTTTATCTTCATCTTGTTTCTTTGTTTGGCTTAATGAGAAAAAATGGGTTTGGTTAGAAATAGGGAGTTTATATGTTAGTTTCTTGCTTCTAAGGGAGAAGTGAGATTAGTTAAAGCTAATTTGATGTATGGAGTTTAGTTTGTGGTTCTTGCAACCCATAGATGAAGCTTAAATGGTAAGAGGAGAAAAAGGGGTTTTATACCCATTTGGAGATTTATGGTTTACGGTATGATTTGGATGCATATTTGAGTTATTTTGATGTTAAAAATTATGTTTATTAGTTTGGTTTGGGTTTGGGTTGCTTAAAGACTTTGTTTTCTGCAATTTTAATGTGGTAATTGATTACATAGCAGTTGTAATCGATTACCAAGCTTCTGAGTGGTGAAAAATGTTTCTGGGTAGCTTGTAATCGATTACATCCTGATTGTAATCGATTACAGAGGTTCTGTCAAGCTTGTAATCGATTACCAAAGCTATGTAATTGATTACCAGGTCCTTAAAACGAGATTTTTGAGCTGAAAATGACAAAAATATGGTTCTTTATCCCTTGGAACTCAAACATAAACCTTAAATCTTAGATTTAAAGATTATGCTTCACTTAAATGTGATAGGATTATGCATCCAAACCAAATTGAGAAATGACTTTAAGATGGAATAGAACCAAATGAGGTTGAGAGTTGAAGAAAGATGTTTTCAAGGAAAAGTAAAAGGATTATAGGCATCCATTAGACATGGATTGCCTTAGTCAAGAGTCTATTCTTGTGAGCAACTTATTGTTGTAGTAGTTACCACTTGAGAAATGGTTAAGAGGAAGAGAATTAGATACAAGGAATCAAGTTAGTTGTTAAGAATTGAGTGCCAAAGGGCCTAATTAGCAAGAATTTAGTGTCATAGAGCCTAATAAATAAGAGTTAAGGGTCATAGTGCCTAGTTGGAAACAACTGAGTAGTATAGTGCATGAATACTCTCATAGAGATGAGTTAGAGCTAGCATGCAAGAACAATAAGCATACCAAGTTTGTTTGGCAAAAGCAGAGTGCAGTAGTACATGAAAGCTCTCATAGAGTTAAGATAGAGCTAGTAATACAAGGAAAGGAAATATGTTAATTGAGTTTGACAAAAAAGGAAGTATAGTGCATGAAAACTCTCAAAGAGTTGAGGTAAAGTTAGTAATGCAAAGACAAAGATCAGGTGGTGGTTATGCAAGAGTTAGGCAAAAAACACCATATTATACACAAACACTCATGCATATATACACTTGAATTCCTAAAAAAAGTTAAGACAAGGAAAATTGAGAAAAAGGCCAATTCACAATTCAGAAAGTGGGTTAAAGAGGTAACATATTCTCTCTCCACTGTAGAGAGGAATAGCAAATTCAAAACATTCATGACATTGTATCCACAGAGAGAAATGGTAGGTTATAAGAGGTTATATATTCCCCCCTACCATAAAATATATTATAAATATTCATTTGTCAATATTTGTGATTTTTGTGATTTTTTTGGATTTTTTTTAGAATGTAGAATATTTTAATATTATTCCTCGTTTTGCGTACAAACTAAGCGGAGCCGAAAAAATGCAATATTTTTCTCAAGAACCTTGATTTGTGAAAACGTCGATGGGAGATCTTACTAAACCCGAGACTGGACACAGTTTACGAAATTTTATGTTTTTTGAGAAATTTTATCAAATGGAATAATAAATCGCTGTGTAATTTCTATCTACCGGACAATTAATACTGACTTCTATCATGTGTAATAATTATCCATTGGATAATAACATGTATTAAAAATCCTATCACATTATCCTAATGTAATCCATTTTATGTGTAATCAAATCCACTTTAATTCAAAAATATAGTATTTTAATCCAAGCTTCTTTGAGAAGCTTTGACTACCAAATGACTAGTGTGCCCTTGGCTTGTTGGAGAAGCCCATCTCCCCCCTTCTCTCTCTCTATTGCCGCAGCAATGAAGGCCCAAGAGAAGCAAATTTTTGCTTCCATACTTATCACATTTCACTAAAATATCATTCATTTCATCTATCACTTTCTTTCTTTTCAAGTTTCATCTTCATTTCTCTCCAACTTCTCTCTTCTTCTTCCTTCTTCCCTCATGGTTTTGTAGCCCCAAAGGAGACCACTTCTCTTCATTTTCCAACTTCACCAATACCATTTCTACATTCCTCTCATTATCCTCTACACTTCCTATTTGAAGAGTTTCTTCAAATTCCATTATCTTCACCATTGTCTTCCAAGAACAAAGCTTGAAGCTTTAAGGTAAAGCTTCTATTTTTCCTTTTCTTTCTCTTCATTTTCGTGTTCCTTGGTTACATTGGTGACCAATGATTCATGTTTTTCAAGACTTGGTTGTTGATTCTTTGAACTTGAATTTCTAGGGTTTTGGAGAGCCAAAACTGAATCCACCAAGAAGCACCAAGGAAGCCATTTTCGGGTTCTTCCTTTAGGTAAGAAGGAGATTTACTCACTTCAACCATTATTGGTGGTGAGGAGACCTTGTGTGATTGCTGATGGAGGAATCCATGTTTGAATGCTTACTTTGTTTGATGATTTTTCATATTTATGTGTTCTTGATTGAAATTAATAATTGATTGGTGATTTAGAATGCATTAGGGATGTTGGAATATTTGAAAATGTTAGAGTTAATGAATGGAAAATTTTGAGGGTTACTACCCCATTGGGAGGCCACAGTTTTGGCCATGAACTTTTAGGGTTGGAATTAATTGGTGTAAAATAAAACTTATATGATTAGGTGAAAAATGATTAATGCATGAAATGAAATTTTGAGGGTTCTCTACTCTCTTGAGAGGCCATGGTTTTGGCCCTAATTATTAAGGGTTTGAATTGAATTTGTGAATAATAAAACCTATGTAATTGGACATTAAAAGATTGATGATTATAATGGAAGAAATTGAGTTAGCAGTGGCCTTTGGAGGCCACGGCTTTTGAAGGGTTTATTAGCCCAAAAACTCTCATAATTGATCAAGACTTAGTACGTTGAGAATGTTGAATCCATAATGTGGAATTGTGATAATGATTGAACCATATGTATATATATGTGATATTGAGAATTAGTTTTACGCGATTGTGAGTTCATATGTGGAACTAAGTATTAGTGAATTATACTTGATGAAATTGTGGCATGACATTGTTGAGAATTGTTTATATGCCATTATAACATGTTCCATGAGAAATATTGTTGATGAATATGCATGTGATGCATTGTTTATGAGGAACATATCATTGATACACATACATGATGTAAATTGAGTCGTCATGCATATGTGATGTCTATTGGACTTTATTGTGAAAGGCGATGTGTGCCTAGGAGATTGAATAACACTTTTGTGCAGGTGTGAGTACACTAAGTGTAGGGTCATAGTGGTTGACCTTTGGGGTGTCAGGGTGCGGGTGTCTCACAATAGACAGTGGTAGCTCCACTGGGGCCGTGGGATAGACTGATGCAAACACACCGACGATCTGGGCCGAGACGCTGTCCTATATTGCGATCAACTATTGAGGTGCCATGTATAAGCCATATTGTGCAAATATTTTTATGAGATGAAACATTATTTTTAAAGGCTAACAAGATACTGACATGACTCCTTGATCATTCTCTCCGAAATATTGATATCTAGCTCTATGGAGTAGGATTTTTGGTACCATAATGCATTTTGCACTGTCAATTGACAGTCTCATATTGCATTGAGCATGAGTACTTATGACTGTTGAAATATCTGCTTTTACTGTCAATATAATTATCTGGTTTGATAAATTGTTCACTACTTGAGATTATGCTGTTATTTCTCTTTTATTGCTTACTTGATTATTACTGTTGTTTTTATTCATTCTGTTGATAAATATATGTATTGCAATGCCATGTAGGCGTCCAGGGCCGTTCTATTTTCTTGCTACCAATTTGGTAATGAAAGCTGGGTGTCTCACCTCTTTTTTGTATATATGCACTTCTGTTTTAAATTACGTGCTCTTGAGAAGACGCTCCCGAGGAAGAAAAGGAAGCACCTGAGTTTCTCGGATTTTGGCTCGATTACGACTAGTGCTGATTGAAGATGTCTTCACGTCTGCGCCGATTTTTTGGGTATGCTAGGATGATCTTTCATGGAGGACCCGACTGTTGGTACATAAACTTGAGCTCGGACCGTTGCATCTATCACGGGGAGTTGACTGTGTCCTTAGCCTGGGGTCGCTATGACCCGCTTATTTTTGATTTCACTGCTTTTGTTCATTTAGAATTTTACCTACCTGCTAGAGATCTGTGGGATGACCTTTATTATACCCCATAAGAGGACTCTTTCCTCTCCACTGCTCGGGCTTCTGCCCGAAACTCGGTCGCTCTGATGGCGATATCATCGGATGAGGAGGACCTTGCTATGGTCCCTTCTCGTCAGTCTTAGGGGCTGATACTGTCGGTGGCTACTGATGGCTAACCGTTTATTTTTTTGGGAAGCTTGATGTTTTGTTGTGTTTGATGGGTGTATATTTGTATCATCTCTTAGGTGGGTACATCTTTTGCTTTTTGTATAATTTATGATGTAATTAAACAGATCGATGCATATATATATATATATATATATATATATATATATATATATATATATATATATATATATAGGTGTATCGTTCTAATTATTATCTTATGGTTTATTTTATGGATATATGGTTTATTTTAGGTCAGTTTTTACTGCAATCGTTCTAATTATTATCTTGCTATGAAAAGAACCTTTAAATTAATTCTTTTGACACTACTTGTTAATAATACAATTTAACAACAAAAAAATGTAATGTCATTTAGAAAGGAACCTATACATCTATAAAATGAATCGGGTATATAAGGTTTAAAATAACTATTACTTTTTCGCAAGTATTTTATATTATGGTGCGACGTTCCTTCTTCTTCTAGAAAAAGGGGCATTACATTGTCTTAGTATCAAAGCCTCGGTTTAAGTTTTATTTTGGGTCTTGTGGTTTTGGACTGTCTTGTTTGTGTTGTGTGATTCTCTGTGTTTGGTATTCCAAAAGGATACTTCTGACTTTTCCTTATGTTTTGTATAGTTTGACTTGAAAGAGAATTATGGCTCGAAGAGGAGACATGACTGCAGCGATTGAGGCAATTCAGAAGATGGCTGAGGCCATGCTACAAAACCAGTAGACGGCTCAACAGTAAGAAAGGACTACACAACAACTTGAAGCCACTGCTGATGCCCAAAACTTGGCGAAATTTTGTCGCACTAACCGTCCACAATTTAAAGGTCAATTTGATCCTGAGAAGGCTACTTTGTGGATCAAGGAGCTGGAAAAGATATTCATGGGTATGAACTGTGCTAACGACAAGAAGGTGACTTATGCTATGTTTATGCTTGTTGGAGATGCAAAGGATTGGTGGACCGGAGAACAGAGGTTGCTGGAGATAGAAGGTCAAGAAATTACTTAGGCAATATTCAAGGAGAAGTTCTTGAATAAATATTTCTCAAAAAGTGCCAGACATGCTAAGGAGATGGAGTTTCTTAGTTTGTGATAAGGAAATATGATTGTAAGTGAGTATGCTGCAAAATTTGAGAGCTTGTCGAGGTTCTCAACTTACTTTCAACACCAACCGAACAAAGCATGGAAGTGTCGGAAGTTTAAGGAATGTTTAAGGTATGATGTGAAAAGAGCTGTTATAATCTTGAAGATCAATCAGTTTTCAGAATTGCTTGACACGTGTTGCCAGGTAGAAGACTTAGATCAAGCGCGAGACACGAGAAATCGCAACTTTGGACCTTTTCGGTCCTAAAGAGGAGGAAGCAGTAATGCCAATCGTTACTAAAAAAAGCCTTATTCTAGACCGCCTGGAAATCAGCAACAAAGACCACAAAGTGGAAGTCCTGGAGGAAGTCTGGGTAGAACTGGTCAAACTACAACGTCTACGCCGAGATGCATGAAGTGCGGGAAGGAGCACTATACGAGATATTGTACAATCAAACGGATTATTTGTTTCAGATGCGGGAAGGCCAGACATGTTTCTCGCGACTGCAATCAGGTAACAGCTGAACCTTTGGTTAATGCTGTAAGAACTGTGAAATCGCAGGCTGGAGGAAGAGTTTACACTCTGAGTAGTGCTGAAGCCTCTCAATCCGAAGATCTTATACAAGGGGATGGTCTCATAGAAGGTAATCTTTTAACTGTACTATATGACTCTGGTGCAACTCATTCTTTTATTTCCTATGACTGTGTGAAAAGACTTGGCTTGCCTGTGTCTTCTTTGCCTTTTGACTTAGCTGTTGCAACTCCTACTGCTAAACCTGTTATTACCACCAAAGTCTATTTGGACTGTCCATTGATTGTTGAAGGTCAAATCTTTTTTGTTGATTTGATCTGTTTACCATTTTCCCAGTTAAACGTAATCTTAGGAATGAATTGGTTATCTTCTAACCATGTCCTGTTAGATTGTTCTAGAAAAACCATAGTTTTTTCCTTTGGATGAGAATTCTAGAATTTTGATGGCCAACCAAGTTCAAGCTTTTTTGAAAGAAAGAGCTCAAGGATACATGCTATTGTCTTCTTTAAAGGTCAAGAAGGAGGTAAATGTGAACACACTTCCTGTGGTTCGAGAATTTCCCAAAGTCTTTCTTGAAGATGTACCTAGTTTACCACCGAAGCGGGAGATCGAGTTTACTATTGACCATGTGCCTGGAGCTGGTCTTATTTCTATAGCACCCTATAGAATGTCACCAGTGAAACTAGTTGAACTCAAGGAGCAATTGGAAGAGCTTTTGGAAAAGCAGTTTGTTTGACCTAGCGCATCACCTTGGGGAGCGCCGGTATTGCTAGTTAAGAAGAAGGATGGTACTTCATGATTGTGTGTGGACTACCGTCAACTGAATAAAGTCACAATCAAGAACAAGTATCCACTGCCAAGGATAGATGACCTAATGGATCAGTTGAAGGGAGCAACAGTGTTTTCTAAGATTGATTTGCGATCAGGTTACCATCAAATCAGAGTAAAAGTGGAAGACATTCCCAAAACAGCTTTTCGTACTCGTTATGGACATTACGAGTACTTGGTGATACCATTTGGCGCACTGAATGCACCTGCTATATTCATGGACTATATGAATAAAATCTTTCACCCTTATTTGGATAGGTTTGTTGTTGTCTTCATTGACGATATCCTGGTTTACTCTCGAAATCTTGAAGACCATGCCAAACACTTCAGCTTAGTCCTTCAAATTCTGAAAGAGAAAAAGTTATATGCCAAGTTATCTAAATGTGAATTTTGGCTGGATGAGGTCAAACTTTTAGGCCATGTGATCTCAAAGGAAGGAATTGTTGTAAACCCATCAAAGGTAGAAGTTGTCCTGCAATGGGAAAGACCAAAGATAGTGATGAAAATTCGAAGCATTGTTGGATTAGCTGGATATTACCAGAGATTTATTGAAGGATTCTCTAAGATTACCGGACCTCTCACTCAACTCACCAGGAAGAACCAAGCTTTTGAGTGGACAGATGCTTGCGAAGAAAGTTTTTAAGAGCTAAAAAGGAAACTAACTACTTCACCAGTGTTAGTTCTACCTGACCCAAGCAAACCATTCGAAGTATACTATGATGCTTCATACCAAGGACTAGGGTGTGCCCTTATGCAAAGCGGAAGAGTGGTAGCGTATGCTTCAAGACAATTACGAGTGCATGAGAAGAACTACTCAACACACGACCTGGAGTTAGCTGCTGTTGTATTTGCTTTGAAGATATGGAGACATTTTCTTTATGGAGCAACATTCAACGTCTTTAGTGATCATAAGAGCTTGAAGTATCTGTACGATAAAAAAGAGTTGAACATGAGACAACGGAGGTAGTTGGAATTCCTAAAGGACTATGATTCCCAACTTCAGTATCACCCTGGGAAGGCAAATGTTGTGGTCGATGCCCTAAGTAGAAAAATGATCAGCGTTTCTGCCATGATGATCAGAGAAAAGGATTTGATAGAACAATTTAGAGACGTATGGTCTTTTGTGGAATTGATGCCGGGCAAAATCTGCATGAACATGGTCACAATCTCAAATGAGTTAATGGATGACATCCGAGAAAAGCAGAAAGTTGACAAATTCTTATAAGAAGAAAGGGAATTGATGAAGCAAGGCGGTGTATTAACATTAGAGGAAGGAAGTGATGGAATCTTGAGATTTCAAGGTAGAGTTTGTATGCCTAAGGATCAAGAGCTTAGGAAGTACATTCTTAAACATGCTCACACGACTCAGTTAAGTATATATATCCTAGAATGACCAAGATGTACCAAGATTTGAAGAGGTTATTTTGGGGGCATGGAATGAAAAGAGATATTGCTAGATGTGTATCTTCCTGTCTGGTTTGTCAGAAAACAAAAATTGAACATCAAAGACCGTCAGGAATGTTACAACCCTTAACTATTCCCGAATGGAAGTGAGATAGTATTACAATGGACTTTGTTGTTGGATTGCCAAGGACAAAAAGGGGGTCATGATTCGATATGGGTAATTGTGGATCGACTCATGAAGTCGACACATTTCTTGCCTATCAATATAAGGTATTCATTGGAGAAATTAACTCAGTTGTACATCGGTGAAATTGTCAGACTACATAGTGTACCTACAAGTATTGTTTCTGATAGAGATTCGAGATTTACATCAAAATTTTAGCAAAGTCTTCAAAGAGCAATGGGAACGAAGTTATGCTTAAGTTCTGCATATCATCCTCAGACCGATGGTCAATCAAAAAGAACAATTCAATCATTGGAAGATTTGCTTAGAGCTTGTGCTTTGGAGCAAACTGGAAGTTGGGATAAAGTTTTACTGTTGGTAAAGTTCACCTACAACAACAGTTATCATTCGAGCATAGGGATGGCTCCCTATGAAGCTCTATATGGACGAAGGTACAGAACACCTTTATGTTGGTATCAAGACGGAGAGCGACTTACCGTTGGACCTGATCTCATACAACAAACGACTGAGAAAGTCAAGATGATTCAGGAGAAGATGCGAATGGCTCAAAGTCGATAAAAGAGCTATACGGATAAAAGGAGAAAGCCTCTTAAATTTGAGGGAGGAGAGCATGTGTTTTTGAAAGTCACGCCTACGACCAGGGTCGGTCGAGTTCTCAAATCTAGAAAACTTACTCCAAAATTCCTTGGACCTTACCAAATTCTTCACCAGATAGGTCCAGGTGCTTATTAGATAGCTTTACCCCCTTTTCTTTCAAATCTTCATAATGTCTTTCATGTGTCACAACTTCGAAAATACATTCCTAGCTCTGACCATGTCATAACACCTAACTCAGTACAATTAAAGGAAAACTTGACTTATGAAACGTCACCTGTAAGGATTGAAGATAGGAGAATGAAGCAATTCAGAGGGAAAGACATCCCATTGGTAAAAGTGATCTGGAACGAAACAACCGGAGATGCAACATGGGAACTGGAAGACAAGATGAAGGAACAATACCCACAGTTATTTTTCGGTACAAAAAATTTCGAGGATGAAATTTCTATTTGTAGGGGAGAGTTATAACACCCTAAAATTTATTTATTTTATTATAAATATTCATTTTCCAATATTTGTGATTTTTGTGAATTTTTTTGAATTTTTCTAACAACGCAGAATATTTTAATATTATTTCTCATTTTGCGTGCAAACTGAGCAGAGCCGAGGAAATGCAATATTTTTTTCGAGAACCTTGATCTGTGGAAACGTCGACGGGGGATCTTACTAAACCTAAGACTAGACATGGTTTACGAGATTTATATTTTTCGATAAATTTTATCAGATTAAATAATAAATCGTTGTGTAATTTCTATCTGCCCGACAATTAATACTGACTTCTGTCAACTATAATAATTGTCCATTGGATAATAACATGTATTAAAAATCATATCGCATTATCCTAATGTAATCTACTTTATGTCTAATCAAATCTACTTTAATTCAAAAATATAGTACTTTAATCCAAGCTTTGTAACACCCCGAAAATTAATAATTTTATGATAAATAGTCATTTTATAATTTTTGTGATTTTTGTGAATTTTTGTATTTTTTTTGTGAACATAGAATATTTTAATATTATTTTTGATTTTACGTGCACATTGAGCGGAGCCGGGAAAATGAGATATTTTTTCCGAGAATCTTGAACTGTGAAAATGTCGACTGGGGATCTTACTAAACCCGAGGTCAGACACGATTTACGAGATTTTACATTTTTTGGGATTTTTATCTGATAAATAAAAATTGCTGAATAATTTTATTATCCTTTAGACAGCAAATATCAGTTTTTGTTAACTGTAATTTCTATCCACTGGTAATAAATCTGATATTGTGTTAATCATATTTTAGAGAATACTTTAATGACATTACCATGGTGACATCATCACCATGACATCACTTTAATTTTTCAAAAAGAGGAAGCTTTCTAACACCTTCCTTTTGGCTTGTTGGAGAAGCTAGGAAGAAGCTTCCTTGCACTTTCCTATTGGCTTCTTCAAGAAGCCATATTTCTTCTCTCTTCCTCTCCACCACACATTTTGAGGGCTCTTTGTGGCCACACATTTTAATTCACACACTTACACAAAATACACCTAATTACACATTTCACTTCAAATCACTTTCTCTCTCTAATATTTTCTCTCCTCTCATTTTCTCTCAAACTTCATCTTCTCCATCTTCTCTCTACTCCACAGCAATGCTCCATGGTTAGGGGAGCCAAGGTTTGCTTCTTCATTTTACCACTTCCATTCTTACTTTCAAAAGCTTCCAAGACACTTTCTCTCTCCATTTTCTCTCTTCTCTCATTCTTCTTCAAGTTTTCTCTTTTCTCCTTTCGGTCACCCTCTCCATGGCACCACCATCTCCACCCACCTCCACCATGGCAAAAATTTCAAGTAACCATATTTCCTTGATTTCCATTACATTCTAAATACTTTTCTAGTTGGAGTCATCTTCAATAACTCAACCTTTCCTCTCCATTTTCTCCCCTCTTCCACGGTCAAAACCACCATTGTTAGCCATCCAAGCTTTTTCATTAAACCAACCCTTGATCTTGAATCTAGACATCATTCTAAGCAACTTTTATGTTGTGACCATCACTAAAATCATCCATTTTCGTTTTGGATCTATCAAGCTTCAAAGTTAGAAACTTTAAGGTAAAATTCATAACTTTTCCACCTTTTCTCCTCATTTTCGTAATCCTTGATCTCTTAGGTGATCAAGGATTCCTTTTCTAAGCTTTGATGATGAGTTTTGATGAGTTTTGATGTCCTTAGGGTTTCCTTGAAGGTGTAGTACAAAAATCCCCACAAGGGAACAAGAGGCTTGCTTCATTGTGTTGTCTTCAAGAGGTAAGAGGGAGATAATCCTCTTCAACCTATCTTGGTGGTGAAGAGACCTTGTGTGATTGTTTGATGGAGAAATCCATATTTGTGTGCTTATTTTGTTTAGTGATTTTGCATGCCTATGTATTCTTGATTTGGATTAATGTTTGAATAGTGATCTTGAATGTATTGGATGTGTTGAAAATGCTTGATCATGTTAGGGTTATTAAATGGAAAATTTGGAGTTTCCTACCCTAATGTGAGGCCACAATTTTGATTAGGGTTTTGGGATATAAATTAGTTTTGTGTACAAATAAAATGAAGCTTATGTAACTAAATGTTAGAATTAATGGATGGAAAATTTTAAGGGTTTAATACCCTAAAGTGAGGCCACGGTTTTGGCCATGGGTCCTAAGGGATTGGATTAAATTGTTGTGAAATAAAATTTAAGTGATTAGGTATCAAGAGACTAGTGCATGAAATGGAAAGAAGAAAGGAAAAGACTTTATCCTATGGATTGGAGTGATTTTGGACATACGGGAAGAACAAAGGAGTTTGTGAGACTTGCAAAACCTTAGAGTAATTTTAAGTGAGCATAATTGATTAGATTAAGAAACTTGATCAATTTAAAGGAATGAAGATCGAATAAGGATTATAAGAGAATCCTTCTTGAGAATGAATTCATAAGAGATGTTAATTAAAGTGAAACCCCAAAATGAACTTCAAAAAGTGTGTTGTTACTCTTGAGAATTTAATACTATGTTATTATGGGTCTGTGTTTGGGACTAAAATTATGTTGATGCTTAAATTGGCCAAATTGTGGCATGTATGGAAAATATATCATTCTTGTTGAATATACATGATTGTGCATGGAGTCAATATGCATTGAACATTATACATCTTTTATTGTTGTGCCAATGTACTAGACTCGGGTGGATCAATGTTATTATGTAATTGTATAGGCGGTTATGTAATATCATTGCTGCTAATGGTATTAGACAATTGTATGGGCGATTGTTTAATATCATTGGGGATAGTACAATGATGGCTTGAGTTATGCGCTTTCATATTGAATAATTTGCTCAGTCGATGACTGTTAAATGGCTGGATGAGCTTATGATTATGCATTGAATCAGTATACATTGAACAAATTGCTCAGTCGATGACTGTTAAAAGGCTGTATGAGCCTATGAATGCGAACTGAATAGTGTGGTCTATGAAGGAACTATGGGGGGCATAAGGCGCGGTGTACACTGATTGCACGCATTACGAACCCAACAAATCATTATCCTTTACGCAGTAAATTAATGAGAATTGAATAGTATGATCTGTGATGGATCTGAGGGGGGCGTAAGGCGCGGTGAAAGCCGATTGCACGCATTACGACCCCGACAAATCACTATTCTTTTTGTGATAAATGAGCGAGAATTGAATAGTGTGATCCAATGGAAGGATCTAGGGGCATCAGGGCATGGTGATTCATCTTTATATATATGCCTCGGTGATTCTGGCCATGAAGAACCATTACAACGCTTTGAGGGTGACCCGACAAATACTATTCCTTTCGTGGTCCGTTTTAGACTGTCTGTGAGGCTGGAAAATCTTCCGGAACATTCATCTTTGAAATGGAATAGAAAATCTTAGTACCAAGTGCACATGCATTGTGAGTCGCCATTATGGGTCGGCATTGTGAGTCCGCATATCATATGGCACTCATTTATATGATGATTATACTACTATGTTATTGATGTCATGATTATCTGAAATGTTTTTTAATTGTTCATTATCTGAGATTCTGTTGCTATTTTCTCTTATCATATATGATTACTGCTGCTTAAATGTTATTGTTCTGCTATGTGGGCACTCTGCGTCGTTCTGTTTCTTTACTGCCATAATTAGTAATGTAAGTAGGATGTCTCACCTCTTTTTTGTATCCTTGTATTTCTGTTATATATATATTTGTTAAAAAATCATGAGGAAGAAGACGAGGGACCACACCCTTACTGTTTGGATTGGGCTGATTCACTATTTTCAATATGGCGTCGGGACGAGATTTCTTTGGTTACATACGGGTGCAACTTCATGGGGGCATTGATGCCTAACTTGTCGACTAAGACTCCGAGCGTCACATATATTTGGGGTTGCGGCTTTGTCTGCTAGTAGTACCTATCCCAGGGTTACTACTTTTCCCTTTTGTGCTTTAGTACCCGCTATATTTTATTTGAATATGTAAGTACTATATTTAGTGTTGTTAGTGCTTCATGTTAAGGATGAATATGTTATACATGAAATATGTTTTTCTTCAACGGTTGTGCTTTAATGGTTGGGTACTAAATATGCATTCATTCTGGGCTTATATTTTCAATCTATGTATAAATAAAATAAAATTATTGTAACTACTATTTTCGAGACTGTGACACGCCTGGATGTAGTGACTGTGGTGTAATGATGATTGTGTTGTGGTTACTATATCAAGGGGTGTTACAAGCTTCTTTAAGAAGCTTTGACCACCAAATGACTAGTGTGACCTTGGCTTGTTGGAGAAGCCATTCTCTCCCCTTTCTCTCTCTCTATTGCCGCGGCAATGAAGGCCTAAGGGAAGCAAATTTTTTCTTCCATACTTATCACATTTCACTAAAATATCATTTATTTCATCTATCACTTTTTCTCTTCAAGTTTCATCTTCATTTCTCTCCAACTTCTTCTTCCTTCTTCCCTCATGGTTTTGTAGCCCCAAAGGAGACCACTTCTCTTCATTTTCCAACTTCACCAACACCATTTCTACATTCCTCTCATCATCCTCTACACTTCCTATTTGAAGAGTATCCTCAAATTCCATCATCTTCACCATTGTCTTCCAAGAACAAAGCTTGAAGCTTTAAGGTAAAGCTTCCATTTTTCCTTTTCTTTCTCTTCATTTTCATGTTCCTTGGTTACATTGGTCACCAAGGATTCATGTTTTTCAAGACTTGGTTGTTGATTCTTTGAATTTGAATTTCTAGGGTTTTGGAGAGCCAAAACTGAATCCACCCAGAAGCACCAAGGAGGCCATTTTCGTATTCTTCCTTTAAGTAAGAGGGAGATTTACTCACTTCAACCATTATTGGTGGCGAGGAGACCTTGTGTGATTGTTGATGGAGAAATCCACGTTTGAATGCTTACTTTGTTTGATGATTTTTCATATCTATGTGTTCTTGATTGAAATTAATAATTGATTGGTGATTTAGAATGCATTAAGGATGTTGGAATATTTGAAAATGTTAGAGTTAATGAATGGAAAATTTTGAGGGTTACTACCCCATTGGGAGGCCACGGTTTTGGCCATGAACTTTTAGGGTTGGAATTGATTAGTGTAAAATAAAACTTATGTGATTAGGTGTAAAATGATTAATGCATGAAATGAAATTTTGAGGGTTCTTTACTCTCTTGAGAGGCCATGGTTTTGGCCCTAATTATTAAGGGTTTGAATTGAATTTGTGAATAATAAAACCTATGTAATTGGACATTAAAAGATTGATGATTATAATGGAAGAAATTGTGTTAGTAATGGCCTTTGGAGGCCACGGCTTTTGAAGGGTTTATTAGCCCAAAAATTCTCACAATTGATCAAGACTTAGTACGTTGAGAATGTTGAATCCATAATGTGGAATTGTGATAATGGTTGAACCATATGTATATATATGTGATATTGAGAATTGGTTTTACGCGATTGTGAGTTCATATGTGGAACTAAGTATTGGTGAATTGTACTTGAAGAAATTGTGGCATAAATTTGTTGAGAATTATTTATATGCCATTATAATATCTTTCATGAGAAATACTGTTGATGAATATGCATGTGATGCATTGTTTATGAGGAACATATCATTGATACAAATACATAATGTTAATTGAGTCGTCATGCATATGTTGTAACACCCCAAAATTTACTTTTCTACTCTCAGGATTCATTCTAAAAATATTTATGATTTTCTGGAATTTTCTTAGAATTTTATGAGAATGCGGAATATTTTAATATATTTCTCGTTTTACGTGTGTATTGAGCGGAACCGGAGAAATGAGACATTTCCTCCGAGAACCTTAAACTATGGAAACGTCGACGGGGATTTTCGGGAGAAGGTTTTATGTGGTGGAGTGGACGCCGTGCGGGTGAAATGTACAATATTTTAATGAATACTTTACGCATCGGAATGAGAGGGATTTTTATGAGACCGCATAGTTGAGGATGGCTTAAAGGAATTGATTAGGCGTAACCATATCAACAAGGAGCGTGCTTGACCGGAGAAATGGGAGACAGTTTTGCGTGTGAGTGAGGACAAAATACGCCGAAAAGACCTATGTTGATTTGTGGAGAACCTTAAACAAATGGTATGACGAGAACGGTGTGGTTCGGGACGAACCGGCGGAAAGCTCGGTGGGATCTGGTGTCCTAAGGGCGGGGAGTGGGCGCCGAGTGAAGCATGACACAATTTACAAGGTCCCATGAATTTACATCGGAATGAGAGGGATTTTTATGGGGATGGAGAAATCTTAAAGGAATGAGCGTAATAATCAAAACAACTTCTTTTCGGGAGCCTAGAACAAAAATGACCTTATTCTAGAATGCGTGTGAATGAGGACAAAATACGCCGAAAAGATTTGTTAATGTTGACTTCTACCAACTATAACTATTGTCCAATAAATAATAACATGTATTAAAAATATTATAACATGTATTAAAAATATTATCACATTATTCAAAACCTGATTTTTGTATCACATCTATTAGTTTTAATTTCAAAAGAAAGATTAAATTTAATCCAAGCTTGTTATGGGAAGCTTCCTAGCAATTCCCTTGCAACACATTTTTCTCTCTCCCTTTTTCCACTTTTCTCTACTATAGAAGCTACAAGGGAAGCCCAAATATTTTCCCTCCATTGTCTTAATATTTCACTCTCATTTCTCTAAACCCAAATACCTATTTCTCCATTTCTTCTCTTTTCCGTCCTCTCCACCGTACACACACACACACACCCACACATTGGAGACCAACTTCCTTATTTGCCAAACAAATCACCTTTACTTGTTTCCTTCCACCATTCCAAGACTATTCTCCTTGGTGGTTATCCTTTGGTTCCTCTTCTTCTTCTTCTTCCATTTCTCTTCCACCATTGAAGCTAAAGCTTGGAGCTTTAAGGTAAAGCCTTCAACTTTCTTCTATTTTTCTTGCTATTTTCGTTTCTCTTGGCCACCTTGGTGATCAAGAACCTATTTTTTCATGGTTTGAGTGAACATTGTGGTGATCACTCACATTGGAGTTTTTCTTGAAGGGGAGAAAACGAAAATCTAGGGCAAGAAGGAGTAGCACATTGTGTTGTTTTCCAAATAGGTAAGAGGGAGATGATCCTCTTCAACCAACCTTGGTAGTAAGGGAATGTCTTGTATGTGTATTGTTGTTGATTTTTGAATCCATGTATAAAGTTCTCTCATTTTTATGTTGTTCTTGATGATAGTGTATTTTGTTGGGTTTGTATGATTTATTGATGCCTCTTGCATGATTTGAAGGTACATTTGAGTATTTTGTTGATTAAATATGATGAGGAATGGTTTGGTTTGAGTTAGAGGACCAGGAGAACCCTGTTTTTCTGCAAGTTTACAACGCTGTAATCGATTACAGGGCTTGTAATCGATTACCAAGCTCTTAAAGATACAAAATCATGATGAACACGGGGCTTGTAATCGATTACCAAGCTCTTAATACAAGAGATACGAAATCGATGATTCATTGGGAATCACGTAATCGATACAACTTGTGGGTAATCGTCTTGTGTGTAATCGACACTTGAAGAGACGTAATCTGTTTAGCTTGTAATCGATTACAAGAGGAGTGTAATCGATTACCAAGCCAAAAATGAGATTTTTCTGAAAATGTGACGAAATGGTTCTTTGTCTTTGTGGGAATCAATCCGTGGATTCGAATTCGCTTTACAAATTGTGGGTAATCGATACCAATAGAGAAGAAATGACTTTGAATATGGAATTCTTGGATCCATGACATGGAAAATGGTGTGTAATCGAGGAATACATGTTGTTGTGTAATCGATTGACCAAGTAGTACTTGAGAAAATTACGAGGCGTGTTTTAATAAATGCATGGTTGAATCACGTGAAATCTTATGTACATTGAAAGAGATTTGAATGCATCGATGAACATACATGAGGTTCTATTGTCATCGTAATCGACACAATTGGTGATGTAATCGTTTGAATAACAAGACCAAAAATGAGATTTTTGATGCCGAAAATGATTGAGATTATGGTTCTTTGTCCTTTGTAACTCAAACATAACCTATAAATCCCGGATTCAAGGAATTCACTTTACTAAATTGTGATAGGAATGTGCATTCATACCAATAGAGAAGAAATGACTTTGAATATGGAATTCTTGGATCCATGACATGGAAATTGTGGTATGTGTGTAATGAGGAATACATGTTGATGACCTGCCATGAGAACGCTTACGTGGATCGAATTATTGATGTAGTAACTAAATACGAGATCAAACGTCATCTCGTAACAAGATGATTATAACGTTGGTTATGATGAGTGCCTGCCATTGAGGCAATGTTTTAATAAATGCATGGTTGATATGTCATGTTGGACATTGAATAATGCTTATGTGCCATCGAAACCGAGGAAAGTGCTTATGTTGAATGCATATTGATGAACATACATGATTGGACAGATAGGTTATGTCATCATGACATTCTCGTATTGTCCGTGGGACATTGTTGAGAAGGCTATGTTGTAATATTAAAATGAGTTTGAATAACACCTATGTGCAGGTGCGAATAGAATCGTAATCCAAGCGATTCAGGTGTCATATGTTGTTGACCCCCTTGAGGCTCACACTCACTTAAGGGGGTTATGGATGTCTCACTAGGTTACAATGGTGAGTGAGAGATAGTGAGGTCTTCTTCTCCTCTCTTCGCCTAGGTACTCCAGAGGCGGCCGTCGGGATAAACCAATGCAACACATCATGCGACGAGGTAAAAAAATTTAAAAACTCGGATTATGAATTTTTCGCATGGATCCCATGAGGGAATCCTATGTCGAGCGATCCGCAAATTCCTACATAGGTGTCATATGTTGTTGACCTTGAGGGCGTGCTGTGGATGTCACAATGATAGGGCGTGGAGCCACTGGGGCCGTTTTGCGACGAAATGTTTTTATAAGATGAGCACAATATTTTTTAAGAGCTATATTTTTAAGGCTAACGATACGCCGGCATTACTCCTTGATCATTCACTCCGAAAATGTTTATGTCTAGCTCCATGGAGTAGGAACTTTGGTACCCTTGTTGCATTGTGAGTTGTCAGTCACATGGTCCATTGAGCATTCATAATTGGATAATGTGTTTACTATTATGACTGTGATATTTATTTGATTCTTGGTAATGCTAATGTTGCTAGTTGGCTATGGATGATGTTAACTACTGTTCCTTGTTACTTTACTCTCATTAATTGCTTTCATGTATTACTATACTTGTATGTATTAACTGTGTCTTATGTGGGCATTCGACGCCGTTTATTTTCTTGCTGCCTTGTTGGTATTGAAAGCTGGGAATCTCACCTCTTTCGGTATTTTTCTTTATTTTGCATTTTGGTTGAATCGCGTGCTCTCGAGAAGACACTCGTGTGGAAAACAAGGAAACTGCTGAGTTTTAGGGTTTCTGGCCTTATCTCGACTGAGACCGAAGTTGCTGAGAATGTCATTTCGTCCCCGTGGATTTTTTGGTTACGTGCGGATCAACTTTCATGGTGGTCCGGATTGCTGGCATATCAACGTGCAGACTGATCGATGTGTGTACCACGGCGAATTGACAGTGTCTTTAGCATGGGGATGCTACACTGCTTCTATTTTTGACTTTCATGCTTTGTGTGGTTGGAATTTTATATGCCTGTAAGAGATATGTGGGCGGATATGTACTATACCCCACGTGATGACTCTTTCTTGTCTACTGCCCGGGCTCCTGCCCGCTGTTCTGTTGTCCCGATAGATGTCTCGCCGGACGACGAGGACCCTGAGGAGGATCCATCTACGGTTCCTTCTCATTCCAGGCAGTCTTAGGGTTAGTTTTTAAATTGATGGCTACTGATGGCTATCCGTTTATTTTGAGGGAGCCTATCGTACTACTGGATTAGTGGGTAGATATTTGTATCTCTTGGGGTAGGTACACTTTTTGCTTTTTGTATATCTTTTTGGAAATGTAAATTAAACAGGCTTGTAATTCTGGTACAAAGTATGTAACTATCCATATTGTACATGGTTGTATGTTTCATTCCATGTTGGTTTCTCTTTGACGTTTTTTATAAGAAATTTTATATGAAAGAGGAACTTTTAATTTTAACTCAATCAAGCGATATATTTACAATCAGGTGTATATGTACATTAATAGAAGTTTTAACCAGATTTATGTTAAGAAGAAAAAAAAATGTTCAAACTTTACGTAATCATTTGTGCGTCGTTTCACTATGGTGCGACGTTCCTTCTTCTTAGCCATTATGACTAAGGGAGAAAAAGGGGCGTTTCACTGTCTTGGTATCAGAGCTCCCGGTTATGTTTCTTTGGGTCGTGTGGTTTTGGACTGTCTTGTTTGTGCTGTGTCATTCTCTGTGATTTTGCTGTTTGGTATTCAAATGAATACATCTGACTTTCTCTGTGTTTTGCATAGTCTAATCCGAGAAGGAACAATGGCTCGTCGAGGTGATATGGCTGCTGCCATAGAGGCAATACAGAAGATGGCCGAGGCAATGCTGCAACAGAACCAGCAAACAGCTCAACAACAGGCTAGGGCTGCACAACAGCTAGAGGCTACAGCGGATGTTCAGAACTTGGAAGGATTTCGTCACGCTAATCCTCTACAGTTTAAAGGGGAGTTTGACCCGAAGAAAGCTACATTGTGGATTCAAGAGTTGGAGAAAATATTTACAGGTATGAATTGTGCTGATGATAGGAAGGTGACCTATGTCGCATACATGCTGATGGGAGATGCTGAACATTGGTGGACGGGAGAACAAAGGCTACTGCAAGCCACGAACAGAGTGATAACCTGGGAAGTGTTCAAAGAAAGGTTCTTGAACAAGTATTTTCCTGAAAGTGCCAGGCACGCAAAAGAAATGGAATTTCTGAGATTGCGACAGGGAGGCATGACTGTGAGTGAATATGTCGCCAAGTTTGAGAACTTGTCTAGATTTTCAGCCTATTTTCAACTTCAACCCAATGAAACTTGGAAGTGTCAGAAGTTTGAGGAAGGCCTGAGGCAAGACGTGAAGAAAATCGTGATAGCTTTGAAGATCACTCAGTTTTCCGACCTACTTGACACTTGCTGCCGATTGGAAAGTGTGGAACAAGAACGTGAGGCGAGAAACAGAAACTTTAGGCCCGTTCGGTCCCAAAGAGGAGGTGGTGGTAACGCAAGTCGTTATCAAAAGAAGCCTTATTCCAGACCCTCTGGAAGCCAACAACCACAAAAATTTCAAGGAGGAAGCCCAACTAGAAGCCCTGGAAGGATGGGTCAGAATGCTACAACCACTCCGAGATGCATGAAATGTGGGAAGGAGCATTTCACAAGGGACTGCACAATCAAAGGATTTGTTTGCTTTCGGTGCGAAAAACCTGGTCACATTTTTCAAGACTGTAACCAGACCAAGGCGGAACCATCCGTTAATGCTGCTAAGACTTCTAAACTACAAGTTGGAGGCAGAGTCTACACCCTGAGTGGTGCTGAGGCCTCTGAATCCGAGGATCTGATACAAGGAGAAGGTATCATTAAAGGTAATATTTTAATTGTACTGTATGACTCTGGTGCTACTCATTCTTTCATTTCACATGATTGTGTGAAAAGACTTGGATTGCCTATGTCTTCTTTACCTTTCAATTTGACTGTTTCAACTCCTACTGCAAAACCTGTAGTCACTACTAAGGTGTGTCTAGGTTGTCCTTTAATCATGGAAGGTCGAATCTTTTCTGTCGATTTGATCTGTTTGCCATTATCCCAACTAGACGTAATATTAGGAATGGACTGGCTATCTGCTAACCATGTTTTGTTAGACTGTTCCAGAAAAACAATAGTTTTCCCTTTGGATGAGGATTCTAGATTTTTGACCGCCAACCAAGTGAAAGCTTTTCTGAAAGAAGGAGCTCGAGGATACATGCTGTTATCTTCTTTGAAAGTTGAGAGCGAAGTTGATGTGGACGCAATCTCTGTTGTTCGAGATTTTCCTGAGGTTTTCCCTGACAATGTACTTGGTTTGCCACCGAAACGTGAGGTCGAGTTTGCTATCGACTTGGTACCTGGAGCTGGCCCTATTTCTATGGAGCCTTATCGTATGGCACCAGCAGAACTCGTGGAACTTAAGAAACAGTTGGAAGAGCTCCTAGAGAAGAAATTCGTGAGACCCAGTGTGTCACCTTGGGGAGCACCTGTATTGTTGGTCAAGAAGAAGGATGGGACTTCAAGATTATGCGTGGACTACTGTCAGTTAAACAAGGTTACGATCAAGAACAAGTATCCGTTGCCGAGGATAGATGACTTGATGGACCAATTGAAAGGAGCAGCTGTGTTTTCCAAGATCGATCTACGATCGGGATATCACCAAATTAGAGTGAAAGTGGAAGATATTCCCAAGACGGATTTTCGTACTCGTTATGGTCATTATGAGTACCTGGTGATGCCTTTTGGTGTGACAAATGCACCTGCGATATTTATGGACTATATGAATAGGATCTTTCGTCCTTACTTGGACAAATTCGTTGTTGTCTTCATCGACGATATTCTGATCTATTCACAAAGTCGTGAGGACCATGCTGAGCACCTCAGCATAGTTCTCCAAATCTTGAAGGAAAAAGAGCTATATGCGAAACTATCCAAGTGCGAGTTTTGGCTAGATGAAGTGAAGTTCTTGGGTCATATAATCACAAAGGAAGGAGTTGCAGTGGATCCTTCAAAGGTAGAGGTTGTACTACAGTGGGAAAGACCAACTACAGTGACGGAAATCCAAAGCTTCATTGGATTAGCCGGATACTACCGGAGGTTTATTGAGGGATTTTCCAAAATCGCTGGACCGCTCACTCAACTCACCAAGAAAGACCAAGCTTTTGAATGGACAGATTCCTGCGAAGGAAGTTTCCAAGAGTTAAAAAGGAAGCTGACTACGTCACCAGTGCTAGTATTACCGAATCCTAGTGAACCATTTGAAGTGTACTGTGATGCTTCGTATCAAGGTTTGGGGTGCGTTCTCATGCAAAACGGAGGAGTGGTAGCTTACGCCTCAAGACAATTGCGAGTGCACGAGAAGAACTACCCAACACACGATCTTGAGTTAGCTGCAGTGGTGTTTGCATTGAAGATATGGAGACATTATTTGTATGGAGCCACATTCAACGTCTTCAGTGACCACAAAAGTCTGAAGTACCTGTACAATCAGAAAGAGCTGAACATGAGGCAGCGAAGATGGCTAGAATTTTTGAAAGATTACGATTTCCAACTTCAGTATCATCCTGGAAAGGCGAACGTGGTGGCCGATGCTTTGAGTAGAAAGACGATTAGTGTTTCTACTATGATGATTAGAGAAAAGGACTTGATAGAGCAATTCAGAGATATATGGTCAATTGTAAAGTTAACACCGGATAAAATCTGCATGAATAGGATCACTATCTCGAATGACCTGATGGATGATATTCGAGAGAAACAAAAGGTCGATAAATTCCTGCAAGAAGAAAGAGAATTGATGAGACAAGGTGGTGTGTCAACATTGAAGGAAGGAAGCGATGGGATTTTGAGATTCCAAGGAAGAGTCTGTGTGCCTAAAGATGAAGAACTCAGAAAGTACATACTTGAACATGCTCATTCGAGTCAGTTGAGTATGCATCCTGGAATGACCAAGATGTATCAAGACTTGAGGAAGTTATTTTGGTGGCATGGGATGAAAAGAGATATCGCTAGATGCGTGTCATCTTGTTTGGTTTGCCAGAAAACGAAGATTGAGCATCAAAGACTAGCTGGATTACTACAACCCTTGGCTATTCCTGAATGGAAATGGGATAGCATCTCCATGGACTTTGTTGTCGGGTTGCCAAGAACTCGGAAAGGATATGACTCAATATGGGTGATAGTGGATCGACTTACGAAGTCAGCTCACTTTCTGCCAATCAACATAAGATATCCGTTGGAGAAGTTGACTCAGATATACATTGGTGAAATTGTCAGACTTCACGGGATACCCATGAGTATTGTTTCCGATAGAGACCCGAGGTTTACCTCGAAGTTTTGGCAAAGTCTTCAAGAGGCTATGGGAACAAAGTTGCGGTTAAGTTCTGCCTACCATCCACAAACTGATGGTCAATCAGAAAGAACAATCCAGTCGTTAGAAGATCTGTTGAGAGCTTGTGCGATAGAGCAAACTGGAGGTTGGGATGAAATCTTGCCATTGGTGGAATTCACCTACAACAACAGTTACCATTCAAGTATAGGGATGGCGCCCTATGAGGCTTTATATGGGCGGAGGTGTCGGACGCCTCTGTGCTGGTATCAAGATGGAGAACGGCTTACCGTTGGACCTGAACTCATTCAGCAGACAACTGAGAAGGTTAAAATGATTTAGGAGAAAATGAAAACGGCTCAGAGTCGGCAGAAGAGTTATGCAGACAAAAGAAGGAAACCTCTTGAGTTCGAAGAAGGAGAGCATGTCTTCTTGAAAGTCACGCCTATGACTGGGGTCGGTCGTGTCCTCAAATCTAGAAAACTCACTCCAAAATTCCTTGGACCCTACCAAATTCTTCGTCGGATAGGTCCTGTTGCTTACCAAATAGCTTTACCTCCTTTTCTTTCAAATCTTCATAATGTCTTTCATGTGTCACAACTCAGAAAATATATCCCAAATCCTGATCATGTCATAGCACCTGATTCTGTACAATTGAAGGAAAACTTGACATATGAGACAACTCCTGTAAGGATTGAGGATAGGAGGACAAAGCAACTCAGAGGAAAGGACATTGCACTAGTAAAGGTAATCTGGAATGAAGCAATTAGAGATGTGACGTGGGAGCTAGAGGACAAGATGAAGGAGCAATATGCCAAATTATTTTAAGGTATGGAAAATTTCGAGGACGAAATTCCTATTTGTTGGGGAGAGTTGTAACACCCCAAAATTTACTTTTCTACTCTCAGGACTCATTCTAAAAATATTTATGATTTTCTGGAATTTTCTTGGAATTTTCTGAGAATGCGAAATATTTTAATATATTTCTCGTTTTACGTGTGTACTGAGCAGAACCGGAGAAATGAGACATTTCCTCCGAGAACCTTGAACTATGGAAACGTCGACGGGAGATCTTACTAAACCCGAGACAGGACACAGTTTACAAGGTTTCACATTTTTCGGAAAATCTTAACAGATGAGATAATAAAACACTGTGAAGAATTTATCTGTCAGATTTGTTAATACTGACTTCTACCAACTATAACTATTGTCCAATAAATAATAACATGTATTAAAAATATTATCACATTATTCAAAACCTGATTTTTGTATCACATCTATTAGTTTTAATTTCAAAAGAAAGATTAAATTTAATCCAAGCTTGTTATGGGAAGCTTCCTAGCAATTTCCCTTGCAACACATTTTTCTCTCTCCCTTTTTCCACTCTTCTACGACAGAAGCTACAAGGGGAAGCCCAAATATTTCCCCTCCATTGTCTTAATATTTCACTCTCATTTCTCTAAACCCAAATACCCATTTCTCCATTTCTTCTCTTTTCCTTCCTCTCCACCGTACACACCCACACATTGGAGACCAACTTCCTTATTTGCCAAACAAATCACCTTTACTTGTTTCCTTCCACCATTCCAAGACTATTCTCCTTGGTGGTTATCCTTTGGTTCCTTTTCTTCTTCTTCTTCCATTTCTCTTCCACCATTGAAGCTAAAGCTTGGAGCTTTAAGGTAAAGCCTTCAACTTTCTTCTATTTTTCTTGCTATTTTCGTTTCTCTTGGCCACCTTGGTGATCAAGAACCTATTTTTTCATGGTTTGAGTGAACATTGTGGTGATCACTCACATTGGAGTTTTTCTTGAAGGGGAGAAAACGAAAATCTAGGGCAAGAAGGAGTAGCACATTGTGTTGTTTACCAAATAGGTAAGAGGGAGATGATCCTCTTCAACCAACCTTGGTAGTAAGGGAATGTCTTGTATGTGTATTGCTGTTGATTTTTGAATCCATGTATAAAGTTCTCTCATTTTTATGTTGTTCTTGATGATAGTGTATTTTGTTGGGTTTGTATGATTTATTGATGCATCTTGCATGATTTGAAGGTATATTTGAGTATTTTGTTGATTAAATATGATGAGGAATGGTTTGGTTTGAGTTAGAGGACCTGGAGAACCCTGTTTTTCTGCAAGTTTACGCGTGGTAATCGATTACACGGGGCTTGTAATCGATTACCAAGCTCTTAAAGATACAAAATCGTGATTCTGGAAATCTGGTAATCGATTACGTCTTGTGTGTAATCGATTACAGAGATTCTGTTTAGCTTGTAATCGATTACAAGAGGAGTGTAATCGATTACCAAGCCTCTGATGTCACGAAATGATGTCATTGAATCACGTAATCGATTACAACTTGTGGGTAATCGATTATGGAGGTTCTGTCCAATTGGTAATCGATTACCACGGTTGTGTAATCGATTACCAAGTCCTTGAAGTTACGAAACGTGATTCTGGGAATCACGTAATCGATTACAACGAGATTGTAATCGATTACAGAGGCTCTGTTTCTCAGGTAATCGATTACAAGGGTGATGTAATCGATTACTAAGACCAAAAATGATATTTTTGAGCTGGAAATGATTGAGATTATGGCTCTTTGTCCTTTGTAACTCAAACATAACCTAAAAACCCTGGATTCAAGGAATTCGCTTTACTAAATTGTGATAGGAATGTGCATTCATACCAATAGAGAAGAAATGACTTTGAATATGGAATTCTTGGATCCATGACATGGAAATTGTGGTATGTGTGTAATGAGGAATACATGTTGATGCTGGGAATTATTGATGTAGTACTAAATGAGATAAGAATGATGATGTGTCATTGAGGCAATGTTTTAATAAATGCATGGTTGATATGTCATGTTGGACATTGAATAATGCTTATGTGCCATTGAGGAAAGGCTTATGTTGAATGCATCATTGATGAACATACATGATTGGACATTGTGTCATCATGCATGCGTATTGTCCGTGGGACATTGTTGAGAAGGCTATGTTTCCTAGGAGTTTGAATAACACCTATGTGCGGGTGCGAATAGACTAAGCGTAGGTGTCATATGTTGTTGACCCTGAGGGCGTCGGGGTGTGGGTGTCTCACAATGGGCAGTGGTAGCTCCACTGGGGCTGTGGGATAAACTAATGCAACACACTGACGATCCTGACTGTGACGCTGTCCTGTGTCGCGATCAACTGTTGAGGTGCCATGTGTGAGCCATTTTGTGCAAATGTTTTTATGAGATGAGCACATTATATTTTTAAGGCTAACGATACGCTGGCATTACTCCTTGATCATTCACTCCGAAAATGTTTATGTCTAGCTCCATGGAGTAGGAACTTTGGTACCCTTGTTGCATTGTGAGTGTTCAGTCACATGGTCCATTGAGCATTCATAATTGGATAATGTGTTTACTATTATGACTGTGATATTTATTTGATTCTTGGTAATGCTAATGTTGCTAGTTGGCTATGAATGATGTTAACTACTGTTCCTTGTTGCTTTACTCTCATTAATTGCTTTCATGTATTACTATACCTGTATGTATTAACTGTGTCTTATTTGGTCGTTCGACACCGTTTATTTTCTTGCTGCCTGGTTGGTACTGAAAGCTGAGAATCTTACCTCTTTCGGTACTTTTTTTTATTTTGCATTTTGGTTGAATCGCGTGCTCTCGAGAAGACACTCGTGAGGAAAACAAGGAAACTGCTGAGTTTCAGGATTTCTGGCCTTATCTCGACTGAGACCGAAGTTGCTGAGAATGTCATTTCGTCCCCGTGGATTTTTTGTTACATGCGGATCAACTTTCATGGTGGTCCCGGATTCTTTGGCATATCAACGTGCATCGACCGATGTGTGTACCACGGCGAATTGACAGTGTCTTTAGCATGGGGACGCTACACTACTTCTATTTTTTACTTTCATGCTTTTGTGTGGTTAGAATTTTATATGCCTGTAAGAGATATGTGGGTGGATATGTACTATACCCCACGTGACGACTCTTTTTTGTCTACTGCCCGGGCTCCTGCCCGCTGTTCTGTCGTCCCGATGGATGTCTTGTCGGACGACGAGGACCCTGAGGAGGATCCATCTACGGTTCCTTCTCATTCCAGGCAGTCTTAGGGTTAGTTTTTAAATTGATGGCTACTGATGGCTATCCGTTTATTTTGAGGGAGCCTGACGTACTACTGGATTAGTGGGTAGATATTTGTATCTCTTGGGGTAGGTACACTTTTTACTTTTTGTATATCTTTTTGGAAATGTAAATTAAATAGGCTTGTAACTCTGGTACAAAGTATATAACTATCCATATTGTACATGGTTGTATGTTTCATTCCATGTTGATTTCTCTTTGACGTTTTTGATAAGAAGTTTTATATGAAAAAGGAACTTTTAATTTTAACTCAATGACGCGATATATTTACAATCAGGTGTATATGTACATTAATGGAAGTTTTAACCGGATTTATGTTAAGAAGAAAAAAAATGTTCAAACTTTACGTAATCATTTGTGCGTCGTTTCACTATGGTGCGACGTTCCTTCTTCTTACCCATTATGACTAAGGGAGAAAAAGGGGCGTTACATATGTGATGTCCGTTGGACTTTATTGTGAAAGGCGATGTGTGCCTAGGAGATTGAATAACATCTTTGTGCAGGTGCGAGTAGACTAAGCGTAGGGTCATAGTGGTTGACCTTGGGGATGTCGGGGTACGGGTGTCTCACAATCGACAGTGGTAGCTCCACTGGGGCCGTAGGATAGACCGATGCAAACACAACGACGATCCGGATCGAGACGCTATCTTATATCATGGTCAACTGTTGAGGTGCCATGTATAAGCCATATTGCGTAAATATTTTTATGAGATGAAGCACATTATTTTTAAAGGCTAATAAGATACTGACATGACTCCTTGATCATTCTCTCTAAAATATTGATGTCTAGCTCCATGGAGTAGGATTTTTGGTACCATAATGCATTGTGCACTATCAATTGTCAGTCCCACATTGCATTGAGCATGAGTACTTATGACTGTTGAAATATCTGCTCTTACTGTCAATATAATTATCTGGTTTAATAAATTGTTCACTACCTGAGATTCTGCTGTTATTTCTCTTTTATTGCTTACTTGATTATTACTGTTGTTTTTATTCATTCTGTTGATAAATATATGTATTGTAATGTCATGTGGGCATCCAACGCCATTCTGTCTTCTTACTACCAAATTGGTAATGAAAGTTGGGTGTCTCATCTCTTTTCTGTATATCTGTACTTCTGTTTTAAATTACATGCTCCTGAGAAGACGCTCGTGAGGAAGAAAAGGAAGTGCTTGAGTTTCCTGCCTTTTCACCCGATTATGACTAGTGTTGATTGAAGATGTCTTCGCGTTCGCCCCGATTTTTTGGGTATGCTAGGATGATCTTTCATGGAGGACCCGACTATTGGCATATAAACTTGAGCATCTATCACGGGGAGCTGACTGTGTCCTTAGCCTGGGGTCGCTATGACCCGCCTATTTTTTATTTGATAGCTTTTGCTCATTTAGAATTTTACCTACCTGTTAGAGATTTGTGGGATGACTTTTATTATACCCCACAAGAGGACTCTTTCCTCTCCACTGCTCGGGCTTCTACCCGAAATTCGGTCGCTCCGATGGCAATATCATCGGATGACGAGGACCCTGCTACAATCCCTTCTCGTCAGTCTTAGAGGCTGATACTGTCGGTGGCTACTGATGACTAACCATTTATTTTTTTGGGAAGCCTGACGTTTTGCTGTATTTGATGGGTGTATATTTGTATCATCTCGGGTGGGTACATCTTTTGCTTTTTGTATAATTTATGATGTAATTAAACAGCCGATGCATGATGCATATATATATACATATATATATATATATATATATACATATATATATATATATATATATATATATATATATATATATATATATACATATACATATATATATATATATACATATATATATATATATATATACATATACATACATATATATTATGTATGGATGCATGGTTTATTTTAGGTCAGTTTTTACTGCGACCGTTCTAACTATTATCTCGCTACGAAAAGAGCCTTTAAATTAATTCTTTTGACACTACTTGTTAATAATACAATTTAATAACAAAAAAATGTAATGTCATTTAGAAAGGAACCTATACATCTATAAAATGAACCGGGTATACGAGGTTTAAAATAACTATTACTTTTCTGCAAGTGTTTTATATTATGGTGTGACGTTCCTTCTTCTTCTATAAAAAGGGGCATTACAAGTGGAGCCAGGAAAATAAAATATTCTCCCGAGGCCGGAAGACCTTGGACTGTGAAAACGTCAACGGGAGATCTTACTAAACCCGAGGTCGGGCACATTTTACGAAGTTTTATTTTTTGAGATTTTATCTGATAAATAAAATCGCGGTATGCTTTATTATCCATTGGACAATAAATACAAGTTATGTTAATTGTAACTTTTGTCCATTGTATAATAGCTTTAGTAGAGTGTTAGTCATCTTTTAAAAAACACTTTAATGACATCACAATGATAACATCATCGTCATATCACAATTGACTTTTCAAAAAGTTGAAGTTTGGCTTGTTGGAGAAACTTGGAGGAAATTTCCTAGCACTTTCCTATTGGCTTGCTTGAGAAGTTATTTTTCTCTCTCCCCCTAGTGTGCTCCACGACAATGTGGAGGTAAATGTGACAAAGTGTCACTTTTTCTATTTCGCTTATCACCTTTCATTTTCATTTCAAAATACTTTACTATTACTTTCTCTCTCTACCTTTCCCGTCTTCTATTTTCTCTTCACTTTTCTCTCTTCCTCTCTTCCTACCTCACGGCTACACCACCATTGCCACCCTCCATGTTTGTAAAAATTTCATCCAATCACATTTTCTTAAACTCCACTACATTCTAAACCACTTTCTAGTTGGAGTTATCTCCTAAAGCTTCCATCTTCCTCATTTTTCTTCAAGCTCAAGATTTAAATTTTTGAGGTAAAGTCTTAATCTTCATTTCTTTTCCTCCTTTTCGTGTTCATGGTCCTCTTTATGACCATTAATTCACTCTTTTTCAAGCTTAGAATGTTGATTTTGTGAGTTGAAATTCCTAAGGTTTTGTTGGAGGCTAGGATGAAAATCACAAGGACCATCAAAGTGACATTTTTCTGGTCATTTTCTTTGGTAAGAGGGAGAACATCCTCATCAACCACTCATGGTGGTGGGGGACGAATTTGTGTGTTGAAAATGGAGAATCTATGTGTGGATTTCTCCTCTTGATTGGTTGTTTTTCAATGATTTATAACTATGTGATTTGTATGTTGTTATTCTTAATATTGTGATATTATGTGTTGTAGATGGATTGTGATTGTTGTATGGTTGGATTTATGTGTGGATGACAAAGAACACTTTGTTTCTTGATGTGTGGCTCACAGCCTTATGGCCTTAAAATGAGAACCAAAATGAAATCATCACATTAAAATGGAATTTGATGAGTTAATGGATGAAATGATGAAAAATGTGGACTTGAAACCTTTGGTGTTGGTCACGGCCAAGAGGAGGCAAATTAGGAAAACTTGTGATTAAATTTGTGATGAATTGGAACTTGGAAGTTAAGTGGAAAATGAATTGATTGAGGTATTAAAACAATGGATTAAGAAGATGAATATTGAATTCCATGAACTTAGGGCTCACGGCCAAGAAGGAGGAAAAATGGAAATGTTGGATAAATTTTAAAGTAACTTGGAATTTCGAAAATTTAGGTTAAAAATGAGTTAATTAAAGAATTGAAATAAGTAAACAAGAAGAGGAATTTTTTGAACCTAAGAATATTAGGGTTTCGACCATTTAGGGTAACCATGAAACCATTTTGTATCAAAAGTGGGATTTTAAAGATTGAATGACTAGAATATAAATTAGGAATTCATAAGATTGAAAAATAAAAAGAATGAGAACTTTAATATAAAACTATGATGACTTAAGACTTTTGAAGGAAAATGAGTGTAAGCGAGGCTTTGAGATTCATAAGACTTAAGTAAGTACACTTTATTAACGATAAAGAGAAGTGTTAATTAGAAAAGAGAAATAAGAATTGAAATGATAGTGGAAGCTATGCGGTTGAGATTAAATGATAATGTTTTTATCACGCCCGTAAGTGGAATCTTGAATTATTAATAATTGCTATGAATTATGATGGTGTATGATCATGGATTGCATGACATTGATGATATCATGTATGTATGTGTGCATTGAGGCATTCATCATACCTTGTAAAGTCATGTGGTCTGTTGTTATGGCTGTATGAGGCTAGGAGTTGAATTACACCTTCGTGCGGGTGCGATGGGCCTAGTGTAGGTCTTTATTGACCTTGGGGACGTCGGGGTATGGGGTGTCCACAATGGCTAGCTGGTAGCTCCCTTGGGCCATGGATCAGACCAATGCAAACATATCAACGATCCAGACCGAGACACTCATCCTAATCAGGATCTGGTGTAGAATGTCTTGTATAAAGCTTTGTTACGCAAACATATTGATTTTATTGAAAAGCACTTGATTTCAGGCTGACGAGATATAGACATGTCTCTCGATCATTCTCTTTGAAGTATTTGTCTAGCTTCATGGAGTAGGAATTGAGTACATTGTGTACATGCATAGGGAGTCTGCATACCCACATGACACTTCATATATGTTTGATTATTTGATATTGAATGACTTAGTGAACTGTTAGATTACTAATGTTATCCCTGCTGTTGATATTTGATATTACCGATTCTTGTATTTGGATGGTATTTCTGTCCGTACTATCTTTACACTGCCTATTGGGATTGATGCTGGATTTCTCACCTCTTAGTTGTGTTGTGTTATTTTACTGTATGTTCTGATTAATTAAAGACTGAGGAGGAATTGAAGAGGAACTACCCCCTCTTTGATTGGTGATAGCTACTGTACCAAGATGAAATCAAGGCTGCATATTTTGGGTTATGTCCACATGTACTTTTATGGTGGAGTAGACGCTTGGTCAGTCAACTTGGCTAATGAGAGGGTTACCTACACTGGGGAGCTGTAACATCTCGAAAAATACATATTTGATCATAAATCATCATTTTATAATATTCTTGATTTTTAGGAAATTTTTCTGGAATTTTTCGAAAACGACGAATATTTTAATATATTCCTCGTTTTACGTACACACTGGACTGAGAATTGCTGAGACCAGTGTAACACTCCGAAAATTGATTATTTCACCATGAATAGTCATTTTCCAATATTTGTGATTTATGTGAATTTTTTTCGGAATTATCCGGGAACGATGAATATTTTAATATATTATTCGTTTTGCGCGAACATTGAGCAAAGTCGTGAAAATGACTGTAATGCTTTAAAAATTGGAAATTTATATGACGGATAGTCGTTTTATAATATTTTCAATTTTTGAGAATTTTCTGGGAATTTTCCGGAATCGTCGAATATTTTAATATATTTCTCGTTTTGCGTGTGCGCTGAGCAGAACCGGAGAAACGCGATGTTTTCTCTGAGAACCTTGGACTATGGATATGTCGACGGGGCATCTTACTAAACCCGAGACTTGACATAGTTTACGAGGTTTCACAATTTTTGTATACAATTAAATCAATACAAACGAAAAATTCATGTCGATTAATTAAATACCGATCATTGTAACTATTATCTATTGGATAATAGTGTGTAATAAAAATCATATCACATTATCCTAATGTAATCTACTTTATGTCAAATCTATCTACTTTAATTCAAATTTATTGATTAAATAATCAAAGCTTCCTTAAGAAGCTTTGACCTTACCTTTGACCCATGTGCCTTAGCTTCTCTTGGAAGCCCTTTCCCTCTCTCTTCTCTCTCTCCCCACACGGCTGGAATGCAGCCTCCAAGCAAGGAAAATTCATTTCCTTTCATTAATTCATTTACACCAAAATTCATTAATTTCCAAAAACACTTTCTCTCTCATCACTTCTTCTTCTTCCTTCTTCAAACTTTCTCCTCCTTCTCTCTAGCACTTCCACGGCCAGCCCTCCTTCTCCCTCCCTAATCTTCACAAAATTTTAAAGTAAATACATTTCTTGAATCCTTACACCATTCTAAGCATCATTTCTTCTTGGAGCTTCTTGAAAATCCTCCATTTTCACCATTTTCTCCAAGCTCCAACTTTGAGCATTTTGGGTAAGTTTCAAGACCACTCATTCTCTTCTCTTGATTTCGTGATTTTGGTTCCTTTAATGGTCATCCATGGTTGATTTTTCAAGCCTTGATATTGATTCTAACAAATCACCATTTTCTTAGGGTTTTGGTGGCCAAATCCGAAAATCCAAGGAGCTTTCTTGGAGTTCATTTGATTTCTACACTCAAGTAAGAGGAAGACACTCCTCTTCAACCATTTTTAGCATCTAGGAACCTTGATTGTTTGATTTGTGCAAGAACCCTAATGAGGGTTGTTCTTGATTTTAATGATTAATTATGTTATGTGTTGATTTTAATTAATTTATGCTATTGGTTTGATTGGTTGTATATAATGGAATGTTGGAATGGATTTAGTGATTTGAATGGATGAAAAATTGATTGAACACCCTTCAAGAGTGCCACGGTTTTAGGTTAGAAAATTAGAGGAGTTTGTGTTGAAATTGTAATTGGCATAAGACTTAAATTATCAAGGTATGAAATGGAATGTAATGGAAGAAAAATTTGAAGTTGGAATTTTATGGTGGCTACGGTTTTGGAGCCAAGAACCTAGGGTTTTTGGTGAGTTAATTGGATAAGTGAACAACTTAAATAATTAAGGGAATGATGTACATGATTATGACTTGAAAAGATTTGAAATTGAATTTATAGGAGGCCACGGCCTCTAGGGCAATTTTAGGTGGAAAATGTGATTTTAATGAATTGGAAGCATAATTAATTAGGTAATTGTAAACCTAAGTAATGAAATGGATGATTAAGAAATTAGAAGAATTTATTAAAGTTAAGACTTCATAAATTTTCAAAGAACCAAGAGTGAAAGTGTCATAAGAATTAAGGAGATTCTAGGTGAGTGAAGAACATGAGAGTGTGAGGCCTAAGAGCTCAAATAAAATGTAAGTTATGGGGAATTGAGTTGTCTTGGAATATTAAGTGGGCTATAAGAATTGATTTTGAACATGAACCTTAGAAAGGGGGACAAAGTTTAATTTAGGATTCATAATGAACCTAATGATGCATTAATGGGCTTGATACTTATATTATGTGATTATGGGTCCATGTGAGTGACCATTTATATAATGATGCTTATGTTGGCCTAATGTGGCATATTATGAATTTGTATGAGATTGTGGATCATACATGTGCATGCATAGTGTCTTATGCGTTGTGAGGTCCTTGTGGACTGTTGTAAGGCCAAGTTGCCTAGGAGATTGAACACACCTTAGTGCGGGTGCGAGTAGACAAGTGTGGGTCGTGTTATGACCTTGGGGCGTCTGGGGTGCTGGTCCTTCACAATGGGCGGTTGGTAGCTTCCGTCCGTGGGGCAAACCGATGCAAACGCACCGACGATCCGGACTTGACATTGTCCTATATCGTGATCTAGTGTAGAATGTCTGTACAATGCCATGATTGTGCACGTGGAAAAATTATTGATAGCACTGGCCTCGGAATGAGTTACGTACATGTCTCCTGATCTTTCTCTCCGACTGATTGAGTCTAGCTCCATGGAGTAGGAATTTGGGAAAGCATGCATACGAGTCATGACATACACTGTCATCATTAATTCTTATTTCTGTAACTATACTTGATTTAACTGTCATTATAATAATTATATGCCTGGAACTGTTTAATTACTTACTGTTGAGATTACTGCTCATTAATTGAATATGATGTGTTGGATTGCTATTTGGGCGCGTGGCGTCATTTTGTTTCTAGCATGCTATAACTGGTAATGATGTAGGATGTCTTACCTCTTTCCCTGTGCTTCTATTATTTGTTGTTTATGTGTACCCTGTACTGATCGAAGACGACGGTAAGGAGACAGAAGATCCTGCCTTCCTCGGCTTTTGGCCTGCACAAGATTGACTTCTACTGCGACGATGTCTGCACGTATGCGTGGGTTCCTGGGAGATGTGCGTCTGACCTTCCTTGGGGGGCCAGAGTGCTGGCACATCAACCTGAACTCCGACCGCTGCATGTACTTGGGAGACGTGTCGATAGCACTTGCCCTGGAGACGTCATGAGGCACCTGTCCTCACCGCCACCTCGCCTTGCGTCCGGAGTTTTACCGCCCATTAGGGAGATGTGGGGTGCCCGTTATTACACCCCGCAGAGGATTCCTTTGATTCCACCGCTCGGGCCCCGACCCGTGCTTCGTGGTTCCGATGGAGGTTACCTCGGATGAGGAAGATCCCGATGAGGTCCTCCCGAGGATCCCGAATCGGTCCCTTTTATCCGAGGGGTCGATGATCATTGGTGGCTACCGATGGCTGCCATTGTTTTTATTTTTGGGGGCCTGATGTATTTTTATTTTTGGTGGGGCTGTATATTTTGTATATGCATGATTTTTCCCTTGGGGCAGGTATAGTTTTGCTTTTTGGTGATAGTCAGGCTTGTATGTACAAAACAGTTGTATTAAATTATATATATATATGTATGCTATTCAGGTGCAAATTCTGTGTATTGTTTTGTTCGTTACTTTTATTCACATTCCGCATTATCATTATTATAAAAAAAAATATTGCCAATTTTGCTCACATGGTTAAACATCAATTAAACAAAGTGAACCGGGTCTTAATCGTTTGTTTATTTAATTTTCGCATTTTATCTTATTTGACAATGTGACGTTCTCTCCCAAAAAGGGGCGTTACAGGAGCTGACATTGACTTTTCGTGGGAATGTTCGTCATCCCCATGTTTTGTCTTTCTCTGTATCGGTTTAGTTAGTGCTTAACATACCTATCTGGGAATGGTGGAGTAACTTCCACTATACTCCTCACGAGGACAACGTAGTATCCTCTGGGCAGATGCCTGTCTGTCAGGGTGTTCATCCTACTGTGATCATATCTTCCGAGGAATCAGAAGAGGATCCATCTGAGGACCCTATGGTTTAGGTATATAGGACTTGGGTTGGTCGTGTCTTTTTACTAGTCAGTCTTTCTTGATCATCTGTATATTTTTTTAGTGCGCATATGTATTTTGAGTGTCTTTCTTTTTGTAAGTATTTTGGAGGTACAAATATGTATATGATCCATATGAACCAGTTGATATGAATACTTACGTGTATATATATATCAATGATGTTCTATGATCTATCTACTTATTTGATCAGTTATCCATAAGTAAAAGAGTATTTTACATCAAATATTATGGCTTTAATAATTACCGATTTTATAACTTGGGTTGAGTTTATTTAATATTCCGCTTTAATTGATTGACTTTGGATTCGTAAAGTTGTGACATCTTCCTCCTTCCAAAGAGGAAAGGGGTTGTTACAATAGGTTTGGTATCAGAGCCCAAGTTTGAGTCTTCTTTTGGGTTTGTGGTTAGGTTTGTCTTAATTGTGCTGTGTGATTCTCTGTGTTTAGTTTTCGAAAGGTTACATATGACTTTCCTTGTGTTTTGATCAGTCTAACTCTGAAGAAAAGCAATGGCTCATGGTGGAGGCATGGCTGCAGCAATTGAGGCAATGCAGTGAATGGTAGATGTTATAGTATAACAAAATGAAAGAGCAGCCCAGCAACAAGAGGAAAATGCGGAGACTTAGAATTTGTCAGAATTTTGCCACAATAATCCGCTGCAGTTTCACAGAGAGTTTGACCCAGAGAAAGCAAGTCTATAGATCTAAGAGTTGGAGAAGATCTTTGAAAGGATGAGATGCACGAATGACTGTAAAGTGACTTATGTCACATTTATGTTGGCGGGATATGGTGAGAATTAGTGGAAGGTAACTCGGAGAGTGCTACAAGCTGAAGGAAGGGAAATCACATGGGAAGTGTTATGTGAGGTGTTTCTGGAGAAATATTTTCCAGATAGTGCTAGACACACCAAAGAGATGGAATTTCTTGGACTGCGATAAGGTGGAATGATAGTCAATGACTATGCTGCCAAGTTTGAGAGTTTGTCAAAATTCTCACGATACTTTCAAATCCAGCCAGACGAAATATGGAAGTGTCGTAAATTTGAAGAAGGCTTGAGAGTTGAGCTAAAGCGAGGCATACTACCAATGAAAATGAATCAATTCTCAGCATTGGTGGACATGTGTCATAGACTTGAAGATTTGGAACCATCCCAAGACACTCGGAATCGCAACTTTGGATCGTCTAAGTTCCAAAGGGGAGGAAACAACAACAATCGGTTTCAGCGAAAATCATATTCTCGACCATCGGGAAGTCAACAACAACAACCTCATGGAGGTAGTTCTAGTAGCAATCGAACTAGTCCAACTGGGACATTTTCTTCAAAGTGTCTCAAGTGCGGGAAGGATCACCCTACGAGAGATTGCATAAATAAAGGGATTATCTGCTTCAGGTGCAGAAAACTGGGACATCTATCCAGAGATTGTAACAATCCTAAGGTGGAACCCTCTGTCAGTAATGTATGTGCTATAAGACCCTAAGCTAGAGGAAGGGTCTATACCATGAGTGGAATTGAAGCCTCAAATTCTGAAAATCTGATTACGGGAGATGGTGACATAGGAGGTAATCCTTTAATTGTACTGTATGACTCTAGGGCAACGCATTCTTTTATTTCCTATGACTGTGTGAACCGATTAGGATTGTATGTGTCTTCTTTACCTTTTGATCTTATTGTTTTTACTCCTACTGCTAAACTTGTTACTACTACAAAAGTTTGCCTGAATTGTCCTATTTCTGTTGAAGGTCGAACCTTTTTGGTCGATCTGATTTGTTTGCCTTTATCCCAAATAAATGTAATTCTAGGAATGGATTTGTTATCTTCTAATCATATTATGTTATATTGTTCCAATAAGACCTTAGTATTTCTTGATTCTAAGATTTCTGGATTTATAACTGCCAGCTAAGTCAGAACTTTCTTAAAAGAAGGAGCCCAAGGATACATGCTTTTATCTTTTTTGGAGGTTGAGCGTGAAGTCGATGTACAAGCTATTCCAGTGATCAACGAATTTCCTGAAGTCTTCTCGACGACATACCTAGATTTCCACTAGAAAGAGAAGTGGAATTCTCTATTCATCTTGTACCGAGATCTAGTCCTGTATCTATGGCACCATATCGAATGTCACCAGCAGAGTTAACGGAGCTCAAGAAACAATTGGAAGAGCTGTTAGAGAAGCAGTTTATGAGACCTAGCGTTTCACCATGGGGAGCTCCAGTACTGTTAGTTAAAAAGAAGGATGGAACTTCACGGTTGTGCGTGGATTATCACCAGCTAAACAAGATCACAATCAAGAACAAGTATCCACTTTCGAGAATTGATGATTTGATGGATTAGCTAATGGGAGCTGCTATTTTCTCTAAGATTGACCTACGATCTAGTTACCATCAAATTTGTGTGAAGGTGGAGGATGTTTCCAAAACAGCTTTTCGGACACGCTATGGACACTATGAGTATCGTGTGATGCTGTTCAGAGTAACAAATGCTCCTGCTGTATTCATGGACTACATGAATCGGATCTTTCATCATTATTTGGATAGATTCGTTGTTGTCTTCATTGATGACATTTTAATCTATTCACGAAGTCGGGAGGAACACGTTGAACATCTCAGGATAGTTCTCCAAATTCTGAAGGAGAAGAAGATGTATGTCAAGCTGTCAAAGTACGAATTTTGGTTGGAAGAGGTCAATTTTTGGGTCATGTGATTTCGAAGGAAGGAATTGTTGTAGATCCATCAAAAGTTGAAGCGGTACTTCAATGGGAGAGACCGAAGACCGTGATGGAGATTCGTAGCTTCGTGGGATTAGCCAGATACTACCGAAGATTCATTGAAGAATTTTCCAAGATAGCGGGACCTCTTACCTAGCTTACGAGGAAAAATCAAGCTTTCGTCTGGACGGACGTATGTGAGGAAAGTTTCCAAGAATTAAAGAAGTGACTGACTTCTGCACTAGTGTTGATTCTGCTTAAACCTAATGAACCGTTTGAAGCATTTTGTGATGCTTCCTATCAAGGATTAGGATGTGTGCTCATGCAAGATAAGAAGGTCGTAGCCTATGCTTCAAGGCAACTGAGAATGCATGAGAAGAACTACCCAACACATGACTTAGAATTAGCCACAGTGGTGTTTGCTCTGAAAATATAGAGACATTTTCTATATGGAACAACGTTCAACGTCTTCAGCGATCACAAGAGTCTGAAGTACCTGTTTGACTAAAAAGAGCTAAACATGAGGCAGAGAAGATGGTTAGAGTTTTTAAAGGATTATGACTCCCAGCTTCAATATCATCCTAGAAAAGCGAACGTTGTAGCAGATGCTTTGATCTGGAAAATGTTTAGCATTTCTACCATGATGGTTAAGGAAAAAGAGTTAATAGACTAATTTAGAGATATGTGGTTGTCATTAGAAATGACGCCAGAAGAAGTTTGTCTAGGTATGGTTACTATTTCGAATGATCTAATGGAAGAGATTCGAGAGAAGTAGAAGAGTGACTAGTTTTTGCAAGATGAAAGAGAGTTGATAAAGCAAGGCATGGTGTTAACATTTGAGGAAGGACATGATGAGATTCTGATGTTCAAAGGTAGAATATCTGTACCTGATGATCCAGAGCTTAGGAGGTTAATTCTCGAAGAAGCCCACGCAAGCAAGTTAAGTATGCATCCTGGAATGACCAAGATGTATCAAGATCTGAAACAGGTGTATTGGTGGCATGGAATAAAAAGAGACGTTGCCAAGTATGTGTCATCTTGCTTGGTTTGTCAGAAGGCTAAGGTTGAACACCAGAGACCTTCCGGAATGTTGCAACCTTTGACTATTTCCATATGAAAATGGGATAGTATTGCAATGGATTTCATGACTGGATTGCCAAAGACCCGAAAGAGATGTGATTCAATATGGGTAATTGTTGATCAGCTTACAAAGTTTGCACACTTTTTACCAATTAACATAAGGTACTCGATGGAAAGATTGACCCAAGTGTATATTGGCGAGATTGTTAGACTACATGGTGTACCTTCCAGTATCATTCCTGATAGATATCTGAGGTTCACATCAAGGTTTTGGCAAAGACTACAAGCAGCTATGGGAACAAAGCTTCGTTTGAGTTTTGCATATCATCCACAAATGGATGGACAGTCTGAGAGAACATTCAATCTTTAGAAGATCTGTTAAGAGCTTGTGTTTTAGAACAAAGAGGAAGTTAGGATGAAGTCTTACTCCTGATCGAATTCACTTATAACAACAGTTTTCACTCAAGTATAAGGATGGCACCCTATGAAGCCCTGTATGGATGACATTGTAGAACGCCTTTGTGTTGGTACCAAGACAGAGAACATCTTACATTAGGACCCGATCTTGTACAATAGACGACAAAAAAGATTAAGGTGATTCAGGAAAAAATTAAGACAGCTCAAAGTCAACATAAGAGCTATGCTGACAAGAGACAGAAGCCTCTAGAGTTTGAGGAAGGCGAACATGTGTTTTTGAGGGTTACACCTATGACGGGCATTGGAAGATTTATTAAGTCTAGAAAACTCACTCCTAAATTTGTCGGACCTTATCAAATCCTGCGTCGTATAGGTCCAATAGCCTACCAGATAGCCTTGTCGCCTTTTCTTTCTAACCTACACAATGTCATCCATGTGTCACAATTACGAAAATACATTCCTAGTCCAAATCATGTCATTGAATCGGATACAATGCAATTAAAAGAGAATTTGACCTATGAAACACTTCCTATCAAGATTGAGGATAGAAGGGTGAAACAACTCCGAGGCAAAGAGATTACAGTGATGAAGGTAATCTGGAATGACATCACTGGAGATGCAACGTGGGAGTCAGAGGACAAGATGAAGGAACAATATCCATAATTATTCTGAGGTATGAAAATTTTGAGGATGAAATCTTTTTAGAAGGGAAGAGTTGTAACACCCCGAAAATTGTTATTTCATGATAAATATTCATTATAATATTTGTGATTTTTAGGAATTTTTCTGGAATTATTTGAATTACTTGATTACTTTAATATTTTTCTCGATTTATTTGCACACTAAGTGGAGTTGGGAAAATGAAATATTCTTCCGAGGCCGAAAAACCTTGGACTATGGAAACGTCGATGGGAGATCTTACTAAACCCAAGGCCGGACACAGTTTATGAAGTTTTTGTTTTTCGAGATTTTATCTGATAAATAAAAATTGTGGTACGTTTTATTATCCATTGGACTATAAATACAAGTTTTGTTAATTGTAACTATTGTCCATTGGATAATAGCTTTAGTAGAGTGTTAGTCATCTTTTAGAGAACAATATAATGAAATCACAACGATGACATCATCATCACGACATCACTATTGACTTTTCAAAAAGTTGAAGTTTGGCTTATTGGAGAAGCTTGGAGGAAATTTTCTAGCACTTTCCTATGGGCTTGTTTGAGAAGCCATTTTCTCTCTCCCCCTAGTGTGTTCCACGACAATATGGAGGTAAATGTGATAAAATGTCACTTTTTCCATTTCACCTACCACCTTTCATTTTTATTTCAAAACACTTTACTATCACTTTCTCTCTCTACCTTTCTCTTCTTTCATTTTCTCTTCACTTTTCTCACTTCCTCTCCTCCTAACTCACGGCTACACCACCATTGCCACCTTCCATGTTTGCAAAAATTTCATCCAATCTCATTTTCTTAAACTCCACTACACTCTAAACCACTTTCTAGTTAGAGTTATCTCCTAATGCTTCCATCTTCCTCATTTTTCTTCAAGCTCTAGATTTGAAGTTTTTTAGGTAAAGTCTTGATCTTCACTTCTTCTCCTCCTTTTCGTGCTCATGGTCCTCTTTATGACCATTGATTCACCCTTTTTGAAGCTTAGAATGTTGCTTTTGTGAGTTGAAATTCTTAGAGTTTTGTTAGAGGTTTGGATGAAAATCACAAGAACCATCAAGGAGACATTTTTCTTGTCATTTTATTTGGTAAGAGGGAGAACATCCTCATCAACCACTCATGAAGGTGGGAGATGAATTTGTGTGTTGAAAATGAAGAATCTATGTGTGGATTTCTCCTCTTGATTGGTTGTTTTTCAATGATTTATAACTATGTGATTTGTATCATGTTATTGTTAATGTTGTGATATTATGTGTTGTTAATGGATTGTGATTGTTGTATGGTTGGATTTATGTGTGGATGACAAAGAACACTTTGTTTCTTGATGTGTGGCTCACGACCTTATGGCCTTAAAATGAGAACCAAAATGAAATCATCACATTAAAATAGAATTTGATGAGTTAATGGATGAAATGATGAAAAATGTGGACTTGAAACCTTTGGTATAGGTCACGGCCAAGAGGAGGCAAATTAGGAAAACTTGTGATTAAAACAATGGATTGATTGAGAATTTAAAATAATGGATTAAGGAGATGAATATTGAATTCCATGAACTTAGGGCTCACGGCCAAGAAGGAGGAAAAATGAAATGTTGGATAAATTTTAAAGTAACTTGGAATTTAGAAAATTTTGGTTAAAAATGAGTTAAAGAATTGAAATAAGTAAACAAAAAGAGGAATTTTTGGAACCTAAGAAAGTTAGGGTTTCAACCATTTAGGGTAACCATGAAACCATTTTGTATCAAAAGTGGAATTTTAAAGATTGAATGACTAGAAGATTAATTAGGAATTCATAAGATGGAAAAATAAAAGGAATGAGAACTTTAATATAAAACTATGATGACTTAAGACCTTTGAAGGAAAATGAGTGTAAGCGAGGCTTTGAGATTTATAAGACTTAAGTAAGCATACTTTATAAACAATAAAGAGAAGTGTTAATTGGAATAGAGAAACAAGAATTGAAATGATAGTGGAAGCTATGCAGTTGAGATTAAATGATAATGTTATTACCGCGCCTGTAAGTGGAATCTTGAATTATTAATAATTGCTATGAATTATAATGGTGTATGATCATGGATTGCATGACATTGATGATATCATGTATATATGTGTGCATTGAGGTATTCATCATACCTTGTAAAGTCATGTGGTCTATTGTTATGGTTGTATGAGCTTAAGAGTTGAACAACACCTTCGTGCAGGTGCGATGGGCCTAGTGTAGGTCTTTATTGACTTTGGGGAAGTCAGGGTGTGGGGTGTTTACAATGGCCAGTTGGTAGCTCCCCTGGGCCGTGAATTAGACCAATGCAAATATACCGATGATCCAAACCGAGACACTCACCCCAATCATGATCTGGTGTAGAATGTCTTGTATAAAGTCTTGTTGCGCAAACATATTGATTTTATTGAAAAGCACTTGATTTCAAGCTGACGAGATATAGACAAGTCTCCCGATCATTCTCTCTGAAATATTTGTCTAGCTCCATGGTGTAGGAATTGAGTACATTGTGTACATGCATAGGGAGTCTGCATACCCTGATGACACTTCAAATATGTTTGATTATTTGATATTGAATGACTTAGTGAACTATTAGATTACTAATGTTATCCCTGCTGTTGATATTTGATATTACTGATTCCTGTATTTGGATGGTATTTCTGTTCGTACTGTTTCTTCACTGCCTGTTGGGAGTGATGCCAGATTTCTCACCTCTTATTTGTGTTGTGTTATTTTACTGTATGTTCTAATTAATTAAAGACCGAGGAGGAATTGAAGAGGAACTACCCCCTCTTTGATTGGTGATAGCTTTTGTACCAAGATGACGTCAAGGCAACATATTTTTTCATGGTGGAGCAGATGCTTGGTCAGTCAACTTGGCTAATGAGAAGGTTACCTACACTGGGGAGCTGACATTGACTTTTCGTGGGAATCTTTGTCATCCCCATATTTTGTCTTTCTCTGTATCGGTTCAGTTAGTGTTTAACATACCTATTCGGGAATGGTGGAGTAACTTCCATTGTACTCCTCACAAGGACAGCGTAGTGTCCTCTGGGCAGACGCCTATCCGTCAGAGTGTTCATCCTACTGTGGTCATATTTTCCGAGGAATCATAAGAGGATCCATCTGAGGACCCTATGGTTTAGGTGTGTAGGACTTGGGCTGGTCGTGTCTTTTTGCTAGTCAGTCTTTCCTGATATGAACCAGTTGGTATGAATACTTATGTATATATCTATATCTATCTATATATATATATATATATATATATATATATATATATATATATATATATATACATATCAATGATGTTTTATTATCTATCTACTTGTTTGATTTGTTATCCGCAAGTAAAAGAGTATTTTACATCAAATATTATGGTTTTAATAATTACCGATTTTATAACTTGGGTTGAGTTTATTTCATATTCTACTTTAATTGATTGACTTTGGATTCGTAAAGTTGTGACGTCCTCCTCCTTGCAAAGAGGAAAGGGGGCGTTACGACTGGGAACATTACATAGAGAGAGAATGTGTATGTTCCTAAATTATTGAATAGTGATTTGACGGTCGATAAAAATTTATTTATGAAGTTATGATTTAGTAATAAGTAATAGCTTGACTTCCAGTTACAATTTCATTTCAGATATTTATGGGTTGTATATTATCATACGATTACTGGTATTGGTACACTTATATTGAGAATTGTATAATTCTCACCCCGTGTGTTCCATGTACATCCAGGTTGAAGGCAGAAGATGAAGAATGAAGATTAGCATAGTTATCTTTATGTTTAGTAAATAGATTTTATATTTTCATGTATATGAGTTTAAAGTTGTAAAAGAAAAAGATGTATGCATTAATTTTCTTTTCTTTTTTTTCTTTTTAACAAAGTTATGTGTATAAGTGGATATTGATTCCACAAGGCTCTCCATAATGATTTATTTCTATAAAATGTTATGGACTAGTTTAATGAATAAGTTAGAAGTAGCATAGCTAATACTGTTTATTCAAGTATATGTCAGATATACTAGGATTTCAGTATTAGGATGTTACACTTCACCAATAAAGTATGGCACCTCCACTTGATTCACTCGTTCCTCCCTTCTCGTCTCTTCTCTGCCATTAGGTCCTCTTACATTGTTTCCTCCACCATGGTTACTGTCTCCATCTTCCATCCCTACTTGCATAGCCCTCATCGTTGCTTCCATTTTGTTCGTCACCATCCTCATCATCTCATCCATCTGTCGACTGATAGCTTCCTGAATTGAGGCATGCATTCCATCCACCTAATGCTCAACACTCTCCAAACGATTCTCCATTCTTGTTGATACTATCCAGATGCTTCTAGGATTGGGAGCTCAGTTACCAAATTGATAGGAACTAGAATTTATTATAGAAAATATAGAGAAAACTCAAAGGCAAAGCTCTGATTTACAATAGAAAAATGCAGAAATGAATATAGAGACTAGAAAAGGAAAAATATCAGAGAAGGAACTTCTTTGCCCTAGCAACAGCCACCCCAAACTAACCGAGTGATTTTCCTGCCCCCTCATCCACTCCCCTCTATTCCCCTCATATTCTCAATGATTCCAGCACCTTCTTCTCCTCTCTCCTGATGCCACGTGTCTAGTTTGTTAGAGTCTGGTATAACAAACTCCTCTCTTCCATTTCCCATTTCATTTCCCAGCCTACCCTTGTTCCTTTTCACCCTTTTGTGGTAGACCTTAATTGGAAGCCTATGATGAGGTCCATCAGTACCTATTTCCTAGGGCAGTACTAACACGACTAGGACCCTAGACATCGGAATGAACAATATCACAAGGAGACTTTGCACGATTATTGACCTTGCTTGGAAATTATGCTCGAACATATTTTCCAAGTTGACATGACTTATACTTTAAATACTGCATATAAGAGAGATGAGGGAACATATTCTTCAGCTTATTGAGGCTCGAACGACCTAGACAATGGTGAAGGAGACTAGGAGATTCTGCGACAACACATATAGTAGAGGAAGAAGGATGGAGATAATAGAGCCCACATGATTCAGATCCAACTCCAATCATCTGCCTAATACTTTGGTCCTGTATAAGAAAGGATTTCGCTATAAATGTTATGGAACAGTTAAGAGTGAGAGTAAGTTGACTAATAGAGATTAAATTAAAAGGATAATCAGGTATAAAAAGAATAAAATTTAAGGATAAAGATGGGAGAGGTGTGGCTTGGCCAATACAAGTGGCCTTAGCATTAGAGCTATCAGCGAGGGTAATGTGATGTGTCTTGGGAAAGGATAATTTTGAGAAAAGGGAAAGATTACTAGCTATGTGATCGGAGGCACTAGAATCCAAAATCTAGGATCCAACAAACAAAAAATGAGAGACAAACTGTAGAATTACTAGTATAGGCTACAATGGCTAAGGATGAGACTTGTTGAGTTGCCTTGAGTTGAAGATACTCTTTATAGTCATTATCTAATAGAATACTTTGATTGTTACCTCCAAATTCATTCTTTTTTATCAATACTTAATTCCTGAGAATGTGTTACATTTGCAAACTTTTCTAGAAAACCATGCAAAGAATAGCACCAATCCTGAATATGTCCAAAGCATTTGCAAAGAGAACATTGAGGGAGATTACCAAAACCACAACCCCCTCTACCTCCACCATAAGCATAGTCTCGGCCTCCACAGTCAACTATATTAGAGACAAAAGCTGAGGAGTTTGAACCTGTTCGAGAACTAATCCTAGTTGATGCCTCCAGTATGGGAACTTGTAGCAAATGATTAATGAGATCCTTTGCCAAAGGAATATTTGGATTTGTCAGGACTTGGTTTCGAACAGATTCGAAATCCTTATGAAGACCATGGAGAATAAAAATCAAGTACATGTTATCAAGCTTGTCCAACACCTTCTAAAGGTTATCATAAGTTAGGATCAACTTGATTTGTGCAATGGTGGTCTGTGCTTTGTTAAGATACGAAGGTAGGTCGTGATTTGTCATCTAGAGCGTTGCCAAGTTATGAACCGAATCATATAGACGATGTATATCATTAGCATAGACACTTCGAGTTTTCTTCCATATGTCATAACATGATTTATAGGAGTGATAATGCACCAACAACTTGCAGTTAATGTATTGCCACAAGGACACCAACTGATAATTAGTTCTCATACTAATCCAAATAATTCCTATCGTTTAGTTTCTCAGATGTTATCATGGGAGTACCCGAGAAAGCAAAAGAGATAAGACTCTTCTTCACAGGTTCAGAATTGTCATTATGGGAACCTATGTTAGTAGAGGAAGAATTTGTATCAGGAGGCATGATTCAGACGAGAGAGGATGTGAGATTTGAACAGAAACTTGAAAAAAAAATCGTAAACTTGAGCGATTACACGCATAAGGATTCGACAACTTAAGCATCAGACGGGAGAGGAGAGGGCAGATCTGGACAGAGGAGGTTCAAACGACCCAGACGACGTCGACGATGGTTGGAAAATGTGTGCGACGCGCCCTTACACACTGACAAAAGTAGACTGACGCTGGGAGATGGTGGAGGTGCATAGCTGCTTCGTTGGCAGTGCAGTTTCGGGCATTGGTCGATCTGGGGCTGGCAAGGACGATGGTGTGGTCGATCGATGAAGTTGATGCTCGGAGGATAATATATTTGACTTATACAGTAGTAGTGAAGAGAGAAAAGGATGATCGGAAGGATGACACAATCAGAGAGGCAGTAAACCAGGTGGAGACACAGTCTACCTGAAAAATTTTCATTGGATGATAGTGGGTCCACTGGGTATAGCTCTAGATACCAACTTGAAGTTAAAACATAGACTACTGTGACTGAATTACTTGAGAGAAAACCCTCTTAGTGTTATGAATATATAAACACATAATATATAATTATTCCTAAACTAAATCTTTATGATATATCTAATTACAGTAACTATATAATGATGAGGCTAAAATCCAACATCCAGAGCAACATCTGTCAAATAATTTTCAGATAAAAGATTTGGCCTCTCTAAAATATTTTTTTGGCATTGAGGTTATTCAGTCTCATACATGATTTGGCATCACAGAAAGATAGTATGCTTTAGACATACTTGAAGAAACAAGAATGTTGGATTGTCACCCTAGTGATACTCCAATGGATCCCAACGTCCAACTGCTACCAGGTCAGGATGAGCCACTAATAGACCCTGGCAGTTATAGACGTCTAGTTGATAAACTTAACTACCTTACAGTAACTAGACCAGACATTACTTTTGTTGTAAGTGTGGTAAGCTAGTTTCTAAATGCTCCTTATGATAGTCATTGGGATGCCATGATTCACATTCTTAGATACATCAAGAGTGCACCAGGAAAAAGGGTTACTTTTTGAAAACAAAGGTAATGCTCAAGTTATTGGCTATTCTGAAGCTGATTGGGTGGGTTTACCATCAAATAGAAGATCAACCTCAGAGTATTATATCTTTGTTAGAGGTAACTTAATCTTATGGCAAAGTAAAAAGCATAACATAGTTGCTACATCTAGTGCAGAGGTCGAGTATCGCGCTATGGCAATAGCAACATGTGAACTTACATGGCTGAAACAATTGCTTCAACAGCTGAAATTGGGAGACGTCAAGGAAATGAAACTAATTTGTGATAATCAAGCTGCTTTATATATTGCTTCTAACCCATTTTTTCATGAAAAGACTAAACATATAGAGATTGATTGTCATTTTGTCAAAGAAAAGGTTCTTTTAGGCAAGATTACTACTAGCTTTGTCAACTCCAATGAATAGTTAGCCGATATATTTACTAAGTCTCTTAGAGCGACTCAGGTTGATTTTATTTGTAACAAGCTTAGTGCATATCACATATATGCTCCAGCTTGAGGGGAAGTGTTAGAATTAAGCTATGTTTCACATGTTTCACATGTTTCATAGTTGACTCATAAGTGATGATTACTAGATATTATAATTATCACTTCATAGGAATTAGTGTTTACTTATTCAATGTATTTACTTCTTTAATGTACCACTTCTGTATATAAATATCAATATACTTATATGTGAATTTACACAGAACTTCTCCAGTTCTCTCTAATTCTATAATTACATTTTAGTACACATCTCGCAGCAAATTGGAATGATAGAGCACTGCAAACTAGAACGCGCATACCAAATCGCGGTTCGAAGAGAGGGGGGAGGGACTAGCGAATTTGCTAACACTACTTTTCATGGATGCTTTTCCTTTTGTGTGTTATTTCCAAGCTCCACTCAACCACAAAAGGAGAAATAGAATGTATGAGAGTGAAAACCTGGAAGCTATCCTCCAGTATAGTCATATCCTGTAATGATATTATCTTCAATTATTATTTAATAAAGTAGTGGTTTTAATACTCAACATGAGAATATGGCCCCAGCTACTTGGTTCTCCAATTAAATTCAACATGCTGGTGTTATTAATTTGAAGGAATGTCTTTGGGTTTGCTAGATGTTATTTATAATTCTGTATAGTATAAAGATGCTTAGAAACTTATCAATGTAACCCCAATAGATGCGAATTGATAATTTTTTATGTTATTTCTTTTTATGACGTTTGAAGTACTGAATCACCTCTGCCACCACCTTTGCTTTGAGCTGGATTAATGGCTTATTTCTTTTTACTTTTGACTATGTTATTTGCCACTAATTTTAATGATACTTGTAACTAGTTAGATAATTTAAAGAAGTGGAAAATAGTGGATATCCTTGCCTTCTAGTTATTTGGTCCACGTTTATATTTGATATTTACTAATTAATAATTACTGTATTTTCCTTGGGTTGCAAGGGGAGTTATTGACTAGTTAATCAGTTCGAGAGCTAAGATAGAAACATTCTATAAAGGTTTATCATTTGCATAGATCAGAAGAAAGCACCTACCAAAGAAAACAAACACAGAGCCATGGATGATATTAGAGAAAGCATTGAGGAACTCAGATACTGCAAGTGGTGTGGTCTGGATTGTAGTTAAAAATTAAGGACAAAATCAGTTGCCAAGTTCCACAAAAAATATATAAAACCTTGCAACCAATTGTAGTTAGCAATGGTCGATCCACAGAGACCTAACTCCATTAGCACTATAAATTGATTCCTAACTTAAACTCTCAAAAACAGTAAACAATAAAAGAGGGTTTTGTTTGTTAAACTAAAAATAGAAATTGAATCTAGAGTAATAACAATAAATATGATTTGAATTACCAATTAAAAGACATTGGTTAAGAGATGAAATCCACCACTAGATTTATATGATAATGTTAATCTACATATCCTTTATCTCAATATGACCAATTATGTTTCTATATGATTGTGAGATTAATTTTCTGTTTTCTTTAAGTTTTGGTTAATTTAGCAACCACTCAAATCAATTCTTAATCAGTAGTTAATGATAGTATTACGATTTAGAAAATCAATCACACTAAGATCCGATCACACACTGGGATTAAATTACTTAGATCATATGTTTCACTAGTCCTACTACCGCAACCGCACATAGCAATCCTAGTTTTACCACTTTCGAAATTGGTAGAAAATATAACAACCTCTATATTGAATTAAGATCAGAAAACATATGAATAGAAACATAACGGTATTGAAACCAAGAAAAATGTAGAATTCACATTATCAAAACTAGGGTTTCATCCTCCCTTAACTAAATAAGAAAGTTAGCAGCACATGGCAAATTCAAAATTAAAAAAATAACAGAAGAAATACATCATCCAGAATAAAAGAAGAGAAGAAAACTAAAGATCAAACTAGTTTCCAAGGAGTGAGGTTGATTGATCTTTGATTGCTCGAACCCGAGTTTCTAATCTTTGATCGAATCTCCCTCTTTCTTGTTCTTTGTATTTCCTTCAGTTTCTTGACGGCTTCAAGTCTAGAGATTTTTTTAGGGACCCTAGGCAATTCTATGTATAGTTTTTGATACCCAATTCCTCAATCAGATTGAAATCTGATTTCCTGATTCGCAGACACAAGTCGTGTCACGTGTCTTATGACATGGCCTACCTCGTGTCTGACTCTACCATCACAAACTTACGCAATTTGGAACTCAAAGAAGAACACAGCCTACACCATGTCTGATGACGCGGGTCGTGTTTTCGAATCAGCTCAGCACTAAGCCCACCTTGAGGTACCAGAGCAGTACACGACCTACCCCGTGTCTGAGGACACGGGACGTGTCATTTATTGATGCCCAAAACTGAGTATACGTGACATGCCAGAGAAGAACACAACCTACCCCATGTCTTGGGACACGGATCGTGTTTTTGGTCAGATCCAACATAGTGTCTTGTTGACGTACTAGAAAAGGACATGGCACACCCCGTGTCTTGGGACACAGACCGTGTCACTTAATTTCTTCATATTCAACCATGATTTCTCTTTTCTCCTTGTTTCTAAGGGGGATATTGATCTCCTTGAGTCTTTAACTCTCTCCCCAAGTGGCTAACAAGCTTGGTTTGAAGCTAATAAACTCACACACCCAAAGATCTCTTGAAAAATACAATTCAATTATGAGTGCTTGTAATCACAGTTAAGCAAAGTTTTGTGATAACATCCAATTAAGCTTTATATTAGAAACTTAGCTAAATGTTAACTATTAAGTACATATAGAGTCCAATTAAATCAAACATAAAGCATTCAAGATATGAAAATAATCAACAGATCAACAAGGTAAGTATTTTCAAGCCCAAGCCCAAGTCCAGGAAGTGATACAAGGTTGTAGATAAGAAATACAACTTATGAATCTTGATGGAGGGGTTTTCAATTTTAAGTGTCTACTTTCTCACCAGCTTTTGTTATGGGAGGTTTAGGCACACTGAGTAAATGGCTCATGTGATTTTGGATAAAATTGAAGTTTGATAATTGTTGTAAAATGTCATTTGAATTTGTATTAGTAACCTTGTCATGGTACTTTGATAACATATATAAGTTAACTGAAGTCTCAATCTTTTACTTGCAATTTATGTAAATTTGCTCAAAAGAGAAAAGGAAAAGTGGAATATGATGCTTATGTAGTACTAGTATTTTACGGTCAAGACAAGGTTAATTGTTGTAGTAGCCATTATGAATATATTAGCAAAGTAATAAATAGATAGCCATTTGCTTCTATTTCTTAGCTGAGACGTTGTATAACAAGCATTATGTTATGTACCAATGTGAATGAAGTGGTTTCAACCTTGGATAGTAGGTTGCTCATAGTTGTGCCTATGTGATGCAGTGGAGTGAGGGGGATGGTAAATATTCAAGACACTCTAATGCTTAAGTTAGTATAGGTAGAAGGAGGCACAGTGTGAGGAAGAGGATCCTCATTCCTTCTATTTATAGAGTGGAGTGTCTTGGGGAACAAGTGGTGGTAAAGACATAATAGTCTTTCTATTTTCCTTGCAAAATATCTACAAAAGCTTCTGGGATATTTTCTCTTTTGGTGTGTTGGTTAATCATTAGTATTTATTGGAGAATATTCCTCATATTGGATATGGATGTGACATCCCTATACAATTGAGATGACACCTTCTCTTTAACTATTGGGCTTGATCCTTTTTGGGCCTAATATTCCAATTTGGAACATTACCTCCAGTTTAGTACTTTGATGGCTATCAAAATGCCAAGCTCTATAGTGACTAGTGATCTCAGAAATTTGTTATGTTAGCTTAGTTGGTGTGGGCTTATTAGAGTTTTGAAGTCCGACTTAGTTCGCTCTTGACCTCAGAAATATTGGGTTCTTGATTAGGTTTGCAGCTTCATCGCTGTGAGGACGTAATAATGAGGTTCGACTTGGTTCACTCTTTTACATTGGGCACCTTTAGCAAAGCCCTTGGTGAGCCTGCAGCTCCTTCAAGGGAAGTTCTATGATCCTATTTGGTCCATTCTTGACATCGACATTTCTTTAATGGGGCTTTCGATAGGTTTGCACCTTCTTATGAAGTTGGACCACAGAATACCCTGCTTAGCATACGATGTATTATTGTTCGATGACGACATTAAGGGTTTCGTGATGGATAACTGACACGACCTTTGGCTTATCCCAAATGCTTTGTCTATTGTTGTGATGTCCTTTCACTTGTGCACCTATAAGTTTTTGCCATATGGCGAGTGGGGGGCATTCGTGCGCAGCTGTCACTTAGTATTCACACCTATCAATCATTTCAAAATTGGATAAAAGGACGACTTTGCCCCTAAGCACTGGTGGTAGTTAGCATTGCACACGCCCTATAATTAAAAGGGAGGGGAACAATTTCTCTATTTCTTCTTCCTTTCTTAGAATTTCCTTTTCCTTTTCCCTTTTGTAATTTCCACTAGACACACATGATGGTTTGTATACTTCTTAGTGAAAGTCAATGGCCTTCTGCCCCCTATTCCTGGTACTTTTTCTATTCCGATGTTTTTCTTGCAACATTCTCTTCTTTGTCATCTTCTCCAGCACTTTTTTCGGTAGTGGTTTTTGCACACCTTCCCTCCTTCTCTCTCAAGTACTCCTATTCCTTATTGTCTCCCATTTTTTTAGTTTATGTGAGGAGTAACAGAGAAAGGGGGTTTTCTCTAGAAATTTTATTTTCACCCCCACCTATGTCGAGCCGTGAGTGGCAAGGGAGGGCCCCTAGAGGCGTTTTTGCCTGCGGGGTGCGAAGGTCGCCTACACTCACTAAGATGCGTGCTGAGAGCAGTAGGCAATTCAAGGCTTCTAGGATCAATACCTTTCTCCAATGACATCACCCATGGTCTAAGATCAAGGTTGATGTGGAGGGGTATCTTGGGCCCTTAAGTGATGATTCTGCAGTTCTCCAACCTCTATAGGTTATGTTTAGAGGTCAGAAACCAAAATGGGATGCAATAAACCTATAGATGAAGAGGCTAGATTGGTGAAGTTCTAGCCTCCTCCAAATAAGGATTTATACGATTGGGTGGAGTACGAGCCTCTAGGCATTTCTTCCATGCTTAGAAAGGTTGGGTATGTAGTTTCCTTGAAGGATTATATGGAGCTCACACTGGGTGGCAATCATGACAATGACTACTTTCTCATTTGTGCACTTGGGATGAGAGGATTTGTAGCACAAGGAAAAGCTATCCTCATTTTATGTATCTATATGAAACATTCATCACACGGTTGGGTATCTTCCTTCTATTCTTGCCGTTCCAAATCGAGGTCTTATAGATGATAAATGCAGCCCTCTTGCAATTGCATCCTAACAGTTGGGCATTTATTCGAACATTCGAGATCGTGTGCTAACACTTCAGCTTATTGGTTTTGACAAGTGTTTTCTTTTACCTCTTTTTAGCTCTACAGTAGATAATGGAGATCCGAGGTGGATCTATTCACAACCACATCAGGAGGATATGTTTCGAGCTATATGACAAATCTTACAAGGTCTTCAAAGATACATACTTCAAGCTTGAAGTTGCCCTCAGTCACCATCAGTTCTACTTGACCTTTGAGGGTGACCCCAAATTGACCTTTACTAGAACAAGGGTTTCATGTAACATTTGCTGCTTCAATTTGCTTATATAAACTATACAAATATACTTAGAACTATTACCAAGCTTACTTGTTTGTTTCTGTGCATGTCTGTGTTAGTTTGCATGTAGATATAATTACGCATGGCCTAATTTAAGTTTAAAATGACCTAAATAATAATGGAAATTAGTAAATTAACCAAAATAAATATAGAAAAATTATAATTAAGTTACAAATAAATAAAATAAATTGTAATATCGGGATATTTTTGCCTATTTTTGTATAATGTTTGACTGCTCTATTTTTGAGTTGGATTATTAAAATGAACCTATACCTTGAGGATAATAATTGATTTTGGTTTGCGCCACTTCTCTGAGATATTTATGAAAGTTTTGTGAAAAATCCCAAAGCAACTTAAACTATCATGATAACACTTGTTTGTTAGTATTATTGGGAATTCTTAGAATTCTCACCCTGTTGTTTATTCCATTATATTCCAGCACTTGATACTACTGATAGTTGAAGATGTTAGTGCTAACTACTAGCTGGGAGCCTATTGAGAGTTGGTCGGTGTATGACCCTGAGTATAGCTTCTACACAGTCTATATGAACGTGATGTTGTACATGTGCTATTCTCTTGGGGTCATCATCCTCTTTCCTTACCTCTAACTTTGCCCTCATCTGACGGATTGTTGACGCTTGGCTTGTGTTTTTTGTAGTTATTTTTGTATACCGTTTTATGCTTAAATGTATATTTGATATAGGTATGCCTATCAGTATGTTTGTACAGATGACTCCGACAACGACCCTGATGATGTATGACGTATACTTGGATACTGTATAGGGTACTGATGTAATGTCTCAAATACTAGTACTAATGAAGTATCCAGCTTACGCATCAGTAATTAGAATTTGGTACATTACTTATGAATATCCACAAATATTTAAATAAAAGATTTAATAATATAAAAAATATGAGCCTTTTTCGAAAGCATAATATACATATAATATGAAATGAATTATATGCAAATTATACATCGTTCTACATTATATAATATACCTCTTATTGCACAAAAATCTTAACCAAACAAACTAAATTATCTCTTGATCGCAAGCTCCATCTTTTGTCCTCTTGCTTAACTGTTGTAGATCTATTCCTAGAATCATTGTGGAAATCATAGAAGTATGGGGGTGAGAATCACAAAATTCTCAGTAGTTTATTTAAAAATATGTTATCACAATAATTCTAGCTATTTCGAGGAAAAATCCATTTCAAAGGAATAGTCAACATTCAATAAAAATGTGGTCAAATGTCAAATCAAGTCCTTTCTCTTTCCGAAATAGAGGTTCATTTTATCATTATTAAAATCATTTAATTCATCCAATCATGACATCTTTTTATCAAATCTCATGTTATCAAATCATAATTCATACATCAAATCTCGAGCCATCAAATCATAACTCATTTCATCTAAATCATATCAAGAAATCTTTTTTCTCAAAATTTCATCATATCTCAAATCATCAAGACTCAAGTCTCATCTTAAAATTAAAGATATGGAGCTCACAATATCATTCATCACTTGGTAGTAGTCTGCTTTTAGATTGGTGCACATAAACCTATTTATGACAGTCGATATGTCACACAGAGCTACTCTGGGTAACTAGGCCATATCTATCTTGGTCTAGTAAAGAGGAGGTATGCTTCCCCTGTCTAGACATAAAGGTAGATTCCAAACTACCATGATAAGGAGGAGGTACGTTTCCTCACAATATCAATCGACTAGGATAGAGAGAGAGGTACGTTACTCAAAATATCTAAGATTTAGGATCACCTCAAGTAATGAGGGAATCATCCATCCTCTTCTACTTAATGACTAGGGAAGCTTGGGTAAAGAGGGAGGTGTTCCCCAACCTCAATTACTCTGGTGTAGAGAGATTCTCATATCCTCTCTTACCATTGTCCAAGTCTTGCCTAAGTACAAAGTGTATCCAAAATCCAACTCAGCCTAGCTCTATAAAGGGATACCCATGAGAGAAAAATCACTTTTCTTCAAATCTATTCAATCATCACATTTTCAAACATGCAATCATATGTATATAAAAGTTTTTCTCATCATAGGTACTCAAATCAAACATTTCAAATACATCATAAATTGAATTTTAAGATCTCCAACAATGCACGACTTTGACATAAAGTGCTCATTCATAATTTAAATCATTAATCATAGTGAGAACATTTGAAATCATATCAAATAATACTCTTGAAAATATGCAAAAACTGAAACAGGACTCTATAATTCAAATAACAGGTGTTGTTATTCGAATAACAAGTTATTTTTCAGCTTTTTGTAACTTGTTATTGAAATAAGGCTTGCCTTATTCTAATAACACATCATTTTCTCACTTTTCTGCTACTTGTTATTCGAATAACAACGTGTAGAATCTAGTTTCTGCATCGTTTTTCTTGTTGTTTTCTTCCCTTTTCTTCATTCCCATCAAATTTCTTTCTATCAACATATATTCATACTTCAAAACAAGCAAGAAAATAAGAAGAAATCATCAACTTTAGGACATATAATGATATGCTTTCAAGCATCCAATAAAAATGGCAGATCTCAATATGGATATTAAACTCATTTTTCAAATCTCCAAGTTCATCAAGATTTAAGGCAAGAAATCAAGTTCTCATATCATAATCATCATAAAATCATCTTTACCATTTCAAAATCATCATTCAAATCATAAGTTTCCAAATCCTTGGAAAAACAAAAGATGAATAGAAAAGGTAAAGAAAAACCCCCTACCTTCCTTCCTTTAGCTTCTTGAAGCTTGGTCCTTCATCTATTTTCTTTGCTCTCCTTTCTTCCCTTTTATCTTTTCTTCTTTCTCTTTCTTTTTCCTTCTCTTCTTTCTCTTCGTTGGCTACTGGTCTTGCCGTGGGAAATAAAGCAAAAATGAGAAGAAAAAATAAGTCAAATGACTTATTAGAAACAAAGAGGAAGAGAGGCAGTGGAGGAGTTAAAATATCTAACCCAATAATAATGAAGCTTTTATATCTCTTAGGAACACTCTAATCTTCCAAAACCATATTTTGCAACCTCCATAAGTGTTCCAAAAAATCATAGATCTCAAATAAATTTTTATATCCAAATTCTTATAATTTTCTATACAGTGCTATTCATCAGGTAAGTTACACTACTTTTCTTAAATCAAATCAAATATGTAAAGTAAGTAAATAAACTTACCTTAACTTATTTTCCATACCAAAATATTCTTCATATTCTTCTTATCATTTCCAAGTAGTTTCATAATTTTTCGAGCTATCTAGCTATTTAATTTGACCTTTAAATACTTTCTCAGTGTTATTAAAAATACCAAACTAATTCATTTGGTCTTCCAGAATTTACTATGGCTCATGCCAAATATCTTCATCCTGGAAATAAATTTTTCATATTTATTTCCTTCATTTTAGCCATTTATCTCAAAATATGAGCTATTATTCACTTTCTGTGTTATAGAATTGTGCTCAAACTTATCCAAAAGATTTCCAAAATTTAATAGGTAACTTATACCAACATTTTTTAGCTTCTATAACACTATTTAGAATTTGTTAGATCAAGGAGGATGTTACAATTGACGCCTTTAATTTTTTTTACTGGTTTTATTTGGTATGTATATATAATGCACAATGATGTAGTGTAGGTATTGATGCCTACACCTTTGATATAATGCTAAGTATAGGATGAATCTGTTTATGCATATCTCTTATATTGCGTTGTGATTTGAGAATGAATTGACGTATTGTGGAATTAATGGTTAGGGTTCTTCTAATGAGAATCTGCTTGCACAAATAACTCTAATAATGGAATGATAATTATAACTTGGATAATGATTTACTAAGCAAATGACCTTGCTCATCAAGATGAGCTAAAATTTCCCTCAATAGGCTTGGGTAAGAAATAAAGATGAAATGTTATGTTATAAGGTATTAGTTTATTGTACAATTGGAATATAAGAGGAATGGAATAGTGACATATGACGAGCCTAAGCATGACTACTTCAATATAAGTGTGGATATAGTGGGGTAGTTGTACTCGGGGTGTTACGTTTCTAGAGGCCATATTCTTCCTGGAAGAAACTTTTTGAGCTTGAACAATGTATAGTCGATTTCTTCTTTAAGATGACAGAGAAGGATATCATACGTTGTTCATTTATCATAAATGTAACACTTTAATACAAATATACTGGTATAACTAATATATATAAAGATATAAAGCATTAGTCGTGTCACTTCTATTCTTCTAATTCCTTATAATTAAACAATTAACTATGGAGAGCCACGATAAAAGTAAGTCATACATATATACATCAAAAGCTTTTATAGGCATAGTGTTAAATATACAACGAAACTACAACTCAAGGTAAATTATACAAGAGTTGTCCATGCAACAAAAACTAAAAACTATCTAGTCTTGTTGCTCTTTCTTCATCTGCTTATCCCTTTTTAAAGGGTCTTGACATGCTTTCACCATGGAAACACGGAAAGGGGTGAGTCCAAATGACCAACTGCAGCAGAGCCACGATAAAAGTAAGTCATACATATATACATCAAAAGCTTATAGTATAGTGTTAAATATACAACGAAACTACAACTCAAGGTAAATTATACAAGAGTTGTCCATGCAACAAAAACTAAAAACTATCTAGTCTTGTTGCTCTTTCTTCATCTGCTTATCCCTTTTTAAAGGGTCTTGACATGCTTTCACCATGGAAACACGGAAAGGGGTGAGAATATAAAAATTCTCAGTAATATACATGTATTTCATAGAACTCATTAATATAAATTACGTATAACATAATCAATAACCACATTATACATTCTCCTATACAACTGTATAATGTATAGAAATCTAATGTATCTTGATATTACACAATCGTCTATACAACTGTATAACATCAACTAAACTTGGTAAATTGCTTATCTCACTTCAATGCCTAACTTCGGACTTAACTCATCCTAAGGCTCATATTAATAAATTTAACTCACTTTACTACACTTACATAAGGTTAATCATATTCCTCACGTTACTTGACAAATAGTTTAGCTCATTACTTTGTCATAGATAAAGCGTTGTACTGACACTTTCCTCTCACAATTACCTCATAAACAAAAGAGTTTAACTCACTTCTTTGCAAGGTTAAGTGGTTTAACTCACTTCCTTAATAAGGATAATTGTACTATGGCTCCATGTAAATCGGTATAGGAACCAACTCTTAACTAACATTTCATTTCAAGCAATTCTTAACTCTAGAAAAGCTTAGAAACTATAACTTATCCTTATATGCTTAGTGGTTATTTCTTTGTGAAATTTCCCTAAAAGTGTTTTAATACACTTAAGATAGCATATACTAATAATCCCATCAATTTAGGAAACGCAAAGTGTCCAAGAAATGGAGTTTTCCATCTCTAGAACCAGCGCCGAAGCGCTCATTCTCCAGCACCTGAGCAATGGCCGAGAGAGCAATGCTCTACTCTGTTCTTAAGCGCTCAGCACTCAACGCTTAAGCACTGAATGCCCTGCTATGCGCATTAGCTCTCTGGGCTACGCGTGCCTGGGCGCTCCGATGCCAGCGCTTACGCGTTGGTCGCATATTAGTAATTCTACATAATTGTGCAAAATTGCTACTACTATTCCATTGGAACCAAGCAGCCTCTGAGCCACCAAAAAAATGGATTCAAGGTGAATTCTAATATCACCAACAACTTTTAAAAATGTTGTAACACTTATATAACCTATTGATTCACTTAAATTTGGATCAAAACTTAAAATCACATACCTAGTTGTTCATTGCTTAAATTCCTACTCTATGAACTAATTGACCATCACTAAGGACCAATTCAATTCTCATGCTCTTATTAACTTGAATTAGCTAAATCCAATCAATGAAAACAAGAATCAAGTAAAGAAAACAATTTTTCACTCTTTAAAATCCTATTTTTTCTTCTATGTAATCTAACTTCTAGCATAAAGAAAAGGAGGAAAAAAAAGTGAATTTCTAGGTTAGAACCCCTACCTCAAGTGGTTGGTGATAGTGGGAGATCTGCCTTGGCTTTGTTCTTTTCTTTCCTTCTCTTTTCCTCTTCCTCCTTAGCTTTCTCTCATTTGTTCTCCTTGGTTGTTGCTGTTGTTTTTGTTCAACCATGAGAAAAGTGAGTGAAAAGAGGGTGAAAGGCTTGAAATATCAAGTATTAAAAGTCAACAAAAAGCTTTTTAAGAATGACTCATAGGAAATCTAATGTATCTTGATACACAATCAAGCCTATACAATCGTAAACATCAACTACTTGGTAAACTGTTTATCTCGCTTCAATGCCTAACTTTGACTTAACTCTTATCCTAAGGCTCTGCTTAATAAATTTAACTCAATTTTACTACACTTACATAACACTCATATTCTCATAGTTTAGCTCTATTACTTTGTCATAGATAAAGCATTGTATCTATTATTCCTTCTGCCATTTTCGTCATAAATGTAACGAACTCACTTTCCTCTAAGTAAATTCCAGAGATAGAACCAACTCTAACATTTCACTCTTTGATATTTTACTGATATTTCCTGATCTGCTAATAACACTTAGATTTAGCTAAATCAAGTTTTCTAGCTTCCAACAACATTAAAATAAATACTAAGATTCATTAAAATATTGTTTCACCGTTATCATAAATTTTCATATCTGCTGCTAGTCAATCCGACATTAAATGCAAAACCAGTATGCCTAAAAATATCAAACTAACTCTAATTATTCTCAAATTTTAACTCTGAATATTCTAAAATTTTAACTACATCCTCTTACACCTATTTATGACTTAGAAACAAATTTTCTAGATTTATTTCCCTTTATATAGGCATTTAAGCTATTATCTGAGTCATTTTAAGATACTTTTCACACTCTGGGTTACAACAAAGTGCATAAACTAATTCAGTTGGTCACAAAAATAAGTAGACATGTCAAACAAATATTATATTACCTTTGTAATCATAAACTAGTCTAACAAGTTAAAAAGAGGTTGTTACATTACTCCCCTCATTTTTTAAAAAATTTTGTCCCAAAAATTGCTTACCTCATATAAACAACTTTGGGTAATCTAGCTACATGCAGGACTCTAACCCCTATGTAGCCTCCTTTGTGCCTGCTTCACCCCATATGACTTTCACCAGAGGAATCTGCTTACCTCTGAGCTCTTTGGTTCTTCTGTCTACAATCCTCACCGGTTGTACTACATAAGACAAATCATCTCTTAACTATATAGATTCATTTCTTATGATGTGTGAAGGATTCGGATTGTACTTCCTGAGTTGGGATACATGAAAAGCGTCATGAAGGTTTGGCAAACTGGGTGGAAGGGCTATCTGGTAAGTTACAGGTCTGACTCTTTTAAGAATTTGGTAGGGACTAATGAAACGAGAGTTTAACTTCTTAGTTCTCAATGCTCTACCAATTCCAATTGTATGAGTGACTTTCAAGAAAACATGCTCACCTCTTCGAATTCTAGAGGTCTTCTCCTTTTATCCACATAACTATTTTGCTTACTCTGAGCTACAATCATCCTATCCCTGATTATTCTAATCTGCCTTGAAGTCTGTTGTACTAACTCATGTCCTAGAATAGCTTTCTCCCCAACTTCATACCAATATAAAGGGGATCTACACTTCCTACCATAAAGTACCTTATATGGGGTCATTCCTATGCTCGTATGATAATTATTATTATAGGAAAATTCCACTAATGGCAAGAGTTTATCCCAGCTACCTTGTTGATTTAGGACACATGCTCTATGCATATCCTCTAGGGTTTAGACAGTTTTCTCTGATTGTCCATCTGTTTGCGGATGGTATGTTGTGCTAAGACTTAACCTAGTCTCGAAGGCCTTTTGTAAGCCTTTCCAAAATCTAGATGTAAATCTAGGATCTTTATCTGAAACTATACTGAGGGGAACTCTATGCAACCTAATTGTCTTCTGTAAATACAAGTAGGCTAGTTTATCTAAGGAATAGTTCATTCTCATTGGCAAAAAGTGGGCAGATTTTGTTAGTCTATCCACTATGACCCAAATTGTATCATACCCTAACTGAGTTCTGGGGAAACCTATCACAAAATTCATTATGATGTTCTCCCATTTCTATTTAAGAATTGTTAAAGATTGGAGAGGTCCTAAAGGTTTTTGGTGCTCTATCTTAACTTTCTGACACACCAAGCACCTAAACACAAACTCCATTATTTCTTTCTTCATTCCTAGCTACCAAAACATCCTTCTTAAATTTTTGTACATCTTAGTGGCTCCGAGATGGATGGTGTAATGACTCTTATAAGCCTCCTCTAATATCTTTTCTTTTATTACAAAATCTCTTGGAATGCAAAGTCTATCTCTAAACTTAATCATTTCATCATCTGTCATATCAAACCCTAACTGATTCCCTAAGAAGATTTGCTCCCTTATCTCTCTTAGTATTTCATCCTCGCTTTGAGCTTTTAGAATTTGAGCTCTCAGATCACTAAATATGTCCACTTTACTCATAAAAAGACTATGTGGTGTCACAATTACACTAAGACTCAAGTCTCTAAACCTTTCAAGAAGCTAAACCTCTTAAGCCATCATCCGAGACATATGTAGAGACTTCTTACTTAGTGCATTGGCCACTACATTGGCCTTACCCGAGTGAAACTTAAGCTCAAAATTGTAATATTTTAAAAACTTCATCCATCTTCTTTGTTTCATGTTTAGCTCTTTCTGATCAAACAAGTATTTTAAACTCTTATGATCACTGAACACTTCAAATCGAACTCCATAAAGATAATGTCGCCATATCTTTAAGGCAAACACTATTGCAGCTAGTTCCAGATCGTGAGTGGGATAGTTCTCCTCGTGAGGCCTCAACTACCTCAATGCATAAGCAACTACTCACCTATATTGCATTAGAACACACCCTAAACCCATCTTTGAAGTATCACAAAACACCTCAAAGCTTTCCTGCGGATGCAGAATCACTAAAACTGGTGTAGTAGTTAACCTCATCTTAAGTTCTTGGAAATTATCCTTATACTCTTGAGTCCAATCAAAAGTACCACATTTCCTAGTTAATCTAGTCAAGGGTAGTGCTAACTGAGAGAATCCACTGATGAATATCTTATAGTACCTAGCTAGGCCTATAAAACTCATGATCTCTGTCACGGTGGTGGGTCTCTCCCACTGCAACACTACTTCAACTTTGCTAGGATCCACTGAAATCCCTCCTTAAGAGATCATATGTCCCAAAAACTGAACTTCTGTAAGCCAAAACTCAAAATTTGATAGCTTGGCAAATAGCTTCTTTTCCCTAAGGATCTGTAAAACTATTCTGACATGCAACTCGTGCTCTTCCATTGTCGAGGAATAGATTAAGATATCATCTATAAACACTGCTACAAACTGATCTACATATGGTCTAAAAATTCTATTCATGTAATCCATGAATACTGCTGGTGCATTTGTCAACCCAAAGGATATCACAAGGTACTCATAATGTCCATACCTAGTCTTGAAATCAGTTTTAGGAATATCCTCATCCCTAACTCTTATCTGGTGATATCCTGACCTTAGATCAATCTTTGAGAACATTGATACTCCTCTCAACTGATCCATCAAATCCACTATCCTAGGCAACAGATACTTGTTCTTGATGGTTACCTTATTCAATTGCCTATAATCTACGCAAAGTCTTATGGTACCATCCTTCTTCTTTACCAAAAACATAGGTGCTCTCCAAGGAGAAACACTTGGTCTAATGAATTGTCTCTCTAACAATACCTCTGTTTGCTTTTTAAGCTCTGCTAGTTCTAGAGATGCCATCCTATAGGGTGCTATAGAAATAGGTCTCGTTCCTAATACTAAATCTATAATAAACTCTATTTCTCTCGTGGGTGGCAACACCACTATATCTCTTGAAAATACTTCTGAGTACTCCTTCGCTATTGGTATAACACCCAAACTCTGCTCAACCTCTGTGCGAAGAGAGAAAAGAAAAATATACCCTTGAGCTCTCTCCTCCAAACAATGATTCACTTTGCTTGCATTGAGATATACTGACTCGAAAGGAATAACTTTAGTAAATACATCTGACATAAACACGAGAATTTTATCTGCATAATTTAAAACTACATGATTTGAGGACAACCAATTTATGCCGAGAATGACATCAATATCTACTAAAAGTAAACAAATAAGATTCACAAAGAATATCCTATCTTCTAACTTTATACAACAATCCAAACAAACTTTAGAAGTTGTAACTGACTTACTGGTAGGAGTAGAAATAGATAAGCCAAAAGGAAGGTCTGTCATAGGCAAATATAGCATTTTCACACAATCACAAGAAACAAAGGAGTGGAATGCTCCTGAATCATACAAGATAGTTAAACGATTATTATGGATTATGCATTTACCTTGAATCAGATTCAAAGACTGGGTCACCTCTTTACCACTTAGAGTATAAACTCTTCCCGCTGCTTGTGGTTTAGGAGTGAATACAATCCTATGCCTTTGCGAACAATCTTGGGACATATGCCCTGGTTGACCACATGCATAACAAACTAACTGCCCTGCCAAGTAAGGCCTATCTCCATGTTGTCTCTCACACTTAGGACATTTAAGTACCCCTACTCCTCCTTGAACCTGCTTACCTTTGGCTTGTGGGTAACCGGGTTTAGGAGTAATCTTCTTGTCATCAAACATCTTCCTCTTTTGGAAGTTCTATGTTGTTGGCTCTAGTTGTAATTGCAAACTACATGATTCTATTATCCGACACTTGTTCTCCAAGGATACAAAGTCTCGAATCTCTAAGGGTCTGATAGCCCTCTAGATATCCCCGCTCAGCCCTTCCTCAAACTTTGTACACCTTCACTTTTCATCTGTGTGAAATTTAATGTAGGACGAGAACTTTGACAATTCATTAAATTTGGCCACATACTGACCAATAGACTTGCTACACTATTCTAGCTTCAAGAACTCTATCTATTTTTCATTATACAAATTTTGAGGGAAGAACTTCTCTAGAAAAGATCCTTTGAAGATCTCCCGTGTAACCTGAGTTCTCGATGCATCAAACACTATCTTAACATCTATCCACTAATCTTCTGCTTCCGTATCCAACATAAAGGAAGCAAAGAGCACTCTCTGCTCATCTGAGCAAGCCATAACTGTGAAAATCTTTTCCATTCCCTTGAGCTCACCCTCAGCTCTGACTGGGTCGTACTCACCTCTATAAGATGATGAAGTAACTTCCTAAACTCTGAGAGGTCCTGGAAGTTCTGATTCCTTCCAACTACAACCTCTTGGACTGGTGGTGGAGGTTGTTGAGTTTTTAACCTCTCCAACATTCAAGTTGTAATGGTTGTCTGATTTTGCATTGCTTTGGCCATTCCCATGAAAGCCTTAGTCAAACTAGGACTCTCACTAGAAGAATTCTCATTCCTTCTAGTTCGTCTAAGAGAAGTCATAGTTTCCTATACACACAAAACATTAAATATCGAGTTGATTAGTCTCAATACTATGTAATAGTGCAACAGTAGCTAATAACATTCAAACATAATGTAAGTTATGCAAACATCTCACTAAAGAAAAAAGAGATACATAACATACATCTAAACTACTAACTTGCCTACGCATAGTCAGTCCATACCCCGGCTCAATAGGATGAACTGCTCTAATACCATAATGTAACACCCTAATACAAATATCTCAATATAACAAATATATATAAAGATATAAAGTATTAGTCATGTCATTTCTATTCTTTATATTATTCTAATTCTTATAATTAAACAATTAAAATTGGAGAGCCACGATAAAAGTAGGTCATACATATATACATCAAAAGCCTCTATGGGCATAGTGTTATATATACAACGAAACTACAACTCAAGGTAAATTATACAAGAGTTGTCCATACAACAAAAACTAAAAGCTATCTAGTCTTGTTGCTCTTTCTTCATCTACTTATCCCTTTTTAAAGGGTCTTGATATGCTTTCACCATGGAAACACAAAAAGGGGTGAGAACATAAAAATTCTCAGTAATATACATGTATTTTATGGCACTCATTATATAAATTACATATAACATAATCAATAACCACATTGTACAATTACCCATACAACTGTATAATGTATAGAAATCTAATGTTTCTTTATATTACACAATCGTCCATACAATTGTATAACATCAACTAAATTTGGCAAATTACTTATCTCGCTTCAATGCCTAACTTAGGACTTAACTTATCCTAAGGCTCAGGTTAGTAAGTTTAACTCACTTTACTACACTTACATAAGGTTGATCATATTCCTCATGTTACTTGACAAATAGTTTAGCTCACTGCTTTGTCATAGGCAAAGTGTTGTACTGACACTTTTCTCTCACAATTACCTCATAAACAAAGAGATTAACTCACTTCTTTGCTAGGTTAAGTGGTTTAACTCACTTCCTTAATAAGGGTAATTGTACTATGACTCCACGTAAATCAGTATAGGAACCAACTCTTTACTAACATTTCATTTCAAGCAATTCTTAACTCTAGAAAAGTTTAGAAACTATAACTTATCCTTATATGTTATGTGGTTATTTCCTTTATGAAATTTCCCTAAAAGTGTTTTAATACACTTAAGATAACATATACTAATAATCCCATCAATGTAGGAAACTCAAAGTGTCCAAGAAATGGAGTTTTCCATCTTTAGAACCAGTGCCTAAGCACTCATTCTTCAGCGCCTGAGCACTGGCTGGGAAGAGCAATGGTCTGCTCTATTCTATTGTTGTGTGCTTAAGCGCTCAGCACTCAATGCCTGAGCACTAAATGCCCTGCTATGCACATCATCTCTCAGGGGTGCGCGTCCCTAGATGCTAGGAAGCCAGCGCTTGAGCGCTGGTCACATATCAACAATTGTGCAAAATTGTTGCTGCTGTTCCAACCAAGCAGCCTCTAAGCCACCAAAAAAATGAATTGAAGGTGAATTCTAATATCACCAAGAACTTCTAAAAATGTTGTAACACTTATACAATATATTGATTCACTTAAATTCGGTTCAAAGCTCAAAATCACATAAAATTCCCACTCTAGGAACTAATTAACCATAACTAAGGACCAATTCAATTCTTATGCTCTCATTAACTTGAATTAGCTAAAACCAATCAATGAAAACAAGAATATCATGTTTTCTCCTCTTTCTGTATGGCTATTTGAGGCTTTCAAAATGGGATATTTATTCTTATTTTTTACCTCTCTTTCATGGCTGCAGCAGGAGAACAAAGAAGGAAAACCAACAAAGGAACCAAAACAGGTCTATCATCAACCAAGGAGGAGGAAGAGTTTAGTGGTGGAGAGGAGCTACTCTCTGACTTCATTTCTAGCCATTGAGATAGGGGAAAACCTTGATTATGACTTCTTGCTTCCATCTTTTTCTTTTGGTTCATGAGGGGTTTGATGAACGAAAAAAGGGTTTGGAGTGTAGTTTTTGGGTTTATGGCTATAAATGCTTGAATCATGATGAGAATGGCTTATTTGTGTCAAAATTAGTTGGTTGGATATATGAGGATGAATCTTTCATCACTTGAACACCTTTGTTCCCTTTTAGGTCAAGAATTGGGGGTTTAGGTTTTAGGTTGATGAATGAATCACAAAGTGCTTGATTAAGTGAAATTAAAGTGGTTTAAGAATTATAATGTGTAAATGGGTCTTATTTGATGTGAGAAATCATGAGAATTTGAAGTTTGAGTTTTGGGAGCACCATTGTTCCTTCATGGAACAGTAACTCCATTCTATAGAATTCTCTATCACAGGGTCACACCTAGGCATGGGAGAATCAGTTTTCAGTTTTGGTGAGGTAGAAAGTCACGCCAAGGCGTGATAGAGCTATGCCTAGGCATGGTTTCCTGGGAGTTTCAGGGCTGTTGCCTTGTGACGAGCGCCGAACTCAGTCAAAATTATAACCGAAGTTATTACCTAAACTTGTAGTATAGTGAACAACACCGGATCGTCTCCTCAAGGATCGTAGATGCAATTTGATCAAATCAAGTGAAAGTTAGAAAAAGGGAGGTTTTGATGGTTCAAGGATCGCAAAGTGACAGGATTTAAAGAGAAATAACAATTAAAAGACAGCTCAATTTAAATCTATCCGAGATTGGGTGGATTCAATCATAGACCTTTCAACAAACACCTGAAATACATTTGAATGGTTAACTTGGATCTAACCGAGATATCTCGCATCAGATCCGGAATTCATACTAGACAATCGTCCATAATTCAATTGACAAGTGATAAACACAAATCTGCAATCGTACCATTCATGTAAATATATGTCAATTTAAGCACCGAATTCAATTAACCTAGGCACAAATCAAGTAACCTAACCTCTTCAATTACGTGATTAGTTTAGATCAATCAGTTCTAAGTTTCATCACAAATCTCAATCTTCGAGTTATATGATTAATTCAGATCAATCAGCTTCTAAATTTCATCACAATACTTAATCTTAAACCAAGATCAAATCAGATTAAACATAAACAGAATCACCATTCATGCATTCAAGATCAAGAGAACAGAAGAAGAAGAGAAGAGGAATTCAAATATAAATCAAATACATTACATAACCAAGGTCTCAAGAATCCAAGCCACAATCTCTTCAAGAGTCCCGAATTGACTAGAAGTGACTTAGCTCTCCATTACAATGAAGGAAAAATATACAAGAACTATGAAAAGCTATTTCTAACACCAAGTGTGTGTTTTCTCCTTAGAGCTCTCCACATGCTTCCTTTTATAGAGGATTCGGAGTAGTAGTAGATGGGTAGATGGGATTAGTAGGTGGATGAGTAGGTGGATGAGTAGGTGGGTAAGTAGGTGGGTGAGTAGGTGGGTGAGTAGGTGAGCTACCTTGTCTCCGAAATTCTTTATTGCTGAACTCATTGATTTCGTCATTTCTGAGCCAAGAGGTCTTCATGAAAGTTCTAGGAAATTGTCTAAGCTTTCCAATGGCTCTAGAAACACCCAAAAATTCGTCCTACAGCCCAAGATATGACTCAATTACTACAGACTGTTCAGGACCAGTTTCAGCACCTCTGTTTTGACTTTCAGACCCAATATCTCCATCAAGGAGCCCGAATCAAGTTTTGTGCTTGACATGAAAGTTGTACATATGGGTTTTAACTTTCAGATTACAAATTTTCAGCCCATTTTATATGTCCAAACTCGAATTATGTTCTGGTTACTACACACTGTTCGGGTTCCAGTCACAAATCCCGTATTCTGATTTCCATGCCCAATTAGCTCCACTAGATGTCTGAAATTGACTTTGAGCTCTTTATCAAAGTTGTAGAGCTCTCTCTTATCTTTCCTACAAGGTAAAATTCATAATTATCAGACATTTAGAACTCAAGATATGGCTAAAATATAGAAACAGTGTAAGACCCAAATAATGTTGAAAAAATCAATTAAGTCCGATTCGAGTTCAAACTTACAAAACATAATCAAATTCAGTCAATTAAGTACATAAAAAGTGTAAATAACTAAACATAAGGGTTTCTTAATGAATAAAATATGTGATTATCAAATTCCCCCACACTTAACTTTTTGTACTCCTGGGCAAAACATATAAAACTAAAGTTAGAAGACAAAGACAAACGACACAAACTTAAAAGATAAAAACTTTAAAGGACTCAATGAAGCAAGAAGAGCAACAAGAAATTCAAGGGATCAAAGCATAAATGAGGTAACATTTCTTTACATTACAAACCAACAAGCAAGGAAACTTCCATTGAAAAGAATGAATTAAGAATGATAGATTCTCACAAGATTCCCTCTTAATCTCTCAAGTGTTTAAAAGGTAGGTATTTCACTCAATTCAACCCATGAAAATTGCACTACCATAAGCTTGCTTATCTTCTACTTCTCCACTACTCAAAACACATGCACACACAAATCATGAGGACTTTATTTAAGGTTGTAGTGAGGTCAAGGAAACAGAAGAGGATAAAATGGATATGAGAGGATAAATACCAAAGAGAATAAAAGCAAATGAGAGCTGAGTTCAAATAACAAGCATAAAAATTCATCCCAACTCTAATGTATATCCCTTTACATATTCATTTCCCAATCCTTTTCTTTTTTTTTTTTTTTATTTTTTTTTATTTTTTATTTTTTATTTTTTATTTTTTTGGCACTCTTTCCTTTTTCAACAACCATTTTGTACACACACCCACACACTTGTTCAAAAACTCATCCATTAACCAAGCTAATGTTCTTTTATTCCCTAAGGTAAAGTAGGAACACGATTTTTCATTTAAGGCACATAATGAGATAGAAACAAGGAATGGTCAAATAAGCTCAAAGGGGTTAAGCAAAGGAAAATATACAAGGTTAAGGGAATCGAGAATTTTCAAGAAGTCAAAAGAGTGCTTGATATCATATTGAAAACAAGGTTGGCTATTTGGTTAAACTAGCTAATTAAGAAAGAGGGCCTCAATCATGTTCATGCATGCAAGTGAAATGTAGCCTCAAAAAGAATCAAAGCAAGTTCTAGAGTTGGTCATTAACATGAGTGAAAATCACACAAGAAAGAAGAGAATGACATAAATGTTGAATCCATCCATTAGGCTCAAAATCTCACAAGGTATACATCCATCAAACTCAATTCATCAATTCAATCATCCATCACCAAGCATATCAGTTCAAGAAGGGAGAAAAGTTATTCAATCATGCAATGAACCCCTTTTTTTATTTTTTTTTAACAAAAAAAAATATGCTAAAATCTCTCCCCCACACTTAATATAGACATTGTCCTCAATGTGAAAGTGATAAATAAAACGGAAAGAAAAGAGCAACACAACGATAAGGGTCGAGATAATGGCAAGCGTAAAAGATGCGTAAGAATCAAAGCTAACAGTAACCTCGAAAACTCACAAAACAAATGAGTAAAATGTAAAACCAAAATAACATGACTGGAATAATATAAAATTAAAGAGGAAATGCGGGTCTTTTAGAGTCGATTCCCAAGACTATAACACTTGTTCATCTCGAAAAGATTCCACAATTAAGAAGTTCATGATGTACAGGCCACAAGAATGCGTTTCAAGAGTCAATAAGGTATAACTTATCGACTCCTTACTACCATTCAAAGTGAAGTATGTTTTTATCTTCTAATTACGAAAACCATCCCCAAAGATCTTGAAAACAAATCTAGTTGGGTTGCCTCCCAATAAGCGCTTGTTTAACGTCGTTAGCTCGACGTTGGAACACTTCTTAGTGATCTTTATAATGTGGATGGTAAAAGCCCATCACTTTCACTTCCATATTTTTCTGCTTGAGATGGTGTCCATTGGTCTTATTAAGTGAGGTTGGTGAAAAGACTCCACCAGGATCCCATTGGTTGAAACGTGATGACCAAGTTATGGTTGACACAACATGATAGCTTTCACTAGGGTCCCATTGGTTGAAGTGTAATGACCAAGTTAAGCTTGAAGCATGAGGGTTCCCATTGGGGTCCCATTGGTCTTTCTTGACTTCACTAATGGCATGCAATACATGTAATTTTGCAATCCTGCTTTCATTGATAATGCTAGACCATGGCCTAAAAACAAAATCCACTTCAGTAGTTACTAGCATCTGCTGACTTTCCTCTTTCTTTGAAAATTCCTCAATGGCCTTCAACTCCACCTTCCTATATGTTCCAGATTCTGTAACTACATTGTTGATAGATCCTTCTATATCATTAGATCATGCGTAAACAAAATCATTAGTTTTCAAATATGCAGAAATTTCAGCACACACAACACATTTTATATCACCATCATGATCAACACATAAGTTGCAATTGATAGAATCATCAAAACCAATTAAATCGGAAATTCAAAGACACAACTCATCATGAGTTTCCTCAACTAAGTCTGCATGTAAATCAATATGACAATTAGAATGCGGGGAGTTGGGAATTGTTTGGGGAAAGAGTTGGCTCGACTCTTGACATCTCGGTTCATTAACAAAGTGGTTGTCAACTGGTCAATTTGGGTTGTTAAATCCCTGAATAGTGGCAAGTGAAATTCTCCGCCGGAACTCAATTTGGGTTTTCATCAAGTCCTCCCATGAAGGCTCAAGTTTTGTGGTTGATGGACTTGTTATCCGCTTTGGAATGGCCGCTCATATTGAAATGATTGTTCTTTGTAGTGATCTTTGTATTGCCATATCCTTGATCCGGATAGTATTCCCAGCTAGGATTGTATGTGTTGAAGAATGGGTCATAACTGTTGTCTTCTTTGTTGGAACTGTGGTTCATCGGGAAAATAACCATTTCTTTGCAACAAATTGATCTGGAAAAATTAACTACCATACTTGAAGTGTAGGGCATGCATATGTGGGGTGAGATGAACAAAAACAAATGTTACACACAAGTGTAGCTTCCGCACATTGGTGATTGTTGTCTCACTACTATATGTCTTACCAAAGAAGTCAACTCCTCAAGTTTTGACTCCATTATGCATGGTCCATTGTATCCTTAAAATGCGACAGAATGCAACAAAATGATAATGAAAGAAAAAGAAAAAATTAAAAAGAAAGAGTTAGTATGGGATCAAAACTCAAAATATGCAAAAATAAATCTACTTAATATGTCTAAACATTTTTAAAAATTATGGAATCAACACAGAACAAAATCTACATAAAAATGAAACTAGAAAATGCAATAAAAAATATTAAAAAATTAAAAAAGTGGTCTAAATGATAGAATTTCGAAAAATGGGGTGAAACTGTGAGTCTTGTTTATCAGTGTTTTCCTTCAAAGAAAGTTTTGGAGCTCATTTCGGGCATGTTTCTTTGAAAATTGCAATAGTTACCCATAATCACTGCTTTTCCGTCTTTCCTAAATCGAGAAAAATTCAAAAGCTAAGATAAAAACGTTAGTATGGTATGAACAATGTTAGTAAATGAAAAATAACTGTTAGAATAGGTAAGAAAGAACAAAAATTAGTAAGGTTACTCAAAATGAAAAGATTACACCTACGAGATCCCCCTAGACACTAGCGCCAAAATTTTGACGAAGCGCCGAACTCGATCAAAATTATAACCGAAGTTATTACCTAAACTTGTAGTATAGTGAACAACACCGGATCGTCTCCTCAAGGATCGTAGATGCAATTTGATCAAATTAAGTGAAAGTTAGAAAAAGGGGGTTTTGATGGTTCAAGGATCGCGTGGGATTTAAAGAGAAATAACAATTAAAAGAACTCAATTAGAAATCTATCCGAGATTGGGTGGATTCAATCATAGACCTTTCAACAAACACCGAAATACATTTGAATGGTTAACTTGGATCTAACTCGAGAGCTCTGCGCATCAGATAAATTCATACTAGACAATCGTCTAGGAATTCAATTGACAAGTGATAAACACATAATCTAAGGATCGCAATTCATTCATGTAAATATATGTCAATTTAAGCATCGAATTCAATTAACCTAGGCACAAATCAAGTAACCTAACCTCTTCAATTACGTGATTAGTTTAGATCAATCAGTTCTAAGTTTCATCACAAATCTCAATCTTTGAGGTTATATGATTAATTCAGATCAATCAGTTCTAAATTTCATCACAATACTTAATCTTAAACCAAGATCAAATCAGATTAAACATAAACAGAATCACCATTCATGCATTCAAGATCAAAGAAGGAAGAAGAAGAGAAGAGGAATTCAAATATAAATCAAATACATTACATAACCAAGGTCTCAAGAATCCAAGCCACAATCTCTTCAAGAGTCCCGAATTGACTAGAAGTGACTTAGCTCTCCATTACAATGAAGGAAAAATATACAAGAACTATGAAAAGCTATTTCTAACACCAAGTGTGTGTTTTCTCCTTAGAGCTCTCCACATGCTTCCTTTTATAGAGGATTCGGAGTAGTAGTAGATGGGTAGATGGGATTAGTAGGTGGATGAGTAGGTGGATGAGTAGGTGGATGAGTAGGTGGGTAAGTAGGTGGGTGAGTAGGTGAGCTACCTTGTCTCTGAAATTCTTTATTGCTGAACTCATTGATTTCGTCATTTCTGAGTCAAGAGGTCTTCATGAAAGTTCTAGGAAATTGTCTAAGCTTTCCATTGGCTCTAGAAACACCCAAAAATTCGTCCTACAGCCCAAGATATGACTCAATTACTACAGACTATTCAGGACCAGTTTCAACACCTCTGTTTTGACTTTCAGACCCAATATCTCCATCAAGGAGCCCGAATCAAGTTTTGTGCTTGACATGAAAGTTGTACATATGGGTCTTAACTTTCAGATTACAAATTTTCAGCCCATTTTATATGCCCAAACTCGAATTATGTTCTGGTTACTACACACTATTCGGGTTAATGTGTAAATCCCGTATTCTGATTTCTATGCCCAATTAGCTCCACTAGATGTCTGAAATTGACTTTGAGCTCTTTATCAAAGTTGTAGACTCTCTCTTATCTTTCCTACAAGGTAAAATTCATAATTATCAGACATTTAGAACTCAAGATATGGCTAAAATACAGAAATAGTGTAAGACCCAAATAATGCTGAAATCAATTAAGTCCGATTCGAGTTCAAACTTACAAAACATAATCAAATTCAGTCAATTAAGTACATGAAGAGTGTAAATAACTAAACATAAGGGTTTCTTAATGAATAAAATATGTGATTATCACCTTGCCACCTTCACGCCTAGGCGTGGGTGGATGGCGCCTAGGTGTGACTTTCAGTTCTGGTCAAGTGTTGAATCTTGATGTTTTAAGGATTCCTAAGTGTTGGAATCTTTCATGTAATCCTTGTTAAGTGTGATGAGACTTTAATAAGGGTTTGTAACAGAGTGTTTATGTGATGAATGTAAATCAATTGGTATGTTAATTATTATGGTATTTAGCATCATTGTTATTCATACTTGAGAATAGATGAATGTAAACCAATTGGTATACTAACTATTGTAGTACTTGACATCATTGTGGTTCATATTGGTGATTATGGATATAAATCAATTGACGTGCTAGTTATTGTTGTAATTGGCGTCATTGTCTTCTATACTCATTTATGGTTGAGGATAAGATCCTTACCTTCGGGTGATCATACATGATTATAAGTGAAGAGGTAACATACATTTCCTATCATTGTGATGAGTTGAGGATGGTTAATTCCCTCACACCTAGTAAAATGTGTGGAACTGGGTTCCAATGCTTGTTCAATACTTGTGGAATCGGGTTTCTTTGTTTTGTTCAAGGCTCATGCATGACATGACATAGCCATGAACTTGGTATCATAACATTATTCATTACATATTTAGGATATTATATAGACATAATCATTAGATATACTTTGGCATAACATGGCGATTGTATGGGCGGTTGCCACCATGACATTTAAATTCATGACATGCAATTATATGGGCAGTTGCATATTCTTTATGAATGTATAAAATGCTAGTTTTGGAATACTTCTACTGAGAATTGTGATTTCTCGCCCCGATTGTGTTGCCATGTAAATCTAGGTACGAGTTTTTCAAAAGAGAAGCAGAAGATGTACGAAGACTAATATAGTTTATATGTTTTATATAGTTAAAGCTTGTATATAATATCTTGATCTAGTTTGTATAAAGTTATGTATTACAATGTGCCTTGTTGTGGCAATGATGTATATATATAACCTTTAGTTCATCGTGTCTCTCCATAGCTATTTGTGTAACACCCTTGTGGGGATGCCACATTTATGATGCAATAAAATAAAACTTTACCCAAGTTATAAAACATTTTATGCATAATTAATGAGTTGTAAATTTTTTTCCTTTTATACCTAATAACCTTAAATAAAATAAAACGGAACATAAAACAAACTATTATCACACACATAATATACATATGATTTTGTCTTAAGTTGTACAAATAATTTACAACTACAAAATATTTAAACAAAGCAGTAAAGAGTTAGTATAATATAAAACATAAACATACCCAAGTGCACATCAAAGACTTCTAACCCTCCGAAGGATCACTCTCAGAGGAAACCTCGGGTAATAGAAATCCAGGATGTCTTACAGCTCTACAGACAGGAGTCTGTGCTGTCAATACAACACTGATCTCATTAGGGGTACGAAAAAGTCCTCCCAAGTGACGTCTCAAATCCAAAGGCATCTCCAGATGTAGGTACAAAGTAGTAGTAAAAACTGGCTCAGCATCAAACTCTCCACGTAGGGACACAGTCAAACGTCCCAAGTAAATCATCGATCCTCGATCCTCTTGCAGTCACTAGGCCTTTGAGCCTCCATGAAACTCCAACCTCACAAAACCAAGGAATCCCGGCAACGCCATAATCACAAAATCAATCCAAAGGATATGGATGATCGGACGGCTCGCACTCGTCAAACTGATCACCCATCTGCTGTTGTTCCTCCTCAGGGTACAAACAGTCTAGAGGCTACTCCTTTTCCTCAAACTCTTTATAAACATAAATAATAATACAAAAACAATACATATAGAGAGGTGAGACGACCTACATCATTACTAGCATGGCAATTAAGAAAACGACAATACAACAGATATCATAGTTTAGTACAATATGCATACCACAATATCATAAACAATAACACAATTTAACATATCATACATAATATCACAATTAATAAAATTAAGATACATGCCACAAATGCAAATGCATAACGGCTCATTCCTACTCCATGGAGCTATACACAGACATCAGAGAGAATGACCCGTAAAGATCTATCAGTACCTTAGGCTGCCCAACCAAACTATTCCACCGTCTAACGTCGTGTCTATAGCCCACAGTCCAACGTCGTGTAGTAGTACACAGTCCAAAATACGTTGTGCACTACAGGCATTGTACTAAACAATCTTTACAAGATCTTGATTAAGTATAGTGCGTGTCGAGATCATTAGTGTGTTACCAGTTACCACGGCCCAAAGGAGCGACTAACTGTCCACATGTGGAATACTCCACACACTAATGCCTCCAAGTCCACTCGATGAACCACACTATGCTTATCACACCGACAACACGGTGTAATTCATCTCGTCAATCAATCGTCAATTCCAACCCAATTGACATGACTCTCAATGCATGAATAAGAACAAATATTTACAAAAATACCCTAGTCTCAAAATATCACCATATTTACACAAATGCCCTCAGTGGCACTATAACCCATATTTACACAAATGCCCTCAATCTCAATAATATCAAAACATAGTACGTCTCCACTTAACAGTACCATATCTCAACATATCCAGGTCCACCACTTTGGCTCGATAATAAAACTCGTTGTTCTAATTAATCGCGTAGAAATTTTATCGCTTTTTCACAATCGCGTCACTTTTACAAATGTTTTTAAATCGCGTAAATATATTTTGCTGTTTTTAAAATCGCGTAGCGTTTTTAAATTATTTTCTTAATCGCGTAAAATTTTTAAATCGTTTTCTTAACTGTAAAGCTTTAAAATCTCTATTTTAAAACTGTGTAAGCTGTTTTTAATACTTTTAAACTGCGTAGAATATTTTCCTTATGTTATAATTATTTTGTGAAACTCTTTCCCTTATTCGTCCATTTTTAGTAAATTTTGACAGCATTTTGTCTAGAAAATATATAAATATGTTTTCTACGTTTTCCTTTAAAAATTCCTTTGTTTAGTTTATAACTACAAAGTACACTTTGAAAATTACTATCATACTATAAAATTCAAAGGTAAGAATTTTTCAAGCGTTTTGTTTATTTCTCTTCTATACCATTTTTCTAATAAAAATTAGTTTACTTCTTTCAGTCTTGAAAATCCATTGCAAATGTATTCTTTTTAGGTTAAATAACTAGTCTACACTTAGAAAATAAATTTTGGATTGATTACACATTAAAAAGGCATGTTGGCCGAATTTAACAAAATCTTGGCATTTGATCTTTGGATCATTTTCCATCTTCTAAATCATTTTAGAATTCATTGATTTACCTAAATCTATTTAGTCCTTTTAGAAAATGGTCGATAACATTTTGGTTCTCTTTTCATGGTGAAGTCGTGAGCTCCATGTTGTGTTCTTTGGAACACTCATGCAAACCATACATATTATTCACATCCTACATTAATAAGCATACATCTATAAATACATGCAATATATTTTAAAGCTATAAACACACATGCAAATATAATCAATCACAAATAATGAAAGCTTTTAAACAACAACATAAATGAACCCTTATGGATTCTTCACATACATACAACCCATTTCCTCATCACCACACATGGTTGATGAGATCAAGTCTCCCTCTTACCTTAAAGGAAGATAACTCCTTCTACTCTCCTTCCTAGTTGATTTCGTGTGGTCCTCCAAAGAAACCTAACATGCTCAAATAAATTTTTAAAAGTTATAACCAAAGGAGAAAATCATAAACCATGGATTAATCATGGCTTAGAACCTAAGAAATGAAGTTAGAAGTGAAAAACAAGAATCTTCACCTTGTAGGAAAAATCTCCAAATTAATTTTCCAAGCTTAAGATGAAGGATTTTGGAAGAATTCTCAACTAGAGATGTTCTTAGAATGTTGTTTAGGTTTGAGAATGTGGGTTAGATAAAATTTTTGAAGGTCGGATGGTGGTGTATGGTTGTTGGCCGAATGGCTCAAAGAAGAAAGGCTATGGACTTGGTGTTTCTTGAAGAGAGAAAAGAGAGGTTTTTAGAGATAGCAAAGATGAAGAATGAAGTAAAATGCTCTCTAAACCTAGCTTATGGCCGTGGAGCTCCAAGAGGAGGTGGCCTCTTTGTTTGACCTCCCAAGACCACTTAATCACCTTAGATGTGATCAAGGGTGGAGAACAAAGGCTTTGGCTCCAAGCTTGTCTCCAATTAGTTTAGAAAAACCTAGTCATACAATGACTAAGCCTTCTTGATGCTTCTTGAAAGCTCTTGGCCAAATGGCCCTAAGGAGAAGCAAACCAAGTTTGCGCTTCATTTGGTCTTCTAGTTATACTTAGATGAAATTAATTAGTTTGTTTAGTTACTAGCTTAACTATATAGTTACTTAGGTTAACTAAGTTTGTCTTGATATTTTGAGATCATTCTCTAACTAGGACTTAACTAGATAGCTAACTAGGTTACTTCATTTAGTTACTTAACAAGCTTCCTATGTTAACTTAGTTAGGCTTTAAGCTAACTTCGTTAAGCTTTCTAGTTTGATCTTAACAAGTCCAACCATTTTTGTGGACTTGAATCTTATTGGTCCAAAATTGTCAAGCCACTAACGTTGACCACTCTTCATTGGCTTAGGATTTAGTCTAGCCAAAAACGTTGATTGCTTCTCTAAACGCGGGTCCCACAGACTCTTCCGGGTCCATGGTCGTTTTGGAGCAGATTTCTATTGTTTTTGAGACAGTAGGTACTGTCAAATAAAATAATATTATAATAATATAAAATTATTTTGTTGCACAGTTAAATCCTAAAAATTAAAAGATTAATAACTATATCACTCGGAATTGGGTTTAGTAAGATCCCTCAGCTCCGAATAATTAAAATAAGATTTCCCCGGCACTGAAAATTATTATTTTCTTGAATCGGAGTAAATCATACAAAATACTCAAATATAATCACGAAACAGTCAAATAAATTTTATAATATACAGAAAAATATAAAACAGTATAATCAGGACAAAACAGTCATTTATTCAAAAGTTGGGGTGTTACAATTTGTATGAATATTATGGGTTTAGTTTATAATATGAGTTAGAAGTAGCATGACCAGTATTGGTTGTTCTGATATATATATAAACAGTATAATCAGGACAAAATAGTCATTTATTCAAAATGAATATGAATATTATGGGTTTAGTTTATAATATGAGTTAGAAGTAGCATGACTAGTATTGGTTGTTCGATATATATATATATATATATATATATATATATATATATATATATATATATATATATATCAAATATATCAAATATATCAGATATATCAGGATATTAATATTGGGATGTTACATTATGGTATCAGAGCAGTTCATCATGTTGAGCCGGAGTATGGACTGACTATACTTAGGCATGTTTAGGAATTCCTGTGTGTGTTATGCATTTATGTATCTCTTGTTAAAGATGTTTGGATAGGATTGCATGACTTTCCTGATGTTGGATTATTATTAGCTACTATTACACGATTATATTATATTAAGGACTGATTAACTCAATATGAATTGTTCTATATCTATAGGAAACTATGGCACCAAAAAGGCGAACCCGTGAGACAAGGAACTCACCCGGTGAATGTCCGAATATGATCGAGGCTGTGATGGCAATGGCCAATGCGAAGTAAGCACAAACGACTGCAAATGTCAATGCAATAAGGGAGCAGGTAGCTGCAACTGCTGAGATGTTTGAACAAATAAGGAATACACAACTGGTGCAACCCAGCCAGCACAAGTGGTGCAGGTGGAGAGGAATCAGAATTTTCATGATTTGTTAGAGTTTCAAAATGCAAGTCCACCATCGTTCAGAAGGGAGTATGACTCGGCTAGGGATGAGGAATGGACAGCATAGTTGGAAAAGATCTTTGTAGTTATGAGATGTTCTGAAGATTAGAAGATGTCTTTTGTTGCGTATATGTTAAAAGGGGAAATTGAGCACTAGTGAAACGGTGCAAAGAGGATGATAGGAGTAACAGGGACTCAGGTTACTTTGGAGGTATTTAAGGAAGTTTTTTTGGAGAAATAATTTCCACAGAATGTGCAGGTGGAGAAAGAGATGGAGTTTTTATAGCTGCAATAAGGAAACATGATGGTTTGATAGTACGTGGCACGGTTTGAGGAGCTGTCCAAGTTCTCTTCTTCCCTTCGGTATAATCCAAATGATAGTTGGAAATATGTGAAGTTTGAGATGGGTTTGAGAGAGGGTATGAAGAGGTCAGCGAAGCCTTTTGAGATCCGAGATTACCCTTCCTTAGTTAACAATTGTAGAGTTATTGAACCCTTCAGTTTGAGGCCACAACAGGAACAACGATCATATGACTACTACAAACGAAAGAGTTTGGATGATAGGTCCGAGAGGAGTACTCCACATACTAGAAATCAGGAGGACAGAGGAAAGCAAGTGCAGAGGGACAATCACAAGCAAAGGTGCACCAAGTGTGGTAAATATCATGGAGATAAATTTTGTATGGCAAATCTGATAGCATGTTTTACTTGTGGCAAGTCAGGCCACTTTGCAAGGAATTGTCCTCAGAAGAAAGAGGCGAAGACAGATGCCAGACCCACAGCCCAGAAGAGAGTCTACATTCTTTAATTCAATGAGACAACACAGTCTCCAGGTTCAGGAAAAGATAAGTACATGGTTGTACTTGTTGAGTAATTTTGTTTTCTTAAGATTTGGTTGTGCATGTTTTGTATGTGAGTTGTTTAGGACTTTCTTACCATAGGTAAACTAAATTTTGGGGATAAAATTTTAAAAAGGAGGGGACAAATGTAACACCCTAAAGAACATGTGAGGCTTGTATATGGATACGGAGGTAGCCTAATACTTGCTTAATATGCCTGTTGAATTTTATGACCTTTTGAGTACGTTTAGTCACTTTGCTACAACGTTATATGTGAAATATAACTGTTTTTAGCCCCAAAATTGCTTTAAACTACTTAGTTAATGGAAATAAATGTGGATGAATTATTTCTAGGTCACAAATGTGTTGAAGATAATGTAGTAAAAATTTGAGGTTAATTGGAGTTAGTTTGACATTTTTAAGCATATTGATTGTGTGTTTTAATGCCAGATTAACTACCAGCAGATATGAAAAAATATGGAAATGATGAAATGACATTTTTTATGAATCTTAGGATTTATTTGAAACTTGTTGGACGTGAGAAAACTTGTTTTGGTGAAATCTAAGTATTCTTAGCATATCAGAGGCTACAACTTGGTCACTTAAGTGACCAAGCATCTCACGTTTTCTCCTCTTTCTATTTAGCTATTTGAGGCTTTCAAAATAAGATATTTATTCTCATTTCTTACCTCTCTTTCATGGATGCAGCAAGAGAGCAAAGAAGGAAAACCAACAAATGAGCCAAAAAAGGTCCATCATCAACTAAGGAGGAGGATGAGTTTAGTGGTGGAGATGAGCTATTCTCTGACTTCATTTCAGGCCATTGAGGTAGGGGAAAACCTTGATTGTGACTTCTTGCTTCCATCTTCTTCATTTAGTTCATGAGGGGTTTGATGAAGGGAAATGGGGTTTGGAGTGTGGTTTTTGGGTTTATGGCTATAAATGCTTGAATCATGATGAGGATGGCTTGTTTGTGTCAAAATTGGTTGGTTGGATGTATGAGGATGAATCTTTCATCACTTGAACATCTTTGTTCCCTTTTTGGTCAAGAATTGGGGCTTTAAGTTTTAGGTTAATGAATGAATCACAAAGTGCTTAATTAAGTGAAATTGAAGTGGTTTAAGAGTTGTAATGTGTAAATAGGTCTTATTTGATGTGAGAAATCATGAGAATTTGAAGTTAAAGTGTTTGGAGCACCATTGTTCCTTAATGGAACAGTAACTCCATTCTGCAGAATTTTGCAGAATTCTCTATCGCAGGGTCACGCTTAGGCGTGACTGAACCATGCCTAGGTATGGGAGAATCAGTTTTTAGTTCTAGTGAGACAGAGAGTGACACGCCTAAGCGTGATAGAGTTGCGCCTAGGCGTGGTTTCCTAGGAGTTATAGGGTTATTGCCCTGCCACCTTCACGCCTAGGCATGGGTGGGTGGTGCCTAGACGTGACTTCCAGTTCCGGTCAAGTGTTGAATCTTGATGTTTTGAGGATTCCTAAATGTTGGGATCTTTCATGTAATCCTTGTTATGTGTGATGAGACTTTAATAAGAGTATGTAATGGAGTGTTTATGTGATGAATGTAAATTAATTGATATGTTAATTATTATGGTATTTAACATCATTGTTGTTTATAATTGAGAATAGATGAATGTAAACTAATTGGTATGCTAACTATTGTAGTACTTGACATCATTGTGGTTCATATTGGTGATTATGGATATAAATCAATTAGCATGCTAGTTATTGTTGTAATAGGCATCATTGTCTTCTATACTCATTTATGGTTGAGCATAAGATCCTTACCTTTAGGTGATCAGACATGATTATAAATGAAGAGGTAACATACCTTCCCTATCATAGTGATGAGTTGAGGATGGTTAATTCCCTCACACCTGGTAAAATGACTGGAACTAGGTTCCAGTGCTTGTTCTAGACTTGTGGAACCAGGTTCCTTTGTTTCGTTCAAGGCTTATGCATGACATGACATTACCATGAACTACGTATCATAGCATTATTCATCACATACTTAGGATATTGCATAGACATAATCATTAGACATAATTTGGCATAATATTACAATTGTATGGGTAGTTGTCACAATGACATTTAAATTCATGACATATAATTGTATGGGCAGTTGTGTATTCTTTATGAATGTATAAAATGTTGGTTTTGGAATAATTCTACTGACTAATTGTGTTGCCATGTAAATCTAGGTACAAGTTTTTCAAAAGGGAAGCAGAAGATGTACGAAGACTAGTATAGTTTATATGCTTTATATAGTTAAAGCTTGTATATAATATACTTGATTTGGTTTGTATGAAGTTATGTATTACAATGTGACCTGTTGAGGCAATAATGTATACATATAACCTTCAGTTCATTGTGGCTCTTCATAATTATTTGTATGAATATTATGGGTTTAGTTTATAATACGAGGTAGAAGTAGCATGGCTAGTATTGGTTGTTCTTTATATATATATATATATATATATATATATATATATATAAGAACAACCAATACTAGTCATGCTACTTCTACCTCATATATATATATATATATATATTATATATATGTACATATATATATATATATATCGGGATATCCATTTTGGGATATTACATTATACAACAATCCAAACAAACTTTAAAAGTTGTAATCGACTTATTGTTAGGAGTGAAAATAGATAAGTCAAAAGGAAGGTTTGTCATAGGTAAATCTAACATTTTCACACAATCACAAGAAACAAAGGAGTGGGATGCTCCTAAATTATATATATATATATCCATATTAGGATATTACATTATACAACAATCCAAACAAACTTTAAAAGTTGTAACTGACTTATTGGTAGGAGTGAAAATAGATAAGTCAAAAGGAAGGTTTGTCATAGGTAAATCTAGCATTTTCACACAATCACAAGAAACAAAGGAGTGGGATGCTCCTATATATATATATATATATATATATATATATATATATATATATATATATATATATATCCATATTGGGATATTACATTATACAACAATCCAAACAAACTTTAAAAGTTGTAACTAACTTATTGGTAGGAGTGAAAATAGATCAGTCAAAAGGAAGGTCTGTCATAGGCAAATCTAGCATTTTCACACAATCACAAGAAACAAAGGAGTGGGATGCTCCTAAATCATACAAGACAGTTAAATGATGATTATGGATTATGCATTTACCTTGAATCAGATTCAAAGACTGGGTCACCTCTTTACCACTCAGAGTATAAACTCTTCCCGATGCTTATGGTTTTGGAGTGAATACAATCCTCTGCCTTTGCGGACAATCTTGGGACATATGCACTGGTTGACCACATGCATAACAAACTGACTGCCCCACCAAGCAAGACCTATCTCCATGTTGTCTCTCACACTTACGACATTTAACTACTCCTACTCCTCCTTGAACCTACTTACCCTTGGCTTATAGGTAACCGGGTTTAAAAGTACTCTTCTTGTCATCAAACATCTTCCTCTTTTGGAAGTTCTGTGTTGTTGGCTCTAGTTGGAATAGCAAACTACTTGATTCTATTATCTGACACTTGTTCACCACGAATACAAAGTCTCCAATCTCTAGGGGTCTGATAGCCCTCTGGATATCCCCTCTCAGTCCTTCCTCAAACTTTGCACACTTCCACTTCTCATCTGTCTGAAATCTGATGTAGGACGAGAACTTTGACAATTCATTACATTTGGCCACATACTGACCAATAGACATGCTACCCTGTTCTAACTTTAAGAACTTCATCTCTTTTGCATTATGCAAATTCTGAGGGAAGAACTTCTCTAGAAAAGATCCTTTGAAGATCTCCCATGTAACCTAAGTTCTTGATGCATCAAACACTCTCTTAACATGTGTCCACCAATCTTCTACTTCCTTCTCCAACATAAAGGAAGTAAAGAGCACTCTCTGCTCATCTGAGCAAGTCATAATTGTGAAAATCTTTTCCATTTCCTTTAGCCAACCCTTATCTGACTCGGTCGTACTCACCTCTATAAGATGATGAAGTAGACTTCCTGAACTCTAAGAAGTCCCAAAAGTTCTGATTGCTTCTAATTGGAACTTCTTGGACTGGTTGCTCAAGCTAGACTGGTAGTGGTACAGGTGGTGGAGGTTGTTGAGTTTCTAACCTCTCCAACATTCTAGTTGTAATGGTTGTCTAATTTTACATTGCTTTGGCCATTGCCATGAAAGCCTCGGCCATACTAAGACTCTCACTAGAAGAATTTTCATTCCTTCTAGTTCGTCCAGGAGAAGTCTTAGTTTATTATACACATAAAATATTAAATATCGAGTTGATTAGTCTTAATACCATGTAATAGTGCAACAGTAGCTAAAAACATTCAAATATAATATAAGTTATGCAAACATCTCACTAAAAAGAAAAGAGATACACAACATACATTTAAACTACTAACTTGCCTACGCATAGTCAATTCATACCCTGACTCAACAGGATGAACTGCTCTAATACCATAATGTAACACCCTAATACAAATATCTCGATATAACTAATATATATATAAAGATATAAAGTATTAGTTATATCACTTCTATTCTTTCTATTCTTCTAATTCCTTATAATTAAACAATTAGCTATAGAGAGCCACGATAAAAGTAGGTCATACATATATACATCAAAAGCCTCTATGGGCATAGTGTTATATATAAAACGAAACTACAACTCAAGGTAAATTATACAAGAGTTGTCCATACAACAAAAACTAAAAACTATCTATTTTTGTTGCTTTTTCTTCATCTGCTTATCACTTTTTAAAGGGTCTTAACATATTTTCACCATGGAAACATGGAAAGGGGTGAGAACAATAAAATTCACAACAATATACATGTATTTCATGGCACTCATTAATATAAATTATGTATGACATAATCAATAACCACATTATATAATCGCTCATACATCTGTATAATATATAGAAATCTAATGTATTTTGATATTACACAATCATCCATACAACTGTATAACATTAACTAAACTTGGCAAATTGCTTATCTCACTTCAATGCCTAACTTAGGACTTAACTCATCCTAAGGCTTGTGTTAGTAAGTTTAACTCACTTTACTACACTTACATAAGGTTGATCATATTCTTCATGTTACTTGACAAATAGTTTAGCTCACTGCTTTGTCCTAGGTAAAGTGTTGTACTGACACTTTTCTCTCACAATTACCTCCTAAACAAAGAGTTTAACTCACTTCTTTGCAAGGTTAAGTGGTTTAACTCACTTCCTTAATAAGGATAATTGTACTATTGCTCCACGTAAATCGGTATAGGAGCCAACTCTTAACTGACATTTCATTTCAAGCAATTCTTAACTCTAGAAAAGCTTAGAAACTATAACTTATCCTTATATGCTAGGTGGTTATTTCCTTTGTGAAATTTTCCTAAAATTGTTTTAATCCACTTAAGTAGCATATACTAATAATCCCATCAATTTAGGAATCTCAAAGTGTCTAAGAAATGGAGTTTTCCATATTTAGAACCAACGCTAAGCACTCATTCTCCAGCGTCTGAGCATTGACTGGGCAAAGCAATGCTCTACTTTGTTCTTTTACTGAGTGCTGAAGCACTTAGCACTCAACACCTGAGGGTTGAATGCCCTACTGTGCACAGCAGCTCACTAGGATGCACGCGCCTGGGTGCTCGGTTGCCAGTGCTTGAGCACTGGTCGCATATCAACAATTCTGCAGAATTATGTAGAATTGCTGCTACTATTCCTTTGGAACCAAGTAGCCTCTAAGCCACCAAAAAAAATGGATTCAAGGTGAATTCTGATATCCCCAACAACTTCTAAAAATGTTGTAACACTTATACAATCTGTTAATTCACTTAAATTTAGATCAAAGCTCAAAATTACATACCTAGTTATTCATCACTTAAATTCCCACTCTAGGAACTAATTGGCCATAAGTAAGGACCAATTCAATTCTCATGCTCTCATTAACTTGAATTAGCTAATTCCAATCAATGAAAACAAGAATCAAGTAAAGAAAACAAATTTTCACTCTTTAAAAACCTATTTTCTCTTCTATGTAACCTAATTTATGGCATAAAGAAAGAAGGAAAAGGAGGTGAATTTCTAGGTTAGAACCCCTACCTCAAGTGGTTAGTGATGGTGGGTGTAACACCCCGAAAATTCATATTTTATTTATTTCGGTCGATCCGTAATTATTTTGAGTAATCCGACTCGGCTTCTGTGAATTTTATAATTTTTTTGATTTTTAGAAATTTTTGAGAGTTTTTACGTTTTTGATTATTTTAATATTATTTTTGGGTTGTACATAAGCCTTCATATTTTATTTCTTTCTGTCAATCCTTAATTATTTTTACCAATCAGATTTGATTTTCATGAATTTCACAATTTTTATGACTTTTGTGAATTTTTGTGATATTTTAGATATTTTGAATATTTTAATATATTTTAGATTTTTAAGATATTTTGAGATATTTTGAAATTTTATATATTTTTGATATGTTAGAATATTTTGAATATTTAATATATTTTAGACATTATGGGTTTGTGTGTGGGGTCGGGGCGGGCTCGGAAAAGTAAAAATTTTCTTTAGCTAAAAAATTTTGTACTGTTGATTTAAAGTCGGGAGATCTTACTAAACCCAAAACCGTATTGTTTTTCTACGATTTTATCTGACAAATAAAATTGGGGTATGTTTTATTATCTATTGGATAATATTTTTCTTAGAAATATTTAGTGGATGATTCTAGATGCAAGCCTAGTCACCTATTATAGGATGTTCTAAGACGATGACTCATCGTTTGGTGACTCACCTAGGTGACTAACCTAGTGACTCACATATTCTAGACTATTCTAGAAGACTCTAGAAAATGCCTAGTCATGCGCCTAGTTATCAAGTACTTGAGTACTTGCTTTACATGTGGACCAATGAGGAGTTGGTCAAAGTTGGCGACTGTGACTCATCGTGGAGGACCAATAGAAGCTTGACACGTGGTGTGACACCTCAGCACCTGTCACTCAGCATATTCGGGAAGCTTCCAAAAGCGATGACTCACCATGTTCCAGAAGCTATGACTTGCCATGTTCTAGAATGCTGACTCGCCACATTCTAGAATAGTGTAGAAACACTGACTCACCCTGTGACTCGCCGCAGTGAGTCATATGTTCCAGAAGGCTCTCCGACGACTCACCATGCTGACTCAGCGCTATGACTCACCATGCTGATTCAGCTATTCTAGAAATTTTTACGGTGACTCACCATGCTGACTCATCATAGTGAGTCACATTTTCTAGAAACTTCTATCTGATGACTAGCTCTGTGACTCATCAAGGGTAACTCACCATGCTGACTCACCATGATCAACAATAGTTGCTACCCAGCTAAAATAAGAGAAAAATCTAGGTATATTTTATTATCCATTGGACAATAGACACTAACTTTATAAGCAGTAATTATTGTTCATCGCTTAAAGCATACCGAAAAGTATCTTGATCAAAATATCTAAAGCCTTCATCTTTTTCATGAAGTCTATAAATAGGAGGGCTTTGGTTCATTTACATCTTTTGCATGAAGCTCTCCCTATTTTCTCTCCTTATATTCCACGGCCATAACACTCAAGTAGGAGACAATATTCATCTCTTCAATTCACTTACTCTCTTACACTTCTATTTCTCCAAAGAACCAAGAACAAGCAACAAAAACTCTCTCACTTTCTCTCCCTCCATAGATTCGGCCAAGCACCTAGATCCATTCTCCAAACTTCTATAATTCCTACCAATATCATTTCTTGAATCCTTATACCATTCTAAGATATTTTGATATTGTGATCATCTTCATTTCTTGCTTGAAAACCAAAAAGTTCTCACTTTGTTCTTCAAAGGGAGCTCACGGCCAAGAGGCCAAATACCTACTATCACTCTTCAATAATTTTAACCAACCTTATTTCTTGAATCCTTCCATCAATCCAAGCATCTTTGTAGTTGGAGTCTTGATCAAAATCATCCATCTTCAAGGAGTTCTTTCAAAGCCAAACACCATAAAATCACCTTCCAAGCTTCAATAATTCTAAACAACTTTAGATCTTGAATCTCTATGCAATTCTAAGGAACTTTCATGTTGAGACTATCTTCCAAATCATTCACTTTCAATCTTGATCTTCAAGTTCAAGATCAAGAGCTTTTAGGTGAAGATTTGTGTTCTTCATCTTTCTTTTCTTTGGTAAGTTTCTAAGACCATATTTTGGCTTGTGGTCACTTTTGATAATCTTGAACATTAATATTGTATGTGTTTCTTTGTTTTAAGTGCTACTTGGTGGAGCAGATCTATTTCAAGAAGAACAACAAGGAGCTTTGGAGGTTTCTCCAAGAGGTAAGAGGGAGATTACCCTCATCAACCATGTGTTGGTGGTGAGGAGTGGATTTGTGTGTGGTGAAGAATCCATAAGGATTCATTCACTTGGTTGATTTAAAGTTGTTCTTATTTGTGATTGATTTTGTTTGCAAACATGTCTATAGCTTAAATATATATTTGTATGTGTTTATGGATGCATGATAATTATTGTAGGATGTGAATAACATGTTGAGGATTTGCATGAGTGTTCCAATGAACACATGAAGCTCACGGCTTCACCATTACAAAAGGAACCAAGATGTTCTAAATATTTTTCTAGTTATGGATTAGGTGATTCAACAATAATAAATTGGATTAAGAATTTTTATAAGAGATTAGATAATGGAAAACAAATAAATATGATTTATAAAGCATAGAGTAATTTTTGGCCAACATGCCTACTTATGATGTTTTTAATTCAAAATGATTTCCTAAGCATAGATTTATGTAAATTAAAGAGAACACAATTTTAATGAATTTTAGAGAATGAAATGAATGAAGTTATTTTAGAAACTTAATTAGAGAAATGAAGTATGGATAAGAAATGAAATAAACACTTGAAAAGTACTAACGTATAGCTCACTCTTTGGGTTTTGAAGCGCGTTAGCAAGTTTCGAGATGTAAATATTGGTTATGACTAAGAAAGGTAATTTTTTTTAAGGAAACAGTAGAAAATATTACTTAAAGGATTTTCAAAAGGAAATGTCGTAAATAAAGTTAAAAATAAATATATAATGGAGAAAGTTTCAAAATTTAATTTAGAACGTAAAGAAATATTTTACACAGTTGAAAAATATTAGAAAAACCTTACGCATATTTAAAATAACGATTTTTAAATTACGTGATTGAGAAAATGATTTAAAAATACCAAGCGATTTTGAAAACGTTTAAATATTTTTACGCAATTGGGAAAATGTTGAAAAATATTTACGTGATTTGAAAACGTGACAAAAGCATCACGCGATTGTGAAAATGCAATAAAAAGGATACGCAATTGAGAAAACAGTGGATTACTGTTGGGCCGACGTACTAGACCCTGGTGGATCATTGGTATTATGTAAACTGAATGAGCAGTTATATAATATCATTGATATTGTTGGTATTAGACAATTGAATGAGTAGTTGTTCTAATATTATTGTGAGCAATACTATGGTGAATTGAGTTATGCATTAAGTTGTCATGCATAGTCGATGGCTGTGATGGTTTTTGTTGTTTAGGAGTGAATGAGAGCTGAATACTGTGATCCAGTAGGGGATCTACTGGGGACGTCAGGGCGCAGTGATTCATAGTGACCTATTTGTCACATTATATACCTGGCCATGATAAACCATTACAACGCACTGACGTATGTCCCAACAAGCACTATTTATGTCTCGCGTCTAGCTTAGACTGTCATTATGTGTGGCAGATCTTCTGGGTCATTCATATCCGAAGTTGTTTAGCTCCATGGAGTAGGAATATGATGCATTGTGCAAATACATAGTTTGTGTACATATTGTTGTGGCATTATCAAGGTACATATTATGGTGGCATAATCATTACATGTGTATATTATTGATATCTGTTGTTGATATACTGTTGATATTTATATTATTGTGATATATGTTTTCTGAACATAATGATAATTTGTTAACATGATTATACTTGTGATATTTGTGTGTATGGAATGACTTTGTCATTTGTATCATTCTTTGCTACTATACTGGTATTGATAAAAGGGGATCTCACATCTTTGCTGTATTGCTTGTTGTTTTTGTATTGTCAAAATTTGTATAGTAGGCAAAGCAAGCTCCTTAGACTTAACTGGAGGAAATGTTCTGAGTTCGGTGATGGCAACGAGGAGTGATCTTCTCAATTTCGACAATGTGCAGTTTGGTGGAAGAACGGAACAAGTATGTTGAATTTTTTCGTTAGTGTTGTTACCGTGCTATTAAGTAGGACCCATCACTGGGTTTGCTACTGTTTTTTTGAGTCTGTAAGTTTTATGTTTTAAATGTTGTTGAATATTATATGGTATAAATAAAATGTGTATTAATTAGTTCAGTATATTTTCTATATTACTTATATTTTCGGTAAGTTTATATTGTCAGCAAAAAGAAATTTTAAAAATCCATATTTTATAACTCAAAGCTTTTATGAAAATACTTTTCAAATTTTCAAATTTTAGTCGAAAATGTGATGCCCTATGGAGGGTGTTACAGTGGGAGATCTGCCTTGGCTTTGTTCTTCCCTATCCTTCTCTTTTCCTCATCCACCTTAGCTTTCTCCCTTTTATTCTCCTTGGTTGTTGCTGCTATTTTTGTTCAACTGTGAGAAAAGTGAGTGAAAAAAGGGTGAAAGGCTTGAAATATCAAGTATTAAAAGTCAACAAAAAGGGCTTCAGCCGAGAGTGACTTATACCCCTTTCATATTTCACTGATATTTCCCGATCTGCCAATAACACTTAGATTTAGCTAAATCAAGTTTTTTAGCTTCCAGCAACATTAAAATAAATACTAAGATTCATTAAAATGTTATTTTACCATTATCATAAATTTACATATCTACTGCTAATCAATTCGGTCTTAAATGCACAACCAGTATGTCTAAAAATATCATACTAACTTTGATTATTCTCAAATTTTAATTACATCCTCTTACACCTATTTATGACTTTGAAACAAATTCTCTAGATTTATTTCCCTTCATATAGTCATTTAAGTTACTATTTGAGTTATTTTAAGCTACTTTTCACACTCTGGATTGCAATAAAGTATCTAAACTAACTCAATTGGTCACAAAAATAAGCAGACATGTCAAGCTAGTATTATATTACCTTTGTAATCATAAATTAGTCTAACATGTTCAAAAGAGGTTGTTACAATAAACTCCATGGAGAGTGATGTAGTTGCCATACAAGGTAAATTTCAAGGTTTGAGTTGGGTAATTGTTTCTATGCTCAATACTTCATGTTTCCGTTTTCTTCTTTTGTTCCCTTTTTTTACTTGTTGTTGACCATGTTTTTGTTGTTATACTGATGTCCTTTTGCAAACTGAAGAAACTTATAAAGTAGAATGCAGTTGCTTCGAACTTCGAGGCCACTCAAATGGAGTCCAGGATCCGTGTTGCTATGGAGAATCAGCTTATGGTCTTGAAGGACACAAACTCCAACCTTGTTGATCCCACTCCCCTCAACTATAAGTACGAGGCCTCAGAGCAGGTCAGGGAGAGCAAACTTAAAAAGGTGGTGGTGGTTGAGGGAGGCTATTGTGGAGAGCTCGACTATTAGGAATCGGGTCGAGGTTGCAAGTGCTTCCCTAAGCTCTTCCATTTCCATCAGGGGGCATACCTTCGATGTGGAGAAGCATGTTAATGCTTTCTTCAAAACCCCAGAGGATCTTAGTCACCTTGCGGAGCATGTCTTTAAGTCAGCTCTTTCTTTGTGGGAAGAAGTTCAGGCTTCAGATATCCTTGTTATTTAGATATTTGGAGATCGTCATCTTCGATGTCAAGAATATAGCAGTTTTAGAGTCCGACTTCAAACTGTTTCAAGAAAAAACATGGCTTGGGAGGCAGAGAAAGTGGAGCTTGAAAAGGTGGTGATCGACCTCCGTGCTCGAGTTGAAGTTTGCTAAAGGGGGGCCACTTCTACTACAAGCTAAATCAAGAGCTGGAAGAAGAAGGCTAAAAAGGCTGAGGATGCTAAGTCCAAAGCCTCAAACCTCGAGAAGGAGAAGTTAGCTTTGAGGGCTTGTGTTACGAAGCTTGAGAAGGCTTTAGAGGATGGGTGCCACACTTGGGCTAAGGAAAAGGCATGGAAAAGGAATAGGAGAACGTCAACAAATAGGCTTTTAATAATACCCTCGCGCAGGTGTGGGTTCTTCACACATGCCTAAATCTTCCCAAGGTTAGCGAGGTGAAGGTAGTCATTGATGGTAAGATCGTTGACATTTTGGACTCCGACAATAAGGATAAAGAGGATGGTTATGATGCTAACGTCGAAGTCAATGCTTCAAAAGCTGATGCCAATGAGCCGCCTGCCCCTATAGCCTGACATGCTTCGATCTCCAACTTCTCTACCATTGCATTTCTTGTGTTTAGTTTACGGCCCTTAATGGTCCTTTTTGGATTTGTGAGGACACACACTACAAGAAATAAGCAAATTAGCGAGAAAAATTTCCCTCGCTAGTCCGTCGCTGATCACTCGCAAATATAAATTGCGAGGGATCAGTGACGGACTAGCGAAGGAAAGGTCAGTCACTATTTTTTCATCGCTAATTAGCGAGGGAACGTGTTGCCTCGCTAATCCATCGCTAGAATTATAATTTCCCTCGCTAATCGATGTCTGACCCCTCGCTAAGCCATCGTAAATATAAGTCAGTATTCCCTTGCAAATCAGCAAGGGCAATTCCGTCGCAATTCCATCGCTGTATAATAAAAATTTGTACCAATTTTGGTTTGATTTCAGCCAATTTTCCTTGTTATTTCATCGCTATCCATTGCTGATATTTCTCGCTATTAGGTCACAAATCCATCGCAAAATTCCCTCGCTATTTAGTCATTAATCTCTCGCTAATCATACCTCATTATTCCATCGCTAATAACGTTTCTGGTCTCCTCGCTATTCCGTCGCTAATCACTCGCTAATTAGTTTTTTTAAAAAAAATTACTAATATTTTAGTGACTTACCAAAACCTGTATCAAACAGAAATCCAGCAACAGCAGAGCAAGAACAACAAAATTAGGCAAACAATGCAAAATAAATCTACTACTCATATCAAAGTTATTATACAAATAGTTCATAACATGTCGTACAAAACAAGAATAAAAATAACAGGCAATCAATCTAAGTTGGCTTCGTCTTCGTCATCATCATCCTCTCGACCCTCTCTAACTGTTGCACCTTGCGATGGTGCGTGTGGAGCAACATTTGTTAATCTGATCGTAGATAAGATGGGCGACAACATAGAGACAAGTTGAGTCTGGACAAAAAAAGTCATCGATGTTGCCACTGTTGCATTGACAGCTTCATTGATGGTCCCAGTTATGTCTTGTGTCAACGGTGTAGAGGGGGAAGGACCCGCAACCGAGGAGGATGAAGCTGGCATGGTGTTATTAATGTTAATGTACAAGTTGTTACCTATTCCATGCACCCGTCCCTTCTTGTTTGGACTCGTTGCATCCAACCAGACATCTGGGTCAACCATAAGATGAGAGGAAGAGTTTTCTCCATATTTTTTTGTCATCGCAGTATCATATGACTCCTAAAATAATAAAACAAGAAAAACATTAACACAAAAATCAATAACTTAACAAATATAAATGACTTTTGAATTTTAAAAACACCAACAATAAAATTCCTCGAGCGCTCGAAAACATAGCTTCCATCTTTCTTCTTATGAACTTTGCAATAGAGATCTCTGTAAGAAACCGGATGCTTTAACTCTGCCTCCTGTAACCATATATGGAAAAGAATATATAATAAACACATATCAAAAGTAAGGCAATCCCTTTAAAATACTAATGCCTTTATGTCATACTCAAGATAGGCAAATAACTAAAGTAATTATAGCATGTTAAAAAACATATTAATAAAAAAAATAAAACTCAGAAAACTCCAGCCAGATTAATAAACATATCACCATCAAAACTTTAAATGAGCAAGTTATATTACCATCTTGCTCTTGTGTTGACCAAAGCTTATTGACCCTGTTGTATGCTTCAAGGCATCAGGCATGGTTGCCTTGTTCCTTCGAACAACTGCAGACCTCATTATCCATTTATCTGTCAGCGGAATGTCGACCAGGCCATCCCATACTTTTGTCCTCATTCCTCTAGGCCCATAGCCCTTAACATCAGCCAAGCTATTTGAATTTGCCTTTTCAAAGGCCTTTTCTCGTACTTTGTTCAAATGGTCCGGATAACGATCCATGCAAGTTTGTTCCTAAATAGTTCTCGTCATGCCGCAATCAGAATCAGATGTAAACTGATGCTTAGCCTACACAAATGATATGTAAGTATATTTATTTTTCGATGAACGTATAATATACAATTCTATAAACACAATTACTTACCATGAAGTCTTGAAATAGTATTTCCTTCATGTCAGCGGGATAATCTCTCCACGTACTAGCTGGAACAGACATCCTTGTTATGACATTGTACATGATGTCACATGTCACTCGTGATGGGATAAACCTCCTCTTGTAAGTATAAGAATATAATGTTAGTGATCTAACAATAAATAAATGTAATAAAAGATGACAATCACTATTACTTATGGTCTAGGGAGAGACGCCACATATATAAGTTCCCTGCTATCAATTTCTATATGGGATTCTTCACTTGAAAGCACCACATTCGGGGTGCTAGTGGGTGGGTCAGCAGGGGGTGACATAGAAAGGGTTAGGTCAGTATGGGGTGGGATAGAAGCTGATGCGCCTCCAATGGTCAATGGGATAAACGCTGGTAGGCCTGCACTGGTCAATGGGCCAGTAACTGAAGTTGCACCTAACATAATTATAGATAAACAAAAAAATGCATATATATTATATTTATATAAACCACGCATTAATAATAATTAAAAAGATTATCCTACAGGTATACCTGGGGAGGGCTAAGAAGGCTCAAGTGATGGAGAATTATGGCAAGGTGGAGAAGGCTGGGATGAAACATTACAGCCTCTCCCACAACCACGTCCAGCGCCTCTACCTCGAATGGTCATGCTGAATATCTGCATAAGGAAATATAATGAAACATGACGAGTCAATATACTATATGTCAATAAAAACCTTAATATAATAATGATATTTCAGTGTAAATACCATTAACGAAATTTATTGAACAAGATTTAATTTTAACTACTTGAGTTTGAAGCAAAAGATTCTTTATCTTCATCTGAGAATTCATTATTTTCATTATCTTCGTTGTCATCAATGAACTCATCATCAAACAGAATGTCCATTGGATAATGTATATCATGTATGTTCACTTCTTCCATTTGGGCATGTGCATCAAACAAGGAAACTAATTCATCGTCTATGACAATATTGTGTGTTCCAAGGGATCCATCATCTTGGTAATAATCAGTACCAGCTAGATCATTCAATTCATCACCTTCATCAGTCAATGTCTCATCCACGAAGAGTTTTGCTCGGACCTTGCAAGCTGCCTACCATTCACCATTAGCTCTTTGTGGGTATCTTGTATAGTACACTTGTTGTGCTTGTTCGGCTAAGACGAATGGCTCATTTGAGTGAAGTCTTGATTTATGTTTGATGTCAACTAAACCATATCTCTCATCCACATTGACTCCATTAATCGGATCAAACCAATGACATTGTAAAAGAAATACTCTATTCTGATTTCCTACATATGACAATTCCAATATATCTTTAACTATGCCATAATAGTCGAATTCATTCTCACCATATATACTACCTCTAACACATATACCACTATTCATGGTAGCTTTATTTTATTTGTACTCTTTAGTATGAAATCTATACCCATTAACTATTAGGCCACAGTAAGAAGTCACGGACTTGGATGGACCATAACTTATCCCCCGTATCATTTGATCCTCAACTTGACCTATATTAACTTGTATCAATATATAGACGGTAGATAGTTATAACATTTAGCATAAAGAACATTGAAATTAACATGATAGATGTGATTATGGATAAAAGGACTCACTAGATATTTTAGCCACCTATTGAAGTCCTTATCTCGAGCTTCCAATATTTGATCATCAGTGATATTGGGATATGTTTCCTTTAACGAATCCTCGAATTATCTAATCAATATAATAATTAATATTTAGCATAAATTTAGCGAAAAATAAACAAATTCATTATATAGGGAGTAGACTTACTGGAGATAAGGTTCTACTTCTCCACAATTTACAACCACATATGTCTCAGTAATCTGAAGTTCCACATTCGTCAAGAACCTATTTTGACCTCTCCCGATAGGATGACATGGATGTTTAAAAATAAACAACTGTTCATTAATTGTATCTTCTCCACTGTCGTCATTCCGAGGAACTTGAGTGCGCCTGGTCTGTAGGTGGGGATCAAAATAAATGGAAGCAAAATTAGAGATTTCTTCTAAAATATACGCTTCACAAATAAATCTTTCAACTTTCACCTTATTTCGAACCTTCCTTTTCAAGTACAGCATGCATCTCTCAAAGGGGTACATCCACCTGTAATGCACTGGTCCTCCAACTTTAGCTTCATAGGGGAGATGCACGACTAGATGTTCCATCACGTCAAAGAATGCGGGAGGGAAAATCTTCTCTAACTTGCAAATTGTTTCAATAATGGAAAGCTCTGCATTGTCCATGGTGGAAGCACAAATTTTAGTTACACATACTTCTTTAAAGAACAAGCTGAGTTATGTTAATGGTCCTCATATAGGTTTTGGCAAGATATCACGAAATGCCAGAGAAATTAACCTTTGCATAAAAATATGACAATCGTGACTTTTTATTCCATGTATCTTCCCGCCATCTACATTGATGCAACGTGCGATATTCGACGCATACCCATCAGGAAATTTCAACTATTTTATCCACTCACACACCATTCTCCTTTGATTGGCATCCAAGACATATGTCGCATTTTGTTTTTTACACTTTCCATTCTCAACTACTAGCTCCAAGGTGGGATGTTTGCATATTATCTTCAAATCTTCTCTTGCATTTGCATCATTTTTTGTCTTGCCCTTTATGTCCATGACAGTGTTGAAGATATTGTCAAACACGTTCTTCTCGATATGCATAACATCTAAATTATATCATATTAGATTAGTGGACCAATAAGGTAATTCCTAGAATATGTTCTTCTTCACCCAGTTGTGGTGTATACCAAAGCCATCTTGTTTTTGTTTACCTGAATTCAAGCCAAAAGAGAGTTCCTTAAGTTGAGTCACTCTATTCAAGACATCTGTCCCACTCAGCCGTTGTTGTGGATTAGATTTTTCCACTGTTGATTTCTTAAAAGAATTTTGATCACGGCAAAATGGATGATTAAAAGGCAGAAATTGGTTATGATAATCAAAACAACAACACTTCCTACCGTGCTTCAATACAAATGACTTCTTGTGATTCATACAAAGTGGACAAGAAAGTTTTCCATGAGTGCTCCACCCAGACAGCATTCCATGGGCTGGAAAGTCACTTGTTGTCCACAACAAAGCTACTTTCGTATCAAAATTTTGCTTGTTCCACGCATCATAAGTTTGCACCCCATCGTCCCACAATATCTTTAGATCGTCAATTAGGGGTCTAAGATAGACATTTAAACTTTTACCTGGTGACTTTAGTCCAGGAACCACAAGAGTGAGGAATATGTATTCCCTTCTCATACACATACTTGGGGGTAGATTGTATGGTGTGACAAAAATAGGCCAACATGAACATGGTGTGGTTGAACCACAGAATGGATTAAAACTGTTTGTACAAAGGCCAAGCCTAACATTTCGAGTGTCTAGCGCAAATGTTGAATGGGTAGCGTCAAATCGTTTCTAAGCCTCAGCATCAGTTGGATGCTTGATCACTAATTCATCTTGACGCACTCCATCTGCATGCCAACTTATATATTGTGCAGTGTTTTTGGACATAAACAGACATTGTAGTCTAGGCATAATGGGAAAATATCGCAACACAGAGTGTGGCACATCCTTCTCATTCGATGAACATCCCGCCTTCGGTTTGAATCGTGGGTGACCACATACTAAGCAAACTGAGTAGAGTCTCTTGTCACTGTATTCTTTGTAATACAACATACACTGATTAGGACACACATCTATCTTCTCATATCCTAATCCCAACTCACGAACCATTCTATTCAAATTGTAAAAGTTTTCAGGTAACCTTTCAGGCTCTGGAAGCATGCTCTTAATTATGACAATCATTCTATCATAACAACTCTCACTCATGTGAAACTCTGACTTCAAGTTCAAAAGTTGAGTTACAGCTGACAATTTCGTGTGCTTATGGCAACCATCCCATAAAGGTTCATCAATGTTTCTTAGCAAGTCATAAAACTTCGAAGCTGGAGGATTTGGATCCTCTTTTAAATCTTGAGCTTCTTGATATAATCTATCATCTACGGCATCCATAACTATATCCACGTATGGATTCCTAGGCTCCACTTCATCAACATGGACAATGGATGTTGAGTCGTTATCCCCCCCATCTATCCTCACCATGAATGGTCCAATTTACATAACCATTCACAAATTCGTACTTATACAGATGTAGTTCTACCCCAAATACCTCCCTCCAAACACAATTCTTACATTTAGCACATGGACAAAGGATGCGATTTAATGCATCAGTAACTATCGGGTCTCCTTCAGCAACCCTAATGAAATCATCAACTCCATCCATGAATTCTTCACTTACATAGCCAGTAGGATCATTTCTTCGTAACATCCAACTTCGATTAGGTCTCATGATTGCTAAAATTGGTTGAGCACATTAATACAAACTTTATATCTTCATCTCCTTCTTAACATGGTATGGTCATATCCCATTCGATAAGAAACTTTTTCAACACTTGGTTAATAGTTATTCCTTAAATCTTATATTTTATATTTGACAAAATTTCGGCAGCATTTCCCATTGGTCTCCAAGTGCATGACTTTAACGTAGTGAGTTCTATTGCGTTTAAGTATACACCCAGAGAACAAAAGGAAATGTAGCAGACCAAAAATTCAACAAGTATAAGATATGAGATTTAAAGAATAATTATTAACTAAGTGAAGAAAAAATTTCTTACCAAACTGTCCCACTTGGACAATTTAAGATTCAATACAATGAACAGTACCTTGAAAAGGTATGCATGCTCATTAATATTGAATCTCAAACGGGAAACTAAAGTTTTGCTCAAATTTTAACTCGAATAAGAAAAACAAACTTTAAGCATATGTTAAAGCACAATCAAAAGTTAAATCAAACCAAAATTCTTAACACATAAGTCGTTAGAAATTCGTAACTTTTATTTTCAGTATCCAAGATTTTATGTCGTATTTAGAGAGTCATAAATGTACCAGGATAGGAGAGAAAAACATAAAGAAAATCTAAGTTTTCACTAGCCACAATGATTGCTGATATGTCGCCTAACATAGACAACATTGATGAATATGTTAGGAAACATTACTGCTAAAGCTTTCAATGTTGTTGCCTCTGCTCTGGGTATACCTGCACTCTTACCGTTCTTGAAGGCTGTTTGTTAAAGTAAGAAATCATGGCAAGCTTGGCACACTGGGATTAAGATTGTGCAACAGATTGCCATTTTAATTGGTTGCGCTGTATTGTCGCATTTGAGATCTCTTGTGGAAATTATAAAGCATGGTCTGAATAATGAGAATCACGAGGTGAGAATCATCACTGTGTTGTCTCTTGCTACTCTTGCTGAGGCTGCTGCTCCATGTGGCATTGAAAGTTTTGACTTTGTCTTGAAGCCACTATGGAAGGGTATTAGGCAACACCATGGGAAGGTCTTGGCTGTATTCTTAAAGGCAATTGGTTTTATAATTTTGTTGATGGAAGCCCTATATGCCAGTTACTATACTAAGGAAGTCATGATCATTCTGATTCGTGAATTTCAGTCGTCTGATGAAGAAATGAATAAAATTGCTCTGAAAGTGGTGAAGCAGTGTGTAAGCACTGAGAGTGTGGAAGCTGATTATATTAAAAATGATATTCCCTCAGACTTTCTCAAGAGCGTTTGGGTTAGGAGGATGGCATTAGGTCGAAGAAACTATAAGCAACTTGTGGAAACTACTATAGCAATAGCAAATAAAGTTGGCGTTGTCAATATTGTCGGGAGAATTGTTAAGGATCTTAAAGATGATAGTGAACCTTATAGGCGAATGGTTATGGAAACGATTGAGAAAGTGGTCACTAACTTGGGAGCATCTCATATAGATGCTTTTTTGGAAGAGCTTCTGATTGATGGTATTGTTATGCCTTCCAAGAGCATCCCAGCGATGATGCTAATGTGATGCTTAATAGGTTTGGTGCAGTTGTGATCTCATAGGCAAAGGGTGAAACTGTATCTTCCTCATATTTGGGGTACCATCAAGTAGCGGTTAAACAACAAGAGTGCAAAGGTGATACAGCAAGCAGCGAATCTTATTTCAAAGATTGTTGTTGTCATAAAGCAGTGCCACGGGGAACAATTGATGGGTCATCTTGGTGTTGTCTTATATGAGTACTCCCCTCAATTTCTCTTAACCTTTTCCTATTATCTTCTTCTTATCTCATTGACACAGACAAAGAAATTCTATTTAACCTAATTTGTGGGCGAATCATTCTAAGTCCAATTTAAACTCATTGTGCTCATATTGTAATAAAAATATTTGTCTCTTTCTCTCTTTTTACTAGTTGTGTGTCTCTAAAAGCTTGATGAATTGATTAGTTTTGAGCCTTTTGATAGTCAATTTATCTTATGCAGTTAAAGACAAAGAATTAGAGTGGTATTCTAAGAAGGTTGACCATGTATTAGATTTTCACTAATATACGAAGGCTTTAATTATCTCAAAAAAATTATTGTGAAATTAAGCTATTGAAATTAATTAAACTCAACATAAGAAATAGGAGACAATGCTTGAAGGTCACCTAATTGTTTGAAGGCAGACAAGCTTTCATAGAAAAGGTGCTTAAAGGGACAAAGGCCTAGCCATTATTATGACATAAATCAAATCAGCTACGAAGGCCAGTCCAACTCATCAATTAAACAACAAAAATATTAAAGCATTGTAAAAAAATTAAATCAATTAATAGATCAATACTCAGTCTAACTCATCAAGACATCCAAGAACATGTCAAGCTTAAACATGCACTAAAACTAATATACTTAATGAGTGTTCAAATTAGATATTGAATAAGTTAAAACACACACACACACAGAGAAGGAGAGAGAGAGAGGATGAAAAAGATAAAATGGAATGCCTCTAGTTTTGTTAACCTTTTCCACTAATAACTTGCAAACATTTTAGCTTCATAGATCAGAGCTAACAAAAACTCAAGCAACAATGAATGGCTACATGTATAAGCAACAAAATCATTAGTAATACTTTAAAATATATATATATTCAGCTTGATAGCTACATGTATCCCCCTTTGGAATGAAAAGTGATATGATGCAGAAGGCACACTAAACAATAAGCAGTCACAGAGCATACATCAAGATAAAATGTCAGAGGTTATAAATCTACTTGACAGAGTATAATCATGTCCTTTGCGACCCTGCCTCAGATCCAGATGCTAAGGAACTGTCACTATCAGCAGCTGCACCAACACATACAAGTCAGAAAGATAGAACATTTGACTTCAACACATCTACCAACTAGTATTTATGAGTATCATACAAGCAAGTTAACCACTAGGCATTTGAAATGGGGCAGATCAAGGCCTTATATGTCCAGAAACAATATCAAAGCTTAACAACCATCTTAGATTCATGAAGATCTTTAGAAAACTGAATTGTATGTCTTGATATTTTTTTTAAAGCAAAATTACACAAAGATGGAAAACACAAACTAAAATTAAAATATACAATATAGCAATGTTTACCATAATCAAGTTGTGGTAAACTCTTGATAGCAATGTTTACACTTATGTCAAAATAATGGCTCTATGTAGAAACCACGTCAAATAAAAAACAGACAATACACCTAAAGAAGGTTGTCAATGGCTCTATGTAGAAACCACATCAAATTCATATTACATTCTAGTAACCAACATTGACACAAGGTCATTAACAATATGTGCAGGAATGGGCAGACCTAGGCTATATTGAAAATTATAGGTTGGGGGTGGCCAGATTTAAGAAAATAATATTTTTTGGTTTATCCTGCATCCTTATCAGCATGTTCATAGCTAAAAGGCTTGCTTAACACCAAACTGTCAAATTTTTCCATGTCTATACAGCCAAAAAACCAGTGCCGACTACTTCTCTTTAGTGGTTATCAGTTATTAGGGTGCAAGTTATAGGATCCATGCTAATGATCACAAATCCACTTATCATCAGTCCAAGCAAAAATTCCAACAACTTGCAGCATCAAGCTCTAGCATAATTTAATGACAATAACATTAAATAATGATGGTGATGAATGAACTTGAGCATGTATTATATCAATTAATCTAAAAACTACAACGAGCACAAAAGTCTGTATAAAGGGCAGGGTGAGATCGAGATACTAGTATTTCTACTTACTGGCAATATTAAGAGAAGGAGTAGATAGATAATAAGACCAATTTCTAAATACTGATAACAACCTGTAACAGTTACTACCAATAGAAAGTATGTACAAAGAGCTCCTACTACCAATATCAATGCAAAAACAAGATAATTCCAATATTATAACGACAACCAATATCAATGAAACAAGATCATAATCCTAATATATCTAGTGAAAACTTGCTGGTTATGCCTCGATTCTATCCACTCTAAAATCCTTCAACGGCAGCAAAAGGAGTTTTCCTAATGTGCATTTTCTCCCAATGTGCGTTTTGAAATTTCAGAGTAGTGGCAGAGCAGTTCTGCCTCTCTTTGGAACTCCCACTTCTTTATTTTATGGTCAATTAATAAGTTATGGACAAATAGGACATCTAGAGTGACAATATAGTCACCATATATGCACAAAATGGTCTAAGTGTGCATATAACAACACACTTAGGAGAGAGAGTAACATGGGTTTAATAGGTGTTAACCTTTGGACTAAATTGATGGATGGAATAATGATTGGGGGACCATTTTGATGTCATGTATTCTTAGAGGGCTAAATTGATGTCAGGTGCATCTTTGGGGGACCAACATGACTTTTTACTCTTTACAATATAACCTAACAAAAGAGCATCGCTAATAGCTAGAGAGTGTCAAGATATGAACAAGCATCATCACTAATACAATAAACATCATTCCCTCAAATTAGAACTAACCTAACCTAGAAACATCCCTAAAATCTACCGCATTCACAAGCAAAATCCAGACCACACGAAACAAAAAAAACCCACCACACATAATCTGACAGGAATTACAATTTGTTGATGAACATTCTGATTTAAGTACCAAATAGCATTTAATAAAAAATGAGTTTAAAAATATGGTTAACTTTAAATTTCTCCCTCATATTATGTGCTTACTTATGTGTCTATTATAATGTTCATTTTGCAATTACACACATGCAGAGACAGTGTTTCTAAATTATGTTTGCCCGTTTTCCTTATGTCCTTACATCTTTGTTTATTAGGTGTTTTAAATGTAAATTTGGTTGTCCTTCTATTTGAAGTCAGAGCAAATTGTCTATATGTGTAGAAGGACAATTTGCTCTGACTTCAAATAGAAGGACAACTAAATTTACATTGAAAACACCTAATAAACAAAGATGTAAGGACATGAGGAAAAGGGGCAAACATAATTTAGAAACACTGTCTCTACATGTGTGTAATTGCAAAATGAACATTATAATAGACACATAAGGAAGCACATAACATAAGGGAGAAATTTAAAGTTAACCACATAATATTATTGATCAAGGAGCAATAATATACATATAGACAATTTGCCCTGACTTCAAATAGAAGGACAACCAAATTTACATTTAAAACACCTAATAAACAAAGATGTAAGGACATAAGGAAAAAGGGCAAACACAATTTAGAAACACTATCTCTGCATGTGTGTAATTGCAAAATGAACATTATAATAGACACATAAGGAAGCATATAACATGAGGGAGAAATTTAAAGTTAACCACATAATATTATTGATCAAAGAGCAATTTTGAATTAAAAATAAATATCTTCACCACATAATTTAGTTGCCCCAAGGTCCTGTACCATTGAAGTTAGAAACTCGAATCTCATATATTATTCCATCATGATACTTTCTTTGTTTTTAAGGATGATGCTGGCACCACTCCTTTTGGGATTAGAGGCTTCATCAATGTAAATGGTCCACTCGTTTCCCTTGGGGGTGCTGGGACATAGGTAAGTTCAAGGATGAGGTCGGACAATGCCTATGCCGTAATGGCTTGCTGAGGCTTGTAGGTTATCCCAAACTTTAGTAGCTCTATCGGCCAAGCTATCATCCTTCCTGCCAATTCTTGTCTATGCAGAACTTGTTTAATGGGTTAGTCCATTCTCAAAATTATAGGGTGGCGTTGAAAGTTCTTGTGAGCTACGCTAACCTGGTTAGTAACTCTTTTGCTAACCGCAAGTTCACGGGTTGTTCAAGTAATAAAATGATGAGTAGAGTTCGTTCCCACGAGGAATATGGGTACCTTCTGAAGCTAAACATTAACCTATAGCTTAACTAGTTTTATTCAAGCAAGCATAAATTAGAAAAGTGATTGATTAATTAAACTACAAAGCATAAAGAAAAGATAAAGATATGTTTGAAAGAATAGGGAATCCTTTTTCACCCCCTACTTCAATTGATAATATGAAATCTTTTCAAGCAATACAAACGATTAGATTAGATTAGCCTGAGAAACTAACTTAGTTAAAATCTTATGTCTAGGTCGATTAACCCTATGTCACTTACCTAGTTCACTATGTGTCCATGAGAACCAAAGCAAACAACAAGCAATAAGATTGATTCTCAAATATGACTATGCATGGCTAAGAGGTATATGTCTATCCTATTAGCGAATCAATCTATCTCGCCATTGGAATGTAATCGAACATGCATCTACCATACATATGATCTAAAACCCTAAGTCCTATGTCTAGGCTCATTAGATTTCATCAAATCACCTAAGAATTGATCAGACAAATAAGAACATTAAGCACCATATAAAAGAACAAAATCCAAATCATTTATATAAACTCAAAAGAGTACAAATCATTCAATATCTATAAGGGGATCTAGAGAATACCCTAACATAGCTTAGCTACTCATTAAATACGAGAATGTATTACAAAAATTCATATTCAAGGTAAAGGGAAGAGAGAAAGAAAGAAGGAACAGAAGATAAAGCCCAATGGGGTAAGCCTTGAAGCTTGAATCTTCCTCTAAGATGAAGAGGGCCTCCAATCTTGGCTCCTTAAGCTCTCTTTCAACCCAAAAAATGAAGATCTAGCTGCTGGGTTCTCTCAGAAACCAAAGCTAAAAGAGTAAAATGAAAGTTCTCCAAAAGCCCTCTTCTGTAATCTGTGTAAAAAGTATTTATAGGCCGATAGATTTCGCACTTCAAGCCACGACTTTACACAACACGCGACGCGGCACGCAAAAATTAGGTCACCAACATCGCGGCATTCACTTCCTTACATCGCAACATTAAAGCCTCGGGTATCAGGGTGCACAGGCAGAGAGCAGCACGCCACGGTGCAAACATTCCAGCGCCACAGCGTGATCCACTAGAGCTTGTCTTGTGATTTCTCTTCCAATGCAGGGCCTTGGCTTGCATCAAGTTAGTTCATTTGGGCTCATCCTGCAATAGAGAAATTAACCAGTCAAATACAAATGTAATCAAGCTCAATCTAATCAAAGATTAGGAAGAATTTTAACAAGATTAGAGAGGAAGACATCAACATGGATTTTACATGAAAATTGGGCTAAAACCTTCCAACAATGCCTAACAACAAAGACAAAGCAATCAATAATGCATAGAGATAGGACACAAATAATTACATTCTATGGAGTTATTAAAAGTATTATCGCAGTCTTCTTGCGAAAGTAACAAGGGCAAAAGCCAATTTATTGATCTTTTGGTAGCGGAGTTCAGGTTCCTTAAGGAAACTTGCTTACAAAATAAACTAGTTTTTGCCTCTTTTTTGTCTCCCTAATAAGGGCCAAACTTATCGCTTCGTCGTTAATCAAGATATATAAGTACAAAGTTTCTCCTTTCAAGGGTCTTGTCAGGATGGGATAATGAGAATGAGTTTTAACCTTTAGAAAGCTTCTTCATATTCAGGGGTCCATTCAAAATCCTTTCCCTTCTTCAGGAGCTTGAAGAAAAGGAGGGACTTTTGAGCCGACTTAGCCATGAACCGTGCTAATGCTGTTATTTGTCCTTTAAGCTATTAAATCTCTTTGACATAACTGGAGCTTTGCATGTTAATAATGGCTTGGTACTTATCTAAGTTGTCCTTAATACCCTGATGTGTCCTAGGAATTTGTCGTTGTGGACCCCGAAAGTGCACTTCTAAGGATTCAAACCTTATGTTGTTTTTATGAGCTGCTTGAAAACTTCATTGAGGTCTTAAGCATGATCTCCCATGGTGTGGGTTTTGACAATCATGTCATCATTGTACAACTCCATCACTTTTTTTATCAGCTCCTCATAGACTTTATTCATCATCCTTTGATAGGTTGTCCTGCATTTTTCAACCTGAAAAGAATCACCTTGTAGCAGTAACTGCTCGCTTTATTATAAAGGCAATTTTTTCTTCATCTTTAGGTGCATTTGGATTTGATTATATCATAAATAGGCATCCATAAAGGAGAGATACTGGTATTCTAAGGCCTCATCCACTAACTTGTCTATGTTTAGTAATGGGTAAGGATCCTTAGGGAAGTTTTTTTAAGGTCAGTGTAATCCATGCACATTCGCCATTTCCCCGAAGATTTCTTGACCAAAACAATATTAGACAGCCATGTAGTGTAAGTGTTTTCTCTAATGAATTCAATGTTCAAGAGCTTTTTCACTTGTTCCTTAATTGCTTTCTGGGTCTAGGCCAAGCATGTTTATTGTTGTCCAAACAAATAGGTCTTCATTTTTTTTTTAAGAAATCAACTAGTTTTTCTATTCTTCTTATGGAATACTTGCTCTAATCTTTAATACTTGAGAGGTATTTGGTCTTACTTGGACCTCAATTAATTGCTCATCTAGTTAGGGCCTCTTCTCCTTTAAATAATCTCAGACATCGAGTTTAGTCATGAGGATAGTTGAGGAATCCTTACTAGCTAGAGAAGGTGTCTGTTGTCCTAATTTGAGCATGGAATTCAGTAACTCCAAACTAACATTCTAGCAGCTTGACTGTGGCTTGGTCCACTTTTACTGTTGTCACCTCATTGTTGGTTGTCACAAATTTAATAGCAAGGAAGTGAGTGGACATAATGGCTTCAAACTGGTTCAGAGAAGGCCTTCCCAAAATGATGTTGTAAGCATATGGGCAATCAACAACTAGGAACTTAACCTTAACTATTTTGGTCAGTGGGTTTATTCACAAGGTTAGGTAGAGATTTATGTACCCTTCAAGTAGGACTTAAGCTCCTGTAAACCTTACTAAGTCCTCCATCAAATGGGACCAAGTTGGATTTTGGTAGTCTTTGGTTTTGAAATGCATCCATAAATAGAATGTCAGAGGAGGTCCCTTGATTCACAAAGATCCTCTTGATCCTTGCATTTCCAATGACTCTAGAAATGTCCACAATATCGTTGTGGCCTAAGACCACTCCATCTACATCTTCTTCGGAGAAGCTAATTGTTGGTGCTTTCTGAGATCTACTTTCTCGCTTGCAAAATAGCCAAGAAGCCATACTTAATATTACTTTTAATTGTCTTTTTCTTGCAAATCTCATTTGCTTGCTCCTAGTAAATCCTGCCTCTGAAAGGAGTTTTCCCTTGACAAACATCGCAAGCGTTCCCATGGTAGGGGACCTATTCACCGGGGAGGTCATGTGTCACCTAGGGCTGTAGTTTTCCTACTTATCATCTCGATGCTAGAAGCGTGATGACTTTCCATCCTGGGGTTTTTGGACGTAATCTTGGAGGCGTCCTCTTTAGATCAGTGTTTTGTTGGCATCTTGAAAGTCAATGCAATCCTCCATGTTGTGGTTGTATTGGCCTTGGTAGTTGTTGCTCTTTAGACTTGTTTGGCTATCCCCTGAATCGTAGGGTTCTTAGCTTAGGGATCTTAAATATTTCCATGTGGTACATCTCCTCAAGGATCTTACTTCTAGAAACCTTAAGAGGGGTATACTCATCGAACTTTTCCAGAGGTGGTCCCCTTAAAGGGTTTCAAGGTCCCTTTGACTCCTGCTCTTTTTCTTTCTTTTGTGATGATTCACCTTCTCTAACAGTGTCTCTTTAGTCCTTCAAGACCTCTTCCATATTAATATATTTTTTAAAGCGGCTCTTCAGTTCATCAAGGTCACCAAATGGTCTTTTGGCCAAGGACTTAGTGAACTTTCCTGGCCGAAGTTGCATGCATCACCACTGCCTTGTGGAGATCTTTGATCTCCAAAGCTTCTTTGTTGAACCTTCTAATATAATCGTGAAGCAACTCATCCTTCCTATATCTGAAATTAATGAGACTGACCAAGGTCTTGGGTTATGCTTTACTTGTGGTAAAGTGAATTAAGAACTTTGTTGTCGGCTCAGAAAAAATCGTTGACGAACTTCGAGGGAAGGGAAGAAAACCACTTAAAAGCAACATTCTTAAGGGTAGTTGGGATAGCACAACATATTATGGGGTTGGTTCACCCCACAAGCAACATAGATGATATGAAGGTGTCCAAGTGCTCTTGGTGGTCTATAATCCCGTCATATGCCTCTATGATTGTTGGGACTTTGAATCCCTTTGGCAAGGTTACCTCAATGAAGAAATCTGAGAACGGATGGCAGATCTGATATTGGGTCCCTTAAAGTTAGGTGGGGCCTAAAGTCGTAAAGGGCTCATATAAAATCCTTAATACTATTACTAACAATGTATCTGACTGCGGGATTTAAGGATGCAAACCCAAGTGCAGGTTGTCTCAAGTAGTAAATTTCTCGGGAGTTCGAGGTCGATCCACAGGGAATTGATGAAGAAAAATTAATTGAGGTAAGAAGAGGATTTGTCACAATACCAAAAGTATTAAAACAAGTTCACAAATGAATTTAAGGGCTTGCTTAGGTTATGAGATCCACTCTTGGTAATAAATTAAAGGTAAGATTATTTCTCTTTTTAACTCAATTGAAATCCACACACAATGGAAGTTCCAATCGGAAAATATAACATTCAAAGTTCAATTATATATGTAATCATATTATGATTCCTTTAATTATCTACTAACATTTGTAAATGAGTTCAAGCATTCACTGTGCCAATCCTATTGTCTACAATAAATCAAGATCTCCATTAACAAAAAAGGTTTCTAAATTGATTGGAAACAAAATACAACACATATAATGTTCATTTAATAATATATCATTTAAGCACAAGAAATAAAATAATCTAACCTTATTTCATTACCAAGAGCTTCACTCTTTCACCAAAGCAAGATGAAGATTTAGTTACTCATGGATAAGAAGAAAGAAAGAGAGAAGAAGAGAAAGATGAACATGACTTCAATTTAAAACAAGAGAAAATTACAACAAAGGAAAATAATAAACAAGCATAATCTTAACTTGTACAAACTAAGCCTAACACCAAGTGCTCAAATGGTTAGCCAATGGTGCCTTTTATAGAGGATTAGGGATACAAAATGACAAAGGGGCTGATTAGGGGTAGGTGGGATGAGTGGATGAATGAGTGGAAAATGCCAAATGGTGAGGATAAGAGTGAAAAATCATTGAGATTTCTTGTCTCCGAAATCATTCATTGCTTAAGTCATTGATTTGGTCATTTTCGAGCCAAGTGGTCTTCATGAAAGTTTTAGGAAATTGTCTAAGCTTTTCAATGGCTCTAGAATCACCCAAAAATTTGTTCTACAGCCCAAGATATGACCCAATTACTACAAACTGTTCAGGCCCAGTTTTAGCACCTCTGTTTTGACTTTTAGACCCAATATTACCATCAAAGAGCCTGAATCAAGTTTTGTGTTCAACATGAAAGTTTTAGATCTGGGTCTTAACTTTCAAATGTCCAAATTTCAGCCCAAGATAATTCTTGCAGCCCGAGTTATGCTCTGATTACTGTACACTGTTCAGGTTTTAGACACAAAACTCGTGTTCTGTCTTCCAAGCCCAATTAGCTCTACTAGATGTCTAATTGAAACTTTGAGCTCTTCATCAAAGTTGTAGAGCTCTCTCTTATCTTTCCTACAAGGTAAAATTCATAATTATCAGACATTTAGAACTCAAGATATGGCTGAAATACAGAAACAGCGTAAGACCAAAATAGTGCTGAAAAAATCAATTAAGTCCAATTTGAGTCCAAACTTACAAAACATAACTAGACTTAATCAATTAAGTACATAGAGAGTGTAAATGACTAAAAATAAGGGTTTATTAATGTATAAAATATATGATCATCAAATTCCCCCACACTTAGCTTTTTGCACTCCTGGGCAAAACACATAAGACCAAAGTTAGGAGACAAAGAAAAATGACACAGACTCAAAAGCTAAAAACTCTAAAAGACTTGATGAAGCAAGAAGAGCAACAAGAAATTCAAGGGATCAAAGCATTAATGAGGTAACATTTCTTCACATCTCAAACCAACAAGCAAGGAAACTTCAGTTGAAAAGAATGAATCAAGAATGATAGATCCTCACAGAATTCACTCTCAATCTCTCAAGTGTTTAAAAGGTAAGTATTTCACTTTATTCAACCCATGAACAAGTGCACTACCATAAGCTTGCTTATCTTCTACTTCTCCGCTACTCAAAACACATGCATACAAAAATCAAGAGGACTTTATTCAAGGTTGTAATGGGGTCATGGTAAAGGAGAAGGGATAATATAGATATGAAAAGATAAATACTGAAGAGAATAAAAGAGCATTATAGTGCAGTTAGAGTGGAGAAAATGTTTGAGAACATTCATCATAAAGGACAATCACCAACATTTGACTAATGTTTTGTTGAAGATCAATCCCAAATTAATGAATTGAATTCATTGTTAGACTTGAACATTCTCCTTTTCTTCCTGTTGTTTCCAAGCATCCACCTTTATTCTGATAATCCTTTGATTGCAACGGTGTTCAATTTTTTTTTTTGGATCATTTTGCACACACACTCCCAAACTTATTCAAGAACAAGGTCCATGCTCTCTTATTCCCTAAGGTTGGGTAAAAACATGTTTTTTTTAATTTTTTTTTTGAAGGATGAGATGAGCTAAAAATAAGGAATGGTCAAACAAGTTCAAAGGGGTTACACAATGGAAAATATACAAGGATGACTATTTGGTCAAAGTAGCTATTTTAAAATGCCTCAATCATATTAATGTATGCATGTGAAAATATAGCCTTAAAAAGAATCAAAGCAAGTTCTAGAGTAACAATTCCATGAGTGAAAATCACACAAGAAAGAAGAGAATGGTACAAATTTTCAATCCATTCATCAATAGGCTCAAAATCTCACAAGGCATATTTCTATCATTTTCTATCCACCAATTCAACATCCATAACCAAGCATGTGAAATTTAAGAAAGAAGATAATTTATTTAATCATGCTATGATTCCTAAATTTCAATTGCTTCCAAGGATGTGAGAGTGCATTCGCTTGAATCTTTCAAAGGAAATCAAAAGACAAAAACTTTGTTACTTCCACAAATCAATACTAATTAATTACCACCCCAACTAAGATGCGTCTCAAGAGTAATAAATTGTTTCCAAAATTTACTCCTTACTCTGCCATCACTAATTGGTTTTACAAAGAATAGGTTTCTGATAGTCATATCACTAAACATACTTCCCAATTTAGATATGTCTCAGAAGTAAAATTACTCCTTACTCTGCCATCATTCATTAGTTTAATAAGTCCATGACAATCATATCATACTTCCCAAAAAAGAAAAGAAAAAAAAATGGTAGTCAACTATCCTTCCCCCCCAACTAGATCACAACATTGTCCTCAATGTTAAAATACAGATGAGTAAAGGATAGAAGATATTACCTGTTGGAGAAATCTGACACAAATTTAAACAAAAACAAAGTACAATAAATAAAAGCAAAAGAAAAGCTATAAACGAAATGTCAAATCTGGCTCCTTTTTCATCTTGCTGACCAATCTATCTGAGCTATTGCTGGGTCAGGTTTATGAACAAAAGCTTGTAATTTATCAATCAACTCATCAATAGTGGAAGCAGAGATAAGAAGTTGTCTTGCCGAAGGTGTGATAAATTTCTGTTCCACAGCATGGTCAAGAAAGATTAACAAAATATTAAAGAAATTATTTACATTCAACAAACCTATGGGTTTATGGTGGATGTTCAGTTAGCCCAAGAGACAATTTGAAAAACTTCTTCCAAGGTACCAAAATCACCTGGTAAGGTAATGAATGCATCAGAGTTTTCAAGCAGTATCTTCATTCGTTCATGCATTGATGATACCTTAAGTTCCTCTCCAATTGTCTTTCCAGTGATGTTCTGTTGAGCTAAAGGTTCAGGAATGACACCTAAAACCTGACTGTCTCCTATATATGCAGCAAGTGATACAGCCCCCATTAACCCACGACAACCTTCCCCATATACAAGATGAATATTCCTCGCAGCAAGTGATCGACCAAGAGTAGTAGCTGCGTTTACAAACTCTAAACCCTTCCCATACTTAGATCCACAAAATACACAGATATTTTTAAGTTGATGAACAGAAATACCTTCCATTTCTATTCTCACCTTCCCTTTGATTGATTCTGAGTTAGAGGAAAGTGGAGAAAGTGGAGTCTTTAAATAGGAAAAAGAATGGAAAGGGTAATAATTGCACCTATGAGGGTAGGTTGGCTGTTGTCAGAAGAGTTTGAAATTAAGGAACACAGAATCTTTTTTTTTTACTTCAAGAAAACCATCAGGGTAAAGAAGTCTAGAAACCCCTAAAGGACCCTGCTCAAAGGATCGTCTGTCCAAAACCGAAATACAGTAAAATCATACAAAGATAAAAGAAATATAATAGCAAATGATGACATACCTGTATATACAGCTTTCATGGCGTATCTTTATACTGCGCGTCATAAGTTAAGTAGTGGCATATCGTTATACTACATGTCACCAGTGCAGTAGACACTCACGAATTTTTTTAAGGACCAACGTGCAAAGGTCCACCCGAGTCAATGATGGGTCAGCCAAAGGCTGGGGCTCCACAACTAATTAAAGCTATGGTACTCCTTCCGGATCGCCCTTGTTCAGACTTTTTTTTTTTTTTTTCTTTTTTTTATTTTTTTTCATTTTTTTATTTTTCAAAAAGAAAACATGAAGAAGAAGATAATATGTACAGATTGTTGTGGATATGGCTTACATCTGCCTCTGGTTTCACGTCCAGTAACGGGTTAAACGTCTTCTATGAGTCGAGGATAAGCTTCCCATCCAATTTTCTTATAAATTGGTAAACGGGGTCTTTTAGAGTCAGATTCCCAAGACTGTAGCGTTTTTCTTCATCTTTGAAGAGATTCCACAAATTAAGAATTTCACGATGCACCAATCCATAAGAATGCGTTTCAAGAGTCAATAAGATATCATCTAATGACTCCTTACTCAGTCCATTCTCAATGAAGAAAATTTTATTTTCTATGTTTGCAAAAACCATTCCCAAAGTACAACATCGCTTGTTACAATTCCATCGTCCATATTTGTAACAGACTTGTAACCTTTTTGCTCTTCTCCTTTTAGAATACGAACTTCTTCCAAGACCTGGCATGTATGAGTCAAATGAAATTGAAGACTCACCTGCTAGTCGGACCTTTGCTTCAATTATCCAGCGTACATCTTCTGGTATACCTTTGTGCATTAACAATCTCAATCTTTCACACCGAACTTTGTAGATTTTTTTCAGAGCATTTAGAGAGAGAGAAGGCAAGTGTTTTCTCAGGTTTGAAAGAATGACATCCATTTTAAGGGAGAAGAAGGATTTAGTTATTTTGGAAAACTGAAAAACAAACCGACTTGAGAGTCACGGAGTACCATATCCGCCACTTAACCGGCAACACAAAGAACTCATCAACTTGGTTTTTTTAGAAATGGTTTGAGCCTTTGTCCATTAACTTTAAACACATTACCATTCCTAGGATTCACAATATCTACGGCCCCATGAGGATACACGTGTTTGACAACAAAAGGACCACTCCAGCTAGATCTCAATTTTCTAGGGAATAGGTGCAGGCGAGAATCATAAAGCAGAACTTTTTGATCAATTTCAAAAGATTTTCTCAAAATTGTCTTGATTGTGGATTTTATTGGATTTGTCTTTTGACAATTTTCACAACTTTTGTAAAAAGTATAGCAGTCCTTAAATAAAGTGGGCCAATAAAATCCGTACTGCAAGATTTTCGCACCTATTTTCTTTGAAGAAAAGTGACCTCCACATGCTTTTGAGTGACAAAATTTAATGACACTACCTACCTCACTGTTGGGCATGCATCTCTGAAAAATTTGGTCAGGACAGTGTTTGAACAAGTATGGGTCATCCCAATAAAAAATTTTCACCTCTGTCAGAAATTTTCTTCTATCTTGGTGCGTCCATTGAGGCGACATTTTTCCTTCTTGCTCTTCAGTAAGAGACGAGGAAATTACCACAGGAAAGCTTTGCTTTTCTCCCAAAAATGTGTACTTCAACCCAACAGGTAATGGTTTTAGTTCCGGTGTGGGTACTTCTTCATGAGCATTATCATTCATGGGTTTTAGCTCTTTGAATTTTGGCTTTCTTCCTTTGTATTCTATTTCCTCTGTACAATCAAGCAAATTAAATGAATTAATTAAACAAACTTCTAATAGGTCAAAAGAACTCCCTTTTTATCTCAATGAATTAATTAATTAAATCAAATGTCTCTTGGCTTCAATTCCTTCAACTTCCTCATTTTCATCAAGGACTTCCTGTGGTTTCTTGCACATGTTAAAAACATTGAGATCCAGTGTCATGTTTCCAAATGTTAGCTTCACCACTCCATTTCTATAATTTATCAAAGCATTAGATGTTGCTAAAAATGGATGGCCTAAAATAACAAGAATTGACTTGTAACTATCAACCAGAGGTTTAGTATCCAAGACAATGAAATCCACAGGATATATGAATTTATCAACTTGAACCAACACATCTTCCACTATTCCTCTTGGAATTTTAATTGATCTATCTGCAAGTAGAAGAGTTACAGAAGTTGGTTTTAACTCATCTAAGTTGAGTTGCTGATAAACTGAATATGGAAGCAAATTGACACTAGCACCAAGATCAAGTAAAGGTTTTTCAATTTTATGTTCTCCAATAATGCATGAAACTGTAGGATAACCAAGGTCTTTATATTTCAACGCATTATTATTTTAAAGAATGGAGCTTACCTGTTTTGCCAAAAATGCTTTCTTTTTCGCATTTAATTTCTTTTTAACAGTGCACAAGTCCTTCAAATATTTGGCATAAGAAGGAATCTGTTTGATAGCATCTAATAGAGGAATATTAATTTTCATTTGTTTCAAAATTTCAAAAATTCTAGTGTTATGGTCCAATTTCTTTGGATTTTTCAATGCTTGAGGAAATGGGGGTGAAGGCGAGAGTTTGGTCTCCTTTTGGTTAACTTCTTCATTTTCTTGGGGAATTGGCTCATCTTCTTTCTCACAAGATTCGAGGATTTGTTTTTCAATAACATTTCCACTCCTAAGAGTTATCACTGACTGGACTTGGTCCATTTGTTAGTTTTCTGAACTCCCCTCATTTAGACTATACTGACCTTTGGGATTTGGTTGAGGTTGAGAAGGAAATTTTCCTTTCTCGTGAATGGTGAGTGCAGAAGAAAGTTTAGCAAGAGTGTCTTTTATGTCATTCATGGTTTGATTGTTTTGTTTATTAATGGCCTCTTGCTTTTCTATGAACGCATGCAGTGTTTCCTCAAGGTTTTTCCTATATGGTGGGACATAAGGTGCATATCCTTGAGAATTTTGAGAGTCCTGTTGTGCTTGAGGAGGTGGTGGTTGCACGAATTGTGATTGATTATTATTCCTCCAGCTGAAGTTTGGGTGATTTCTCCATCCCGGATTATATGTATCTGAAAAAGAAGAAGTAAATGGCTTGTTAAAATTATTCATTGCATTTACTTGCTCATGTACAACTTCTTTAAAAATAGGAATCTTAGGACATTCATGTGTTGGGTGCCCTAAATCATCACAAATGCCACAAATTTCTTCATTTTGCACAGATTTAATTTCTTTTGCTTTTCTTAATTCTATGGCTTCCACCTTTCTGGCTAAACTGGCAAACCTAGCATTTAGATCTTCCTCTTGACTAAGGTGATATTTTCCTTTATTAGCACTTGCAAGATTAGATCTAATTGAATTTTCAGAAGTGTTAGTACTATGCCAAGATTGAGAATTTTCAGCCAACTGGTTCAAATAGTCTAAAGCTTCATCAGGTTCTTTATCAAGAAACTCACCATTGCACATTGTTTCCACAAATTGTTTAGTTTCAGGAGTTAAACCTTCATAAAAGAAGCTTATAGTGCGTTATTTTTCAAAACCATGATGTGGGCAAGAATTTAACAAATCTTTAAATCGTTCCCAACATTGAAAATATGCTTCATTTGAATTTTGGGAAAAATTTTAGATTTGTCTTTTTATAGCATTGGTTTTATGTGTTGGAAAAAATTTCTTTAAGAACTCACCTTGTATTTCTTGCCATGTGCCAATTGATCTTGGTTTCAAAGTGTTAAGCCAAGATTTTGCTTTATCTTTTAAAGAAAAAGGAAACAATTTAAGCTTAACAATCTCTTCAGTGCAATTTTGATCATTGAAGGCAATACATACTTCCTCAAATTCTTTCAGATGTAAATATAGACTTTCAGATTCTAAACCATGAAAATTAGGAAGTAAAGAAATCATACCTGGCTTAAATCTAAAATTGTTGGCATTGAGTGGAAAGATAAAACATGATGGACTAGAACTTCGAGGTGGTTGCAAATATTCACTCATGGTTCATAACGGTTGATTTTCGTGTTCATCATGTACACTTTCATTGTCAGCCATTGTGTCAATTGTGTGTGATTGTGATTCAAACAAATCAATATATAAAGTATCGGGTTAATTTTAACTAAACTAATTTAATTTAAATCATGATACTAATTAAGCATAACAATACATAAATAACTAAAAATAAATAAAAAAAAAAAATGTACAATTTGGTGGTGTAACCCACCATTAAATATATAACAAAGGTGGGGTAATAAACTAACCACCCAAAAATAAAAATAAAAATAAAAATAAAGTGCGAAAAATTAAATAACAGAAAAGTAAAAGGGAGAGTTTCCCCACAAAGTTAGTGTATAAAATAAAAAGGAGAGTTACCCCACCGACAAAAAAATGACGAAAATAAATAAATAAAATTAAAAAGCAAAAATAAATGACATAAATATAAAAGTTAGAAAGTTAGTATGTTAGCAAGTTAGTAAGTTAGAGTTAGATAGTTAAAAGTTAGAGAGTTAGTAAAGAAATCGAATGATCGGAGAGCCGATCTTTTGCTCCGATGAGGGAGAAGAGAGAATAGATTTTATTAAAGAAAACGAACCTCAATAAATTAAAACTTCAAATCAAGTCCCCGGCAACGGTGCCAAAAACTTGACTGCGGGATTTAAGGATGCAAACCCAAGTGCAGGTTGTCTCAAGTAGTAAGTTTCTCGAGAGTCCGAGGTCGATCCACAGGGAATTGATGAAGAAAAATTAATTGAGGTAAGAAGAGGATTTGTCACAATACCAAAAGTATTAAAACAAGTTCACAAATGAATTTAAGGGCTTGCTTAGGTTAGGAGATCCACTCTTGGTAATAAATTAAAGGTAAGATTATTTCTCTTTTTAACTCAATTGAAATCCACACACAACGGAAGTTCCAATCGGAAAATATAACATTCAAAGTTCAATTATATATGTAATCATATTATGATTCCTTTAATTATCTACCAACATTTGTAAATGAGTTCAAGCATTCACTGTGTCAATCCTATTGTCTACAATAAATCAAGATCTCCATTAACAAGGAAGGTTTCTAAATTGATTGGAAACAAAATACAATACATATAATGTTCATTTAATAATATATCATTTAAGCACAAAAAATAAAATAATCTAACCTTATTTCATTACCAAGAGCTTCACTCTTTCACCTAAGCAAGATGAAAATTTAGTTACTCATGGATAAGAAGAAAGAAAGAGAGAAGAAGAGAAAGATGAACATGACTTCAATTTAAAACAAGAGAAAATTACAACAAAGGAAAATAATAAACAAGTATAACCTTAACTTGTACAAACTAAGCCTAACACCAAGTGCTCAAATGGTCAGCCAATGGTGCCTTTTATAGAGGATTAGGGATACAAAATGACAAAGGGGCTGAATAAGGGTAGGTGGGATGAGTGGATGAATGAGTGGAGAATGCCAAATGGTGAGGATAAGAGTGAAAAATCATTGAGATTTCTTGTCTCCGAAATCATTCATTACTTAAGTTATTGATTTCATCATTTTCGAGCCAAGTGGTCTTCATGAAAGTTCTAGGAAATTGTCTAATCTTTCCAATGGCTCTAGAATCACCTAAAAATTCGTCCTACAGCCCAAGATATGACCCAATTACTACAAACTGTTTAGGCCCAGTTTCAGCACCTCTGTTTTGACTTTCAAACCCAATATCACCATCAAGGAGCCCGAATCAAGTTTTGTGTTCAACATAAAAGTTTTAGATCTGGGTCTTAACTTTCAAATGTCCAAATTTCAGCCCAAGATAATTCTTGTTGCCCGAGTTATGCTCTGATTACTGTATACTATTCAGGTTTCAGACACAAAACTCGTGTTCTGTCTTCCAAGCCCAATTAGCTCTACTAGATGTCTGATTGAGACTTTGAGCTCTTCATCAAAGTTGTAGAGCTCTCTCTTATCTTTCCTAAAGATAAAATTCATAATTATCAGACATTTAGAACTCAAGATATGGCTGAAATATAGAAACAACGTAAGACCAAAATAGTCTTTGAAAAAATCAATTAAGTCAATTTGAGTCAAACTTACAAAACATAACTAGACTTAATCAATTAAGTACATAGAGAGTGTAAATGACTAAAAATGAGGGTTTATTAATGTATAAAATATGTGATCATCAGTATCCGAAATTACATAATAGTAATTAGAATTAAGCATGTCACTTAGAACTAATAAAATAATTTAAAATTTCGTTTATACATTATACGTAAAATATGAGTCTGTTTAGGATTAAGATCACGTACATATACTATGAAGGATAATATACAAAGTATGTTATAATACACAACAATTACATAATCTGTTACAAAGTACTAAATATACATTATAAATACATAATGATATCAAAAACATATTTTATACTTCTTTCTTCGTCTCCTTGTTAAAGAACTTGTCCCTGAAAATATTATGGAATAAAATAAAAAGGGGTGAGAATTCTAAGAATTCTCAGTAGTACTATTAAAAATCTATGTCATCATAGTAAATCCAGTTGTTTCGGAGAAAAAACACATTTCAAAAACTCAAGTTGTTTATACACTAGAAATGTGACAAAGTGTCAAATCAAGTCATTTTTCTTTCCTAAACAGAATTCTAATTATTAATAGTTTCCGAAAACATTTATTATCAAACATCAAAAATTATATCCATAAACACTTTCAGTAACAATTTCCAAACAAGAACCATGATCTCAAATTCATTCAATGGTTCTTATATCATAACTAAGTCATAATATGACTATCAAATTCAAATTCATCTCAGTGCTCATTCAACAGATATCATAATCATCAAATAGGTAGTGATGGAATGTCCTTTCTCATGCTACCTTAATAATGAGGGAATCATCATTCCTCATTTAATATATCTCAATTCAAGTAGAAAGGGAATGTACGTCCTCAACTACTTTGATAGGAAGGGAATCATCCTTCCTCACACTATCAATCATCTAGGGTAAAGAGAGAATCATTCTTCCTCATATTACCCTTCATCTAAGATAGGGAGGAAATAATCATTCTTCACACTATCAATCACATATACAAATCAATTTTGAATTTCATGAGCACTGTTTAATCAAACACAAGTACACATTACATTTTAGCTCAACCTTAAAGAATTAAGGAAGCAATACAAATTTGAAGCTCAACTTGAATAATCAAGGAGTAATATAATCTCTAATATACAACAATGTATATTACCATTTTATTTATCACATTCCATGCATAATGTAACATCCTAATACTTAAGCTAATGACATATCCAGAATTATGCATTAATAATCATAGTAGAAGATGTCACTAAGATCAATATCGAAATTTTAAGAAAGAATAGACAAATAATATACAAAATATAAGCTTGAAGCGGAAGTACATTGTAACGCCCCTTTTTTGGGAGGGAACGTCACATTGTCAAATGAAATAAAATGCAAAAATTAAATAAACAAACGATTAAGACCCGGTTCATTAAATTTAGTTGATGTTTAACCATGTGAGCAAATTTGGCAATAATTTTTTTTTTGTTTATAGTAACAATAATGCGGAATGTGAATAAAAGTAACGAATCAAACAATTACATACGTAATTTGCACTGAATAACATATATATATATATATATATATATATATATATATATATATATTAATACAATTGTTTTGCAAGTACAAGCCTGGCCATCACCAAAAAGCAAAACTATACCCAACCCAAGGTAATCATGCATATACAAAATATACAGCCCACCAAAAAGTAATACATCAGGCCCCCAAAAATAAAAACACTAGCAGCCATCAGTAGCCACCAGTGACATCAATCCCTCAAATGAGGAGGAACCGTGTCAGGATCCTCAGCGGGATCTTCCTCTTCCGAGGAAACCTCCATTGGAACCACAGAAGCACGGGACGGGGCCCGAGCGGTGGAATCAAAGGATTCCTCCCATGGAGTGTAGTAGCGGTCGCCCCACATCTCACGGATGGGCAAGTAAAACTCTAAACGTAGGCTGACGTGGCAGGTGATCACGGGTGCCTCATGTCGTCTCCAGGCAAGAGCAATGGACACGTCTCCCAAGTAGACGCAACGGTCAGAGTTCAGGTTGATGTGCCAGCACTCTGGCCCTCCGAGGAAGGTCAGACGCACGTCACCCAGAAATCCTCGCATACGCATCCCCATCGTCAACAACAAACACTAATCACATTCGGGCCAGAAGCCAGGGAAGTCAGGGGCTTCTAACTCGTTGCCGTCGTCTTCGGTAGATACAATATAAATACAGACAACAGATAACAGAACACAGAAAGAGGTAAGACATCCTACATCATTACCAATTATAGCATGCTAGAAATAGAACGGCGCCACGCACCCATATAGCAATTTAGAAACAGCATACTCAAATAATAAGCAGTAATTCCAACGGTAAGCAAATAAACAGTTCCAGGCAGATAATCATCATAATGGCAATTAAATATAGTTGCAGAAAGTAAGAATTAATGATGACAGTGTATATCATGATTCACATGCATGCTCTCTCAATTCCTACTCCATGGAGCTAGACTCAACTAATCGGAGAGAAAGATCAGGAGACATGTCTGTAACTCGGTTGCCGAGGCCAGTGCTATCAATAATATTCTCATGCGCAATCATGGCATTGTACAGACATTCTACACTAGATCACGATATAGGACAGTGTCTCGGTCCGGATCGTCGGTGCGTTTGCATCGGTCTACCCCACGGGCAGGAGAGCTACCAACCTCCCATTGATGAGGAACCCGCACCCCGACACCCCCAAGGTCAACCAATGACCTACACTAGTCTATTCGTACCCGCACTAAGGTGTGTTCAATCTCCTAGGCAACTTGGCCTTACAACAGTCCATAAGGACATCCACAATGCATAAGACACTATGCATGAACATGTATGATTCACGACTTCATACAATTCTATAATATGCCACATTAGGCCAATTCAAGCACCAATATATAGATGGTCACTCACATGGACCCATAACAACATAATATCAACATCAAGTCAATTAATGCGTCATTAGGTTCATTATGAATCCTAACTTAAAATTTAATTCCTCTTCTCAAGGTTCATGTTCAAAAATCAATTTAACATACTAAGGCAATTCAATTCCATATACCTTACAAATTAATCTAGCTCTTAAGCCTCACATTCTCATGTTCTTCGCTCACTTAGAATTACCTTAAGTCTTATGACAATTTCACTCTTAGTCCTTTAAAATTTATGAAGTCTTGATTTTAATAAATTCTCTTAATTTCTTAATTACCCATTTCACTACTTAGGCTTCCAATTACCTAATTAATTATGCTTCCAATTTACCAAAATTACATTCTCCCTAAAAATGTACTAGAGGTCGTGGCCTCCTAATGAATTCAATTCCAATTCCTTTCAAACCATAATCTTGCATAGCCTTCCCTTAATTATTTAAAGTGTTCACTTGTTCAATTAACTCACCAAGAACCCTAGTTTCTTGGCTCCAAAACCGTGGCCCTCATGGTGGTTCCTATTCCAAATTTTCCTTCCATTGAATTCCATTTAATACATTGATTAATTTAAGTCTTATACCAATTACAATTTCAACACAAATTCCCCTAAATCTCTAACCAAAAACCGTGACACTCCTTGTAGGGTGGTCAATCATTTTTCTTCCATTTTAAATCACTCAATCCATTCCAACATTCCATTATATACCACAAATCAATCCAAGGTCACAATTAACACAAAATCAACACATAACATAATTTAATCTTCAAATTCAAGAACAACCCTCATTAGGGTTCTTCCACATATCAAACAATCAAGGTTCCTAGATGCTAAAAGAGATTGAAGAGGAGTGTCTTCCTCTTACCTAAGTGAAGAAATCAAGAAGAACTCCAAGAATCCTCCTTGGAATTTTCGGATTTGGCCACCAAAACCCTAAAAATTGGAGACTTTGTTAGAATCAATATCAAGGCTTGAAAAATCAACCATGGATGACCAAATAGAAGACCACAACCACGAAATCAAGAGAAGAGAAAGAGTGGTCTTGAAACTTACCCAAAATGCTCAAAGTTGGAGCTTGAAGATGATGATGAAAATGGAAGAATTTCAAGAAACTCCAAGAGGAAATGATGCTCAGAATGGTGTGAGGATTCAAGAAATGTATTTAGTTTAATTTTTTGTGAAGATTGAGTGGCTTGAAGGAGGGCTGGCCGTGGAGGTGCTAGAGAGAAGGAGGAGAGAAAGTTTGAAGAAGGAAGAAGAAGAAGTGATGAGAGAGAAAGTGTTTTTGGAAATTAATGAATTTTGGTGTAAAATGAATTAATGAAAGGAAATGAATTTTCCTTGCTTGGAGGCTGCATTCCATCCGTGTGGGGAGAGAGAGAAGAGAGAGGGAAATGGCTTCCAAGAGAAGCTAAGGGCATTTAGGTCATATTTTGGTCAAAGCTTCTTAAGGAAGCTTTGATTATTTAACCATTAAATTTGAATTAAAGTAGGTAGATTTGACATAAAGTAGATTACATTAGGATAATGTGATAGGATTTTTATTACACACTATTATCCAATGGATAATAGTTACAGTTGACAGAAGTCAGTATTTAATTAATCTGACAGATGAATTTTCTGCTGTATTGATTTATTTTATCAGCTAGAATTTCTCGAAAATTGTGAAACCTCGTAAACTGTGTCAAGTCTCAGGTTTAGTAAGATCCCCCGTCGACATGTCCATAGTCCAAGGTTCTCAGAGAAAACTTCGCTTCTCTGGTTCTGCTCAGTGTGCACGCAACACGAGGAATATATTAAAATATTCGACGGTTCCGGAAAATTCCCAGAAAATTCTCAAAAATTGAAAATATTATAAAACAACTATTTGTCATATAATTTTCCAATTTTTGAAGCATACAATTGTTTTCCCGACTCTGCTCGAGTTTCACGCAAAACGAGAAATATATTAAAATATTCGTCGTTTCCGAAAAATTCTAGAAAAATTCATATAAATCACAAATATTAGAAAATGACTATTAGCGGTGAAATAATTAATTTCCGGAGCGTTAATCGACCAAGCAATTCTCAAAGTGTGCAACACGAGGAATATATTAAAATATTCGACGTTTCCGTAAAATTCTAGAAAAATTCCTAAAAATCAAGAATAATATAAAATGAACATTTATGATCAAATAGGCATTTTTCGGGATGTTAAATACATAATACACATTTATAGAATGGAGTCATATACAAAGAGTCTCCCTAAGCACAACAAAGTAATCAGGTATATCAATTGGTGCTAAGGCCCAAAAGAATAGCATGTAACCATATACAAAATATATCATAGCAAAAGGAACTGAGCTCCCAATATGCTTAAGTCCATCTCCAACTCTACAAGTTGTAGGGGTTATCATGGAATCATTACGGAAATCAAAGAAATGGAGTGAGAATCTCACAATTCTCAGTAGTGAATAAAAATGTGTCATCATAATTATTCCAGTTATTTCGGGAAAACTCATTTCTAAAACATTCATTATCAATTTAGGAAGATGGCAAAGAGCCAAACCGAGTCCTTCCTTTTTCGAAAATAGACAGCTCATTTTACAACTTTTATTAAAATTATTTGATATCAAGAAGTCATACATTCCTCTATAAAATCTTAGGTTATTAACCCATAATCATGTCAAGAAGTCTCTTTGCTTAAAACTTATCATATTTCAAAGCATCAAGACTCAAGTCTTTAAATCAGAAATCGTATAATGAAATCTCATGTCATCAAATTATCAAGACACATATATCATCTCAAGGTAATGGTCTATCACGCTACGAGTAGCCTGCTTCAGGATTGGAGCACCACAACCCTTTCATAGTGGTCTATCACGCTATACAGAACTACTCTAAGTAACCCACATCCATTCACCACCAGTTTGAAGTAGTCTATCACGCTACGAGTAGTGAGTAGTGAGGGAATTGTTCATCCTCAACTACTTTGATAGGGAGGGTATCATCCGTCCTCACATTATTCTCAAACTAGAAATCTAAAGTGTAGAGAAGGGATGTCCCTCCTCACTACACATCAACTATGGGTAACTCAGGTAAAGAGGGATGAAATATCCATCCTCAACCTCAATACTTAAGTGGCAAGGGATTGTCTAACCTCAACCACAATTTTCAAGTTTTACCCTAGGCCCAAGGATATCTTAGATAATAGGTTACTCATGAAGAATCAATCATTATTTTAATCATCAATCTCATATCACATTATCATGCATAATCATCAATTCATTTATACTCATGATATTTATCTCATCAATCTCAAATCATGGCACAAAGCCTCACATTTCATCATCACGCAATAGTATGCACATTATAGTAGTTCTTATCATGAGTATTCAAATTCATCAATCAATCTCATATCACATTATCATCAAAGTGTTTTCCCAAAGTAATTTGGATGCATAATCATTCCACATTCAAGGTTTAAGGTTTGCATTTAGGTTCCATGGGGTTAAGAACCCTATTCCCATCAGTTTTGGATCAAAAACCCCAATTTGGGGCGCCTGGTAATCAATTACATGACTCATATAATCGATTACATCTCAACTTGAGGCTCTGTAATCGATTACATCCAAGATGTAATCAATTACATCCTGTCCAAAAAGCATTTTTGCAACTCCAGAAGCATTGTAATTGATTACAGGGGCTATGTGATAACTTCACAAAATGTAGTTATTTGTGTCATATATCTGTACTTCATAGATTGCTTAGTCCCTGTATTTATGCATATTTGGAAAGTTTTAGGCTTATATTTGTCAAATGTAATTTTGACACCTTCCTATATGATCTTGAGCAAATTGTGCATATTCTTAAATGATTAAGTGAATTTACAACTTATATTTGACTTGGTGATTTCTCTAATGTAGGATGGGCTCAAAAGAGATGAATTGATGCAAGCCAAGACCCAACATTGGAGGAGAAAGCCAAGGATGCATTCTAGCAGAGCACGCCGTGGCAGAGCACGCCGTGGCATAGCACATGTCACACTGCGGCATGAATCGCATCACCTACTGCCAATACTTACACCCGAGGCATATATTGGACCTTTTGTGTATCGTAAGTGCACAGATCGCGAAAGTAATACAATGATGAGAAAGATCGTTTCCACAGGGATAATGAATAATATCTAATGTCAAATATTAACCAATAGCTTAATGAATTCTATTCAAGTACATATAAAATAAGAAGAGTGTGTGTAGCCAATGTAAAGACTAAAAAGCAATAAATTAGGATTAAAAGACAACAATAAGAGCATAGGGACTTTTTCTTCACCCACTACTTTACTTAGCAACTTGCAACCACTTTAAGCAACAATGATGACTAGTTTTGTTAGCTTAAGAAACTACATTAGCCAAAAGCCTATGTCTAGGTCATTTAACCCTATGTCATTTACCTAGCTCACTATGTGTCCATGAGAACTAGAGCAAACTCCATGCATTACGGTTGATTCGTAATAAATGCTATACATGACCAATAGGTAAATGTCTATTCTATTAACGAATTAATTCACCCCACCATTAGAATGAAATTAAACATGCATCACCCACATCCATGATCCAAAATCTAGATTCCTATGCCTAATTCAAAAGATTTTATCAAAACACAATAAATGTTGGTCAAACATAAATGAGCATTAAGAGAAACATGGATGAACAAAACCAATCATCATTATAAACTTAAAAGGTTACAGTGTCACCTGTAACGCCCCAATTTTTAGAAAATATTCAGGTTTTTCATGCTTTTGTATGAATGAATTTGTGTCCCTAATGTTCTCGATCGTATGAAAACAATTACGAAAGGTTCAAATTTTATTTGATCGTTTTACGTAATTTCACCCATCTTGTATTAATTTTTGAAAGATATACTGACTAAATAATACTTGCTGGATATTTTATTTGAACGTTTTGGATAATTACCTACGTTGTGGGAAAAAATGGGGAAATGACCGTTACGTCCCGAACGTCTTGTTTTCTCTGTTTTTGTCTGTTTTTAATTGTTTTCTTCTTGATTTAATGCCGAAAATACCGTACGTGATTTTATATGGACTTTTTGTGCGATTTGCTCGAGAGGAAAATAATAGTCTGGGAAAATCTTATTTTATTATTTAGAATTGGGGGATCTTACTTAACCGATTCTGAATGAGACTAAAAATAATCTTTTAATTTTTAGGATTTAAGCGTCCAATAAAATAATTTTATATTATTATAATATTATTTTATTAGTCAAGATGTTTTAGTGACAAATGGACAGGAAATATTTTGCGGGACCCACAATTAGTAGAGCAGTTAGATCGGTAAGCTTAATTAATCACCGTAGGTGTAGAACTTTCCGAACAGGGTGACTCACTAGTGAACAGAAAATTAAATACACACAAGTGTGACTCAGCATGTGAGTCACCATAAGCTAACCAATGAGAAGAAGGCTTGCTCACCAAGGCTTAATCTTAGCCTTTGATTCATCCAATGGCTTGGATGAAGCCAAGCAAGGTGCCCACCTTGCACCCCACATCATGTTCACGGCCAAGAGGCCTTAGGAGACAAAAATCACTTTCATCTTCATCACTTTTCTCTCTTCTCTCTCATCAAGAACCCTAGCCACCATTCTTGCCCATTTTCTCCACCATATTCGGCCAAGACACAAACTACACCATCCAACCATCCAAAAATTTTTCTAACCAAGTTTCCTTAATCTAAACACCATTCTAAGAACCTTTGTAGTTGGGAGTTTCTTCAAATTCTTCCATCTAAGGCTTGGAAACCAACCTTGGAAGTTTTACCTAGAAGGTGAAATTTCATACTTTTCTTTTCTTTCTTCTTTTTCAAAGTTCTAAGCCATGATTTTTCCATGGTTTAGCTTCTTTTTCATGGTTAGTAACATGTAGGTTTTGTTTGAAAATTTTAGGTGTTTGGTGGAGTGAAAAACCGTGACCTAAGGAGGTGAGAAAGCAAGTTTTTGTCTTCATTTAAGGTAAGAGGAAGACAATTCTTATCATCCCTTGATGGTGGTAAGAAGATGGAGTTATTTGTGATGTTGTAGAATCCATAAGGCATAATTCGGTGGTCATGTGTTATTTATGTGTGTATTTGTTAATTTTTGTGGTTGCTAGTAGCTTAAGTGTTATGTGTTAATAGCTTTCTTATTTGGTAATTGTAATAATTTTGCATGTCTAATAGCTTTTGATTGTATGTCTATAAGCTTTAATTTAGGTTGTATGTGTTAGAAAATATTTTGCATGTGTTAGAAATATTTTGCATATGTTAGAAATATAATGCATGTGTTAGAAATTGTATGATAAGTCATAGGATGTGAATAACATGTGTAAGTTGCATGAGTGTTCCAAAGAACACAATCCAATAGCTCACGGCAATGCCAAAGTTTGGAGGACCAAAATGTTCTCTTGATTTTTCCTAAAGTGTAGCTTAATTAACCTAGGAGAATCAAGAAAGTTTTTAATTGATTTGATCAAAGAAAAGGAATTTATAAATCAAATGGTATAAACTTAGTATTTTGGGCCAACATGCCTAAAGGATTAAATTGACTATAGATAACTATTTTCTAAAATGATTTAATGAACTTAGACTATAGACTACATTTGATATGATTTAAAAGGTGAAAGACATTTTGGAAATCAAATGCAAAAGTTTTATAAAATTCGGCCAACATGCCACTATAGGAATTTATGATTTTTAAAATTTGTTTCTAAACCTTTTTCAATTAAAAAGAAACAATACAAGTTAAGATGAAATTTTCTATAATAATTTATGAAGGAACCAATTGATTAGAAGTAAGTCTAAAGGGTTAAAATTCATAATTTTATCATTAGGAAGGAAATACAGTAATATTAAGAAATTTTCTAACATATAGCTCACTTTTAGTTTTGAAGCATGTTAGAGATTTCAAAAAAGAATTTAATGAAATGGTTAAAAATTAGGTAAATAGAAATTTTATGGAAAATTTAGAAAATCATTATTATAAATTTATAAACAAAATGCTGTCAATTTTTAGTAAAAATTGAACCTATAGGATAGTCAAAATATCCTAATGACAATATGTATGAAAAATTATTCTACGTAGTTTAAATGTACTAAATATTATTTCTATCTGTTTAAATGGTAATTTTAAAGGTATTCGAATAAGAACATGATTTAAAAATTCTACGCGATTGAGAAAACGTATTAAAAATGCTACGCGATTTTAAAAACAGAAAAATATCTTTACCCGATTTTTAAACGTTTGTAAAAACGACGAGATTTCAAAAACGCGATAAAATTTCTACGCGATTGAACGTTACCGTATTTATTTTTCATTTGTCGGGAAAACGTGAACCCGCATGGTTTTTGAGGTTATTTACATTTGTCGGGAAAAAGTGAACCCGACATGGCTTTTACGCCATTGAGGGCATATATTTCTATCTTAAGGGCATTTTCGTAATTTCATATATTTGGAATTATGTTTTGTCTTTATGCCAATTTTTGGTGTTTTGGGTTGATTTGAGGACGAATTACATCGTGTTGTCGATGCGATAAGTGTAGTGTTGTTTATTGTTCAATAAACTTGGAGACTTTAGTGTACGGGATCCCACATGTGGATGATTGGTAGCTCATTGGGCCGTGGTAAACCGATAGCACATTAATGTACTCGACATTCACTATATTTAATCGAGGTTTGTAAAGTCTAGTAGTACATTGCCTATAGTGCCACAACGGGAGATCGTGAACTATACTACGCTGGATGGTAGATTCAAAGTGTCGTAGGCTATTGACGCAACGTGTGATCGCGTAATAGTTGGTTGGGCAGCCGTGGTACTAATAGATTTTGCAAGTCATTCTCTCTGATATCTGTTTGGGTTTAGCTCCATGGAGTAGGGTTGTGTTTTGGTGTATTTGAGTATATCTTGGATATTATTCCATTTTTTTCTCTATTTATCTTTATCTGGTAATATCTTGGATATTTTTTACATTTTCTCTATTTATATTTATCCGATAATTTTTATGTTAGTTGTCTATTTCTTATCTTATCTTATCCGTGAGATTGATTTATCCGTGTGATTTTCTTTATTTGTGATCTGTCTATGATGTTCGAAACCCTAGGATATTTAATATGTATTTCTTGTTATAGCTTCTTCATATTGTATAAACCGTGTAATTGTTATTTGTCGTCTTCTTATTTGCCATGTTGTGATGGTTTTATGTTGTCTTACCTCTTTATTGTATGTGTCTATTGTCTATTTATTTTATGCGGTAAAGAGTTTGAAGAGGAAGAAGAGGAACAACCTCTTGAGATCGTGTACCCTGAGGAAGAGGGAGATCGGCCAGACCGACGATCGGTTTACGAGCAAGAACCATCCGATCATCCATACCCTCTGGATTGATTGTGTGAGGGATGGCGACGCCTTTGCATTTTTGGGATTTGTAGAGCTGGTATTCCATGGAGGTGATTTGGCTTGGCATTTACGAGGAGATCGTGCTTCGTTACCTATCTTTGGACGTATGACCGTGATTCTACGTCATCGGTTTGATGGAGATCCGATTTCGACGACGACGCTTTTTCGCATTAGAGTTGCCCTTATCCATTAGGCGTTATTGGGGTGCTTGAAAACCCCGAGCCTAGTGAGATAAGCATCGTATCGACCGCCCGATCCCGTTATCGCCGTATGTCGAGACATCGAGGATATTTATCTCCCGATGATCATTTTCACACCGAGAGTGATCCATCGAGGAATAGATAATCATGATGTTTTTTTTTTTGGGCCGTCACGTATGTCTCGTATATATTAACTCTTTTATTGCTTTCTTTCTTGTTCTTGTTTAAAGAGTTATAATCTTAGTTGTAAATTATATGTACAGTTTATAACTTAACCATATGTATATTATTAGTGATGATGTTTTTTTTTTATTTCGTATATTTCGTATTATCTTTTTATTACATATTTCTGTTTATCAGGAATTATTTTTACAACCCGTAATAATTTTAACAAATATTCCGCAACTTGGGTAGATTTTATTTCTATTTATTTTATTTTATTTTATGTGTGACATCCTCCAAAGGGGTGTTACATCACCCATGTACATAGAAGAATCCAAAGGAATCCCTAAAAATAGATTAGCTATCCATGGAACATGAAAATCTGAAAAGAGATTCCATGCCCATGACCTAGAGACGGAGAGATTAAAGAGAAAAGAGAGAAAACACTATAAAGTGAACTTAGGATGCTTGATCCTCCTTGGATGATGGTGGTTTCCTCTCCAAATCCCTTCAAAGCTCTTCAAAATGATGAAAAATTGGTGCTTGCTACATTCTCTATCTTCTCCCTACATCACGCCTCAAAATATCTGCTGAAACAGTATTTATAGACAAAGCCCGCAAACTCGCATCGCAACGCGACCATTGATACGCCGCAACATAAGTGCTAGGTTGTTAAGTGAAACCAATGCAGACAAAAGCGTGCCACGACATGAACTCATTTGCGCCACAACTTAACAGTCTCTGTCTTCAGTATACACAGTGTAACATCCCAAAAATTAATAGTTTTATAATAAATAGTCATTTTATAATATTTATAATTTTTGAAAAATTTTTTGAATTTTTCTGAGAACGCAGAATATTTTAATATTATTCTTCGTTTTACGTGTAAACTGAGTGGGTCCATAAAAATGAGATATTTTTCTCGAGAACCTTGATCTGTGAAAACGTTAATGAGGGATCTTACTAAACCCAAGGCTGGACACAGTTTACGAGGTTTCATGTTTTTTGATAAAATTCATCTGACGGGATAAAAAATCGTTGTGTAATTTTATTCGCTGGACAATTAATACAGACTTTTGTCAACTGTAGCGATTGTCCATCGGATAATAGCATGCATTAGAAACCATATCACTTTATCCTAATGCAATCCACTTTATGTCTAATCAAATCCACTTTAATTCAAATTTGGTGTACTTACTTCAAAGCTTCTTTGAGAAGCTTTGACTACTAAATGACCAAGCTACCCTTAGCTTGTTGGGGAAGCTAATTTCTCCCCCCTTTTCCTCTCTCTTTGTCGCGGCAATGGGCCCTTGGGGAAGCAAAGATTTTGCTTCTCACACTTAACACACTTTGCCAAAATATCTCATTTCAATCCTAATACTTTCTCTCTCTAACTTTCATCTTCTTCATTTTCTCCTCCTTCTCTCTTCTTCTTCCTCTCCAATCCGAAAATTGCAGCCACCATTGCGACCATTTCTCTTCGCTTTTCTCTTCATAAACACCATTTCTACACTTCTTTCAACTTCTATTTGGAGGGTTTTCTTTAAAAATCAACTTTTCCTCCATTGTCATCCAAGATAAAGCTTCAAGCTTTAAGGTAAAGTTCTTACTTCTTCTCCTTATTTTCATGCTCCATGGCCTCATTGATGACCATAGATCTATTCTTTTTCAACCATTGATGTTGATTCTTTGTCTTGAGATTTCTAGGGTTTTTGGACCCCCAAACTGAATTCACCAAGAAGAAAAGAGGAGTCCATTTTCGTGTTCTTCCTTAAGGTAAGAGGGAGATCTACTCACTTCAACCATTATTGGTGGTGAGAAGACTTTTGTGTGGTTGTTGATGGAGGAATCCATCTTTGTATACTTACTTTGTTAGATGATTTTTCAAGTTTATGCATTATTAATTGAGATTGATATTTGTATAATGATTTTGAATGTATTGGATATGTTGAACATGCTTGATCATGTTAGGGTTGTTAAATGAAAAATGTGGAGTTTCCTACCCTAATATGAGTCCACTATTTTGATGGGAATTTTGGGGTGGAAATTGATTTTTGTACACAAATAAAATGAAGCTATGTAATCAAATGTTGGATGATAATGATGGAATCAATGAATGTAAATTTTTGAAGGTTTCCTATACCAAGATCAGGTCACAGTTTTGAGGGTTATTTTGAGGGATTGAATTGACTTTGGGAGAACAAAATTTAAATGATTTGATATCAAGACACTAGTACATAAAATGGAAAGAAAATTGAGACTTTGAAGGCCTATGAAGGCCACGATTTTTGAGAGAAAATTTAGGTTTAAATGATGCCTAGGTGCATCTTTGGAGATGTAAGATCTAGAAACATGTATGATCTGTAATGAAGTGAAAAAATTAAATTAGATGATAACACTTAAGAGGGCCATGATTTTGAAGGGCTAGTTAACCTAAAATTATCATAATTGACCAAAGACTTGAGACTTTGAAAATGAGAATCCATAATGTGGATATTGTGACAATTGATAAACTATGAATATCTATTGTTGTTGAGGAATTGAATTAATTCCATGTGGAATAAAAGCTATGTAATTAGGTATCAAGAGACTAGTGCATGAAATGGAAGAAAATTTAGAACCTTGAAGGCTTGTGAGGCCACGGTTTTAAGGGTTGTTTAACCTAAGGAATTTCATAATTTATCCAGACTTAAGTTATTGGAAACATTGAACCCTTAATGGGGAATATTAATAATTAATGGACCATAAATATACATTGAGGTTGAGAAGTGGATCCATATTGATCTAAGACTCTATGTGGGGCTAAGTATTTATTGATGAATTTCTTTAGGAGATTATGATGTATTGACATTGAGAATGATTATATACCATTGTGGTATTGTATATGATAAATGTATCATTGAAATGATGTATTGACATTGAGAATGATTATATACCATTGTGGTATTGTATATGATAAATGTATCATTGAAATGATGTATTGATATTAAGAATGATTATATACCATTGTGGTATTGTATATGACAAATGTATCATTGAAAAGCATACATGATTGGACATTGTGTCGTCATGCATATGTGTTGTCCATTGGACATATTTGAGAAAGGCGATGTATGCCTAGGAGTTTGAATAACACCTATGTGCAGGTGTGAATAGACTAAGCGTAGGGTCATAGTGGTTAGCCCTGGGGCGTCGAGGTGTGGGTGCCTCATCATGGACAGTTAAGAGCTCCTCTGTGCTGTGGGGTAGACCGATGTAAACACACCGATGATCCAGACTGAGACGTTGTCCTATATCGCGATCAACTATTGAGGTGCTATGTATAAGTCATTGTTGCGCAAATATTTTATGAGATGAAGCACACTATTTTTAAAGGCTAACGATATACTGGCATTACTCCTTAATCATTCACTCTGAAAATGTTGATGTTTAGCTCCATGGAGTAGGATTTTGGTATCATAATGTATTGTGCATTGTTCATTGTCGGTCTCATAAATTGTTGAGCATGAACACTTGTGACTGTGAAAGTAACTGTTTTACTTCTGTAAATGATTATCTGATTGACGTGCTGATTATTGGAAATATTGTTATGATCTGCCTATTGTTATTGATTCTTACTATTGCTTATAATTGTACTGCTTTACTATAAATTCTACTATTATTGTTAATGAATATATGAACTATATTGCTATGTGAGCGCCTTGCGCCGTGTTGTTTTCTTATTGCCATAATGGTAATGAAAGTTGGGTGTCTCACCTCTTTATTTCATTACTTTGCATTATGATATGTTGAATAAAGACTGTGAAGAGCTCAAGTTGGATTTACTTAGCTTATTGTTGGGGAATGGACTTCTGTTTCATTGTGATGGCGTCTGGACAAGCTCCTCTCATTCGCATGTGGATACAATTTCATGAAGGCTTGGAAGCTTGGCATTTCAACCGTGACACGGAGTGGGTTACCTACATTGGGGATGTAACTCTAGTTCAGAGTGGTAATGATCCTAGAGCTGGTACGAACATCTCGTATGTTCCTATACGCGTGGAGTTCCCTATACCCATTGGGGAGATATGGAGTAACCACCGCCTCTTCCCTAGAGAGGTTTCAGTTATGACGCATGTTCATGCTCCTATCCATTTGGACGTGTCGCAAGGGCGAGTATTACCTATTGGGAATGCTGAAGAAGATCAGGTGCAGGACTATTCCATTCATGTGTTAGACTTCGGGGAAGGCCGAACTTTCATATGGTAGTTGTATTAGGTTATGTGAAACCTGAGTTTAATATTGTTGTAACCTATTTTATGCATTGATTATGGATATGTATTTTATATTAAACTAAAGTTGTATTTGGATTGTAAGTCAATATAATTGTATTTCATGTCGTGGCTCATATTTTCTATTTACGCATAATGGAAACAACTTTAAATTTTGTAAATTACTGATATTGAGGTTGTGACACGCCTGGATTTAGTGACTGTGGCGCAATGACGATTGTGTCGTGATTATTATATCTAGGTGTGTTACACGCAGCAGACAGAGAGTAAGATGTCGCGGCGTGCTACACCTTACACCGCGGCATGATAAGCTGGAATGCTTCCAAAGCCTTCTTCTCTAATGTTGGGCCTTGGCTTATTTCATTTTATCAGTTTAGAGCCCTTCCTGTAATAGAGAAGTCGTCAAATTAGTTACAAGTGTAAATCAACTTAATCCAACAAATAATAGAAAGAATTTTAGCAAGATTAGAAAGGAAGACATCAACATGAATTTGAATAAAAAGTGACTCAAAAGTCTTCCAATCATACCTAAGCATAAGGACTAAGAAATCAATATACCACCAATATAAGGCACAAATAACTATATTTTATGGAGTTATCACACCCTCAAATTTAGATTTTTGCTAGTTCTTGAGCAAAACAAAGTATGACTGCACATGCATTGGCACAACATACTTCAACATGCATTCAACAACAACAAATGGTGTAACACCCCAAAATTTACTTTTCTACTATCAGAATTCATTCTAAAATATTTGTGATTTTCTGGAATTTTCTGAGAACGCGGAATATTTTAATATATTTCTTGTTTTACGTGTGTACTGAGCGGAACTAGAGAAATGAGACATTTTCTCCGAGAACCTTGAACTATGGAAACGTCGAAGGGGGATCTTACTAAACCCGAGGCCAGACACAGTTTACAAGGTTTCACATTTTTTGAGAAATCTTAACAGATGAAATAATAAAACACTGCAAAAATTTATCTGTCAGATTTGTTAATGCTGACTTCTGCCAACTATAATTGCGTCCAATAAATAATAACACGTAATAAAAATCTTATCGCATTATTCAAAAATTACCTTGTGTCAAACCCCTTTTTAGCCTTATTTTCAAGAAAGAAGAAAAAGAGAATTTAGTTAAATTAAAACCCCTTGTAGGAAGTTTCCAAGAAGCTTCCTATTTGACACAATTTTCTCTCTCCCTTCTCCACTCTTCTACGGCAGAGGCTAAAGGGGAAGCCTAAGTAATTCCTCTCCTCTTCCTAATATTACACTTTCATTTTTCTAAACCCCAAATATCCATTTCTCCATTCCCTCTCTTCTTCTTTTCTTCTCCACCGTGCAACCACTCCTGGAGGCAGTCATCCTTTGCTTGCTTCATCATCAAAGATTCCTGCTTCCTTACACCATTTCAAGTCCTCTTTTGTTGCCATCTTTTGGTTCTTCTTCTTCTTCTTCCATTTTTCTTCCATCATTGAAGCTAAAGCTTGGAGCTTTAAGGTAAAGCCTTCAACTTTCTTCCATTTTTCTTGCTATTTTCGTTTCTCTTGGCCACCTTGGTGACCAACAACCTATTTTCATGGTTTGAGTGGACATTGTGGTGATCACTCACATTGGAGTTTTCTTGAAGGGGGAAAACGAAAATTTAGGGCAAGAAGGAGTGGCACATTGTGTTGTCTTCCAAATAGGTAAGAGGGAGATGATCCTCTTTAACCAATCTTGGTAGTAAGGGAATGTCTTGTATGTGTGTTGTTATTGATTTCTAAATCCATGTATAAAGTTCTCTCATTTTTATGTTGTTCTTCATGATAGTGCATTTTGTTGGGTTTGTATGATTTATTGATGCCTCATGTATGATTTGAAGGTATATTTGAGTAACTTGTTGATTAAATATGATAATGATTGGTTTGGTTTGAGTTAAGGGACCTGGAGGACTTTGTTTTCTGCAAGTTTACGCGTGGGAATCGATTACACAGGGCTTGTAATCGATTACCAAGCTCATAAGGATACGAAATCGTGATTCTGGAAATCTGGTAATCGATTACGTCTTGTGTGTAATCGATTACAGAGATTCGGTTTAGCTTGTAATCGATTACAAGAGTGGTGTAATCAATTACCAAGCCTCTGATGTCACGAAATGGTGCTTCTGGAAATCACGTAATCGATTACAACTTGTGGGTAATCGATTACGGAGGTTTTGTCCAATTGGTAATCGATTACCAGGGCTGTGTAATCGATTACCAGGGCCTTGAAGTTAAGAATCGTGGTTCTGGAAATCATGTAATCGATTACAATGAGATTGTAATCGATTACAGAGATTCTGCTCCTCTGGTAATCGATTACCAGGGTGATGTAATCGATTACCAAGACCAAAAATGAGATTTTTGAGCTGGAAATGATTGAGATTATGATTCTTTGTCCTTTGTAACTCAAACATAACCTAAAAACCCTGGATTCAAGGATTTTACTTTACTTAATTGTGATAGGAATGTGTATTCATATCGATAGAGAAGAAATGATTTTGAATATGGAATTCTTGGATCCATGACATGAAAATTGTGGTGTGTGTGTAATGAGGAATATATATATATTGATACTGAGAATTATTGATGCAAGTGTGATTTCCTATGTGGGTTATGCACTTATTGATGTAGTACTCAATGAGATAAGAATGATGATGTGCCATTGAGGCAATGTTTTAATAAATGTATTGTTGATATGTCATGTTGGACATTGAATAATGCTTGTGTGCCATTGAGGAAAGGCTAATGTTGAATGCATCATTGATGAACATACATGATTGAACATTGTGTCATCATGCATGTGCTGTCCGTTGGACATGGTTAGTAAGGCGATGTATGCCTAGGAGTTTGAATAACACCTATGTGCGGGTGCGAATAGATTAAGCGTAGGTGTCATATGTTGTTGACCCTGGGGGCGTTGGGGTGTGGGTGTCTCACTATAGACAGTGGTAGCTCCATTGGGGCCGTGGGATAGACCAATGCAACACACCAACGATCCGGCCTGAGACGCTGTCCTATGTCGCGATTAATTATTGAGGTACCATGTATAAGCCATTGCGCAAACAAATTTTATGAAAGAAAGCACACTATATTTTAAGGCTACTGAGATACTGGTATTACTCCTTGATCATTTACTCCGAAGATGTTTATGTCTAGTGATAAACACATATTTTATTCATTAAGAAACCCTTATATTTAGTCATTTACACTCTCCATATTCTTAATTGATTGAGTTTGACATGATTTTGTGAGTTTGAGCTCAAATTGGTCCTAATTGAATATTTTCAGCATTATTGAGATTTTACACTGTTTCTGTATTTTGGTCATAACTTGAGTTCCTGATATCTGAAAATCATGAATTTTATCTTGTAGGAAAGCTAAGAGGAAGCTCTACAACTTTGATGAAGAGCTCGAAGTCCGATTCAGATGTCTAAGGGACCTAAGTTTACATGGAAGTCAAAATACGGGTTCTGTCAGTAGAATCCAAACAGTGTGCACTCATAAAATCATATCTCAAGATGTAATAATGGAGATGGGCTGAAATTTGGATAGTGGATAGTCAAGATCCAAATAAACAACTTTAATGAAGAACACATTTTCAGAAAAAGAAGTCTAGTAGGTCATTTTGAGCTTGCAAGTCGGAACAGAGGTGCTGAAGTTGGGTTTGAGCAACCTACGGTATTTGGGACATATCTTGGGCTTAAGGAAGCCAAATTGGACGAACCAGCTATCCATTTTATAGCCAAGACAAGGATCTACAACTTTCATGAAGAACACTTTTCGTGGTTCTGAAGTATAGTGGGTCGTTTTTGGCTTCCAAGTCAGATACGAAATTTTCGTCCTCAACCACCCACTCATCCATCCACTAATCCACTCATCCATCCACTAATCCACTCATCCACTCATCCACTCATCCACTAACTCACCCATTCATCCACTCATACACTAATCCAACCACTTAACCACTCCACCCACTCATCCACTAATCCATCCACTCATCCATCCACTCACCCATTCATGTCCATAATTTCCCACTCACCAAAGTCCTTTGGCATTTTTCACTAATTCAACCACTCCACCATTCCACTCACTCATCCACTAAACCAATCCACTAAACCAACCCACTAATCCATCCACTCAAACACTCCACTCACTCACCCACTCATCCACCCACTTCCCTTTGTCATTTTGTTACCTTAGACTTCTATAAAAGGCACCATTTATCATGAACAAGGTGTAACTCTCCTTCATTTTCTCTCTTAGTTTCTTGTTTCTTCATAGTTTCTTCTTGTTTCTTCATAGTTTTTCTTGTGATTTCTTTCTAGCTATGTGTAAGTAAACCTCCCTTGGTTAAGGGGGTGATGAAACCGCTAGTATTAATGTTGTAAACTTTGCATATTTGATTATTTCAACACGAGTTATGTTTTTATTCATATATTTCTCGAATCTATTGTTGGTATGAAGGTTTTTGTACTTGTTCCTACTTTCAAAGTAGTAGATCTAGGTTTATTATGCTTGTGATTTGCGGTAGTAGATCTAGTGGGATGTATGATGTTCATGTGGGTATAATTATCTTTGTGCTATTTGCCAGTTATAAAAGTGGTAGGTCTGGGTTTATTATGCTTGTGATTTGCGGTATTAGATCTAGAGAAATATATGTTCTAAGTAATTTAATCCCGGTGTGTGATTAGACCTTAGTGTAATTGGTTTTCTAAATCTTAATGCAATTGTTGGATAGTTGTAAGAGCGGTTGCTTTATGACTAATCACTGATTAGGAGTTGATTTGAGCGGTTGCTAAATTGGCCAACACGTAAGGAAAACAGAGATTTAATCTCACAATTGCATAAAAACATAATTGAGCATGTTGGAATAAAAAGGATATGTGGATTTACATTATCATATAAATCTAGCGGTGGATTCAATCTCTTAACCAATTTTCTTATATTGTTGATTTCAGTTTGTTTATTGTTATCTTTGAAGCTGTTCATTGTTCATCAAAACTCCAAAACCCCCCTTTTACTGTTTATTGTTAATCGAGTCTAAATTGGGAATTGTTTAATAGTGTTAATTGAATTGGTTCTCTGTGGATCGACCCTTACTAACTACAACTAGTTGTAAGGTTTTTATTTTCTGGTGGGCCTGACAACTGATTTTTTTCTTAATTTTAATCACTACATCCGCACGCATCATCTAGCTCCATAGAGTAGGAACTTTGGTACCCTTGTTGCATTGTGAGTTGTCAGTCACATGGTCCATTGAACATTTATGATTAGATAATGCGTTTACTATTATGACTGTGATGTTTATTTGACTCTTGGTAATGCTAATGTTGCTAGCTGACTATGGATAATGTTAACTATTGATTTTGTTGTTTTACTCTAATTAATTGCTTTCATATATTACTATACTTGTATATATTAACTGTGTCTTATGTGGGCGTTCGACGTCGTTTATTTTCTTGCTGCCATGTTGGTACTGAAAGCTAGAAATCTCACCTCTTTCGGTAATTTCTTTATTTTGTATTTTGGTTGGATCGTGTGCTCTCAAGAAGACGCTCGTGAGGAGGACAAGGAAACCACTGAGTTTCAAGGTTTCTGGCCTTATCTCGACTGAGATCGAAGTTGTTGAGGATGTCATTTCGACTCTGTGGACTTTTTCGCTACGTGCGTGTCAACTTTCTTGGAGGTCCGGACTGTTGGCTGATAATCACATATTTTATTCATTAAGAAACCCTTATGTTTAGTCATTTACACTCTCCATATTCTTAATTGATTGAGTTTGGTATGATTTTGTGAGTTTGAGCTCAAATTGGTCCTAATTGAATATTTCCAGCATTATTGAGATTTGACACTGTTTCTGTATTTTGGCCATAACTTGAGTTCCTAATATCTGATGAACATGAATTTTACCTTGTAGGAAAGCTAAGAGGAAGCTCTACAACTTTGATGAAGAGCTCGAAGTCTGATTCAGATGTCTAAGGGACCTAAGTTGACATGGAAGTCAGAATACGGGTTCTGTCAGTAGAATCTGAACAGTGTGCACTCATAAAATCATATCTCAAGATGTAATAATGGAGATGGGCTGAAATTTGGACAGTGAATATTCAAGATCCAAATAAACAACTTTCATGAAGAACACATTTTGAGAAAAAGAAGTCTAGTAGGTCATTTTGAGCTTGCAAGTCGGAACAGAGGTGCTGAAGTTGGGTTTGAGCAACCTACGGTATTTGGGACATATCTTGGGCTTAAGGAAGCCAAATTGGACGAACCAGCTATCCATTTTATAGCCAAGACAAGGATCTACAACTTTCATGAAGAACACTTTTCGTGGTTCTGAAGTATAGTGGGTCGTTTTTGGCTTCCAAGTCAGACACGAAATTTTCGTCCTCAACCATCCACTCATCCATCCACTAATCCACTCATCCATCCACTAATCCACTCATCCACTCATCCACTCATCCACTAACTCACCCACTCATCCACTCATACACTAATCCAACCACTTAACCACTCCACCCACTCATCCACTAATCCATCCACTAATCCATCCACTCACCCATTCATGTCCATAATTTCCCACTCACCAAAAGTCCTTTGGCATTTTTCACTAATTCAACCACTCAACCATTCCACTCACTCATCCACTAAACCAATCCACTAAACCAACCCACTAATCCATCCACTCAAACACTCCACTCACTCATCCACTCATCCACCCACTTCCCTTTGTCATTTTGTTACCTTAGACTTCTATAAAAGGCACCATTTATCATGAACAACAGGTAAATTCTCCTTCATTTCTCTCTAAGTTTCTTCTTGCTTCTTCATAGTTTCTCATAGTTTTGTATATTTTGATGCTTCCTTTCATGGTAATGGAGGGCTAAGCTACTTTGGGTCAATTTAGAACTCTTGAAGAGATTGTGGTTTGGATTCTTGAGACCTTGGTTATGTATTGTATTTGATTTGTAATTGAATTCCTCCTTTCTTCTTCTTTTTCTTCTTCTTGATCTTGAATGCATGAATGGTGATTCTATTTATGTTGATCTGATTGATCTTGGTTTAAGATTGAGATTTGTGATGAAACTTAGAACTGATTGATCTAAACTAATCACATAAATGAAGATTGAGATTTGTGATGAAACTTAGAACCTGATTGATCTAAATTAATCACGAGAATTGAAAAGGTTAGGTTCTTGATTTGTGCCTAAGTTAATTGAATTCGGTACTTGAAATTAACATAGATTTTCATGAATGGTGCGATTGCGGATTTGTGTTTATCACTTGTTAATTGAATTCTAGACGATCGTCTAGTATGAATTCTGGATTTGATGCGAGAGATCTCGGTTAGATCCAAATTAACAATTCAATTGCGCTTCAAGTGTTCTATGAAGGGTCTATGATTGAATCCACCCAATCTTGGATAGGTTTCTAAATTGACTACTCTTTAATTGTCATTTCTTTCGTTAATTTTGTTAAGTACAATCTTAATCTGTCAAACCCCCCTTTGCTAACTTTCACTTGATTTGATTAAATTGCATCTACGATCCTTGAGGAGACGATCTGGTGTTGTCACTGTGCTACAAGCTTAGGTAATAACTTCGGTTATAATTTTGACTGAGTTCGGCGCTCGTCATTGGCATATCAACGTGTAGACTGATCGATGTGTGTACCACGGCGATGTGATGGTATCCTTAGCGAGGAGACGTTATGACGCTCCTATTCTGGATTTTCTTGCTTTTGTATGGCTGGAGTTCTATATGCCCGTGAGGGACATGTGGGGTGAAATGTATTGTACCCCTCGGGAGGATTCCTTTTTATCTACTGCCCGGGCTCCTGCCCGCTGTTTTGTCATCCCGATGGATGTCTCGTCGGACGACGAGGACCCTGAGGAGGATCCATCTACGGTTCCTTCTCGTTCCAGGCAGTCTTAGGGTTGGTTTTAAATTGATGGCTACTGATGGCTATCCGTTTATTTTGAGGGAGCCTGATGTACTACTGGATTAGTTGGTATATATTTGTATCTCTTGGGGTAGGTACACATTTTGCTTTTTGTATATCTTTTTGGAAATGTAATTTGAAACAGGCTTGTATTTCTGGTACAAAGTGTGTAATTATCCATATTATAAATGGTCGTATGTCTCATCTCACGTGATTGCTCTTTGACCTTCTTGACAGAAGTTTTATTGGTAAGAGGAACTTTTAATTTTAACTCAATCACGCGATATATTTACAAACAGGTGTATATGTACATTAAATGGGAGTTTTAACCGGATTTATGTTAAAGGAAAAAAAATGTTCAAACTTTCCGTAATCATTTGTGCGTCATTTCACTATAATGCGACATTCCTTCTTCTTACCCATTATGACTAAGGGAGAAAAAGGGGCGTTACAAATGGGTTCCAACATCGGTTATTTCAAAACTAGCATGTGATAATTGCATGTAGCCTCAAAGAATGCTTATGCCTCACAATCTGATTTACATATACATAATCCTGATCATGCTGACAATCAAAGCTTCCTAACATGCATATCAAATTTCCCACGATTAAGCAAACAAGACTTCATTAATTCAAATCACACTCATTCGGATAAATTTATAAGCATACACATGAATATGAATCAAAGAATCTAAAAAATTGTAATTCAACTCTCTCTCCACTAATGTAAATCATATATAACTGAGGATCAAAAAGGATTTAAACAGCTTGTAATGTAAGGCCATGGTTAGGGGCTAAAGAACAAAGGGGAAAAGATAACAAACAAATATTAAGAAACATAAACATGCGATTTCAAGACTTGAGTTACTAATTGATACAAGAAGGGTGTGCCAAATGAAATAATTAAACTTTCCAGAACCACTTTTTCATTTGTTTTGCCTTTTGAATTTTTTGTTTTGGATTTTCTTTTCTTTCCTCATTCTTTTTCTTTTTCTCTTTCCCTTAACCAATTTCTTTCACAACACATGGTTCCTTTAAATCACTTCTAAACTGACACAAGTACTTATACCCTTCAATCACAGAACTCAAGTCAAGAAATATCATGTCATGCACTCAACAAGCAATGATGGTAGGTGAAAGAATGCAATGTTTTCACATGAATTAGAATGGTTACATAGGGTTAGGAAAATGAAGGTCATGAAAAACATATAAGGCTAAACAATTAAAAAGCTTCAAAGGGGACCTATGGATATCATCATGTAAGGATAAGCTTGAAAGGCTTAATCGGTCTAAACATTGCCCTAATCATTTCCTTAGTCATATAATCTAGGATTTTGCTTCAAGAGAGTTGCAAAACAATTTCAAAGATAAAATAAGTCATTCATATGTACAACCAATAAACATTCTCTAAACAAGCATTCAAATCATTTCCAAAGTTAAACAAGCATGCAAGTGAGAAATTCATCATGCATAAAAAGAATCAATATTGCTTCAGCATGTATCCAGGATCATATATGGATTCACAGAAATCATAAGGCATATTTGCATCCATATTCATCATTGGACAACCACAGCAACACTATGTACCAAAAACAAAGCATTAACATAATGGTCAGCTATCAAAAGATCAGTACTAGATACATAACATAAGTAATTACACAAAAGCAATTAGACACCCCCCAAACCTGAGGGAACCAGTGCCCTCACTGTACGAAATACAGAAAAATTGGTCAAAATAACATAAAGATGCCCTGTATGCATCACAACATCCTCATCAGTGGCAGTTTCCTCCTCTTCATCATCGCCCTCCTCAGCAGCAACCATTGGCACATCATCTTTGTCATCAATTAGATCCAGTTGCTGTTGTGAAGGTCCAGCATAATTGCGAGGAGGGAGGTGCAGGATAAGGAAGTCATCAGTAGAAACCTGTAGGCGCTCCGCCAGCCACTTGGTGATCTCCACAGTGTATGCCTCTATGGCAGCCAGGCGCGCAATCTCAAAGCGCAAGTCATCATCTAGGGGAGTGTGGGCTGCCTTGGGCTCACTCCCAACTTGTCACTGCCTAGCCTGTGCTACGGTCGGAGCTTCTTTTAGCCATTGAAGAATTTTGTCATTAAAAGGTTGTTTAACAACAACTAGCTCCTCATGAGGGCCCCATTGTACCTGATGTCGGTTGCAAAGCATGTGGATGAGAAAAGGGAAGAAGAGGCTCTTGGATTCCCTTATTGACTTCTTAATCTATTGGTAGATGAATAGGGCAACATCAATGGATCGATGCTCAAGAATAGAATAAATCATGATGGCCCGATCTCTAGTCACCTCGAACATGTTGGCAGAAGGGATCATCCAAGTGCTAATGAAGTGATACCACAAGCGAGCCTCTGAAGTCAAGCAGGCATGGGAGAAGTACCTTGGGCGCTGATCCTGAACACCGAGGGTCCACATCATAGGTTGTGCCTGCGGGGTGCAAATTCGCACAATGACAACATCAAGGTCAATTCCCTCCTCTGGTCCTACTTAGAGGAAATTAGTGTATTTGCACATTTCTGCTGGGGCAGATAAGCCCAAAGTTGCTCTAATGTTCTCAATAAAGAAGGAGACCTGGTAGCCATGCACTGTGACTTTCGAAGTCTGGGGGTAAAAAAATGCAGCGTTTGCATAGAACTCACGAATAATAGATAAAATGGCATACACTGGTTATTTGACAAATGTCTTCCATTTGTAGTGTTGTATGGTCCACTCGAGCTCTTGGTGAATAGCCTTCTTGAAGCTAAAGCCCCTCTCAGAAATTACTAGCTTGAAGACCAACTTGAAATATCTCTCCTGGGTAGCTGCTGAAATGAATTTCCTTCTATCAAACTCAGTAGGGGGAGAAGGTTCCCTGCAACGCTGACTGCTTTCACCCTTTTGGCGTTTCAGAGACATGGTGGTAGTAGGATTAGAGTACTTGGTTCTGTCAAAAAGAGACCTACAGTGAAAACAAAGAAATATATGAACAAAAATACAAAGCATTTAAATTAAATACAAAGCATGGTGGTACATGTAAAGCATGGTAAAAAGAGCAAAAAGTAAAACCACCAAGGCAAAAAGAGGAACATGATTAAAAGCATGCAAGAACAAACAAATAAGAAGGGGAACGCTGCAGAGTGCACTTGGTGCACCACGACACTCAAACTAACCCAGGAATGCCGCGACACCAATAAGGCACACCGTGGTGCACATGAACTTTCTGAATAGAAATTCACGCACTCAACAATGCTATAAAGGCGGGCTGGGAGTGAAAATGTACATGATCTCACAGAAATCAAGCCAAGTAAACTTCTAAAGGAGGGAAAAATCATATTTAATGGAAAATAGGTTGCAAAATAAAATAGAGTAAGTGAGATAATGGGTTACCTGGAGAGAAAATGAGGGTGAGGATTTGAAGAAAATATAGAAAACCAAAAATGAAGGAGATAGTAAATTTGTAAGAAAAGGAGGAACAACTAGAAAGAGCAAAAAGGGTTTATGTTTTAACACAAACCCTATTCCTCTTTTTATTTAAACAACGAGCCTCACGCCGCGACATATAGCTTTCTACATCACGATGCGAGTACCAGTGAAATGCACGTTTCACTTCTTTCTTTTTTTTTTTCAAATCACACGTGACGCGATGTAGCAATTGGTGCGCCGTGGTGTGATGCTCGCAACCTACTTACCCTGATAACCTGAGAACAGAACGTTGCGACGTGACATTGGTACGCCACGGTGGTAAGCCCTCAGGCTTGAAACCCTAATAAGACAAAGTCGAGAATGCTACGGTGTAAGCTTGGTGCGCCACGGCATAAGAAGCTAACCTGCAAAATTCTGTAGCAAAATGTGTTTGGCAGCTACCTCTACTACCTAAAAGTCTCCACCATCTGTAAAAATAGTCTAGCTGGTTAAAACATTAAATGTATAGCCAAATTAACATGAAACATCAAAATTAAAGTTTCCAAACACTAGACTCAAAATGAAAGAATTAAGAACATGGGCGGATCATTCTAAAAACAAAGCCTTTTTTTTATAGTCCTAGAAGGACTTTCTCTAACTTTTGATGTTGGGGTAGCCAATGTGACAGAGGTTTTCCCCCTATCAAATTCTTCTCCCAAGTAAGGCTTCAAGCGCTAGCCATTGACCTTAAAGGATTATTTGCCATCAAGATTCGCAACCTTAACCACCCCATGGGGAAACACATTTACTACTTGGAACAGACCCGACCATCTAGATTTAAGCTTTCCAGGAAAGAGCTTGAGCCTGGAGTTGTAGAGGAGGACTTGTTGGCCTTGCTCAAATGTCTTTTACACAATCTTCTTATCATGCCACCCATTCACCTAGTTTTGCATTCTCATAAGCTTGGAGCCTAAATTCATCAAGTTCATTGAGTTGTAATAATCTTTTGTCACCAGCAACTTACAAATCAAAATTTAGGTGCTTTATTGCCCAATAAGCATGATGCTCTAACTCGACGGGCAAATGACATGCTTTTCCAAACACAAACTTATATGGGGACATACCAATGGGGTTTTTATCAGCAGTTTTGTATGCCCATAGTGCATCATCAAGCCGTCTTGACCAATCTTTGCGGGACAGACACACAGTCTTCTCAAGTATGCACTTGATTTCTCGATTGGATAGTCCACTTGTCTATAGGTAGTAAGCGGTGGCAATTTGGTGAGTTACCCCATATTTGGCAAGGAGAGCCTAAAAATACCTATTGCAGAAATGTGACCCTCCATCACTGACAATGGCGCGAACAGTACCAAAATGGGTGAAGATTTATTTCTTCATGAAGTTTATCACTACCTTAGAGTCATTGGTAGGAAATACACTTACTTCCACTCATTTGGACATATAGTCCATTGCCACAAGGATATATAGATTTCCATAGGAGGGAATGAAGGGGGCCCATGAAGTCAATGCCCCAAACATAAAAAATTTTAACTTCAAGAATGAAATTGAGGGGCATCTCATTTCTCCTTGATATGTTCCCTGATTTTTGACACCTATCACATTTGCTAACATGGAAGTATGCATCCTTGAAGAGAGATGGCCAATACAAACCAGATTGGAGCATCTTTGTCGTTGTTCTATCACCATTATAATGACCTCCATAAGGGGCAGCATGACATTGATTTAAAATTTGCTTAACTTGCTCCAAAGGTACACACCTTCTCAACATATGATTAAGGCACTATTTAAACAAGAAAGGCTCATCCCAAAGATAGTGCTTGCTATCGTGCAAGAACTTCTTCCTCTGGTGAGAGGTGAAATCTGGAGGCATCACACCACCTACTAGGTAGTTCACAATGTCAGCATACCAAGAGTCTGGTTAAGCTGTAACAACAAACAGTTGCTCATTGGGGAATGTCTATCTGATTGTGATTGGTTCAGCTTGATATTCCTCATTTTCCAATCTAGAAAGGTGGTCAGCAACTTGATTCTCAACCCCTTTCTTGTCACGAATTTCCAAGTTAAATTCTTGCAACAGTAGAACCCACTGAATCAATCGCAGTTTTGCATCCTTCTTGGCCACCAAGTATTTAATCGTGGAGTGGTCAGTGTAGAGTATCACCTTAGCATCCACTAAATATGCCTGAAACTTATCGAATGCGAAAATAACTACCAGAAGTTCTTTTTCTATTGTGGTGTAGTTCTATTGTGCATCATTAAGAGTTTTGCTTGCATAATATATAAAGCGAAACATCTTGTCTTTCCTCTGCCCCAAAACTGCACTAACAACATAATCACTAGCATCACATATTAGTTCAAAGGGCAACTCCCAATCTGGGGTGGTAATCACCAGAGCTGATACAAGTCTCTTTTTTAATTCTACAAATGCGTCATGACAAGATTTATCAAAGTTGAATTGGACGTCCTTCTCAAATAAGTTGCAAAGAGGCTTAGAAATCTTAGAGAAATCTTTTATGAATCTCCGGTAGAAACTGGCATGCCCTATGAAACTTCTGACTTCCTTCACTGAGATTGTTATGGAAGTTTCTCAATTACCTCTATTTTTGCTCTATTTACCTTCATCCCTTTGCATGATACTCTATGGCCAAGAACTATGCCTTCTTGGACCATGAAGTGACATTTCTCCCAGTTAAGCACCAAATTGGTCTCTTCATATCTTTGCATAACCAAAGCCAAGTTGTTCAGACAATCATCAAAAGAATCACTAAAGACTGAGAAGTCATCCATGAAGACCTCTAAGAACTTCTCTACCATATCTATAGAGATTGTCATCATGCACCTTTGGAAGGTTGCTGGTGCATTACACAAGCCAAATGGCATTCTCCTAAAAGCATATGTGTTATAAGGGCAAGTGAATGTTGTCTTCTCTTGATCATCAATGGCTATATCAATCTGATTGTACCCTGAGTATCCGTCCAGAAAGTAGTAAAATGCACACCATGCTAACCTGTCCAATATTCGATCAATGAATGGCATAGGGAAATGATCATTTCTGGTTGTGGTGTTCAGCTTCTTATAGTCCATGTAAATACGCCACCTTGTGACTGTTCTAGTGGGAATCAAGTCATTGTTTTCATTGGCAACAATTGTTATTCCCCTTTTTTAGGCATACACTGGACATAACTCACTCATGTACTGTCTAAAATTAGGTATATGATGCCCCCGTCCAACCACTTAATGATCTCTTTTTTTACCACCTCCTCTATGATGAGGTTCAGACGCCTTTGGTACTCAATGACTGGTTTGACATCATTTTCTAGCAGAATTTTGTGCATGCATATAGTAGGACTAATGCTTTTAATGTCTACAATAGTCCATCCCAGCGCCTTCTTATATTGCCTCAGCACTCTCAACAACTTGGACTCTTGCTCTTTTGATAATAGTGAAGAAATGATGACCGGCAATGTAGATGAATCTCCCAAGTATGAATATTTCAAATGATCGGCCAATGGTTTAAGTTCCAACTTGGGTGGAGAGATGATGGAAGGTTGCAGAATAGGCTTGTCAGAGGAGATTTGCAATGACTCAAAGCTTGGTTTCCTGTAAAACTTAGTAGAAGAGTCAAGTAGTTTAATACATTCCCTAATGTCATCCCTATCTACATGCTCATCATGAGATGCCAAAGTTAAAGCAAGGGAATCATCAGGAAAATTAGGATGAAATGCAGCATTTACTACTTGATCAATCATACCTTGCAGGGTAAGCTCTCCCTTTTGAACATCTATCATGGTCTTACCAGTTGCCAAGAAAGGCCTCCCTAGAATTAACGGCATATTGCGGTCCTTCTTTATATCAAGGATGACAAAGTCAACAGGGAAGATGAGTTTGTCCACCTTTACCAAAACATCCTCAATGACCCCTTTTGAATATGTGAGAGTCATGTCAGCTAATTGCAAGGTTACAAAGGTTGGCTTCACTTTACCCAATTCTAGCCGTTGGAAGATTGAAAGAGGCATCAAGTTAATGCTCGCCCCCAAATCACATAAAGTTTTACTGTTGAATTGACTCCTAATTGTGCATAATATGGTAAAACTTCCCGGGTCTTTCAACTTTGGGGGTAGCTTGTTCTGCAAGATGACACTGCATTCATTTGTGAGTGTCACTATTTCACAGTCTCCCAATCTTCTCTTATTGGACAAAATATCCTTCATGAACTTCATGTAACTTGGCATTTGTTCTAATGCCTTTGCAAATGGAATGTTTATGTGAAGCTTCTTGAAGACGGCATCCAGATTTTGTTTAGCCAAACTGTTAGAGAAAGGTAGAGGTCATGTATGAGGTTTTTCATCCTTCTTCTTTTCCTCATCCTTCTTCTTTTCAATTACCTTGCTCCTTTGGTCCTCCTTATACATAATCTCCTCATCTTATGTCACATCAACATCATCTACAAATAGCTTAGTCTTAGGATTCCCTTCTATGTCTTTTCCACTTTTAAGGGTAATAGCATTGCAGGATGGTGAATCATTGGGATCACCTCTTGGATTGCTAACTGTGTCACTTGGAAAAGTCCTCGGGGCCCTACTATTTATAGCATTCGCTACCTGACCTAATCAGTTCTCTAGTGCTTTCATTGAAGCCGTTTGGCTTTGAATCATGGCATCGTTCTTGGCCAAATAAGCATCTGTCTTCGACATATAAGAATCAGACTTGACCATGAACTGCATGAACATGTCTTCAAGAGATGATTTCTTATCTTGCATTGGAGGTCTTAACTGTGAAGAGAAACTAGGAGGATAAGGTTATCTTTCATTACCAACCGATGAAGATGATGCACCTTGATTGTCTTTCCATGAGGAGTTTGGATAATTTCTCCATCCAGGGTTATACTGATGCGAATAAGGATTGTTCTGTGGTGGCCAATAGTTCCCAGCATATTATGCACTCTCTAAGGTGGAAGGGCACCTATCAGTTGCATGATTATCACAACATCAATCACAAAGCACAAAAGGGCTCAAATGAGGACTCGCTCCCATACTATCCAACTTGCTAACAATTGCAGCTACTTGAGCAGAAAGTAATGTAATTGCATCAATATCATGCACTCCAACTATCTTCTTTGGAGTATTTCTTGCAGAAGGCCAGTGGTAGCTATTTGCGGCCAATTCTTCAAGCAGTTGGAATGCCTCATCAAAGGATTTTCCAAGCAATGAACCACCCGCAGCTGCATCCACAATTGGACGGTGGTGAGGCAACAACCCTTTATGGAAAAAATAGATTTGGTGCCATAGAGGAATCTCGTGATGAGGACACCTTCTCAAAAGATCATTGTATCTCTCTCATGCTTTATTTAAGGAATCAGAATCAACCTGAGTGAAAGAAGCAATGTCATTCACCATCTCCACAGTCTTGGAAGGTGGGAAATATTTGTTCAGAAATTTATCACATACATCACTCCAAGCACTTATGGATCCTGCTGGTAGAGATTGTAACTAACTCTTGGCTCTTTCTCCGAGAGAAAAAGGAAAGAGCCTTAGTCAAATGGCATCTTCAAAGACTCCATTATGCTTGAATGTGTCACAAATCTCTAGAAAATTTGACAAGTAGTCATTTGGATCTTCACTCGATAAACCCCCAAATTGCGCCGAAGTTTGTAGCATTTAAATGATGGTCGGTTTAATTTTGAAATTGTTAGCTCGGATAGGAGGCCGCCATATATTGATAGCAGATTATCCATTTAAGGAGTTGCAAAATCCCTCAAGGGCCTCGAATGATCATTGTTACTAACCATGGTATTTGTACTTAAAATAATGACAGAATGAAACTTAGATTAAAATGAACTAAAAGAAAAATTGAATTAAAACTGATTTAACTCATTGTCAATATTGGATAAAATAAAAAATTAGCTATTATCCCTAGCAACGATGTCAAAAACTTATTGGACCTTTTGTGTATCGCAAGAACTTATTGGACCTTTTGTGTATCGCAAGTGCACGGGTCGCGAAAGTAATACAATGATGAGAAAGATCGTTTCCACAGGGATAATGAATAATATCTAACGCCAAATATTAACCAATAGCTTAATGAATTCTATTCAAACACATATAAAATGGGAAGAGTATGTGTAGCCAATGTAAAGACTAAAAAGCAATAAACCAGGATTAAAAGACAGTAATGAGAGCATAGGGACTCCTTCTTCACCCACTACTATACTTAGTAACTTGTAACCACTTTAAGCAATAATGATGACTAGTTTTGTTAGCTTAAGAAACTACATTAGCCAAAAGTCAATGTTTAGGTCATTTAACTCTATGTCATTTACCTATCTCACTATGTGTCCATAAGAACTAGAGCAAACTCCATGCATTACAGTTGATTCTTAACAAATGCTATACATGGCCAATATGTATATGTCTATCCTATTAACAAATTAATTCACCCCACCATTAGAATGAAATTAAACAAGCATTACCCATATCCATGATCCAAAATCTAGATTCTTGTGTCTAGTTCAAAAAATTTTATCAAAACATAATAAATGTTAGTCAAACATAAATAAGCATTAAGAGAAACATAGATGAACAAAACTAATCATCATTATAAACTTAAAAGGTTACAGAGTCACCTATGTACATAGAAGGATCCAAAGGAATCCCAAAAAACATATTAGCTATCCATGGAACACAAAAATCTCAAGAGAGATTTCATGTGTATGACTTAGAGGCAGAGAGATTAAAGAGAAAAGAGAGAAAACACTATAAAGTGAACTTGGGATGCTTGATCCTCCTTCGATAATGGTGGTTCCTCTCCAAATCCCTTCAAAGCTCTCCAAAATGATGAAAAATTGGTGCTTGTTACGTTCTCTATCTTATCCCCACTTCACGTCTCAAAATATCTGATGAAATAGTATTTATAGACAAATCCTGTGAACTCGCGTTGTGACGCGACCATTGTTACGCTGCGGCGTGAGTGCCAGGTGGTTATGTGAAACCAACGCAGACAAAAGTGCCCCGCGGCGTGCTACACCTTGCACTGCGGTGTGATAAGCTGGAATGCTTCCAAAGCTTCTTTCTCTAATGTTGGGCCTTGGCTTATTTTATTTTATCAGTTTAGAGCCCTTCCTACAATAGAGAAGTCGCCAAATTAATTACAAGTGTAAATCAACTTAATCTAACAAAGAATAGAAAGGATTTTATCAAGATTAGAAAGGAAGAGATTAACATGAATTTGAATAAAAAGTGAGGCAAAAGTCTTCCAATCATGCCTAAGCGCAAGGACTAAGAAATCAATATACCACCAATATATGGCGCAAATAACTATATTTTATGAAGTTATCAGCATACGCACCGTGGCGCATGATATTTCACGCCTCGGCGTGAGGCGGCAAACTGAGCCTATATATTCCATTTTTGTTTTTAGATTTTTAGGGGATGGCCGTTTAGGGTTAGAGAAGTTGTGCTATGTCTTCATTCTGAGGCTGAGAGAAGGCCTGGGGTGCCAAGGTTGGAGGTCATCTTCCTCATGGAAGAAGATTCAAGCATCAAAGATCAAATCCATGAGCTTCCTTCCTTCTCCCTTTTTTTCTTCTCTTCCATTATCTTGAACATGTATTTTATGACTCTATTTTCGTGTTCAATGAGTAGCTAAGCCGTGTTTAGGGTATTCTTTGGACCCCCCTATGGGTATTGAATGATTTGTACTCTTTTGAGTTTATATAAATGATTTGGATTTTGTTCTATCATATTGATCTTAATACTCTTGAGTGCTTGATCAACATTTAAGCTGATTTGATAAAATCTAATGAACCTAGACATAGGAATTTGGATTTGAGATCATAGGTATGGTTGATACATGTTCAATTCCATTCTAATGGCGAGATGAGTTGATTCGCTAATGGAGTAGAAATATACCTCTTAGTCATGCATAGTAGGTGTTTGAGAATAGACCTTAATGAGTGGAGTTTGCTCTAGGCCTCATGGAAACATAGTGAATTAGGTAAACAAAGCATGGTTGATTGACCCCTAGACATAAACTTTCAACTAAAGTAGATTCTCATGCTAACTTAACTCATTCATTAATGTTGCTTAAAAAGTTGCGTATTATTAGTTGAAGTAGGGGGTAAAAAGGGATTTCTCTAATCTCTAACCATTATCTTTATTGCTTTGTAGTCTTTAGTTTATTTTCTTTTTCCTATTTTTATGCTCTTGAATAGAATTATTAAGTTATTGGTTGATATTTAGCATTGGAAGTAACCTTATGCTCGTGGGTACGATATCCTATTTTTCACTGTATTACTTGTTCGACTCGTGCACTTGCAGCCTATAAAGGGACAAAAACACTATGTGATCGATTACAAGCTCGTTTTATGTAGAGATCAGAGTCCTTAACCCATTTTAACCCAAACCAAACCATCAAGCATCATCAACAACATCAAATCATCACAAAATGCACCTAAATCACCCATAAAACAACCAACCATAACAGGGTTTTCATACCCATTTTTCAAAAACTCAAACTTCATCAAAATCAAGATCAAAGTTTGAATCTTTATCATGTAATCAAAGCATAAAAGCATAAACTTTGTTCAACATCTCAAGATCTCAACAAAATCATCAATCCATCATTTTCAAGAAATAAGAAACGATGAAACAAAGATGAACAAAGCTTAAGAAAACCCCCCAACCTCAACTTGTTACCTTCCTCTTCCCTTTTCCTTTTCTCCCTCCTTGATTGGTTCTTCCTCCCCCTTCGCTTACTTCCCTCTTGCACTCCTTCTTCTCCTTGGATGAGTAGCAAATTGAGAGAGAGAATGGAGAAAGTGAGAAACAAAGCACAAATAAGAGAATAGGAGGGAGATAGGTATGTGACAGAGGTGAAGAAAATGAGAAAAGAGAAAATATCTTGTACTTTAGTGAAAAAGTGCACCATGAAAATAGGAGAGAGGACGTGAGATGAGTCTCAAAATTGAAATCCAACTGTATACATTATATCTGCTAAGAACACCTTATTTTTTCTAAACTGAGTTTTCTCACCATCATAGGCATCGTAGAAAATTTTAGGATTCATTTCTATTTTCCATATTAGCATTTTACCATTTTGCTTATACTACAATATCAATCTCTTAAACTTCAGTGTTATAGATTTAGGCTCAATTTAATCCAAATCACTTCCAAAATTATCAAACATCTTATATAATATTTTATTGAGCTTCTATAGCCTAATTAGATTCATTAGGTTGGAGAGGATATTACACATAATCTTTGGTTACTTTACTAATTAAGTAACTAAATCAATTCCATGGAAGCACAATATAATTTATTCCAAAAAATTTCCATACAAACAATAATTTAAGCACAACTCAAACACAAAAGCATTAGATGGCATATGGAGATTATCATATCTCCTTAAATTCCCAATTCGGCCTATATGGCTAATACAAGTACTAAGGTTTCTCTATAAACTCTTAGTAATTCAAATGATCATTAATATGCATATCTAGTCATAGACAAGTCTCACATTGTTACATGGCCATTCCACTAAGAGATTTTCAAACATGACCAAAAATTTGTATGGCCACCAATCATGTAATCAAATCACAAGAATAACTACTCTTATTCATTTGTAATCACTAAATCCTTAATTAAAGATTTATAACAAAAAAATTCAAACATTTCCCTTCCTTTAAAACACTTAACCATGTACACTATAGGACCCAAAGTCAAGCAATTTTCATTCTTACGTACTGAATCCTTTCACAAAGTTCTCAATATCAAAGAGAAAATATTAAGACATAAGCTAAACAAAAGTCTCCAACTTGGTCATGCATTAGTCGTGACCTACTCATTCTCAAGACACATAAAGTTTTATTTTTTTAACATAACCAACATCACAATTTCAATTCAAGAGTCAATAGAAAAGGAAGAACAAAATTAGAACAAAGAAACCTCTTTTAAACCATAGATTGGCCGTGACATTTCTAGGCTCAAAGATCAAAACTTTAATTCAAAAACTATAGAAGAGGAAGAACAAGTTGAAGACAAGCATCCTCTACCTCTATTTTCCTAGCTTGTTGATGCTCCTTCCTTGTTCTTCTTTTTCCTTTCTTCCTAGAATTTTTCCCCCTTTCTTTTCTCTTTTTCCTTATGTTACTTCACGTTTTCCTTCCTTGGCTACAACCGTGTGGAAAATTTGAGAGAGGTGTGTGAAAAATTTGAGAGCAATTAATGAAAAGAATGATACGTCAAACAAAGAAGAAAAATGAAGAAAGCTTCACATTTTCCTCTTTTATTTTGCTGCTAGAGTCCGTGGAAATGAAAGTAGAAAAATGAAGAAGGAAAGTCAACAAAACAAGATAAAGATGGCGGTGGAGAGCTGGGATAAAGGTGAAATTTTACTTGAAACTTTTGTATCTATTACGTATACTTTAATCTTCCAAAGCTAAGCTTTCTAGCATCTATAAGTATTATGAAAAATTTTAGGACTAAACTTAGTCCTTATATTTATATTTCCATAATTTTTCATATACTGTTATTTATCAGTTAAGCTCCATTACTCTTCCCTAAGTTAAATTAAACTTAGAAATTAAGTAAATATGCTTACTGATACTTATCTTAGTCTGTATTATATACCAAATTATACTTCATGTTTCACTTGTCATCTCTATATAATTTCATAATTTTCTGAGCTACTTATCTGCTCTAGTTATTCCTCTTCAATATCTTTAAAAATACCAAATTAACTCAATTGATTCTCCAAAATTTATAGCTCATATCAATCATTTATAGTTAGGAAATAAATTTTTCATTTTTATTTCTATTATATCAGCTGTTTATGCAGAAACTTTAGCTATTTTTCATATTTCAGTGTTATAAAATTAGGCTCAAACTAGTCTAGAAGGCTACCTGAATTAACAGATTACTTATACCGGAGTTACTAAGTTTCTATAACTCTGATTAGGGCTATTAGGTTAGGGAGGATAGTACAGCTCATGCCTTTTTTGTAGACCCGGATTCACTCTAGCTTGGGGTTCCCTCCTAGGTTCCGGTTTCATGTGAGCTCCAAGATTATGTTCAACTATGCGTTTGACATTCACCACGTTGAGGAGGTCTGTTATTTGCCTATGTTATATCGCTATTCAGGTGTAAAGCTCTTGATATGCTAGGCTTCATCATTCAGGATCTGTTGCTGCGTGTTATGCTGCCACTAGAAGAAGGATTAGGAGTAGCTCCTAAGTCGCGATTTTCAGCCTCTGGGCCACAAAACGCACACGAAGAGGGAGAAGTGTCTGGGTGCAAGCCTGGCTCTCCGTCACAAAGGCCTCTTCCTCATTGTGTTGTTACTCTTGGTTGATACAAAATTATTTTATTTGACAGTTAAATCCTAAAAATTAAAAGATTATTTATCGTCTCATTCTTAATTTTTAACCATATAATTTAATCCTTTTGAAAATTGGGTTTAGTAAGATCTCCTTGTATTTCATTTCTAACTTTGAATAATTAAAACAAGATTTTCTCGGAAAAATTCCTTTTTAACATATATTACATCTTTTACTTGAAAATATTATTTTCTGGCGTCAAGAAATATACACTTGTGAGCAAATCGCACTAAAAAAGTCCAAATAAAATCACTTTAGGAAAATAATGAGACGGTAATATTAAGCATGTAACATATAGAAAAATAAAAAACAAATTATTACAATCGGGACGTACACGGTCATTTTTTCCCAAACTCTATCTTCATCACCACCCATGGATACAAATAAAGATTAGTCTTCCTCTTACCTTAAATGAAGACAAAATTACTCTTTCACAAATCATCCAAAACGTTCAAATAAAATTACATAAAAGAGAGCTTAAACCGAGAAATATTAATTGTTTGTATATCTCCCAAAAAAATTAAAACTAGAGATGTTCTTAGGATTGTGTTTAGGTTTAGAAAACTTGGTTGGATAAAATTTTGGGTGGTTGGATGGTGTGGAATAGCTTGAGAAAACTTTTATTTTAGTGATTTTTGTCTCGAAACAAATTACGTAAAATGACCAAATAAAATTTTAGTTCATCCTTGCCTTGTCACCAAACGTATTTGTATTTCATACTTAGTCACTTGTTCTAAAAACAAGTTTAATTAAACTAAGTTAATTGTTTTAACTAAACGTGGATCCCGCAAAAATGGGGGACACAACGTTAAATCCTAAAAATTAAAAGATTATTTATCGTCTCATTCGTGAATTGGGTTTAGTCTAGATTTTCTCCGGCCAGGAAAATTTTACACAAAAGTAACATATAGAAAAAACAATCGGGAGCCAGTTATTTTTCCAACAATAACATTTGGGACGTATTAATTTTTCTAAAAATTGGGGTGTTACAACTTAGGTTGTTAGTCAAAGACATAACAAATCTATCTTGGGCCAACCATCACGTGGGCTTAAGACCAATTTCAATAATTTCTTTTAATTAACCTAAGCTCACTACATTATCTAATAGGGTCGATAACTTCAATATTGTTGACCTAGTGGTAAAATCAGTGTTAACATATATTTTCCCTTTGACAACCTCAATACTACCAGTATAACTATAGATAACCTCAATACTATCTTTTAAAAGTAGCCTTAGAACCATCCAAGCACCATAAGATTGCATATATTAATCGTCCTTGTATAGTTTTTGGGCAATTTTTTAAGTGTAATACAACTTCAGTATTGCCTTTATATTCTTTATGTCAACAACATCAATACTCTCCAATAGTTAGCAACATTAGTATTGTCATTCTTCTCGCCATGTGTTAGGAAAATGGATCTTAATATCTTATCCACATTTTTCACGTGCAAAATTTTATTTTATTCCTAATAGACGTCCTTTGGGGCACTTAGCTCTAAACTAACCAATATTTTCAAAACCAAACCGATCATTGAATTGGTAAATAAAGATTTTCAAGGTTTTGAGGTTCAGCTGAAGTTGAACATGGGTCGAATTGGAGTTTTACATATATATATATATATATATATATATATATATATATATATATATATAAAACAATATGTAAAAGAAATAATATATATATGATAATTGTATAAATAATATCAAAGAAAAATATTGAAATGTAATTATAACATAATCAAATTCACACATAAATATATATTAAACAAAAAATATTATACTAATACTAGCATGATTTTCTAATTTATACTAGTCTTATATACAATAAGTGAAAGAAGATAGGTAAAATTTATCATTATATACTAGTCACACATTGAATTGAGGCTTCTCATTATAAATTGAAGTCAAACATCTATTACATTGCAAGCTCTTATTTATCTCATATTAGACAAATTAATAGGAGAAATGCAAAGTTTTAGTTATAAATTGAGAACCAAATAATCAATGTAGTGAAAAAGTTTTAAATATCTTTTTTTAAAATAATGGATTTTACTTTTAAAAAAATGGTCCAGTTCAACTATGTGAACTGTAATCGGTTCAAATAAGTTGACTGGTTTATGACCAATTGTTTTTTTAAATTTTTTACTAGTATTTGAGGGTTGATTGGATCGGTCAAGGGCCCAGTTCTTGATTCTCGATCTTTCTGGTCTGATCTACTAGTCCGATCTAGTTCTGAAAACTATGAAACTAATATACCTTATTTGCTAGTTCAATAAACTTGAAGTTCTTTAAATTCATTTTAAATACTTGAAGTTCTATAATAGTACAACTTTAAAATATTAAACCATTTAACCATATTATTTACCCTTTTAATGTTATGTAGTATAGGTGACTAGTTAGTATATAGTATAAACATTAGGTAAAACTAATTCCTTTCACTATTGGGGTTTCATGCTAATAGACCTTTTTCCCATGAAGGTATAGTTATTAAAATTTCTAGTATATTTAGTTGGTTATGTAAGACCTTAATTTAATTATCTTTCTTATTAGTGAACTTAACTAGACAAGTTAGCCTTGGCTTTTTTAGTTAAATTATATGTTCCATTACATAATAACTCTTGGCAAAGCATAAGGTTGATTTCATGACTACTTTTGAGAGTTTCATATACATCATTAGTTTGTATGCACATTTTTTTTTTTACTTGTTGTTCCTCATAGTCATCATGGGGCCACTTGCTCACTACTATACAAATATATACACTATTCACATCAAAATAAGCGTAAAGGCTCTCATCCAAATTAGGCCCTAGCAAGTGATGCACACCTCAAAATAAATGCAAGTCATCAAAAGTAAGGACTACATAGAGTTCTTTAAACTATCTCGATACATATATGTTAATTGATACCAAAACATGCACAAAACCCCCTACGTCTGGGTAGTACTCCCACATATACTTTAGCTCAATTAGTATAGTGACAGTGTTCATTTCTTTGCCTGCTCCTCTAGAAACATCATGTTCAAGGGGTGAGAATTATGTAATTCTCAATAGGAATATTAATGCATATAAAATAGTGAAAATGCATGGTGCTTTCAGGTGTATAAACTATAGAAAAATAATAACAAAGCTATACAATTGTATTTCCATAAGCAAATTATAGAAAAATCCACAGGAAATAACTCAGGCAATCAAGGTAGATTAGTTTCAGGCTTAAATATCTTTATTATCTCTAGGGTTTTTCACCCTTTCTATGCTTTGATCATATGTGCCACAAGTCGTGAGCTCACTCTCTTGGCAAGGGCATCCCCTAATCTTTATGTGGATAATTTCATTCTCTATGTGGCACATGGATTACTCTAGGAATCACCTCCCTTACCGAGAATCATTTCCAATGCTCTAGGGATCACCTCCCCTACTTAGGATCATTTCAATTAATCTAGGGATCATCTCCCTTACCAAGGATCATTTCTAATATCTTTATAATTTTTTCTCTTAACACAATCAATTTGGGCAACAACTATGAGCAACAAGCTTATCATAGCTCCCAATATAATTCACATCATAATTCAAAAGAAAATTAGGTAGACATTTAAATATATAATTAGTCCTTATAGTTTTCCTTGATTTTGGTTTTGGTCCCTATAGTTTAAAAGTTTTGTTTTAAGTCCTTATTGTGTTGTATTGTTACTGAGTTAGTCGCTACTGTCAACTCTTTTAACTATTATGTGACATGGATGATAGACTCCTATGTGGAGCTTGTGTGGATATTACGTGGTAAAATATTGGTGACCACATGGCATCCACTTTCCACATCACCATCCTTACCCCATCTCTTTCTTTGAAGAACCCCATCGTGTCTTCTTTCCCATAATTTTTAGAAGCTAGGGTTGGGATGCATGGAAGAAGAGAGGTCCGACATGAACACCACATCTACTTGAACTCAATTGACTTCGACAAAATAATGTGGCTGTGGAGGGTTAATGCAATCCTACACCTCTGGGATATATGATAATCCTAAAAGAAGGTTTTGGGGGTGAGCAAATTGGAGAGTAAGTGAATCTTATTCTTTTAATTAAGGTTTGAGACTGTAATCCATATTTTTAACATGCATCTGTGCTGGTAGGAGTCTTGGTCTTATCAATACTTCTGATGGTTGGATCCTCCAATGTCTAACCGTGCAAGAAAGGTTATACAAGGGCTTCAGAGAATTATTGCAAAAATGAAGACCCAACTAAGGCTATACAAGATTATGATGCTCATTTCCTAGGCTATGAGAGTGTTGCTATTATTATTCATTACCTGGAATGCAAAGGGAGGAAGGAAGATATGTCAATTAGCTTAAAATGGTGGAAGGGAGGAACTTGTATTTTAGATTATTGTATATTTATGTAATGGGTAGGTTACAAGGGACCAAAAGCTTGTATTGGGTGCATAGATGGTGGTTGGCACACCTTTAAAGCTGTATTTTGAATATTTTGAGTGTACGAAATAGTAACTGAATGGAATGGGAAAATGGTGGTCTATTTGATGCATATGATGCTTTAAAAAATAGTGTTCTCTTTGCTGTATATGTGATGAACAAACACAATAACATATGGTTGGTCATTGTTATACAAATATGAACAAGTAAATAATCTAAATATGAACTACATAATAGCAACAATAACATCACTTATATGTAATAATGGTTAACAAAATTGTTAGAATTAAGTCATATTTCACATGTTTCATAGTTGACTTATAGTGGTGAATACTAGATATTATAATCACCACTTTATAGGAATTAGCCTCTGTATTTACTTCTTCAATGTACCAAATATGTATAAAAATACCAGATTATTTGTGTGTTTCTACACACAATTCATTAAACTCTCTCTAATTCTTCATGATATTAGAAGGTTAATGAGTTAATGATTCTCCTGCCTCACCAATGGTGTCGGTGCTCCATTCCCTTGCACACCACTGTGCCTTCGCTAGTTGTGACTTCTCTAGAGATGCCCGCCACCGCTAATGACCCTAGATCTACAGTACAAACCACCAATTAGCCTAACCACCGCTAACCCATTGCCATCTGCATCTGCACGTGCCCCTAGTGCAACTTCCTTATTCTACTCGTATGTCCACGTGCCGACACATGTGAGCGTGTGCTACCTCTTTTAGCCACCATATTTTACTTGCGACACCTCTAGCCACCCGTTGACCCTTTTCCGACCCCGTTCTTCTGCTCCCATACCTAATCGCCTGCATCCCCACTCTCACGCCCCTGTTTGGTACCTTCTACCCGCGAACCCAGCCTTTCACTCTTTGGCCATGTTGGGAGCATAATAAAAATTTTATTATGATACATGTGCTATGAACTTGCACATATCAATAAAGGACACATGTCAGTACTGAGGCTACTAAGAAGGTGCCAAATGGACACTTAGTCTACTAGTTAATAGTGATGTGGCTATCAAGCAAAGGCAATACTGATGTTGCCTAAGCATTGAAAAGAATTTACTTAAGTGTTGTCACGGTCTACCAAGTGGAGAAACAATATCTAGTAGTACTAAAGCTATTCATTGAAATAGTACTGATGCAATTTCATGATATTTGATAATACTAATGCTATCAAGAGGAAAGATATGGTAATATTGATATTATCATGAGGTCAACACCATTTCAACTAGGTCGACCATAAGTTATTGGAGTTTAGAGCTAAAGGTTGCATAGTAGTAATACTGATGTTGTTGTAGATAACTCCAAAAATAACTAAGTCATTGGAACCTGATGTGTAATGTTTCATAGCGACAATACTGATGTTGTCAACAAAGATCACAATAAGGCTTGGTTTAATAAATCATGTGACATGCATGTGACCTTTTATAAGATCTTCGGTTACATAACGTTAACTGCCTATGATGGAGAAGTTATCTCCATTACATCCATTCAGATGCATGAACTGCCATATGTACACATTATTTGAGGTAGTGCTCTAATGAAGAAGAAGGAGTAATTGCTAGGGACACGTGGCATAATCTTGAAAAGCATCAGATTTCTATAGAATCATTGGATGTTGAGAGCAGTTACTACATTATACTTATAAATATGAATGTCATGTAACATTCTAAAGGGTCCTGATCACTATACACTCCTCACCTGTAGTAATTAGTTACTAATGACCATCCTTTTCATTTTTTACTTTTCAATTAGGAAATTTTTCTTTACTTTTAGGTATAGAAGTAGCTCTTAGCTTGTTCATCAGCTTGTACTTAGAATAAAAGTATATGTGTGTGTGTGTGTGTGTGTGTGTGCTACTACTATGAATACTTATACATAATAACTATGAATCCCTTAAAGGAGCTAATTCCAAACTCAAACTATACTACCCTGATTCTACCCTCTTCAATCTTCATCTTTGGTACACCTAGATGAATTGCTCTTATATCTACCCTAGCTTTATACAAACATACCTTATTTGCTAGTTCAATAAACTAAGTTCTTTAAATTCATTTTAAATACTTAGCCAAAGGTCATTATTCAAAGCCATGGATTTACCTTATTATCAATCAAATGGAACCTATAATAGTACAACTCTAAAATATTAAGCCATTTAATCATATTATTTACCTTTTAAATGTTAGGTAGTATAGGTGACCCATTAGTATATAGTATAAACATTAGGTAAAATTAATTCCTTTCACTATAGGAGTTTCACACCAATAGACCCTTTTCCCCATAAGGGTGATAGTTATTAAAATTTCTAATATAGTTAGTGTAACAGTAATTTTGACAGTTAACAGAATTTTACTGTTTAGTAATTTTTGGATACTGTAAAATTATTTTGATTATTCCGTCAGCGTATTTGATTGTTTTGGTGATTTTTACTGTGTCGGAAAAATAAAAATTTTGGTAGGGAAAACTTTACGTAATTTAATTTTTACTATTAGGTTTTAATTATTTTACGTAATCTGATTTGATATTTGTGCGTTTTCTAATATTTGTGATTTTTGTGGATGATTATGAAATTTTTTTACTGTTTGTGAGCCCATGGGGTGCATATGGGCCCAGGTGGCCATATGTGGGCCCAGGTGGGTCCCGCAAAGTGAAAAAAATTTCTACGCATAGAAAAATTTGTACTATTTAGACGGAGACAGGGGATCTTACTAAACCTGAATCCGGAAACAGTTTTAAAAATTTTCTTGTACTGTGTTTTGTACTGTATTTATTTATCGGGTGATAAAAATACAGTAAATATATTCTTTCGTTGGGGTTTTAGTAGATAAAAATAGAAATTATACTATTAAGTCAATATTAGTGATTATGACAATTTTTGATGGACCAATAGGAAACAAGTCTAATATTGAAGACTTTGATATCAACCGTTGATTTAATCGACGGTAAGGACTTGATCTTGACTTAATCAATGGTGGAGATGGATCAATTATGACCATTGGATATGGATTTAATCAATGGTAGAGATTTGGTCTCAAAAAGTGACAAAGACCATTTATGACCATTGGATGAATAATTAATCAAGGGTGAAGATTTGGTCTTGTAAAGTAACAAGGACCATTTATAACCATTGGATGTTAATTTAATCTATGGTAGAGATTTAGTCTTAAAAAGTGACAAAGACTAATTATGACCCTTGGATTAAAAGTAAGAAGGAGTAATCTTGACCATTAATTTTGGAGACACATCTAATGGCTAGAATTTCAAGGAGAAAGATCCGATGGCCTAGATTAAGTCTTCTAATCAAAAGTCTACCTACATCCTAACCATTGAATTAATCAATGGCTAGAAATGCTTCAAATGGTGGGTAATTATTATGGTCACTTATTGAATGCATATGAAGAGGGGGGACGGTTTTGATGGTTTAATGCAAGAACAAAGTTGAAGATCACATCATTTCTATCATAATTCACCTTTGTCTCCTCCAAAAAGCCAAGTCTTCATCAAACTTATCTCTCCACTCATTCTCCAAGCATAGCTACAGCCATGCATCAAATTGGAAGACAAATTTTACATTAAAAAATATTTAGTCATTCTTCTAACAATAATTGAAGAAGCTATACAAAGTTAGTCAATCTTTGTGGCTTGACTTGTCTTGAATCAATAGGAAACAAATAAGTTAAACCAAAAGACTTTGAAAAACAAAACTTGGTTAGTCTTTTTATTTGGAGTTCCACGGCCATACATAATTTTAGAGGGTCTTGGACTTGACTTTTATTTGTTTAAAGTTATCACCTTCTTCTTATATATATATATATATATATATATATATATATATATATATATATATATATATATATATTCTCTTCTCTTCTTGCAAAAATTTCCACGGCTAAGCTCCATTAGAAAACTTAGAGATTTGTTGTTACAAATTGGTATTTCTACCTTATACTTATTTAAAAGGAACTAAAGACTTAGTGAACTAAATCTAGTTAGCTTAGTGATTAGTAATTTATGTATATAAGGAAATTATGAACCTTAACTAATTATTTTTAGTTTGTGTAAATGATAATTATTTAAATAATAGTTCATTAAAAAATTTATATCAATTGATATTTTGCTAGAAAATTGGTAATGGAATTAGGAACTTGGTCTATTTTTTCCTTGAAGCTCCACGGCTAAGAGGCTTCTCAAAGTCTCTAGAATTAGATGATTTATTTGTTTTAAGTTAATAAAAGCTTGGATGACCAATACATGACAAATTGATGACTTATGCCATGTACTAGTCATAAGTGATAGCGAAATTTCTCCACTTTCTTTTCTTACATGTTCCTACGGCAATCACCAAAGGAGGAGGGGTGTTTATGTTCATTTTATCTCACTTTGAACTCCTAAGTCTTCTATCTATTCTCTTTCTCCTTCTCTCCAAATTGAAGCTCATGGCTAGCTCATCAAAACTACCATCCAATCTCTTTTAATTTCATCCAACCATAAATCTTAAATCTACATGATATTCTAAACAATTTTGATGTTGGAGACTTTCTCTAAATCATTCATCTTCAAGGACTTTCTTCAAGATCAAAGTTATAGGGTATTTGTGGTGAAGTGTAAGGAAACTTCATTTCTTCTATTCTTTTTCATGATCTAAACCATGTTTGATCCATGGTTCCTCTTAATCAAGCTTAGTATACTAATTTTTATGTGTTGTTTTGTGTTTAAGAAACCCTTGGCGGTAAAGGACTTGGAAAAAGAAGCAAAATAAAGAGCTTTTGAGGATCTTCAAGAGGTAAGAGGGAGATCCATCTCACCAACCAAGTATGGTGGTGAGAGATGGTCTTATATTTGATGGATAGTGAATCCATGTGAGGATTCATATCCATGGTCTTGTAATTTATTTGTGGGTGTTTATGTATTTTAATTATTTGCCTATGCTTGATATGTTATGCATGATTTTATGGCTTTGATGGTATGATTATATTATGCATGATGAGTATATGGCATGCTTATAGTATTTATGATGAAATATGTATGTGTATGCCATAATGTGTTGATGGAAAGGAAATCAATTTTTGGCTCCAATAGCCAAGGAAGGGCTACGATTTTGATGCCCATAATTAGAGTTTCATGTTGAAATTTTTTAAGAACAAGAAAATTGATTTGTTTAAATGAAAATTATGAAGTGGAGAAAATGAATTTCCTTGGTTGTAAAGGCTATGGAATTTTTGGCCAAGACGCCTCAACATAGGTGTTTATAACTTAATATTTTCATGGAAGAATAAAATTAGATTGATTTGAAAAGCATGGAAAATGAACAAAGGATATGTTTTTTCAAGAGAATAAGAACACATTTTTTTATGGGATTTTATTAATTTATTTTGTGTAAAAAGTTTCTAAGTGTTTATTAAACTTGATTTCGAAAAACGAAACGGGCAACGTGGATTTTAAGGATTTGCAAAGAAAGTGAAAAAGAATTTGCAAAGAAAGTGAAAAAGGATTTGTAAAGAAAGTAAAAATGAATTTGAACAAATGGGTTTGGTTTTCATGACCATCGGTATTTCGGTTTTGAAAAAAAAGATTTTAATGGTTTTGTTTGTGTAAAACCATATCAATTTAGAAGGAAAGATATTTGATGGTTTCAATGGCTAAGTACCACGGTTTTTGAGGGCTTGTAATGCCTTGATTTTTATGAAAAAAGTGATATTTTATAAAACAAAGTGTTTTGTCACTCTAAAGATTTTGATAGTTTTCAATGAACACGTTCACGATTTTTGAAGACTTACGGATACCTTGATTTTATAACGAAATAATTTTCGCACAAGAATTTGGAAAGAGAATTAGAGCGTTTATCACTTGAGAAATCAAGTTTTTTGTAAATGAAAATGTTTTCGAACTTCAATTTATTTTGAAGAAGGTTGTGTTTGGAAATGATTTGGGAAAAATGAAGAATATAATGGTGTTTTGAAAATTTACTAATGTATAACTAATTTTCGAGTTTTGAAGTACGTTAGGGAATTTTAAGATTTGAAACATTGATTTATATCAATGAAAAAGTGATTTTTTTGTGGATTATATTTTGGAAAAGGATTTCTTGAGTAAAGAAATGTGGAAAAAGATTTTCTTGAGTAAGAAAATGTGTTAAATAAAGTATAAAGTCATATTATTTTGAGAAAGTGGAAATGGAATTTTTGAAGAGTGAAAAATATTTTCTGTAATGGAATTGTGGTGAAAAATTATTTGCGTATCTTAAAAAATGTAATTTTTAAAGTACGTAGTTTGAAATACAGTAAAATATTTCTAAGTGTGTGAAAATACAGTAAAATATTTGTATGTGATTTGAAATACAGTAAAATATTTCTACGCGATTTGAAATATGGTAAAATATTTCTACGCGATTGGAGATGCGTTGAAATGTTTTTAAGTAATTTGAATTACTTTTAAATATTTTGAGAACGATGAAAAAGTTTTAAATATTTTACATAATTTAAACTACTGTTGAAAAATCACTACGTGATTTAACAACCATAGAATATTTTACGCGATAGTGAAAATGACAGAAAACTGCTATGAGATTTGGAAAGTGTTTTAAATATTTTGAGAATGATGGAAAATGATTTACACGACTTAAAAGAATGATTTTTAAGTTAAGCGATTTTGAAACAGTAGAAAAATACTATGCGATTTGAGAAACGTATGTTTTTACGTGATTGAGAAAAACGTTAAAAAATTTGTACGTGGTTTAAAAGTGCAACAGAAGAGTTGCGGTATTTTAAAAATGTAACAGAAATGTTATGAAATTTTGTAAACGTAACATTAGTGTTACGGTATTATGAAAACGTAATAAAAATATTTTGGAATTTTAAAAACATAACAAAAGTGTTACGGTATTTTGAAAATGCAACAGAAGTGTTTTGGAATTGTGAAAATGTAACAGAAATGTTACGCGATTGTGAAAACACGACAAAAGTGTTTTATGACTATAAAAACATAATAACATGATGATTACTGTTAAAACAGTGTCCATACACTGTTTGTGAAAATAACGAGTTTTGCTTGTTATTGGCACGTGGTGCATTTTAAAATCATTGGTAAAAAAAAATATGCGTTGAGGCATATGATTTAATTGAACAAACGAATTTGAAAAGAATGGCCCTTGTGGTTGGACTTGCACTGATATATTCTTGCATTGTATAAACTATATCTGAGAAATTATGAGATATACATGTGATTGGTATTATACCTGTGATTGGTATTTGGTGCATTATACATGCATTGGAATAGTCCGATAAGGACTGGATATGACTGATTGCCTAGGAGAAACACACCTCTTGAGTGGGTGCGATATGCGTAGTGTAAGTCACTCGTTGACCTTGGGGGCATCGGGGTACGGGTTGCCTACAGTGGGCAGTGAGTCGCTCTACTGTATTCGTAGGTTAAACCGATGCAACACACTGATGATCCTGACCAAGACACTATCCATAATCAAGATCTGATAAAGACTGTCGTGTATGTGCTAGATATGAAAAAATTGAAATGAGAATTAAAACATGTGGTCTGAGGCACATGGTACCGGCAGGTCTTTTCGATCATTTTCTCTAAACCTGAGTTTAACTCCATGGAGTAGGAAATCGAGTCTTGTGCACATGCATAAATCTGAACATTTATATCTATATGATATATTAATTGAGGAATATTGGCTATGACAACTGTTTTGAATACTTGGATTGATATATGAATGGATGATGATAGTTGATTAATATTGAATATATTATTGGAAGTACAGTATCATATCCTGTATGATATTCTTTGTTTGTGTTATCTACATGTCTTTGCCATGTTGGTATTGGTGCAGGTGATCTCACCTCTTTGCTATGTTGTCTTGCTGTGTCTGTATTGTTAAAATTATATAGTAGAAGGAACGAGTAGTCTTAGACATAACGGGTGACAAATACCAGAGGGATTTGGATCAACTCATGTTATATGATGGTAGCTTTAAGTATCTTGCTCTGCATCTTTGTCTCCAAAATAACTGTCCTATAGCAGGGGAATCCAAATCCCCACAATATCAAATTCAGATGTTCGCATTTTAATCTTCATAATTATAATTAACTTTAACTACATTTTACTTATTATGCTGTCTTATTAAGATTTCAAATTCGTTCTAGTTATGCTGGTTACTTGATGATCTATGAAGTACAGACACAGACACGGGACACAGGGACACACTAAATTAAAAAAATTGTAGGACACAGACACAACATACATACACACACACACACACACACATATATATATATATATATAATTGCAAAATTTAAGAAAAAAATATTCATAATTTATTAATATCATTTCTATAAGTTTGGAGATTTACAATATTTTAATATATGTCATATGTGTCAATATTTGCCAACTAGTAAGCTCTTCCTAAAAAATATGGAACATAATTTCTATTGACATATTCTAAAAAATCTCCTAAACTAACTTCTCCTAATAGAATTAACCATAAACAAGTACATGTGCATCCAAAAAAAAATTAACTAGAGGGAATATTGGTGTGAGGCAAGCTTCGGTGACGATAAAGTGGACAGCTTGGTACGAGCAGAGGTAGAATAAGTAGATGAAAATATTGGTGTGTGAAAAGATAAAACTTAAAAGTCTAATAGTGAGTCGCAGTGGGCAGTGAGTCGCTCTACTGTATTCGTAGGTTAGACTGATGCAACACACCGATGATCCTGACCAAGACACTATCCATAATTAAGATCTGATAAAGACTGTCGTGTATGTGCTAGATATGCAAAAATTGAAATGAGAATTAAAGCATGTGGTCTGAGGCACGTGGTACCGGCAGGTCTTTTCGATCATTTTCTCTGAACCTGAGTTTAACTCCATGGAGTAGGAAATCGAGTCTTGTGCACATGCATAAATCTGAACATTTATATCTATATGATATATTAATTGAGGGATATTGGCTATGACAACTGTTTTGAATACTTGGATTGATATATGAATGGATGATGATAGTTGATTAATATTGAATATATTATTGGAAGTCTGGTATCATATCCCTGTATGATATTGCTGTTTGTGTTATCTCTGTGCTGCCATGTTGGTATTGGTGTAGGTGATCTCACCTCTTTGCTATGTTGTCTTGCTGTGTCTGTATTGTTAAAATTATATAGTAGAAGGAACGAGTAGTCTTAGACATAACGGGTGACAAATACCTCTGTGTTTGGAAACAACATCAGAGAATGACCTTTCCGGATTGGATAGCTTACAGTGTTGACAAAGAAGAGATGTCTGAGGATAAAGTACAGATGTAGAACAGATGTCTGATGCTTCAAGATGGATACACAACAGAATACATATGTAAAGTTATTTTTATCGTTAGTGTTGTATCGTGCTATTAAGTAGGACTCGTTATAGGGTTTGCTACTGTTAAAAAGAGTCTGTTAGTTTTATATTTCTCTTTAAATTGTTAAATATTAGTTGGTGTTAATATTGTATATTAATCAGTTAAAATATATTTTCAGTAATACTTATGGATTTCAGTAAGTTTATGTTTCAGTAAGAAAGAAATTTTAAAACTCATCTTTTATAACTCAAACTTTGTGAGAACTTCTTTTCAGATTATGAGTCAAGAGTCAGACATATGATACCCTAGGGAGGGTGTTACATTTAGTTGGTTACTTAAGACCTTAATGTAATTATCTTTCTTATTAGTGGGCTTAACTCGACGAGTTTGCCTTGGTCTTTCTAGTTAAGTTATATGTTCGCATTACATAATAACTCTAGATAAAACATAAAGTTGATTTCATGACTACTTCTTAGAGTTTCATATGCATCACTAGTTTGTATGCACACATACACACACATAAACATATATCACTTACTCACTACTATACAGATCATGATTGTCAAATTCTCAAGTTAACTTTTAAACTCTTCCGAGTTTACAATCCTAAGACACAAAAACGAGTTAACTTACATGCAAACTCTCTTTTTGTCAAACGCGTATGAGTTTAAGTAAACTTTGACAAAATAGGTAAACTCTCAATTCTACTAGTGAGTTTACAAGTCTACATTTACACATGATTTTGCCATAAAAAGCATAATTTTAGTCAAATTTGTTGGGTACTTGAGTTGGCTTGGCTTTGTTATGCAATATGTATTGAGTCTATTATGAAACTAATTTTGTGTTTCCATTATTATTTTGTCCTATTTTGTTAAACTACAAAATAATGTAAGTGCAAAGTCAGGTGTAGTATAATAATTGGGTCAAGTATTGAGTTATGTTTTTACTTTATTTCTTTCATTCGCTTTGTTTTAGAGTTAGAAAGCTCAATATTAATTATGAATATGCTGTTGAATTATGTTTGGTTACTAAGATATATTTTTTAAATAATGTCTTTGAAGAATATAAACTCTTGCGAGTTTAAGTTGAGTTTATGATTCGAGTGTGCTAAAACTCCTTGAGTTTACCTAAACTTTTAAGTTTGACAACCTTGACATAGATATGCACATTATTCACAACAAAATAAAGATAAGGGCTCCCATACAAAGTAAGCTCTAGCAAGAGATATACATCTCAAAATAAATACAAGTCAACAAAAGTAAGGACTATATAGAGTCCCCTAAACTATCCTGATACATATATGTTAACTAATACCAAAACCCGAACAAAATCCCTTGCGTCTAGGTAGTATACCCACACATACTTCAGCTCCATCAATATAGTGATAGTGTTCATATCTCTGGTTGCTCCTCTTGAAACACCATGCTTAATGGGTGAGAATTATGGAATTATCAATAGGAATATGAAATTAATACATATGAAATAATTAAAATCCACAATGCTTCAAAATGTATAAACTATATAGAAGTAATAAGTAACATAACTATACAATTGTATTCCCACAAGTAAACTATAACAAAATCCACAAGAAATAACTGAAGCAATTCAGTTAGATTAATTTGAAGCTTAAATATCTTTATACTCTTTAGGTTTTTTCACCATTTCTTTGCTCTGATCACATGTACCATAGGTCATGAGCTCACTCTCTTGGAAATGAGTCCTAATCTCTATGTGGATATTAACTATCTGCGTGGCACATGGATTACTTTGGGGATCATCTCCCTTACCGAGGATCATTTCCAATGCTTTAGGGATCACTTCCTTTACTGAGGATTATTTCAAGTATCTTTATAATTTTTTCTCTACTTTAGATTTTCATAAAATCCTAAACACAACCAATTTGGGCAGCAACTAAAGCAACAATACCTCCCAATAAAATTCACATCACAATTCTATAGAAAAATCGACATGCAACATAATTATAACATGTTCCATTCAAGATGTACATTTACATAATGCTGTTAAAATCAATTACTCAAGAAGAACCATAATCACATACTTAATCAGGATTCATCTGATTTCTTTTAGAAACAAAATAAGTACCTAAACTAAGACCCCTTTTAATTCAATTAAGTATAATAAATCAAATTTGATCCTTTATATTCCTTACTTGGAAGAAAGACCATTGAGGGCTTCTAGAAAGGTATAACTTCATTAACAAATAATTTTCTTACTAATCTTCTCAAATACAAATAAATTTTAATAAAATGAAGACATTTATCATAAAATCTTATATTTAGCATCAACCTCCTCCCTATTTGACTAGTAAAACTGAATTCCCCCTCCCTTACCAAAATTTAAACAAATCTTATGCTCAAAATCTAATACATGGCCGAGACACACTTAGAGAAAATTAACACAAATTCATGTAAACAATTTAAGTTCCAAAACTTGACTATAGTTGAGACATATATATAAGAATCAAGAGGGAAAATTCATTCTTCAAACATGAAAAATCCTACCACTATCTCAAACTATCATTACACACTGAGTAACAAATTAAATAAAAAAAATAGCATGCAAGCTATGGTAGCCTTGATAGCTGAGACATGCACACCAAATCCAAGCTCAAGAATTCAAATATATACTCATAAATCCAAGAAAATGCAAAGATAGCCATGAATTGGGGATATAAAGTGAGATTAGGTTTAGTTTCCTTCCATACCTATTTCTTCTCTCTAAATTTTCTTCAAGCAAAAGTGGCTGGATTAAAGAGTTCCTTAGCTTGATATGAAGCTCTTAATCTCTACTGCAATTTGTTCTTCAAGCCCTTGAGCATTCAAGCTCAATATCTTGACATGCAAGCTCTCAACTCTCTCTCTCTCTAAATCTTTCTTACTTGCATGCAAAAATGACAGTGGTGGAGTGGGTTTTGGAAGGGTTAAGCAGCGTAGTAACTAGGGTTAAGGGATGGGTTTCTTTAGTTTTTAACTAGGGTTAGGTGCTTGGATTAATTATAGTATATATAGGAAAATTATGGAATTATATTGGTGAATCAATCATAGCTTCTAATTTTCCAACCAATGATAAATTGGATAAGTGGGACAAATGTATTGGTTTTCAATTCCTTTTTGCATGCAAAAATATCACTTAATAATTTTCTTTCATTATCTTAATTATAGTTTAGGTTACTACTAATTACTCTAAGTAGTTTAGTTTTCCTATTTGGTAACTTGTTTTCCAAGAATAAGGTATTTACCCTAGTATTGAGTTCTAGACTAACCTCTAGAACTTCTATAAATTTTCATATACATAGTTATATCCTGTATTTATTTTTCCCACTTGCCTACCCACTTACAGGCACAAATTTAGAAGCCTGACAATGTCTGGCAAGTATCAGGGAATTTCTCTTACTCTCAACCATTTCAATCTTCTCTACAAGCATCTCTGTACTTACCATGTTTGTTTCTTAGGACCATATTAAGTAAGTTTTCTATTTCTTATCATACACATGCATCTCTAATAATCTTGTACGCATACTCAAAAAATTTCTACCATATATAATGCAATAAATTTAAATAATAAAAAACTTGTACTCAATTTGTCTGATAATAATATAATCAAATATCTATTCTACCCTAGCTTGAAGGGGGACATTAGATCATTGGTTATATGATCATGATGTGATCCACCAATGTAGGAAAAATACATATTCCTTTAGATTTGAGGATGCAAAATTATTTTGAGACTTATCAATCTTAGTAAAGAATGTTTGACGCCTAAGGTTAGGGATTCCAAAGACAACCATAATCTAAGATCCTAATATTGAGAAAGAAATTTTTGAGCACAATGTTGTAGCCTTTAAGGTTAAGATTGAGCTCCCTAATTCCCTTTTGAGTAAAACTTCTTATGAGGTTAATAACCTTCTATAGTCCACATATATGAGTTATGAGGTTATCCATATTCAAAAATTGAATGCTAACATTAGATACAAGTTTGCATTAAGTAGTGAAAACTATAAATTTGCTTCAAATGTACATTGTTGGGATCATTATTTTAATGTTGATGATTTGCTTCCTTTCAAAGATACATTTAAGCCTTCTTTGTTCTTTCTAGTTGTTGTTATAGATTGTGCGACTGCTTGCATGCCTAAAATTATGCTAGTTATGCCACAATATCTAGACTAGAATAATATAGTGATGATTGCTGACTCTTCTCCTAATTATATTTATCGTTATCTTGTGAAGTTGAAGAACTAACTTAATTTTGTTACTACTTTGATTCCTAATGATAATTCCCACCATATTGATCTTAAATGAGCACAAGATATTTAACTTTTTAGAGGCGACTTCTTTTAGAGGGGAGAATAATGTAGAATGAATGAACTTATGATTTAGGATAATTTATATTATACCAAGCCTTAACTTTAAATATTCGATTTGACTAGAATCGTTTATATTCCTAAGTATTGATCCCTATTTTATTTAAAAGATTAGTCCCTATAGTTTTACTTATTAAAATATTAATTTTTGAAGTATCAAAATCCAAATGGCTAAAAATATAGATACTAATATCTAAAAAAAAAAATATAAGTTCACTATTTTATCTGATTGTGCTTCTTGGCTAAAATATTTTTCAGCTAAAAAAACTCACTTTTTTTTATATATTTTGTGGATGTTTTCATAAGTTTTATATGATTACTTGGAGATTATTTTTATAATGTTATTTAATTTGACTTATCTATATTTACTTGTTTCAAAAGCTTATTTAAGTAACTTCAATTTTATAAGGTCATGACATAAGTTCAAATTTTAAGAAAGTAATTATTATGAAAAGAATATATAATTTTCATGTTTCTACAATTAATTAAAAATTAATTTTATAAGTGATTCAAATGAGTCAAATTTGTAAAGTTAATAATTTTTTAAAAAATAGCCTATTTAATTGGTTAAACTTCAACCGGAAGTCTTGCTGGTTCATTATCGGTCCGGTTTTAATAACATTCATTTTGGCAACTGAGTTTACTATTGGGGTTCAGTTAGCGGTACGGTTTGTCGGACCGCGATAGCGTAACGCAGCGCACATTCAATCTTTATACTGACTGGACTGTTTGTTGCATGAGCTGGTTTTATTCAACTTTCAAAAATCAGAACCTTTTTCTGAAACCCCACATGCCCAAAATTTTTCTTCTCTCTTCTCACCTCTCTCTCTCTCTCTCTCTCTCTCATCACTCTTTTTGAAAAACCATGGTGGGTTTCTCTTTTTGAAGGAAAGTAAATGTAATTTGATTATTATTGTTGTTGTTGTGTTGCAATTGTTTTATGCAGATCAATTTGATTATGTGTGCATTTGCATTGGGTTGCTGTTTGTTTTAATCAGAATTTCATTGCTGGAGCTTTCAAGCCCCCGTGCAAAATCTCAATCTCTTTTGCCGATGGAAGAACTCGCAAGCAGGTGTGTTGTACTGCAACTCACTGATAATTATGATGAACCCTTTTTGCCATTATATTTTGTGGATTGTGTTGAACTTCTAATATTGGGTGGTTTATGGGGTTTCCTTATACATCATCATTGCTTCCAGTTGTTTCATTTTTCAATTCAATTGGTTGAGCATGGGCCTTTTTGTATCTCAAATAATAAAGTTTTCATAAAGGAACCTCTTTGTACCTCTTTTTCATTACAGAGGGATTCCAGAGTCAGAGTGCCCAGTTAAACATTTGACATCTTCATCAGGTTCCATTGACTTATTACCAAGATCCTTGCCCTTGTGTGTGATTCCTGGGAGATCTTAATGCTTACAAGATCAAAATCCATGTGGGTTTCTATATTAGGTCCCAATCTGACCCACACGTTAGGAGAAATTGAACTACAATGGCATCTGTAACGGTTAAAAGACCTAATTGGCATAGTAATTTGTGGGAAATGGGCTAATTTATATAACACAATGGCTAGCCCAAGTTGGTGACTAGGTCTTTATATACCAATCTTCAATTTCTGAATTTCGATTTGAGACTTGGGATGTCTAGTTAGGAATTTTGCTGTTTTTGCTTTCTTATTGTAACGTGTTAACCCTCTAAGTGTATTGCTTCGGGAAAAAGTTATTTTGTTTGTTTTATTACTTTCTTATTATTGTTATTATCATTATAACACTAGGTAAAGTTGTGGTTTTAGCTTCCAGGATGATTGAGAAAGGTCATATCATTCAATTGTGTTCACCAAAATAAAAAGTAATTTTCATTTACTCTTTTGCGCCCTTTCCTCTTTTATAGGTCCATGTAAAGAAGGAAAATGGCAAAGCAGTCATGGTTCCTCTCTTTAAAAGTCAGGAGAATATAATTGGGGAGGTACACTGCATGACATCGTCAACAGTTGTTTTTACCTTTGTTTTGGGTACTCTATGGGCATTTTATCTTGTAAGTAGTAAACTGGAGTTTAATTGCTGAGACTTTGGTACCAGGTTATTATAGAACCTGCACATGGGAAGAAGGTTGAACATAATGGTGTTAAAGTTGAGCTTCTTGGTCAAATAGGTGTGCTTCCTTTTATTTGTATAATTCTATGATTGCTTTTTGTATGTTCAATAAGCATTTTCACTGATGGTAGTACCCTTTGCATTGATTTTTTATTTTTTGGGTACAATGGTGGCACTGAAATTTGAACCTATGAACTCATGCAAATTACCCAAGCCCTTAAGCACTAGCCCAATCCTAGTGGCTTATTTGCATCTATTTTAAAATATATGTTTTTGTGTTTGTCTGTAACTTCAATGAAAAATAATATGTTTAGTTTGGATCTGAACAAGTAGTTTTTCTATCTTCTTTTAGTTATTTATTTATTTATTTTGTTTTTAAACGTGATCTATACTGGTAGTTGAGTTATATATATCATATTATTTTTAAGATGTATAATGTTTGAATTTTTTTTTTAAAGTGCCAACAAGAGCATAGGATAAGGGTGGCAGAGATGAGAATGTTGTGTTTGATGAGTAGGTATATAAGAAAAGATAAGATCAGGAAATGTATTAAAGAGAAAGTAGGTGTTGGAATCCAGTTGGAATCCGTGTGGATTCATGTATTGGTTCTTAGGAATGCTATTTTAGGAATGTATATATTTTTGTGTGTAATTAGGAAATAATAAATGTAATTTCCTATATCAAGGAATTACAGCCTAGGAGATATTCTGTTTTCTAAGTTAGTTCTAGGGTAGTTAAATTGTTTCCTAAAATAGAGCTATGGCCTTTTGTATATATTCTCTATGATTGATTCAAGAAATACAATACAATTAGACAAAAACCCTATTCTCTGATATGGTATCAGAGCAGTTCTAGTCAGGGACTGCTCCTGGTTTCCGCTGAAGCACTCTTCTCTAAACCGGTTGGCTTTCATTACCAATATTTCTCGGCCTTCATTGCCGTAGTCCCTCTCATATTCTGATTGGCCTTCATTGCCAATCGTTCCTCCCTAGTTGCGCTGCCAGAGAAGACTCAACCTCAAATCGTTTGTGGATCATTTCAAATCCCACGATTTATGGATTTGTGGCACTGTTCACACGACACAAATCAGGGGAGTGTCGCGGCACTCTTTGTGGAACCAGAAAAACAAGGCTTGTGGTGCACCTACTGTAACAAAGCAAGTCACACCCGAGAGAAGTGTTGGAGACTACATGGAAAGCCTCCTAGTTGTGAATAGAATAAAAAGGGGGAATCTTTACGGAAGAATGGATATGTTCATTTGCTGTTGCTGAAAATAGTGAAGAGAACAAATCTGAGTCCACCATTCTCAACCAGGAAGAGATAAACAGGATGAGAGCTTTCCTTACCAGCCTTGACAAACCAACAGGTACTTGTACTCTTGCATATTCAGGTAAGCTTTTATTTTCATTTGGATTAAATGTCTCAGAAACATCTCCACCACCCTCTGTCCAGTTCTGGATACTAGATTTAGGTGCCACGGACCACATGACTCCCTTATCCAAACATTTTTCCATATACACACCTTGTCCCAGCAATAAGAAAATTGTCACAGCCGATGGTACCCTTGTAATTGTAGCTGGACTAGGTGATATCAAAATAAACTCATCTCTAATCCTGAAAAATGTTCTCCATGTCCCGAAATTATCCACCAATCTTGTCTCTATACAAAAACTTACAAAAGATTTATCCTGTAAGGTAATTTTTGACAGCAGTGATTGTATATTTCAGGACAAGGATTCGAGGAGGACGATTGGACGTGCTAGAGAATGGAATGACCTTTACTATCTTGAGGAATCAAATCTGCCCAGCAAGAATAGCCTTTCTCATTCCTTCATGTCTGAGTCTATACTATCCAACAAGGAGAAGATTTTTCTTTATCATTATAGGTTAGGATATCCTTCTTTTAGGACTATCAAAATTTTGTTTCCTTCTCTTTTTACCAAATTAGATGTTGAGAGTTTTCATTGTGATGTGTGTGAGCTTGCTAAACACAAGCGTGTACCCTTTCCTATAAGTAATAACAGAAGCTCTTTTCCTTTTTATCTTATTCATTCGGATGTCTGGGGTCCTTCTACTGTTCCAAATGTGTCAGGTGCCCGGTGGTTTGTGACCTTTATTGATGATTGTACTAGGGTTACTTGGATTTTCTTGCTCAAACACAAATCTGAAGTCAATACTGTTTTCCCAAATTTCTTCTCTATGGTAAAAAACCAATTTGGTGTAAATATCAAAAGACTTAGATCAGACAATGCCAAAGATTGTTTCAATCAGGTTCTTACTACTTTTTGCCAAAAAGAAGGAATTATTCATGAGTCTTCTTGTGTCAAAACACCACAACAGAATGAGATTGCTGAGAGGAAAAATGGTCACCTTCTAAATCAAACACGGGCATTGTTGTACCAGAAAAATATTCCAAAAACCTTGTGGGTGGAAGCTGTTCTTACAGCAACACACCTTGTCAATAGATTACCCTCTAGTGTCTTAGGATTCAAAAGTCTTATGGATGTTCTTTTTTCCTGTTATCCGAATCTATCCACTACCAATAATCTTCAACCTCGGGTTTTTGGGTGTGTATCATTTGTTCATGTTCATAGTCCAGATAAGGGGAAACTTGATCCTAGAGCCCTAAGATGTGTTTTTGTTGGGTACTCTTCCACTCAGAAAGGCTACAAATGTTATCACCCTCCATCCAAAAAGTTATGAGCAAGAAGACTATTACCCTAAACCTTATCGTCAAGGGGAGAGCCTTAGGGAAGATAAGGACACCCATTTTACACTACCTGATCTCCCTACTCTACTTGATCTCCCTAATGTTTCTGTTCAAACTGAATCTGACCCTGACCAAACAGTTTCTGATCCCACGTCCAATGAAGCCACTCAACCTAATGTGAGATTTGAAAAAGGTTTGGTGTACACAAGGAAATCCAAGGTCATTCCAGCCTCTATACAGGTTCAAGAATCTGACTCAAATCCTTCTTATGAGGTAACAATTTCTGAATTACATACTTTACAGGATGCAATTATTTTGCCCACCTCACAGGATGAAACCGAGACTCAACCTACTCAAGATGACCTTGATCTTCCAATTGCCCTTAGAAAAGGAACCAGAAAAAGCACCAAACAACCTTTATACCCTGTCTCAAATTATCTCTCATTTAAAAATATCTCACCAACCCACAAAACCTTCCTTGTAAACCTAAACACCATCTCTATACCCACTACTCTTTCTAAGGCTTTGACCAATGGAAAATGGAAGCAAGCCATGGATGTAGAGATGGAAGCTCTAGAGAAAAATAAAACCTGGGAGCTTGTTTTTTTACTAGCAAGAAAACGGCCAGTTGGGTGTAAGTGGGTGTACACGGTAAAATACAGAGCTGATGGGTCAATTGAGAGGTACAAAGCAAGGTTAGTTGCAAAAGGGTTCACACAAACTTATTGGGTTGATTATTCAGAGACGTTTGGTCCTTTTTGTGCATGATTTGGTTGTTAGACTTGACTTTGACTTGACTTTTCAGCGGCAGATTTGAAAACAAAACCCGTAAGCAGTACCCAAACAGCAACCCACTCCGGTTTTCATCCAAGTAAGGTCACGAGTTATTCCAGTCACCTCCGACTGGCCTTTCCTCCGAGCGCTCCCATCGGAGCCGCTCACATGCGCTGTCGCGTGTCGTCACATTTGCATACTCTTCCAGGCACGTGTAGGCAACGCGCCACCTTCTAGTCACCGATGCTCCTCGCCGGTGGTTCTTTTCACCTCGCCGACGTCTTCTGTTCTTGTTTCTGTGGCCGGAACTTCTTTCCGAGGCTCTTTGGATAGTAGGCTCTTTTGTTCTTCTCTGTTCTGTTCTCTTTCGTCCTGACTCAAGGAAAAGGATTTGAGGGAGAGATTCCTCTCTTACTTTCTAAAGACCTTCGCGCACCAACAGCCGCATTTCCTCAACCTCTACGTCAGCTCAATCAGCAGACCTCAACCACCTCGCTACAGCATAGTCGTTGTCTTCCGCTGTGATATGGCTGCCTCTTGATCTTCGACCTTCCAGCAGGTCACTTGGTGGTGTCAGTCCGGTCCGGCGCCGGGGGAGGGCCGGCGGGACTGACTGACGGCCGGCGGCTTTGTGGGCTGTTTCGTTCTCGTTTTTATGGTGTTTTTCGGTGGTCTTTCGCTCTTTCTCGTCTTCAGCCTCTGTTTCGTGGTTTTGGTTTGCGTTTTCTGAGAATGGGAGAGTCCTGAAATTGCCAACCTTTGTCAGCTCGTCCTACTTACTTATGGGAGGTGTTAAGCTGATTGCCATTGAAGCCAAATGCTTTGACTTGGTGCTTGAAGATGAGGGCAAGCTCTTTCGTTTACAAGTGATATAGAGGGTGTGGAATTCCGTATCATTATTGTTGGAAGATTAAATCTGGATTTGTGTCACTGTTCACGCGGCACAAAATAGGGGAGTGCCGCGGCACTAAATCTGGATTGTCACTGTTCACGCGGCACAAATAGTGGAGTGCCGCGGCACTGTTAACGTGGCACTGTTCATAAAAAAAAATATTTGATTCTCTGTCAATATTTATTGTTGCTGTAAATAGGATTAGTTTATGTAATTATAGGTTTGTTACCTTTCTTAGTTTTCTTTCCTTTCTTGTTCCGTAGTTATAGGGACTGATTGAGTGTCTATCTCCTATATATATATTTTGTAAACGATTCCAGAGATATATACAAATGAGGAATAATCAATTCCCATTTTCACATGGTATCAGAGTGAGCCTCCAAACTCTGAAACCCTAAACCCTTTCCGATGACCAAACACGGAATGGCCACGGAAGCAAAAACTTCATCCCCATTCGAAGCTTCTGCTACCACCAACCATGGTGGGTCAGACGCTACTCCTTTCCCCATTATCGGACACCAGTTGAATGGGAATAACTATCTCTCATGATCACAATCAGTCATGATGTACATCTGCGGAAAGGGCAAGGACGAGTATCTCACTGGTCAACTCGTTCCTCCTAAGGTTGATGATCCAAAATTCAAAAGCGGAAGATAGAGAACAACATGGTTATGTCCTGGCTGGTGAACTCCATGACAAATGAAATCGGTGAGAACTTCTTACTCTATAGCACGGCACAGGAAATCTGGGAAGCAGCCAGAGAATTTTACTCCAGCAAAGAGAATACCTCTGAAATCTTCGAGATTGAATCCAATCTCCATGATCTTCGACAAGGTGATCTGTCCGTCACTCAATACTACAACACGCTATCACGTCATTGGCAGCGGTTGGATGCTTTCGAGGAACATCAATGGGAATGTCCGAATGATGCAAAGAAATTCAAAGAATTTGTCAAAAAGAAGAGGATATTCAAATTTTTAATGGGGCTCAACAAGAATCTTGATGAAGTTAGAGGACGGATATTGGGAATAAAGCCCTTACCTAGCATACGAGATGTGTTTTCTGAGGTTTGCAGAGAAGAAAGTAGGAAGAAATTGATGCTTGGAGAATCCAATGTCACCTCTGTAAATGAAGGTTCTGCCCTTGCTGCTAGAGGGATTTATCAACATAATGACAATCGTCAAAAGAAAGGAAGGCCATGGTGTGATCACTGCAGAAGAACAGGCCATTCTCGAGACAATTGCTGGAAAATTCACGGAAAGCCTGTAGATTGGAAGCCTACCAGACCTGCAGCTGACAAGGAAAGTCATGGAAATCATGTTTCTGTTGATGAAGGACCTTCTCTTACTGAAACCAGTCCATTCAGCAAAGAGCAACTTGAAATACTGCAGAAAATGTTCTCACAACAAAATCCTGTTCCCAGTACTATAGGAACAGGATCTTTGGCACAAAAAGGTAATTATTTGAGTGCTCTTCTCAAATTCTGGAAAAACAGGTCCATGGATTGTAGACTCAGGGGCATCTGACCATTTGACTGGTGATGCCACTCTCCTTCATAATTACGGTCCATCTCAAGAAAACATTGCGGTAAAAAATTGCTAATAGAGTTTGTTACTATTTCAAAGGACCTAACTCTAAACTCAGTTCTCCATGTTCCAAATTTGGATTGTAATCTTTTGTCAGTTAGCAAACTTACTAAAGAACATAACTGTGTTGCTAAATTTTTCTCAGATTTGTGTGAATTTCAGGATTTGGATTCGGGGAGGATGATTGGCAGTGCTAAGGTGTGCTCGGGACTTTTCCTTTTGAAGGTTGATGAATCTCTTAGAAGACAAACTCATAATGCAGTATGTATTGAGTCTGAGAGTCAGTTTGATAAAAGTCTAGTATCTTGTAATGATTCCAATAGGGAAAGTGCAATCATGTTATGACATTATCGTCTTGGTCATCCTAATTTCTTGTATCTTCAGAAATTGTTTCTGTTGGAAACTGTTGACAACATATGTAATTAGGTGTAATTAGTAGTACAACTGTTAGTCCCACATCATGTAAATTGTGTAATTAGTCATTACTTATTGTATATATATTCAGCCTCAGTTGTGTAGTTGAAACACACGGTTTCATCATATGTCTCTCTTCCTTTCTCTATTTCAACATGGTATCTAGAGCCTAAAGAGGCAACCCTAGAAACACGCGCATACCGTTGGGTCCACCGCCCTCCGGTGAAATTTTTCCGGCCAACCGTGTTTCCTTAGGTTTGCCGACCTTTTCCCTGCCGTGACGTCCTTAAAGCAGTTTTCTCCACATTTGCCGCGCCACCACCGCCAGGGTGCCGTCGCCGCCTCCTTTTCCGGCCGCCGAGGCCTCACCGCATTGGAACCGCCTCCCTCCGGCCAGGCCGGACCCGGCTCGGCCCGGGGCCGGCGCTCACGCGCCCCACGCGCCGCCGTCTCCATGCCCGCCCGCCCACCGTCGGCTGTTTTCGGCGACGTGACGTGACGGCGCGTCCGGCCACCTCTCCGGCCGCCGTTCACTTCGTCTGACTCGTCTCGGCCTCCTCTACGCCGATCTGCCCTCAGATCCTTGTTTCCTTGCGTGGGATTTTTCAGGTATCTTGTGTTTTCCATTTTTGCCCCTAATATTCTGACCTATGGCAAGTTCTACCTCTCCAGATGGCTCTAAAGATCATCCCAAGGTTGAGCCCCCTATTTTCACAAGTTACCTCCATACCCCGCTCTCTCGTGATAAATTAGATGGCAGCAATTATGATACTTGGGCTTCGAGACATCAAGTTGTGGCTTGAAAGTCAAGGCTATGAAGACCACCTCACCACCGCTCTTAACTCTATGCCTACGGAGGAACAACCCCGGTGGAAGAAAATTGATAAACAGTGTGTGTTGTAATCAAGTCCACCATTCACTCTTCTCTTAAGCGGATCTTCCGTGCGTGACCACTTGTGCTTCTATTTGGGAACAAGCCAAGGTTCTTTACACTAATGACACTCAGCGATTATATGGGGTCTGTCACAACCTCATGAGTATTATTGCTCCTCGTCAGTTTGATGGACCTATGTCTGCTTACTTGGGTAAAGTTCATGGTGCTCTGCATGATTTCAATGAGTTGCTAGCTGCTACCCCTGCCCAAGAACTCGAGCAACGAAGCACCTTTTTCATGCTCATGGCCTTGTATGGGTTACCTCAGAATATTACGCTAATCGTGATCGGATTTTGGGTTCGCCTACGGTTCCCACTCTCTCCTCGGCTGGTCTTCTTTTTCGGGTCCCGCGAAGCAAAGTTCTCTCCTAGCTCGGCTCCGGTTGATATACGCCTCGTCTCCCAAAGTGCCAATCGAGGTCGTTTCGCCCGGCACCTCGGGTAGGCCTCGTCGAAGTGTACACGTCTCAGTAACGGGTTGGGTCATCTGAAGATCGTTGTTGGACCAAAAATGGCCGTCCTCCACGGTGCCAATATTGCCCGTGCCATTTTCGCTGCACGATTTACTACAGTCCTCGCTGCTCCACCTACCCCGTCTCCGGCGTACTATGCAGATTTTCGAAATGGTTTGAGCAACAACGGGGCTTCTACCTCTCTGCATACGGTGAGCACACCTTGGTAATGCATTTGCTTGTCTCTCTCAATCTCCACCTTTAGGTCCTTGGGTTCTTGACTCTGGTGCATCGAATATCTCTGGTAATAAACGTCTTTTCTCTAAATTTTCTAAAGCTATTTACCTCTAATTACTTTAGCAAATGGTTCCCAAACACAAAAAGAAGGGAGTCTTGTCCATCCCCTCCCTTCTCTGTCTGTTGAATTCTTTATGTTCCTAGTTGTCCTTTTAATTTACTTTCTATTAGTCGTTTGACCCGTTCTTTAGATTGTCGCATTAGTTTCACTAAAGACTCTGTTATTTTGCGGGACCGGAGTTCGGGACGGATGATTGGCGCCGGATGTGAGTCTAATGGCCTTTATCGGCTCTCTGCCACCTCTCGTGTGTGCTCATTACCGATTCCCCTCTCACCATCCATGCTCGGTTGGGTCACCCTAGTCTTCAAGCTACGACAAATGGTGCCTACCTTTTCTAAGTTATCTACTTTACCTTGTGAGTCGTGTCAACTTGGGAAACACACCGTAGTTCGTTCCCAGATAGAGTATGTCGTCGAGCTGCGTCTCCTTTGCTTTAGTACATTCGATATTTGGGGTCCAAGTCGTATTGAGTCTACTTTTGGGTCAAAATACTTTGTTCTTTCATTGATGATTATTCTCGGTGTACTTGGTTATTTTTAATGAAACACGGATCGAGTTGTTTTCAATTTTTCAAACCTTTTATAATGAAATCAAAACTCGGTTTGGTGTTCGATTCGTATATTGCATAGTGACAATGCCGTGAATTTTTGTCTCACAATTTTCAAACTTTTATGGCATCTAATGGCATTCTTCACCAAACATCTTGTCCTATACCCCTCAACAAAATGGGGTTCTTTGAGCGCAAAAATAGACATCTTATTGAAACAACTCGGACCCTTTTATATCATGGTCATGTTCCCTTTCGTTTTTGGGGCAATTGCTTGTTATTTGATTAATCGTATGCCCTCACGTTTCTTGATAACTTAGGTTCCCCATTCTGTTTTATTCCCTCACCAACTCCTCCACTCTCTTCCACCTCGTGTCTTTGGGTCGACATGTTTTGTCCATGATATCACTCCCGGTCTTGACAAAATGTCTCCTCGCTCTATCAAATGTGTTTTTCTTGGTTACCATCGGTCTCAAAAGGGTTATCGGTGTTTTTCACCCACTCTTAAGCGTTATCTAGTCTCTGCGATGTCACATTCTTCGAGTCTGTTCCTTTCTTTGAGTCTCGACCGCCTCTTCCACCCATCACCGAGGACCTCCCTACCATTCCTCCTCTTGTCCTGTTACCCCGATCCCTCACCAAGGTCCCTCTACCGGCCCTCCCGGGTTTATCGTCGTCGGCCACAACCACCACCACTACCACCACCATCATCGGAGGTTGTAGAACTTCCTGAAGCTCCTTTGGACTCTCATAGGCACCACTGCTTTACCGGCTCCGACCTTTGCCTCACGCTTGGACCTTCCCATTGCTCTTCGAAAAGGTATTAGATCTACCCGTAACCCTTCTCTTTATGTTAATCTCGATTACCATCGCCTTTCTTTAAATTATGCTTGTCTTTCCACCTTGTATTACGTGAGGTGAAGCTTTATCTCATCCTGGGTGGCGACAAGCAATGGTTGATGAAATGTGTGCAAAGCAGTGAGTGGTACTTGGGAACTTGTTACTCTTCCTGGGAAGTCTCGTTGTTGGTTGGATGGATTTATACGGTCAAGGTTGGCCGATGGCACTCTTGATCGCCTAAAGGCTCGTTTGGTGGCAAAGGGGTATACCCGGATATTTGGTTTGGATTATGGCGATACTTTCTAGGTGGCGAAGATGGCTCATTCGCCTTTTTTCATCTATGGCCGCTATTCGCCATTGGTCCCTTCATCAGCTGGATATCAAGAATGCTTTTCTTCATGGTGATCTGGAAGAAGAAGTCTACATGGAGCAACCACCAGGGTTTGTTGCTCAGGGGGAGTCTTCTGGCCTTGTGTGTCGTCTACACAAGTCATTGTATGGTCTCAAACAATCTCCGGGCTTGGTTTGGTCGATTCGATCTGGAATTTGGTATGACTCGTAGTGAGGTGACCACTCTGTCTTCTATCGCCATACTGATCCAAGGTTGTATCTATTTGATTGTATATGTAGACGACATTGTTATCACCGCGGTGATCACCAAGGCATAACTCGGATAAAAAGCATCTCGGTCATCACTTTCGGACCAAAGATCTTGGCAAACTCGTTATTTCTTGGGAATTGAAGTGGCACAATCCAAGGATGGCATAGTAATCTCACAAAGGAAGTATCTTATGGACATTCTTGAGGAAACAGGACTATTGAATGCAAAGACGGTTGACACCCCTATGGATCCTAATGTTAGACTTTTGGGATCGGGGGAGCCACTTTGATCAAGGAAGATATAGCGTTTGGTTGGAAAACTTAACTATCTAAAGAACGGATATCTCCTTTGCAGTGAGTGTAGTGAAATTTCTAAACTCACCTTGTGAAGGACATTTTGATTGTGATATATTAAGGGAGCTCCAGGAAAAGGCCTTGTCTTGAAGGACACTCAGTTTGGAGGATCTTGATTGGGCGGGTTCTCCTATTGATAGGAGATCTACTTACAGTTATTGTGTATCCATTGGGGTAATTTGATTTCTGGAAAAGTAAGAAACAAAATGTGGTTGCAAAGATCTTGATGAAGTCGAGCGAATCTCTTATGGACATTCTTGCGAGCTCATTTGGTTAAAACGAAAACTCATAAAGAGCTTGTTTGGAAACGTTATGCAAATGACTCTTATTTGTGATAAGATTTCATATCCAATCAGCTTTTTCATGAGAGGACCAAAACATTGAAATATCACTTTATCGGAGAAAAGATCTTGTCGGAGACATCTAGTTTCGTCAATTCAAATGATGTAGCGGATGTTTTCACTAAGTCTTTCCGAATAAACTATATTTATGTGTACATATGACTTATATGACAACATATGAGGTGTAATTAGTAGTCGTTGTCCCACATCATGTAAATTGTGTAATTAGTCATTCTTATTGTATATATATTGTAGTTGTGTTTAGAAATTGTTTCCGTCCTTATTTAGAAATAAAAATCCAAAACTCTTTCAATGTGAAGTGTGTCAATTTTCAAAGCATGTTCGCAATTCTTATCATAGTCTTCCATATAAATCATCACATCCTTTTTCTATGATTCACAGTGATGTATGGGACCATCTAGAATAAAAAATATCACTGGTACTAGGTGGTTTATATCCTTTGTTGATGATCATACTAGAATCACATGGTTATTTCTTATGAAAGAAAAATCTGAAGTTGGCAGTATTTTCAAGCAATTCAACACTATGATTCAAACTCAATTCCAAACAAAAATACAAGTGTTGAAAACTGACAATGCAAAAGAATATTTTGAGAAAACTCTGGGTGATTATCTTGCGGGTCAAGGGATTATCCATGTGAGTTCTTGTGTTGATACACCCCAACAAAATGGGATTGCCGAGAGAAAAAATAGATACCTTCTTGAAGTTGCTCGGTCTCTAATGTATACCACTCATGTTCCTAAATATTTTTGGGGAGAAGCAGTCTTAATAGCTGCCTATCTCATAAATAGGATGCCTTCCCTTGTTTTGAACTTCCAATCACCCTACCATGTCCTTCTCCAATCTTTCCCTAACACCCGTATTCTGTCCACCCTTCCTGTAAAGGTCTTTGGTTGCGCTGTATTTGTTCATATACATGCATAACATAGAAGTAAACTTGATCCAAAAGCTCTCAAATGCATCTTTGTTGGATACTCCTCAAATAAAAAAGGGTATAAATGTTATTCTCCTATCACCCGTAAGTTCTATAACTCCATGGATGTTTCATTCCTTGAACAACAACCATACTACAAAGCTAATATTCAGGGGGAGAATTCTAATCAAGAATATCAACTTTGGAACATTGACACCATGGATCCTGTTTCTGTTCATCCTGTTTCAATTCCTTCTCAAAATTCTTCCATCCATCTAGAGTCATCAATTCCTTCAACTTCCCAAAATGAACCTGAACCTGAAACAGAATCTGAGATACCTGAAATTCCACAAAATCTCAGTCACATACCTGCTGTTACCAATGAGTTACGTGTCTACTCTAGTAGAAACAAGACTCAAGAAAGGACAAATATACAGCAGCCACCTGATCAAGGCCATGAATCCAATCCGCATCCAGAGACTCAAAGTTCACTAGGTAATGGCAATACTGATTATGCCTTGGATAATTCAGCTATTGATGATAGACCTATTGCTTTGAGAAAAGGCAAGAGAGTTTGCACTGATCATCCTATTTATAATTTTGTCTCATATGAAAAATTATCACCCAGTCATCGTGCTTTTGTGAGCAGTCTTGACAAAATACAGGTTCCAACTTCAATTCATGAAGCCCTCACTATACCAGAATGGAAGACAGCCATCTGGGAGGAAATTCGTGCTTTAAAGGAGAATGGGACTTGGGAGATATCTGAGTTACCTTCAGGGAAATGCCCTGTTGGCTGTAAGTGGATTTTTACAGCCAAACATAATGCAGATGGAAGTGTCAATAGATTTAAAGCAAGACTAGTAGCTAAGGGATTTACTCAATCTTACGGGATTGATTATTAGGAGACGTTTTCCCCTGTAGCTAAACTCAATACAGTTCGAGTATTACTCTCACTTGCTTCAAATCTTGACTGGCCCTTATATCAACTAGATGTAAAGAATGCTTTTCTCAATGGGAATCTTGAAGAAGAGGTTTATATGGAGATACCCCCTGGTCTTGATACTCCAACAACTGCCAACAAAGTTTGCAAACTCAAGAAGTCTTTGTACGGTCTTAAGCAGTCACCAAGAGCTTGGTTTGACAGATTTACCAAAGCTGTGAAGAAGTTTGGATATGATCAATGTCAAACTGATCACACTATGTTTGTCAAGCACTCATCCTCGGGAAAAATGGCAATTCTCATCGTTTATGTTGATGATATTATCCTAACAGGAGACAATGATGAAGAACTTCTCAGATTAAAGGTTTCTTGGCTAAAGAATTTGAGATTAAAGACTTAGGAAATCTGAAGTATTTTCTTGGTATGGAAGTGGCAAGGTCAAAAAGAGGAATTTTAGTTTCACAGCGAAAATATGTGTTGGATCTTTTGAAAGAAACAGGAATGCTCGGGTGCAAACCTGTAGATACTCCTATGGATTTCAACTCAAAATTGGGAAGTAGAGATGATAGTGCACCTGTTGACAAAGGGAGGTACCAAAGATTGGTTGGAAAACTAATTTATTTCTCACAAACCCGGACACGATATCGTTTTCTTTGTAGGTGTGGTAAGTCAATTCATGAACAATCCAACGAGAAGAACACATGGAAGTTTGTATATAGAATCTTGAGATACTTAAAGATGACACCAGGCCAAGGATTGTTTTTCAAGAAGACAAAGAAACAGAGAAGTTGAAATATATACCGATGCAGATCAGATTTGGATCAGTGACAGATAGGCGGTCAACCTCAGGTTACTGTACCTACATTTGGGGGAACTTGGTTACTTGGCGGAGCAAGAAGCAACCAGTTGTATCTCGGAGCAGTGCAGAAGCTGAACTTAGAGCACTAGCTCATGGTGTTTGTGAGGGAATATGGCTAAGAAGAATACTTAGTGAACTAAAAATCAACATCTCGGGACCTATGAAATTGTTTTGTGATAATCAGTCCACAATCAGCATAGCAAAGGATCCAGTTCATCATGATAGGACAAAGCATGTGGAGATTGATAGACACTTTGTCAAGGAGAAGATAGAAACAGGCATGATATCTCTTATATATGTCCCAACCAGCCAACAGACAGCAGACATCTTAACTAAAGCCTTGCCCAGGAAGATTTTTGAGGAACTTAATTCCAAGCTAGGTTTACTCAATATCTTCAACCTAGCTTGAGGGGGAGTGTGGAATTCCGTATCATTATTGTTGGAAGATTAAATCTGGATTTGTGTCACTGTTCACGCAGCACAAAATAAGGGAGTGCCGCGGCACTAAATCTGGATTGTCACTGTTCACGCGGCACAAAATGCGGCACAAATAGTGGAGTGCTGCGGCACTGTTCACGTGGCACTGTTCAGGAAAAAAAAATATTTGATTATCTGTCAATATTTATTGTTGCTGTAAATAGGATTAGTTTATGTAATTATAGGTTTGTTACCTTTCTTAGTTTTCTTTCCTTTCTTGTTCCGTAGTTATAGGGACTGATTGAGTGTCTATCTCCTATATATATATTTTGTAAACGATTCCAGAGATATATACAAATGAGGAATAATCAATTCCCATTTTCACAGAGGGGTCGTAGGTTTATAAAATCTTTGTTGCTGGGCAGAGATGCTTCTTCTTGGCTTTTATCCTCATTCAAGGACAAAGCCTTGTTTGCTGATCCCTCCTTCATAAGGCGCTTCGAAGGTGAGGGCAAAGTCTTCTCTGTTTTTCGGGGTCGAAATGAGAGAGGTCAATATGTGTTGGTGACAGAATTCTTTGGTAACGGAAGGAGGAATTCGATTATTGTCCCCGAGGATCGATTGTGCGCAGGGTGGAATCATTTCAGAAGGGCTTTATCAGAATTGTTGGTGGCAAATCCTTTGAAGGACACTGTGAAACTTTCCAAACAGCGCTATCCAATTTCTCAGCAGTCATTGATCAGGGGAAAATCTTACTCTGATGCGGTCAAGAGTGGAGGCACTTGTGAAGATCATAGCGATGTTCGTATTGTGAAACCTGTGGTTAAGGGATTGTTTTTAAGGAAAGAGCTAGGCTGTAAGGAGAATGAATTTGGTCATTTGTTGAGAATTGATGTTGACCTGGGAGGGAAAAGGTCTGTGAAATGGGTTAATGAAGGGAATGAAGCCAAGAGACACAAAGGCAGTGTTTTCTCAAGATTAGGACCCAAGGTGGATGTCTTTTCAAGGTTAGGACCGAAATTGACTTATCCTCAGCCCTTTTCAGCAGTTGGACCATCTTTTCGGTTTGGAAGAAAGAAAGTAACGATTAGGCAGATTTGGGTTCCTAAGGTGTACTCAAGTAGGCCAGCGACGGGAACCTCTTCAAGCCTTCTAGCTCCTCCTTTCCCAGGTTCTCAACATGGTTGTAATAAGCAAAATCTTGTGGGTGGTTTGGATACAGTGGGTAATGTTGAAACAGAAAGTGCTAAGTCAACCTCGGGTGCGGCCGTTTCCGCTAAGATTGATTCTTCCCCTATTCCTTTTTCCGCTACTGTTCAGGTTGTTGAGTGTGTTCCTACTCAACATTCTCACTTGACGGATATGCAACCTGAGTTATCAAAGGATGGGGATAAGCAGGAGGGTACTCGGGTGCCAGAGTTTTTGGATTCTTCATTTGACTCAGATTTCTCCTCTCAAGATGAAGGTGAAGATTTTGAGTCAATTTTCGATTTGGAAGACTCTGAAGAGGATGGCTTGCTCATTCATAACTTGCAGCATCTTATTCTGGACTGCACTAGAATTAACAGCGAGCTTCTTGAACTTGAGTTGGACTTGTCAGGAATTCTTGAACTTTTTGAACAAGGATTTGGAGCAGAGGATGAGAGGTCTCCTTTTGATCTTGAAATTGATGTTAATTCTATTAAGGACAACTATGTTCAGACTCAAGATTTGTCTAATCCAGGGAGTGATCATCACTTTTTTATTCCTCAATTTTCAACCTCTCTTTTTGCAGTTGATCGCGTTTCTCCTCCTGTTCCTTTTTGTGCTCAATCTTCCGTGGTCTTTTCAGGTGAAAAAATTGAGAACTCTCTTCAAGGAGATGGGCTTCTTCCTATTCCGATGCCAACCTCTTCTTCTATCTTAAACAATAATGCCAGTGGGAACAGAGTTGAGGAAAGGGTCAAAGATCTTAGTTGCCATGCCAGTAGTGTCAGGTACAATCTGAGTTCTCATCCTTTAATTCAAGAGTTAGGGGTCAAGGTGGTCAATTCTAAGTGGTGGTCTAGCTTCTCAGTTGATTCGCCGTCAACTTTTTTTCGAAAAAAAAAAGAGGTTGACTTGAGAATTGGATCGTTTGGTTTCTACCATTAACTATGGAGGGAAGGTTGGAAAGCGGGTTGGTAAGTTTGTTAATGAAGATTCTTAGTTGGAATGTAAGAGGATTAGGGAGTTATCAGAAACGTAAGAGAATTAGGGAGATAATCTTCAAAGCAACTCCTGACGTGGTCTTGCTTCAAGAAACCAAACTTGAGGATTCGGATGCTTTACTAGTTAGGGACTTGTGGGACTCTAGATTTAAGGAGTGAGAGTGCTTTCCTTCTCTTGGGGCGTCGGGAGGTATGTTGATCATTTGGGATACAAGGTTTGCCTCTAAGGTTGATTCTATCTTCGGTATCTTCTTAGTGTCTGTCTTGTTAGATGTAAAAGGGAGAGGTCAGTGGTGGATTACTTCGGTTTATGGCCCTAATAATCCTAGACGGCGTTCTTTCTTCTGGGAAGAGCTTGGTTTTTTGTCTTCCTTTTGTGGGTTGCATTGGTGTCTAGGTGGGGATTTCAATGTAGTTAGATCCCTAGCTGAAAAGCTAGGAGGCGTTCGTCTCACTTCTTCTATGAGGGGTTTTGATAGTTTTATTAGGGAGTGTAGCCTTAGGGATATTCCCCTCTCCAATGCTAGATTCACTTGGTCCTCTAGAAGACAATTCACTGTTGCTTCTCGGTTGGATAGATTCCTGTTTACCTCTACCTGGGAGGATGCTTTTCCTGATCTGGTGCAAGAGAGCTTATCTTGTTCTTTTTCTGATCACTTCCCTATCGTGCTGGAATCAAGTAAGGTGAAATGGGGCCCTACTCCTTTTAGGTTTGAGAACATGTGACTTAGTCATCATTCTTTTCTCCCTTTTGTTAAGGAAGTTTGGAGTACAGCTTCTGTTGAGGGCTAGGAAGATTTTAAATTTATGAGGAAATTAAAACTTCTCAAGGAAAAGCTGAAAGAGTGGAATAGGTTGGTCTTTGGGGACTTTCGGATTAGAAAAGAAAATATTTTGAAAGAGATTGACTCGTTGGATAGACTGGAGTTAGAGGGTAATCTCTCAGAGGTTCTGTGTGCTAGGAGGCAGAAGCTAAGACTAGATTTAGATGAAATTCTAGTTAGGGAAGAATCTAGTCGGAGACAAAAGATGAAATTTCAATGGGCTAAGGATGGTGATGCTAATTCCAAGTTATTTCATAGGGTGGCTTCTGGAAGGCGTAGAAAGAGCTTAATTAAGGAACTGGAACTTGAGGATGGTAGTGTTGTTAGAGATATTGAGGTCATTGCTGCTGAAATTTCTAGGTTCTACTCAGAGTTGTTTGCTGAAGATATGCCTTTTAGGCCTTTCATTGAGGATTTGGATTGGTGCCCATTGTTTCGGATAAGGCTCGCTAGTTGGAAAGGCCTTTTGAGGAGGAGGAAATCCGTAGGGCTGTGTTTAGTTTGGGGAAAGGCAAAGCGCCTAATCCTGATGGCTTTACTTTTGATTTCTTTCAAAATTGCTGGGATATTGTCAATCCTGACCTCCTTAAGGTGTTTGCTGAATTCTTCCTTAATGGTAAAATTGGAGTTTGCATGAACTCAACTTTTATATCTGTTGTACCCAAGAAGGATAGGTCGATTAAAGTAAAGGACTTTCGTCCTATCAGTTTAATATCTAGTGTTTATAAGATCATAACAAAAGTTCTTGCTTCCAGACTAAGTGAGGTCGTGCTTTTATTCCGGGTAGGCAAATTCTTGATACTGCTCTCATTGCTAATGAAGTGGTGGATGATGTTAGATCCAAGAGAAAACATGGCCTTGTTTTTAAGTTAGACTTTGAGAAAGCTTATGATCGTGTTAGTTGGGGTTTTTTGGACAAAGTCTTGGATAGGAAAGGTTTTGGGGTAAGATGGAGAAATTGGATTTCGGGGTGCTTATCCTCTGCCACTTTTGCAGTCATTGTGAACGGGGAACCTAAATCTTGGTTTAAGGGTCAAAGGGGAGTGAGACAAGGAGATCCTTTATCTCCTTTTCTTTTTACCATTGCGGTCGATGTGCTTAGTCGTTTAGTGTCTAGAGCTGTAAATAATGGGTTGGTTAAGGGATTAACTTTTGGTTCAGAGGAGGTTTTAGTCTCTCATCTTCAGTTTGCCGATGATACTGTTTTCTTCTTGGAACTTGATGGTGATTCTTTTGTTAATTCTTTGACTATTTTGAGGTTCTTTGAGGTCATTTCGGGTCTTAAGATTAACTTGGCAAAAAGTGGTTTGGTGAGTGTGAATGTGGACAATCAGATTTTATCCGCTTTTGCTACTTTAGCTGGTTGTCAAATTCTTCAGTGGCCTCTCACTTACCTTGGGATTCCTTTGGGAGGTAATCCTTGTGCAACTTTTTTTTGGGACCCGGTGGTTTGTAAGATCTCTAAGCGTTTAGATTGTTGGAAGGGTGCCTTTTTTTCCTTGGGTGGTCGAATCACTCTTATTCAGTCTTGTTTTCTAGTATCCTTCTTTATTTTCTCTCCCTTTTTCGTATTCCTGTGGCTGTGGCTCAGAAATTAGAGAGTTATGAGGGATTTCCTCTGGTCGGGGGCGGGAGATTCTAGTAGAGACCACCTTGTTAGTTGGGAGGTTTGTTGTAGACCTAAGAAGGAGGGAGGTTTGGGTCTCGGTATTTTGGTGTCTAAGAACAAGGCTTTGGCAACTAAGTGGCTTTGGCGTTTTCCTCTACAAACTTCTTCTTTATGGCATCATGTTATTCGATGTAAGTATGGCTTGTATCTGAATGGGTGGGATACCAATTCTGCTAGTAGAGTTTCTCATGCTAGTCCTTGGAAATTTATCTCTCAGGGTCTTCCTTCCTTTACTTCTCCCTTGTCCTTGCATCTTGGTGATGATTCTCGTATTAATTTTTGGGAAGATATTTGGGTTAGTACTGTCCCTCTTTCTGAGGCTTTTCCAAGGCTTTTTCGCCTTTCTTCTTTACATAATGCCCCTATTTGCCAATTTTTTTCTCATGATAACTTCCTTGGAACTTCCATTTTTTTAAAAATTTGCATGATACAGAAGTTAGTGAGTTAGAGTCTCTCATGATGTTAATTGATTCTTTTCGTCTTTCGTCTGTGCTTGATTCAAGAACTTGGACCCTTGAATCATCAGGAGTCTTCTCTTGTAAATCTTATTTTCAATTCTTGACTCAATCTCATAACAGGGATAGATTTGTCTTGGATAAACCCATTTGGAAATCCAAAGCTCCCTCAAAGGTCAAAGCTTTTGTCTGGACTGCTGTTCTTAACAGGATTAACACTAATGACATGCTTCAGAAATGCAGGCCTCTCACTGCTTTGTCTCCAAATGTGTATTATGTGTGGTTTAGATTTAGAATCAAGAGTTCATCTCTTTTTGCATTGTTCTGCAGCTAATTATCTTTGGAATAGACTTTTTGAGATCTTTGGAGAGTCTTGGGTTTGCCCGATGGATTTGCATCTTTTTCTTCTTACCAAATTCAGAGGTTTTGGTACTCGTAAAGAAGCAAAGATTTTATGGCAATGCTCTGTTTATGCTGTTCTTTGGTGTATATGGTTGGAAAGGAATGCAAGAATTTTCAAGGACTCTTTTATGACTCTAGACTTCATTTGGGATAGGGTTACCCTTTTGGCATCCCTTTGGTGTTTTGCTCATGGTCTTTTTAGTGGTGTTTCTTTGGTAGACATACAAAGGGATTGACATGCCTTGTTGCATGTTTTCCCCACATAGGTTTTAGTTGTTTCTTTTAGTTTTCTTTTTGTGAGGATTCCTTATCCTCTTTCTTTGTACTCTCTTCTTCTCATCTAATAATATTTCTTTTTTTATAAAAAAAAAGATTATTCAGAGACGTTTGCTCTGGTTGCCAAAATGAATACTATCAGAGTGATCCTATCCCTTGCTGCCAACCATGGCTGGGAACTACAACAATTTGATGTGAAAAATGCTTTCTTGCATGGGGAACTTGAGGAGGAAATTTATATGAAAATGCCACCAGGATATGAGAGGGAGGTGACTACCAACACAATATGCAAGTTAAAAAAGGCTTTGTTAGTGTATGTGGATGACATTAAAAAAGTTAACAATCACCTCGGGCCTGGTTTGGAAGGTTTACTAGAGTCATGACAGCATTGGCCTAGTCAAGGGGATCATACTCTATTCATCAAACATTCTGATTTAGGGGGAGTGACAATGTTGTTAGTGTATGTGGATGACATTATATTGACTGGAGATGATAGTAAAGAACAAGAGATCCTGAGTTAGTGTTTGGCCAAGGAATTTGAGATCAAAACCTTGGGAAAATTGAAATATTTTTTGGGGATTGAAGTGGCACACTCTAGGAAAGGGATCTTTATATCCCAGCAGAAATACATCATTGATTTGCTCAAGGAAACAGGCAAAACAGCTTGTAAACCTGTAAGCACACTTGTGGAACCGGGCCTAAAATTGGGAAATGCAAAGGAAGATGCTGCAGTTGATAAGGAGATGTATCAACGTTTGGTAGGCAGGCTCATTTACTTATCCCACACTAGACTGGATATTGCCTATGGAGCGAGCTTGATTAGTCAATTCATGCACAACTCAAGAGAGATCCATTTACAGGCAGCCTATAGAATTCTGCACTATCTCAAGGGAACTCCAGGAAAAGGAATTTTGTTTAAAAGAAATGGAAATATGACACTTGAAGCGTACACTGATGCTGACTATGCAAGGTCAATTGTTGACAGGAGATCAACTACCTAGTATTGCACTTTCCTTGGAGGAAATCTTGTGAATTGGAAAAGCAAAAAACAAAGTGTAGTAGCGCGTTCTAGTGCTGAAGTAGAATTCCGTGCTATGGCACAAGGTGTATGTGAACTACTTTGGCTTAAAATCATTCTAGAAGATTTGAAGATTAAGTGGGAAGAACCTATGAAGCTCCACTGTGACAATAAATCAGTAATCAGCATAGCACACAACCCAGTTCAACATGATTGAATTAAACACATTGAGGTGGATAGGAATTTCATGAAGGAGAAGCTTGACAGTGGCTTGATATTCACCCCATATGTGCCCACTCAAGGACAACTTGCAGACATCCTCACCAAGGGATTAAGTTGCTCCTCATTTGAAGGAATCATATCCAAGCTGGGAATGGAAAATACCTATATCACCAGCTTGAAGGGGAGTATTGGAATCCAGTTGGAATCCGTGTGGATCCATGTGGAGCTGAATCCGTGTGGATTCGTGTATTGGTTCTTAGGAATGCTATTTTAGGAATGTATATATATTTGTGTGTAATTAGGAAATAATAAATGTAATTTCCTATATCAAGGAATTACAGCCTAGAAGATATTCTGTTTCCTAAGTTAGTTCTAGGGTAGTTAAATTGTTTCCTAAAATAGAGCTATGACCTTTTGTATGTATTCTCTGTGATTGATTCAAGGAAATACAATACAATTAGACAAAAACCCTATTCTCTGATAGTAGGAGTGGCATCTATTGAGAAAAATATGGTAGAATCACGCTTAAGATGGTTTGGATATGTGAGAAGAAGACTAATAGAAGCCCTAGTTAGAAGAGTTGATCAGGGGGAGGATAGCCCCATAATTAGAGGGAGAGGAAGACCAAGAAAACCCTAGGTGAAACCATTACAAAGGATTTAGACCTAAATGGCCTATTAGAGGATTTGATTTTTGATAGAACACAGTGACGTTGTTTGATCCATGTAGCCAACTGACCTAGTGGGAAAATGCTTTGATTGTTGTTGTTGTATAATGTCTGAATTTTTTTCAGATATATATTTTTTTCTATTTGTGTTATTGCATATTTTGTTTCCAAGGGAGTTGTTTGTATGCTAAGTTAATTTTATCTACAATGACTTCAGTCGGGCACTATTTCTTAGTATTGTGTATATATAGTGATGGTCCATTGTCCATTAGTTCATTTCCTCCCTTGCAGAGCTGTATTATGACAGAGGCAACTTCTATGACTTTACTTCTCTTGGTAAGTTTAAGCTTGCACCACTGAAACCTTTCCTTTTTTGTCTTTTCCTCTTTATTCTTTTTCTATCCTCAGATTTCACTGTTGAGGCAATTGAATAATTACTGTTTTGCTTATCATTTTTATAATGTATGGCAGACATCTAAACCATGTTCATTTTTAGAAGCTATCATATTCAGTGTTATCTTCTCTCATCTCCCCTCCAAAGTGCCTTGCTTCCGTTATGGGGACCATCGTGGTGCTTTTGATATATCATTTGTTACAGTTGATATGATAATTCCCCACAGGTTTTAACTCCCTATAATTTATGTGCAGTACGCGAACTTGATGTTCCTGGTGATTTATATGAAAGGAAAACATACCCCTTTGAATTCTCCACTGTTGAAATGCCATATGAATCATACAATGGAGTCAATGTTAGGCTTAGGTATGATAGTTATTTTACTTCTATGGTAATGACAGGTTACCTTGAATTCTCTATTTCTCTCAGTTTTCCTTTAGTAGGATTTATTTATTTATTTTGGAGAAAAAAATTATGTTGTGGTATAATTAGAATTCTAATTTTCATTTTTAAAAAGGTGAGCAGTTAATGGTTGATGGATATGTAACTGAAAGTTTATACTCTTGTTGGAAAGCAAGAAAGAGGATGTGATATAGGAGGTGCTGGATAGCTATTTTATCGCTGTTATGGGAAGGGTCAAGACTACTTGATCAACTTGGCTCTGATAACATACTAAAGAAACACTTCTCCTAGAAGCTTAAGCTGTTAAGATAGGGCTGAAGAATTACTTTTTTGACTATAGCATTCTTTTAAGCTATATGTCTAGGTGGTTGTACTCTTAGTTGGAAAATGTAAGTTTTATTTTCCCTAAATTAAGTGTTGTGATTAAAAAACAGCCAACCTTTTGGAATTTTCATTCTTCTGTGATTGGATAAAAAAGGGATAAATTAAGCTAAAGTTTAGATGAGCCGCTTCTTATATAGAATTTATATTTTTATTGAGTCCTTGACAATCATATAATTCGATTGTACTTATCCTTCAAAGCAACAATTCAACCTAATTGAATGCTGCCCTTGAAAAAGGCCTGCAAAAAGCAGGGTTAATTTCTTTCTCATTTTAGAATTTCTTAGGGCTTTGGCTTTCATTAGATTTTTGTTCCATAAATAAAAATTATATTCTATTGATAAAATAAAATTTACATATTGTCTGTGTTTATGCACTATTTTGTTTTTGGTTTGCATGTATATTATTAATTTTAAACAGGAAGGGAATTAAATTCTGCTGAAGAATGCCGAGGGAATCACTAGGATCATTTTGGTATAAGTTCAACTGAATATATCTAATTTCCCCTAAATCAGCGTCATGTCTGTTAGTTTTGTTGCTTTGAAATCATTTTGCATATACAACTTAACCCCATAATTCCATTCTAGAATAATAAAATAATAGTTAAAGGAGAAGGGGCAAAAAGTTGATAAATCTAGAAATTTGTTTTCCTTTCTCTAGGTGGCTTATTTTTAAAATAAGTGGCTTATCATGATAACAATTTATTTGGACTTCTGGACCTAGCCTTGCAATAAAATAAACTAAATAAATAAAAACAATGTTAATGATCTATTTTTTTATGCGTGGTTCATATTGTTCACTTTTTCATATTTCAATCAATATTATCATCAGCCAATAAATTACTTAAAGGTCGAAAGAAATTAACAGTGACAAAACAGAACCCATTAGATCCATTTTTGGCAATCATGCAGGTATGTTTTGAAGGTGACAGTTAGTCGAAATTATGTCAGCAACATTGTGGAATACATGGATTTTGTAGTGAGTTGATTTTCTGCAGTATAATCAAGATTTTCACAGCTTGTCTGCTACATAATTTCCCCATTGTTTTGATAATTTGATTATATATATCGTACTGATTTACTGTGGTTTTACTTGTTCTTGACTGGATGTTTGAATAATGTGAAAGCAAATAACAGTATGACCTATATGATTATCTTATGTTAGGTTCTACTATCACAGATTGATTCTGTATGTATACGTATGTCTCAGAATTTAGAAAATAGGAATTTCATTCATGTGTTTTTAATTGATAAAAATGACTCCTTTTATAGAAGGAGTATAGGAGACAAAAATCTACAATTAAGGAGAAGAAATAGAAAACTACCATAACATGCTAATCTAAAAAAGGAAACTAAATATTTACAACATTAATTCTATTTACAGCATTAATTCATAGCATTAAACACGGTTTAATACCGGTTTAATGCTCTTCGATGCACTATTAATTCACAGCATTAAACATGGTTTAATACCGGTTTAATGCTTTCCTTCAATGCACTGTCGACACTCCCCCTCAAGCTGGTAAATAGGTATTCTCCATTCCTAGCTTGGATACAATATTCTGGAATACTGTGCTGCTCAACCCTTTGGTGAGTACATAAGCAAGTTGACCTTATGTAGTTACATAGGGTGTACAAATCAATCAACTTTCTAGCTTCTCTTTGATAAATTGTCTAGCAACTTCAATGTGCTTTGTTTTGTCATGTTGTACTAGGTTATGGGCTATGTTGATTGCAGACTTTTTGTCACAATAGAGTCTCATTGGTCCATCCTACTTGATCTTCAAATCTTTGAGAATGATCTTTAACCAAAGTAGTTCACACACACTCTTAGAATTTGAAGAATATGAACACTGTGTATTATTGCTTAAACTGAATGTTTACAAGGAGGTAATATATGTCAAAATAACAAGAGAGCATGTCAAAAATAAACAACAAATTAATAAGACACTAAATACAATATCTACATTAAAAACGTGGGAGCAAGGCCACTGTCCAACAGAGGCCATCGTCCACAAGGCCACTGTCCAACAGCTGGCGACCACCGTCCACAAGGCCACTGTCCAACAGCTGGCAACCACCGTCCACAAGGCCACCGTCTCCCCTCAAATTGATTCTGGTAAGTCAACCAGCAACAATTTGCCAACAAGGAACTAATGCTGCTGTCCTGTCATAGCTTTGGTGAAGACATCAACTACCCGAAGATCTGTGGAAATGTAGGGAAGAGAGATTACTCGACTGTCCAAGGCTTTCCTGATATAATGGCAATCAACCTCTATATGCTTGGTGCGTTCATGGAAAACTGAATTCGCTGCAATCTGAATAGCACTCGTATTATCAGGATGGAGAGGGGTAGAATGAGTTTGTGAAAAACCAAGCTCCTCTAGAAGACTGCGCAACCACACAATTTCAGAACAAGCAGAGGACATGGCACGATATTCAGCCTCAGTAGAAGATTTAGAAACACGATCTTGTTTCTTACATTTCCAAGAAATCAAGGCATTACCTAGAAACATACACCAACCCGTAGTAGACCGATGTGTATTCAGACACCCAGCCCAATCAGCATCGCTGTATGCTGTAAGTTGTAGCCAGGAGCCAGTAGGAAAGAATAATCCACGAGTAGGTGACCCTATGAGATAGCGGATAATTTGATGAACAGCAGCGAGATGGAGATGCCGAGGAGAGGATATAAACTGGCTGACCTGATGAACTGCGTATGAGATATCGGGTCGAGTTATTGTCAAGTAGATAAGACTTCCAACCAATCGCCTATAGAGTGTAGGATATCAGCCAGAAGATCCCTTTCATCTTTCCTATATTTGACATTCACTTCCATAGGAGTATCAACTGAAGTAGTGCCCTCCAATCCTGCCAAAGTGATAAGGTCCTGAATATACTTTTGCTGGTTCAAGAAAAGGCCATTGGACCTATGATATACCTCCAATCCTAAAAAATAAGTAAGATGGCCAAGATCTTTCATGTGGAAGGTTGCATGCAGCATCTCTTGGAGCTTAGTAATCAATCCACTGTTAGTTCCAGTAATGATAATATCGTCCACATAGTTGAGCTTAAGGATTTGTGAAATGCTTGAGTGACTCATCCACTCAGCAGATAATCTATTTATATACATGATCAATACAATTTACAAGAAGGGAATTAATTCTAGCATTAATTCCCAAGATACAATGAATCCTAAGGATACAATGAATTCTAAGATACATTGAACTCTAATTAGTGGAATAATAATTATATCCTACTTCCAACATAATTATCTATTTCCAACACTCTCCCTCAAGCTGGAGTGTAGATATCAAAAGCACCCAGCTTATTGCATATATAAGCTATCCTTAGTCTCCGAAGAGCTTTGGTAAGCAAATCAGCTAATTAGTCATTTGAGTTAACAAAGGATGTGGTAATCTCCCCAAAAACAATCTTCTCACGAATAAAATGGAAATCAACCTCTATATGCTTGGTTCGTTCATGGAAGACTGGGTTAGAAGCAATATGGAAAGCTGCTTGATTATCACAAAGTAATCTCATAGTTCCAACTTCACAAAACTTTAACTCTTTAATGAGCTGCTTTAGCCATATTAGTTCACATGTAGTGAGAGCCATAGCTCGATATTATGTTTCAGCACTTGATCTTGCGACTACATTTTGTTTCTTACTTTTCTATAAAATGAGATTTCCTCCAAAGAAAACACAATATCCTGAGGTGGATCTCCTATCACATGGAGACCCAGCCCAATTTGCATCAGTGTAGGCAATAATTTCCTTATGCCCTTTATTTTCATATACTATCCCTTTTCCTGGTGATCCTTTAATGAATCTCAAAATTCTGATGACTGCATTCCAATGACGAATACGGGGAGAATTTAGGAATTGACTCACCACACTAACAGCAAAAGAGATGTTCGGTCTAGTAACAGTAAGATAAATAAGCTTTCCTACTAATCTTCGATATCTGCTTGGATTTGAAAATAATTCACCTTTATCAAGAAGGAGCTTAATATTCGGATCCATGGGAGTTTCAACTGGTTTACAATTCAGCATTCCAGTTTCTTCAAGAATATCAAGAGCATACTTTCTTTGGGAGATAGCAATTCCCAATTTTGACTGAGCAACTTCAATCCCCAGAAAATATCTTAATTTGCCCAAGTCCTTTGTTTCAAAGTGACAAAATAGATGCTCCTTCAATTGTTGAATTCTAGCATGATCATTTCTTGTTATGACAATGTCATCCACATAAACCACAAGATAGATACACAAATTAGATGAATACTTATAACATACCGAGTGATCCACTGCACTTCTGATCATTCCAAATTTTTGTAAAACCAAGCTGAATCGTCCAAACCAACATCGGGGAGATTGTTTTAGACCATATAGTGATTTGTGAAGTTTACAAACCAAACTTGACTCCCCCTGAGCAACAAACCCAGGAGGTTGCTCCATATAGATCTCCTCTGTCAAGTCGCCATGCAAGAAAGATTTTTGACATCTAGTTGGTGTAGAGGTCATTGATTCATGGCTGCCATGGATAGAAACACCCTGGCTGAAGCCATTTTCGCAACAGGAGAAAAGATATCACCATAATCTTGCCCCAAAATCTGAGTAAAACCTTTGGCTACAAGACGAGCCTTAAGACGATCCACAGTACCATTAGGGCCAACTTTTACAGTGAAGACCCAGCGACATCCCATAGGATTTTTACCCGAAGATAAAGGAACCAAAGACCAAGTACGGTTGGATTCCAAAGCTTGCATTTCCTCAATCATTGCCTGCTGCCATCCTGGATGGGAAAGAGCTTCCTAGACAGTTTAGGAATAGAAACAGAAGACAAGGAAGAGGTGAAAGCATATTGAACAGGAGAAAGACAATGATAACTAACAAAATTATAAATAGGGTGAGGATTACAAGTGGAACGAATACCTTTACAAACAGCAATTGGGAAGTCAGAAATAGGTGAAGGCAGATTCGGAGACAGTTGAGAAGCTAGTTCAGGCACTAAAACACCAGGCTCGGGATCTGGTGGAGATGCGGAAGGTTCATGATGACGACGATGATAAGTGACCAATGGATGAGAATTATTTTCTTGAGTGGTGGTCGATGGACTGAGAAAAGGAATAGGTAAAATTGTAGAAGGAGTGACTGTTTCTTCCTTTGAAGTGAAGAATGGAGAATCTTCAAAGAAAGTCACATCTGCAGAAACAAAGAAACGATGTAATGAAGGGGAGTAACACCTGTAACCTTTTTGTACTCTGGAATATCCAAGGAAAATACACTTGATTGCATGAGCAGTGAGTTTATCTTTTCCTGGAGATAGATCATGAACAAAACAAGTACAACCAAAAATGCGCAGAGGAAGTTTATATGTAGATTCATCAGGAAATAAAATGGAATGGGGAATCTGGTTATCCAACACAGAAGATGGCATCCTATTGATCAAGTAACCTGCAGTAAGAACCGCATTTGCCTAAAATTTTAAAGGAACATCTACTTGAAGTAACAAGGTACGGGTTGTATCAAGCAGATGTCGATGTTTTCTTTCTGCAATGCCATTATGTTGTGGTGTGTGTGGACAACTAGATTGATGAATCATACCTTTTGAGGACATAAAAGACTTGAATGAGGTAGAAAAATACTCTTTAGCATTATCACTTCTTAAAATGTGAATTGTACGACCAAATTGAGTAGAAATCTCGGAACAAAATTTCTGAAAGTTTTCAAACAGTTCAAACCGATCTTTCATTAAGTAGATCCAAGTACATCTTGAGTAGTTATCAATGAAAGTTACAAAATAACGAAAGCCTAGAATTGAACTAGTGCGACTAGGCCCCCAGATATCTGAGTGAACTAACTCAAAAAGAAACTTGGACCGACTTGTTTCTTTATTGTGAAAGGAAGAACAGGCATGTTTGCCAAGTTGACAAGATTCACATTGAAGAGACTGTAAATGAGAAAGACTAGGAACCATTTTCTTCAATTTATTTAAACTTGGATGACCTAGACGATTATGAAGGATACTTGGAGAATCAGCTGCAGCACAGATGGTTTAGGAAAAAGGTTAAAGGTAATAGAGCCCACGTGATTCATAGCTTTTGCCAATCATCTGTCCCGTACTCCGGTCCTGAATATAGAAAGAATCAGAAAGAAAAGTTATTGAGCAATTAAGAGTATGAGTCAATTTACTAACTGAGAGTAGATTAAAAGGACTACCAGGAATGAGAAGAACAGAATCTAAATTTAAAGAGGGAAGAGGAGAAATCTTGCCAATGCCAGTGGCCCGAACTTTCGAACCATCTACAAGGGTTATTGAATGAGGAATTTTTGTAGGAGATAAATTTGAAAATAATGAAGGATTACCAGCAATATGATCTGATGCACTAAAGTCCAAAATCCAGGATCCAGAAGGCAAAGATTGAGAAAAAACAAATTGAGGAATTACCAGATTGAGGTACTGAGGATAAGACACTGTTAGAAGCTGCCTTTAACTTGAGGTACTCCTTATACTCATTATCAGATAAGAGAATCTTATTTTCTTGTGGAGGATCATCCGTCTTTGCGGTATCCAGTGCCTGCACATATTGACAGTTTTTCTCGAAAAGCCATTCAGGGAGTATCATCGATCTTGAGTATGCCCCATTCGTTTACAATAAGAGCATTGTGGTTGTTTACCACGACCACCTCTTCCACGACCACAACCACAACCACAACCACGTCCTCCACGACTAGAATTTGTCAAGAAGGCTGCAGAGTCTACTTGAGGATCAAGTTTGAGAGATTCATCAGTCAATGGAACACAGAATAATCGATCAATCAGTTCATCAATAGTAGGAATGTTTGGATTTGTTAGGACTTGATTTCTAACATTTTCAAAGTCCTTATGCAAGCCATGAAGAACAAAGACCATGTACATCTGATCTAACTTGTCTACCACCTTTTTAGGATCACTATTAGTTAGATGCATCTTGACTTGCTGAATTGTGGACTGAGCTTTGTTCAAATAGGAAATTAAGTCATGATCCTGCATTTGAAGAGTTGCCAAATTGTGGACAGAGTCAGAGTTGCTGAATGTCATTAGCATAAACACTTTTAGCCTTCTTCCAAATATCATAACAAGACTTATAGGAATGGTAGTGAACCAACAGTGATGGATTAATGGATTGCCAAAGAAGAGACACTAACTGATAGTCAACCTTTTGCCATTCATCCTTTAATGCAGCATCAATTTTCTCTACTTAAGTTGTCAGATGATTAGAAAGTCCCTGACTGAGGAACCAAATTTCGACGGCTGAACACCAATCCATATAGTTTTTGCCATTAAGTTTCACAGAAGTAATTGAAGGAGTTCCTGAAAAGGTAAATGAGATGGGACTTTTCTGGCCTTTGTCAGAACTTGTTGCTGATGTCATTTGGTAGAAAAGAAATCAGAAACAGAAAAACTTAAAGAACCGAATGATAGAGGCTCCAAGAGCACTTAGACTCGGTAACCAAACAACAGAAAAATGACTAGTCAAACCCCCTAAACAGAAAGAGGAGAGGCCAAAAAGATGTTCTGGGCAGTCGTAGAAATTTTTCGACTGCGGGAAGGTGGTGCGTGACCAACACCTGCCAGGAAGACAGAGGCGCGTGCAGCTGTTTTCGGCGACGACAGTTGGTGGGCAGGCCAGTCGGCGACTTCTGAGGCGATTTCCAGTGGCGGTGGGAGCTGGGCTGATGGTAGTGATGACTTTCTAGGAAGGACAGATTAGGAGACTAGGTTTTTCTGCTGGACCAAATGGCAAAAAAAGACCTCTGAGGAACAGACCAGCAGGATGAACCTGCTCTGATGCCAAGTTGAGCTTAAGGATTTGTGAAATGCTTGAGTGACTCATCCACTCAGCAGATAATCTATTTATATTCATGATCAATACAATTTACAAGAAGGGGAATTAATTCTAGCATTAATTCCCAAGATACAGTGAATCCTAAGGATACAATGAATTCTAAGATACAATGAACTTTAATTAGTGGAATAATAATTATATCTTACTTCCAACATAATTATCTATTTACAACACACATAAACCAAGGTGAATACTATCCCTATGGCAGACTTGTGGATGAAGGGGGAGTAGTCATACTGACTTTGTATAAAGGAGAAATTAAGGAAAAATTGTAAGGCACTCGGTTGAAGGAAAAATTGTTGTCCATATTGTATATGTGGATGACATAATTCTCACTGGATATGAATTGTTGGAGATGATCTGGTTGAAGAAATCTCTCTCTGCAGCGTTTGAGATAAAGGATTTAGATCCTTAAGATACTTTCTTGGGATGGAAATTGCGAGATCAAGAAAGGGAATTGTCGTATCTCAGAGGAAGTATGTCCTTGACCTTCTTACAGAAACAGGAATGAGTGGTTGTAGACCAACTGATACTCCAATTGATCCTAACCAAAAGCTTGGGAATGACAAGAAGGGTGATCCTGTGGATACTTCTCGTTATCAAAGGCTGGTTGGAAAGTTGATCTACCTATCACACACTCGTCCAGATATTGCTTTCGCAGTAAGCTTGGTGAGTTAGTTTATGCATTCACGTTATGAGGAGCACCTTGAGGCAGTTTATAGAATCCTAAGATATTTGAAAAGTGCACCAGGAAAAGGTCTTTTTTTCAGAAAAACTGCACTATAGACCATTGAAACGTACACAGACGCTGATTGGGCCGGATCAATCACAGATAGGAGATCTACATCAGGATATTGCACTTTTGTATGGGGAAACCTAGTCACATGGCGTAGTAAAAAGCAAAATGTGGTTGCAAGGAATAGTGTTGAAGCAGAATATAGAGCCATGGCTCAAGGAGTTTGTGAAATGTTATGGTTGAAGAGGATTCTTGAAGAGTTGGCTATGCCCATCAACCTGCCAATGCAGTTATACTGTGACAACAAGGCTGCCATAAGTATTGCTCAAAATCCAATGCAGCATGATTGTACGAAACATGTGGAAATTGATATACACTTCATCAAAGAAAAGATTGATGATGGAGCTATCTGTATGCCATTTGTTCCAACCACACAACAACTAGCAGATATCCTCACCAAAGGACTGTTCCGAACTAACTTTGAACATCTTATAAACAAGTTAGGCTTGATAGACATTTATGCACCAACTTGAGGGGGGGGTGTTGAAGTTTGTTAGGAATCTGTTTAGATTTTAATAAATCTGATTCAGATTTATTTATTAGGATCCTGTTAGAATAAATCTAAATCATTCAGATTTAGATAAGATGTTAGTTTAGATAGGAAGTTAGAATAAAATCTGATCAAATCAGACTTTAGAGTAGGAAATCTTTTCTGTTTTTACGTTATCCTCTGTACAACAGATTTGTTATCCAAATCTGTCTATAAGTATTTGTTTTCTGATTCAATAAAATTATTGGAGAATAAAGAGTATTCTCTTATCAAAACCTATATGATGATTACTAGATATTGTAATCATCACTTCATGGGAATTAGTGTTTACTTATTCAATGTACCACTTATGTATATAAATATCAATATACTTGTGTGTGAATTTACACACAATTCCTCCAATTCTCTCTAATTATATAAGAATGAACATCCTGGACAAAGTAAGTGCAACCAAATTTTTTAAGAGGAAGAGCAAATAAGGATTGAGACTGAAAGAGGATAGAATAAGGAATTTGACCATTTAGAATAAAGGAAGGGAGGCTATTTATTAAGTAATATGTTGTAGAAACTACATCAGCCCAAAAAAGTTTAGAGACTTTCATTTGAAACAAAAGAGCACGGGCAACTTCAAGTAAGTGTCTGTTCTTTCGCTCAACCACACTATTTTGTTGAGGAGTCATAACACAAGATGTTTCATGAATGAAGCCATGTTCTTGCATAAATGTCTTAAAAGAAGTGGAAAGATATTCTTTAGCTTTATCACTTATAAGTGTGTGAATAGCAACATGAAATTGGGTTTGAATTTCAGCACAAAAAGCACGAAACATAGTAAATAATTCTAAACGATTTTTCATAAAATATAGCCATGTAACCCAAGAGTAATCATCAACAAAAGTAACAAAGTAACTATAACCAAGCTTAGACTCACTTGAATTTAGAGGAAGAAAAGATTTACTGAATATGCCTAAGTGTTGAATACCTAGCATGCATCTTATTTATAGGTATCGAGAGATTAAATACATCTACTATTTACAAGAGAGAAATAATGAGCGTGACTATTTCCTGTGGCACTATACATGAACCTGACCATACATAAATCTTCATTAACTCCTATTGCTAATTTACAATATTCCAACACTCCCCCTCAAGTTGCTGCATATATGTCATATGCCCCAAGCTTGTTACATTTATAGTTAACTCGAAGACCTCAGAGAGATTTGGTGAAGACATTGGCTAGCTGCTCATTGGTGTCGACGAAAGCAGTAGCAATTTCCTTGAACTAAACTTTCTCCTTCATAAAGTGACAATCAATCTCAATATGTTTTGTTCTTTCATAGAATACTGGGTTTGAGGCTATATGCAAAGCTGCTTGATTATCACACATAAGTTTCATTGATTGCTCTTTAAAGACTCCTAATTCCTTTAGTAACTGTTTTAACCATATAAGTTCACATGTTGCCACTGCCATTGCTTGATACTCGGTTTCTGCACTTGATCTAGCAACAATAGTTTGCTTCTTACTTTTCCATGATATAAGATTAGCTCCAAAAAGAAGGTATTATCCTGAGGTAGAACGCCTGTCTGAGGGAGAACCTGCCCAATCAGCATCTGCATAACTACATATCTCCATATGACCCTTATCCTCATAGAGCAATACTCTTCCGGGAGCTCCTTTGATATATCTAAGTACCTGAAGAGCAGCATTCCAATGTGAGTCACATGGAGAGTCAAGAAATTGACTTAACACAGGTACAACAAAAGAAATGTCTGGCCTGGTTATTGTGAGGCAATTTAATTTTCCAATCATTCTTTGATACCGTCCAATATCAGATAATGGCTCCCCCTGTCCTGGAAGAAGTTTGACATTGGGATCCATGGGAGTATCAATAGGTTTACACCCTGTCATACCAGCCTCTTTAAGAATATCCAAGGCTATTTCCTCTGGGAAATAGAAATACCATGTCTAGACTGTGCAACTTCTATACCCAGAAAATATCGGAGTTTACTAAGATCCTTAGTCTGAAAATGCCTGAATAGATATTGTTTCAACTGTTCAATACCAACACAATCATTATTAGTAATAACAATATCATCCACATAGACAACAAGATATATGCATTTATCAAGAAAATGACATCGGTAGAAAACAGAGTGCTTAGCTTCACTTCTGGTTAGGCCAAAAGTTTGTACAGTAGTACTAAAACGGCCAAACCAAGCGTGAGGTGATTGCTTTAATCCATATAGAGATTTGCGGAGCTTACAAACTAGCCCAAACTCCTCTTGAGCAACAAACCCAGGTGGTTGCTCCATATAGATCTCTTCTTGCAAATCACCATGAAGAAAAGCATTCTTTATATCAAGCTGATATAGAGGCCAGTGACGACGAATGGCAGCCAAGGCAAGAAGTACACGAACAGAAGCAATTTTGGCAACTGGAGAAAAGGTGTTACTATAGTGAAGGCTTTAGATCTGGTTGTAGCCTTTAGCTACCAAACGAGCTTTCAACAGATCGATAGAGCCATCAGGACCAACTTTCACTGTAAACACCCACCGACAGCCAACAACAAACTTACCAGGAGGCCGAGAAACCAATTCCTATGTCCTATTAGAATGTAGGGTAGACATCTCATCAATCATAGCTTATCACCTACCGGGATGAGATTGGGCTTCTCCTGTGATTTTGGGAATAGAAATAGAGGACAAATTTGAAACAAAAGTATAATATGAAGTAGAAAGACGATCATAACTCAGGAAAGCATAAGAGGATAAGGATTACGGGTAGATCGTGTATCTTTTCGAAGAGCAATAGGAGGACTCTCTGATGCAGGATCCAAAGCAGGAGAAGTAATTGGTGAAGGTGGTGAGCTGTCAAGCACATCTTCCATAGCAGGCATGGTACTAGTCGATGGACGAGGGCGACGACGATAGACAATATGGGATCGTGGAGGACCAGGAGAGGGACTAGGACTTGATTAACTCTCTGGGCTAGGACTTGATGAACTCTTTGAGCTAGGTGATATGATAATAGGAGAAGGGTCAAAGATAGGGACATGAACAGAAAGAGACACTAGATAATGTCCTAGATCGGGAGAATAACGACGGTATCCTTTCTGAAGACGAGAATAACCAAGAAAGAGACACTTGAAAGCTTTAGCAATGAGTTTGTCTTTTCCAAGAGTAAGATTGTGAACAAAACAGGTACAACCAAAGATTCGTGGAGGAATATTGTAGACTGGAGTATTAGGAAACAATAAAGAGTCAGGAACTTTGTTATCCAAAATAGCGGAGGGCATGCGATTAATTAAATAACAAGCTGTTAAGAACAGCATCCCCCAAAAAACGTAAAGGAACATTCATATGAATGAGTAAAGTCCTGGTTGTTTCAATTAAATGATGATTTTAACGTTCAGCCATTCTGTTATGTTGTGGAGTATGAGGACAAGTTGTTTGATGTAAAATACCTTGTTTTGCCAAGAAATCTTGAAATTGATCAAACAAATACTCACGTGCATTGTTGCTGCGTAAAACTTGAATGGTTTGACCAAATTGATTTTAATTTCAGCACAAAATTTTGAAAAATGGAAAATAACTCAGAATGATTTTTCATTAAAAAGACCTAAGTGCATCGCGAGAAATCATCAATAAACGTAACAAAATACTGGAATCTGTAGATGATTGTGGAAATTAGATAGAATCATGCGATTCTAATTGTATAGCTAAAATTAGGACTTGCTATTATTTCTTTCCTTTCTTAGTTACCATAATTATACCTTTCTTAGTTACCACAATTATAGAGATTTTAGTTCCTGATTTTTAGCTCTAATTTAGTGTACAGAATCAGCCTTGTAACCCTATTTATACACACCACTGTACCGTTTTCAATATAAGGAAAAATACAGTTCATTTTTCCATATGGTATCAGAGCACGATCTGATACTTCCCTGACTCCTGCGCCGGCCCTACCATGGAAGGGGAAAAAACAGAGAACTCAACCAAAGGGGAGTCTAGCACGCTTCTGACCAGTCCAACCGAAGGGATTGGCCTCCCTATCACAGGCCACAAATTGAATGGCCAAAACTTTATCCATTGGGAGAGGTCAGTTCGCATCTTCCTCCAAGGAAAAGGAAAGGAAGGGTATATCTCAGGAGACTCCAAACAACCAGCAAAGGAGGACCCCAACCTTCAAAAATGGCAACCGGAAAACAGTTTGGTGATGTCATGGCTCCTCAATACCATGACAAATGAAATTGGGGAGAACTTGATGTATTATGACACCGCAAAGGAGATATGGGATGCGGTGAAGGAGACATACTCAAATGTTGACAACACCTCTGCCATATTTGAGATCAAGAGCTTGCTCCATGACCTGCGACAGGGAGAAAATTCAGTTACTGAATTTTTCAACACCCTGAGTAGATACTAGCAGCAACTGGATACCTACGAAGAAATAGAGTGGAAGTGTCCAGATGACAAGAAGAAATACAGAGATCTGGTGGAAAAGGACAGAATATACAAATTTCCGTTAGGGCTTAACAAGGACCTTGATGAAGTACGCGGAAGAGTTCTTGGAACCAAACCACTTCCAAAACTACGGGAAGTGTTCTCAGAAGTAAGAAGAGAAGAGAGCAGGAGAAAACTCATGCTAGGGAACATTGCTCCAGCCTCATCTATTGAAAACTCAGCATTGGCAGCAAGAGGAAATCAGACCCGTCCACCACAGAAGAAGAACCGCCCCTGGTGTGATCATTGCAGAAAGCTAGGCCACACCAAGGATACCTGCTGGGTCATCCATGGTAAACCACCTGATGCAAAATCATTCCGAAATAAGGAAACGAGAGGCAACACAGCCTATAATACATCTCAGGAAGGAGAGGTAAGTTCTGATTCATCTCCTTTCAGCAGGGAACAAATGGAAGCCCTGCAGAAAACTTCTCCAGCAGACCTTATTGAGCACAGGGAAACCTATTGGTACAACAACAGTAGCCCAGAAAGGTAATTTTATACATGCTTTAAACACTTGTAAAGGAAAAACAAAATCCTGGATTGTTGCTTTGGAGCCTCAGATCGCATGATTGGAGACATAACTGTTTTTGACAACTATTCTCCATGTCATGATCACTCTACAGTTCGGATAGCAGATGGTACACTCTCAAAAGTTGTCGGTAAAGGTTCAGTTGTGATTTCAGAAGATATCACTCTAAATTCAGTACTTTATGTACCTAAACTTGACTGCAACTTGTTGTCAATCAGCAAATTGACAAAAGATTTGAACTGCGTCACTAAATTTTCCCCTAACTTGTGTGATTTTCAGATTTTGGGGTCGGGGAAGACGATTGGCAGTGCTGAAGAATGTGGTGGGCTCTATCTCGTTGAAGATTTCAAGAGGAAACCCAAAGCCAATTCATGTGCAGTGATCCCCTCAAAAGGAGAAGGGTCTGTAATGCTGTGGCACTATAGATTAGGCCACCCAAATTTTATGTACTTGGAAAAGATGTTCCCATCGTTATTTAATAAAAAACTAAGGAATTTTCATTATGAAATTTGCCAATTGTCCAAGCATACCCGTAGCACTTAACCCCCACAACCTTACAAACCTTCTCAACCATTTTCCTTGATTCATAGTGATGTATGGGGACCATCAAGGGCCAACAATATTACCGGATCTAGATGGTTTGTGACGTTCATTGATGACCACACATGAGTCACATGGGTGTTTCTTATGAAGGAGAAGTCAGAAGTAGGACGGATATTTGAAATTTTTCATACAATGGTGCAAACACAATTCCAAACCAACATTAAGGTGCTGAGAACAGATAATGGTCATGAGTACTATAATTCCATGCTGAACTCCTACCTATAGAAACATGGAATTGTACATCAGAGTTCGTGTGTAGATACTCCATAGCAGAATGAAGTGACAGAGAGGAAAAATAGACACCTGCTGGAGGTGACAAGATCACTAATGTTGGCCACAAATGTACCAAAACAATTCTGGGGAGAAGCTGTACTGTTTGCAACCTATCTCATAAACAAAATGCCTTCTAGTGTCCTTGACTTCAACACCCCTCACTCCATCCTTCAAACCTTCTACCCAACCAGCAAAATCCTCACCTCAATTCCCTTGAAAGTGTTTGGCTGTTTAGCTTTTATTCACAACCTAGACCCACACCGTAGTAAACTTGATCCCAAATCCATCAAATGCTTATTCCTTGGATACTCTCCTCACCAAAAGGGGTATAAGTGCTACTCTCCCACAGCCAGAAAATTCTATCATACAATGGATGTGACATTCTTCGAGCATCAACCTTATTATCCCAAAGTTGGCATTCAGGGGGAGAAGATGCCAGTTCTGAATGATATGATAGAATTCTAACTTTTAGACTTAAAAGAGGATGAGATGACTGAACCTGTGGGTCCAGCAGAACCTGCACCTATGGAGACTGCAGAAAATGTACCAACAGTACCTGCAAAAACTGCTCCTGCAGAAGATGTACCAGTAGAAACTGCTCCTGCAGAACCAAAAGAAGCTCAACAAAGGAACCAAGACCAGAACTGGAAGGTTTTCTTTAGAAAAAGGAGAAACCAAAAGGTGGTAGAGCCAATCACAGTTCTGATGCAGAGCCATGAATCTGACCAGGCCCCTGAAAATGAAATTTCCGCAGGTAATTCTGTTCCCATCTCTGAATCTATTCATACTAATACAAGTAATCTAGATATGCCTATTGCCTTGAGAAAAGGGGTGAGAACCTGCACTCACACCCCATTGACAAATATGTGTCCTATGGAAAATTATCACAGGATTATAGGGCTTTCGTAGCATCACTTGATAGCACTCACGTCCCAAGGAACATTCAGGAAGCTTTCCAACATCCTGAATGGACTGCAGCAGTGAATGAAGAGCTTCAAGCATTGGCAAAAAATAACACCTGGGAGATCACTACTCTACCTGAAGGAAAGAGGCCAGTTTGATGCAAGTGGATTTTTACTATCAAATACAATGCTGATGGTAGCATAAATCGATACAAAGCCAGGTTGGTGGCAAAGGGATTCACCCAATCGTATGGGTTGGATTATGAAGAAACATTTGCACCGGTAGCCAAACTCAACTCAGTTCGAGTTATTCTGTCATTGGCACCAAACTTGGACTGGCCCTTGCACCAATTGAATATAAAAAACGCCTTCCTAAATGGCGAGCTAGAAGAGGAAGTGTACACATGTAGATTCCTCCGGGTTGCGAATCGGCTGGCACTTCAAATAAGGTATGCAAGCTCCGAAAGTCACTATATGGTCTTAAGCACTCTCCGAGAGCTTGGTTTGATAGGCTGACCCGAGTTGTCAAGGAAGAGGGGTTCACCCAATGTCAATCGGATCACACAATGTTTGTTAAACACTCATTGGAAGGGAAGGTAACACTATTTATCGTCTATGTGGATGACATCGTAATCACAGGAGACGACCACAATCAAATTGAACACTTGAAGAGTTTCTTGGCTAGAGAATTTGAGGTCAAAGATCTGGGCCAGCTTAAGTACTTTCTAGGGATGGAAGTGGCTCGAACAAAGCATGGGATCTATATGTCTCAAAGGAAGTACACCCTGGACCTACTTCAAGAAACCGAGATGATTGAGAGATACAAGCGACGGGATTGCTAGTTTGTTCAACCACTGTGGCAGATGTTGAAGGCTGTGAGCTGGCCTTAAATCGAAGGTAGGCCTCATAGTCTGCTGGAGTGAGAGTCGCAAATGGATGTTGTGAAATTGATTCAATTTGAGCAAAGTTGGCAGCAACAAGTTTACCAGAGGAGAAACTCATCGCTGGACAGCAACAGAGAGGACTCGAATCACCTTTAGGAAGAGACCTGTAGTATGAAGTGGCTACAATGTGAAAAATGAGAACAGGGGTGGACCAGAAATGACGAGGCTAGCAAGGCGAGGTGAACGGCATCCGGAAAAGTTGCCAGACGCGCTTTCACGCATCGGCGGCGGCGAACAGTGCTGATAGACGGTGGCAGAGCCTGGCGGCTCCAATGACGGCGTGACTTTGACGGTTGGATAGATCGGTCGACGCTGATCCTGAAGATGGTGGCTGTGTCTCCAACGAAGGTGGTTGAACCTGCGCTAGAAGTATGGCAGTCATTGGAAAAGATGCCAGTAGGATGCGCGGCGGAGGCTGGGTTGGCCGGTAGGATGCGCGGTTGAGGTTGGGATAAAATATGGTGGCTGTGTCTCCAACGGAGGTGGTTGAACCTGCACTGGAAGTATGATAGTCACCGGAAAAGATGCCGGTAGGATGCGCGGCGGAGGCTGGAGGCTAGGTTGGCCGGTAGGACATGCGACTGAGGTTGGGATAGCAGACTAGAGCAGGGTCGAAACCCGCTCTGATACCAACTTGAATTTAGAGGAAGAAAAGATTTACTGAATATGCCTAAGTGTTGAACACCTAGCATGCATCTTATTTATAGGTATCAAGAGATTAAATACATCTACTATTTACAAGACAAAAATAATGAGCGTGGCTATTTCTTATGACACTATACATGAACCTGACCATACATAAATCCTCATTAACTCCTATTGCTAATTTCCAATATTCCAACAGACTCAACGGCACAAGGCCCCTAAATATCCGAGTGAACAAGAGAAAAAGGGAATACAACCCATTTATTAACTCTAGGAGGATAATTTCCTTGATGATGTTTAATAAACTAACATGACTCACAATTTAAAACAAAAGAGTTGGTTGATGACCCTATTTTTCCCATATTTATCTTTCTGTGCTGGTTGATGAAACTCCTGTGTCACCTCATAAATACGAGAAAGATTGGCTTTCCTAGAATAGATAAACTCCATGTACTCCCTTAATTCCTTCACAATATTGCAATGAGAAACCACATGCTTGAAGAGGTATAAAGGGTTTTAACTTATCATGCCAAACAACCTGTTATCCTCCCGCAGCCACTTATTTCGTGTAGTTTGTGACTTTGGAGGGTCGTCAGTTAGATGATCCTCTTTCTCAATCCCATTAAGAAACATATTAATAGTCATATACCACTCAGCATAATGCTTCCCATCAAACTTGTCATCAATAATTCGAACTGAAGTAGAAATCGCCTCAGGCATTACCGTAGGCTTCAGAGGCACCTTAGACTCATCCGAACTAGTAGAGCTTGTGTCAGAGTAATCATCTGCCATCTCAAACAGATCTCAGAAGAGCCAACCCAAGAAATAATCAAGACTTTCACCTCCAAAACTAATGTTATATACTTTATTAAGTGTAAGCAGTTTCTAAAGATTCATATACTTTATTAAAATTTGTAATTTTTTTTGGCAGTTTTAAATTATTTTAGTCAGATTGCCTTATTTCCAGATGTAATTATCATTTCTTTTACATTCTGAGTCTTTTAAATGTTAGCCTGCAATTTCAAATTAAAATCAAGGATGCCTCCACTCCGAATTATTTTTGAAAATTGATCACACCCCAACTAATATACCTATGCCTTGGTAGTATCAGAGCTGAAAGGGTGCATCAAAAGCTTATCAAGGAGTGCTTTCTGCTACTTATAAATTATAATTGTTGATGGAGAATGTAAAAATTATTAAATATTTCCTATTTGCCATGATAATTTTATTCATCATGGCAGTCTCTCAGAAAGTTAAAGGTGTAATGTTCTATTTCGGATAATTGTCTTCCTTTACTTTGATTAGTTACAGTTACTATCTTTGATAATTTTCTATGAATTTCGCATGATCCTCTTCCTTTCCAAATTAAAGGTGCCTATTGTAAATATCTTTAAAATTTAGAACAAGCAGTTTGTGGGAGATTCATTAAAACAAGTGTTCATGCTTACAAAAATTTGACGTGGCAGTACTCCTGTCCTGTGTTCAGTTGTTGAAAAACAATAAAGTCTTCAAACCACAGCAGCCTGTAGAAACACACACACACGCACACACACACAAAAGCTGTTGTCTAGTAACTTGGCCTATTATTCTTACATTGTCCTGTTGCTTGGAGCTAGTAGTGGTGGCATAGTTATTTGCTTTATGTGGGGAAGTTTGGTGTGACCTGCAATATTGGATGATTTCCTGATGATTGCTCTTGAGGGCTTTCGGAAGAAGAGATTTAGAGTTTCGTAGAGACATCCCTTGTTTGCTATTATTTGGTATTTTAGATGTTGAGCAACTCTAGGAAGTTTAAAGGTCTGACTTCTAATCTTGTTGTATTAAGAGATAGGAGAGAGGGAGGGGGGGAACTAGGAAGATTCTTAGTTCTTTGATTCACTTTCTGATGGGGGCTTTTGCATGTCTGTTTATTGTTTTTTTAGGAATAATCATCCTTTTTTATAATTTCTATTTTCTCCCTTCATAAATACTTCCTGTACTTTGAAAAAAAGTTGTAAATTATAGAAGTGAACCCCATGCATCCATTGGATTTGTATAGTGCAAAGGATAATCAACAGAGGAACTTTTGTGGTACAAAGCTCCAATATGCTGCTTCTTGCTTGATCATGCTATGACAAGATTCAATATTTTACATATTCTGATCACTCGCGTAACTACTATATATATTCCTTTCTTATATGTCAGTTTGAGATAGGCAAAATATAATTTTTTTTCCCTAGTAAACATTTTTTACCACAATCTCCTTACAGGTTTGCAATTACACTCCAGCTCCAGCAATTAATAACAGCATTAAGGTGAGGAGAGTTGGTGATTATCCATAGATGCATATTATTAATTGCCATTCATTATTGTGATCATTAATTCAAGAATTCAACCTATACCTCTAATAGCCAATGTACTGAAATTTGTTGTCTACTTCCTGCAACTAGTTGAAGCTTCATGTTCAATCATGTCAAACATGTATTTTTCCATTCATGCTATAAATATGATAGAACTGGACCAGAAATTAAGGAAAATATAGAAACTTTATTGATAAACTCTCCTCTCTGTATCAACCAGAGGGAGAAAGAAACAGAAAGAATTACAAGAACTGACAAAAATGGCAATCACAAGCCAAACTGTGAATACCCACAGCCCAAGGACATTCGAGAGGTCCTCACTCTCCTAACCTTCCCTTCACTCTGAAACAAGTTACTTCTCCCAGATGACCCCCTCTCTATTTATAACTAATAGACTCAACTAACTAACCAACCAACAGAATAATTGCCACTAGTAACAGAATAACCACCCAATAACAGAATAACTACCCAACTAACTCTGATCCCCTATTATCTTTTTTATTCCTCCTAGTATACACCTTCCTAATTACAGGTTTGCTAACAATACTCCCCCCCAAGACATCCACCTTGTCCTCAAGGTGAAAATGAGGAAATTGCTCCTGAATGGTTGTTACCAACTCCCATGAGTTCTCACAATCTGGGAGACCAGACCACTTTATGAGAACCTGCTGGGCACCCACAGCATTCCTTCTGACTTGGAGAACTTGTTCTAGCTGCACCTGTAACTCCAACTCATCAGACAACATAGGAGGCAATGGCTGTGATGTCTGTTGTACAGAAACAGCTTTCTTCAACAGAGAAACATGGAAAACAGGGTGGATTTTGCTGTCAACTGGAAGATCTAACCGATAGGCCACTTCTCCAATTTTTTCCATAATCTGGTAGGGTCCATAAAATCTAGGACTCAACTTCTCATTGAGCCTTTTAGCTAAAGATCTGAGTTTGTATGGCTGCAACTTCAAATAAACCCAATCCCCCACTTGAAACACCACCTCTCTCCGATGTTTGTCAGCCTGCATCTTCATTCTGTTTTGCACTTTCAACAAATTCTCTTGCAGTTCCTCCAACATCATATCTCTTTCTTTAGTCAACAAATTTACTTCTTCCACTGCAGATGGAAAAGTATTTCCTCTTAACAACATTGGAGGTTCCCTGCCGTAAAGGGCTTTAAAAGGAGTACTTTTAGTAGAGCTGTTATAGTTGGTATTAAACCAATATTCAGCCCAACTTAACCATCGAGGCCACTGTTTAGGCTTAGTTCCAGTCAAACATCTTAAGTAAGTTTCCAAGCAATGATTCACTACTTCTGTTTGACCATCGGTTTGTGGGTGGTATGTAGAACTAAATTTCAAACGAGTACCAGCCTGCTCGAACAACTCAGTCCATAAATGACTGAGAAACACCTTATCCCTATCTGACATAATAGAGATCAAAAACCCATCTAATCGCACCACCTCTTTAATGAATAAATCTGCCACCTCCTTAGCAGAAAAAGGATGGGAAATAGCCACAAAATGAGCATATTTAGTGAGCCTATCAACCACCACCATGATATTGTCTTTTCCGTAAGCTTTAGGCAGTCCCCCAATGAAATCCATTGAAATATCAGCCCAAGTCTGAGTGGGAGTAGGTAATGGTTGTAAAAGACCCCCTGGAGACAATGTTTGATATTTGTTCCGCTGGCACACATCACAAGCAGCAACATATCTCTGAATATCCCCACACATCCCTTCCCAATAGACTAAACTAGCAATCCTCTTATATGTCCTGAAAGAACCAGAATGACCTCCAAAAGAAGAGTTGTGAAACTTAGACAAAATCAGAGGAATTCTGGTGGATTGCTTAGGCAAAACGAGTCTCCCTTAAAATAATAGTCTTCCCCAATCAACTGATACCCTGGGTGAGAACCTGAATTGTGAATTAGATCCTGCATGATGGATTTTAGACTACTATCAGCCTGTAACTCCTCATCCAAGGTGTCTAGGTCATTAAAATGCACCGTAGACAACGCAGCAAACATCATCTTCCTGCTGAAAGCATCAGCCACCTTATTAGCACAACCAGGTTTGTACCTGATCTCAAAGTCAAAACCCACCAGCTTAGAGGTCCATTTATACTGTTCTTCACCCATTAAACACTGTTCTGAACGGAATTTCAGACTGCGTTGATGAGTATGGATGATAAATGGTCTGCCCAACAAGTAATGTCGCCATTTTTGAATTGCCAACACAATTGCCATAAGCTCCCTTTCATAAACTGAATTCAGTTGTGCTTTCTCTGACAAACCTTGGCTGAAATAAGCTATAGGTTTGCCTTTTTGCAGTAAAACAGCCCCCAATCCCTTACTTGAAGCATCAGTTTCCAGAACAAATTGCTTGGAAAAATCTAGTACTGCCAAAACAAGGATAATAGTCTTAGCCACCCTCAAGGTGTCAAATGCTGCCTGCGCCTCCTTACTCCACTGAAAATGGTCCGTCTTCAGCAGCTCAGTCAGAGGTTTCACAATCTGTCCATAACCTTTGACAAACTTCCTATAATAGCCCGTTAATCCCAAAAAACCTCTTAGCCCTTTCACATCCGTAGGGATCTGCCATTGCAGCATTACCTCAATTTTTTTAGGATCTGTTGCAACCCCCTGACCAGAAATAACATGCCCCAAGTACTCAATCTGCATCTGCCCAAAACTACTCTTCTTTTTGTTGACACACAATTGGTGTTCCCTTAACAACTGTAGAATTATCCTCAAATGAGAAATGTGGGCTTCTTCATCCTTGTTGTAAACCAAAATATCATTAAAAAAAACCAACACGAGCCTCCTTTAAAATGGTCTTAACATCTCATTCATCAGTGATTGAAACGTGGAAGGAGCATTAGTCAGCCCAAAAGTCATGACTAAAAACTCATAATGTCCTTCATGGGTACGGAAAGCTGTCTTAGGAATGTCTTCTTCCTTCATTTTGATTTGATGGTACCCGGATTTCAGGTCCAACTTAGAAAAATGGCAGCTCCACCCAATTCATCCGACATTTTATCTATTACTAGAATTGGAAATTTATCTGGCACTGTGATTTTGTTGAGAGCCCTATAATCCACACAAAAATGCCATCCTCCATCCTTCTTTTGCACTAGAATAATGGGACTAGAATAGGGGCTTATACTTGGCCTTATAATTCCAGCAGTTAACATCTCATCTACCAACCTTTCAATTTCAGCTTTTTGATAGTGAGGGTACCTGTATGGGCGCAGATTGGGAATATTGGCCCCTTCTCGTAAGGTGATGGCATGATCATGCCTACGAGCTGGAGGTAAACCTTGTGGTTGCTGGAACAGGTCCTCAAAGTCCTGTAAAACTGATGTTATGCCCTCCGAAATCAATGCCTCCTGCAAGGACAAACCTTTCATTTTCGTATATTCAATGTAAAATCCCTGCTCTTCATTCTGTAATGCCTTCAACACTGATTTAAGAGAAGCAACTGTCTTGGACAAAGCTGGTTCCCCTTTAATGGTCCAAGTTCTCCCTTTTTCTTCAATTTTCAATGTAAGATCCTTGAAATTTGCCCTTATTTCTCCCAATCCCTCTAACCATTCTATGACCAGCACCACATCTGTACCTCCTAAGCCAAACAGGAAGAAATCCTGCTTAATCTCCAATCCTTGCATCATCAATAACACTCTTTGACAAGCCCCCTTGCACTTCACCTTATGCCCATCACCAACCTCTGCAAAATAAGGTGGAGTCTCCACTACCGGTAGTTGCAGCTCTTGCACTATTTTATCAGAAATGAAATTATGAGAGGCCCCACAATCCACCAAAATCATAACTTTCTTACCCTCCACTTCTCCCCATAGCTTTAAGGACTTTTTTGAAGTCAAGCCCATGATGCTATGAAATGACAATTGTAGTGCTTTGTCCTCCATCTCCAATATCTCCTGAATTTCCAATTCTTCCTATTGAACCTCATCCTCTGCCTCTTCTTCCATAATCATGACATGTAGCTGTTTGTTCTTGCACATGTGTTCTGGACTGTATTTCTCATCATAGCAAAAACACAGCCCTTTCTTGGTGTTTTCTTGCAACTCAGCCTCAGATAAATGCCTAAATTCCTCCCCCTCCTACTAACAGTACTGATCTCAGGTGCTCTGGTGGGCAGATTGGGTCTGTTGGACACGGAACCAACACTGGTTGCTGTCCCACGAGAACCAATACCTGAGTTTGATCTTGGACCCAGTTCCACAGAAGTTGTTCTTGCTTATTGGAATCCTCTAAAATTCCCTCCCAGTCTTGAACTTTCTCCTATACCTCCTTTGCGAATTGCCCAATTCTTTTCATTGATCAACTGTGCCAAATCCATCAATTCAGATAGAGTTCCCACAGAATGCAACTTCAATTCTGCCCTGATTTCTTCTCTCAATCCATTGAAGAAGATACTGTGGAGGTATTCTTGATTAGTATTCCTTAAAGGGCCCACATACAACTCAAAAGCTTCCCTAAACTCCTCCACAGACCCAGTTTGTTTCAGCCTAAGAAGAACCTCATAGGGGTTCTGCACCATTGATGGTTGGAATCTTTTGATCACAGTTGTGCGAAAAACCTCCCAAGAAGCATTTTGTGTGCAAGATTCCCATCACTGAAACCAACTTAGCCCACGACCCTCAATGGCTATCATCACCGCTCACAACCCCTCTTCCTCCGTCACCCCCTTCACCTGAAAATATCTCTCTATCCTATTTGTTGAAAACGTGTAAATATCTTTTGTATTTATGTAGTTTCCTCTTTTGTATTTATGTAGTTTCCTTGTATAGGTTAATCAAATCATAACCCTAATCTTTGTATTTATTATCATAGATCTATATAAACAGCTCTCCGTCGTGTAGTTGAGGCACGCGGTTTCTCAATCCTTATGCTTCTGTTTTCTCTCTTAACACTATTCACCCACCCATAAGCATCTTCACCAGAAAACAGAGGAATTTCAAGTTTCCTCCATCGGTTGTTTGTTTCCTCGAATCTTGGGCCATCCATTGGCCTTTCTTCTTCATGTGATCTCTCTCCATTATGATTGGAACTGTTGGATTGGACCCCTGGATGTGAGTTCCGATTGAACCCTCTGACCAGCCTCAGAATTTCGTCCATTGTCTCCTTTGTCTTCTTGGTCCTTGCCTCTAGCAGTTCCCACTGAATAGAAACTTTATTGATAAGCTCTCCTCTCTGTATCAACCAGAGGGAGAAAGAAACATAAAGAATTACCAGAATTGACCAAAAATGACAATCACAAGCCAAACTGTGAATACCCATAGCCCAAGGACATTCGAGAGGTCCTCACTCTCTTAACCTTTCCTTCACTTTGAAACAAGTTGCTTCTTCCATATGACTTCCCTCTCTATTTATAACTTACAGACTCAACTAACTAATTAAAGAATCAGATGCTGGAATGCTCTATTTTTATTTCAGTATGAGTGTTCAATTTATACAGAAGAAAGAAACCCTAAACCGTGATTTCAGGGCCAGAATAAGGTGCCTTAAATTAGGATAGAATCAAAATATACAAAGCTAATAAAGGAAATGAGTTGACCTTGCTAAATAAGGTAACAACCGTGAATCCTAAAAAATAGAAACAAATACGGAAGATCCTAAAAAGAGTACTAATTACAATAATTGCATAATGGACATGATTCCTTAACAGAATCGTCCAGAATCTTCACACCCCCTCAAGCTGGGAGTAGATATTGGTCATTCCCAACTTGGAACTCAGGTTGTCAAATATGATAGTTGGTAAGGCTTTGGTGAGAATATCGTGAAGAAGTGTTCGAGAAAATTTGAAGGTTTGAAGGAGTATAGATCAAATTGATGATTCCTTCTTCAATTTTCTCCCTAATGAAGTGCCTATCAATTTCCACATGTTTGGTCTTGTCATGGTAAACAGGATTCCTTGCAATACTAATTGTAGCCCGATTATCGCAAAACAATTTTATTGGCCCTTCGCAATTAACCTTCAACTCCTTAATTAATCTTTTCAGCCATATTCCCTCACATATGCCATGAGCCATTGCTCAGGAATTCAGCTTAGAGCCAAAGAAAATACATAGCATTGCTATGAGCTACCACTAATTGTTTCTTGCTTCTCCAAGTTACTAGATTTCCCCCCACATATGAGCCGCAATGAGTGTCTGAAGTGGATCTGCGATCTGTTATTAAGCCGAGTTAAGGTGGCTAGCTCCCACAATGGCATCGGACAGAATAAATTTCAATATTTTTACTGTGACTTTTCTTGAAAAATAAGCCCTTCCCTGGAGTCATTTTTAAATACCTCAAAATTCTGTTGACAACATTAAGATGTTCTTCAGTTGGATTGTTCATAAATTGTCTCACAACACTAATTGAGAAACTGATGTCAGGTCTTGTATGAGACAAGTAAATAAGTCTTCCTACAAGTCTCTGATATCTTCCTTTGTCGACAGGAGTATCTCCTTCCTTTAAGCCCATTTAGAAAGGCATTGTTCACATCTACTTGTTTGATGCCCATTTTTGAGTTGAATCCATTTGGGTATTTTGGCTTGCAGCAACCAAGCATCCTTGTTTCCTCAAGTAAATCAAGGGTGTATTTCCTGAGGGTAGAGGGACGAGAAATAGAGATTCCTTTACTGGATCGAGCCACTTCCATACCAAGGAAGTATTTGAAGTTGCTGAGATCCTTGATTTCAAACTCATTGGCTAGAAGAATTTTTAGCTTCTGCATTTCTTCATGATTGTCTCTTGTGAGGATAATGTCATTAACATATACAATGAGGAGAGTGATTTTACCTTCTGATGAATGATTAATAAACAGGGTGTAATCTGATTGTGCTTGAATATAATTCCATCTTTTGACTGCTTGTGTGAATTGATCAAACCATGCTCTAAGTGATTGTTTGAGACCATACAAAGATTTTTTCAATTTGCACACCTTGTTGACATTGACCTTGTTCTCAAACCCAGGAGGAATTTCTGTAATACCCTTAAACACATGTTAGATTGGTGAATGGTTACCAAAGGTAGCATTTGACTTGTTTAGCATGCTAGTGAAGTTTTGTAACTAAACCGTGAAGTTCGTTTAGCATGATTTTTGTAAGCAACATAGTAAGTTGAAAAGTATCCTCCTAAAATAACAAGTGAATTAGTTCAAAGGGATAATAACATAAGATGGTGTTAAGTTGAGGGAAATAAACATAGAGTTTATTTCTAGGTCACAAATAAGTCAAGAAAGATGTGGTAAAAGTTTCAAGAGAATCGTAGTAGTATGCTTTGGTATTTTTAGGCATCTTTTGGTTTGTGCTATTTTAATATCGAATGACTGAAGAAGCGTTAGACAGATATAGAAAATCATGAAAATGGTGAAACAACAATTTAGATGAATCATAGTATTTATTTTAAAGTTGTTGGAAGTTGGAAAACTTGAATTAGCATAATTTAGAGTGTCTAATGGAGTTTATGGATAAACCTTGATGAGATATAACCTCCAAATTGTTCAGCATGAGTAAACATAAGTTAATCTTTTTCCTTAATTCCCTCCACGTCCCATCCCCTATTTCTCTCTTCTCTCTCGGCAGAATGAAGGAAAACAGAAAAAGAAAGAAAAGAAAGAAAAGGGAGAAAGGGGAGAAGAAGAAGGGAAGGGGAAAAGAGGAAGAGGAAGATCAATAATCAAGTTCAAGGCTTCAAGATCAAAAGTCTTCAAAAGGTAAGGGGTTTCTATCCATCTCTTCCTTTCTTTGTTGCTCTTGAAAGGGGTTAGGGTTTGAGATGGGGGAAATGGATTTAGAGAGCCAAATCCGAGTAAGGTTAGTTTAAGCTTAGTAAAGCTAAGAGAGTCATTTATGGCTCAAGATCAACCATTAGGATCCATGGTTTTAGGATTTTGACAATGGTTGGAATTATGTGATTTGGACCTAAATCTAGGCCTAAGAGAATCCATAAGTTGTAATTGAGTTACAACAAGTTTAGGAGCATAAATTGGTGCTAGAAATCACTAGAAAACCGATCAAAGAGTGATTGGAAATAAGAAATTGACCAATGGAACAGTACCACAGTTCTGCAGAATCTGGTTTCTGTTATGAGCGCCGCGACGTGAGCATGATTTTGCTACGTGCGCCGCAGCGTGCACCGAGTTGTGCCGCGGCGTGAGAGTGTAATTCATATTGCTGCTCTATTAGTAAGGCTTTAGTGAGACCGTGGCTTGATGCTTCGCTAATGGCGTGCACAAAGTTGTGTCGCAATGTGGAGCCCTGGAACCTCAAAAGTGTCATTTTTGATGTTTTGAAGTTCTAGAGTAAATGGAATCATTCATATATGTTTCCTAAAGTGTGTTAAGGCACAAATAGGGATATTTTCAAGTGGAAAATAGTTACCTATCAAGTATGAGAAAGCATAGGCCTTTAAGCATCCTAAAGGAAAGGTTTGCTTTAGGTAATGACATAATACCTTAAGCAACTTAACGTTACATTAGATATCACTTAAGATGTGATGAGATGGTGCAAAGAAGACAAGTATTCACTCTAGTAGAGAATAAGAAAGGTATGAACCCTAGGAGATCCAAGAGTAGTGGATTATCTTAGAAAGGTACCTAGAACCTTAAGCAACAAAGTGTTGTAAGTAAGAACCACTCTTGAGTTAGATTCACTTGAGTGGAGATAAGGTTGTGTATTAGTTCCAAAGAGGAAATGTTTATGTACTACGTCTCTAGTTAAGTGGGACTTGTGCATTGCTGGATACACAATAAGGTGAATTGTGACTAATAAGTTGTCATAATCATAAGGTATAGCAGAAATGTGCAATAACTCATGTATTAGTAAAGATGAGTTACAAGTGCAAGATGAAGGGAATTTACTTCCTTAAATACTAATGAAAGTATGGAAGTTTAAGTCCTTAAGCATTCCTTGAGTTAGGAATAACTAAAGAGGTATCTGGAACCTTAAGCACACTAGTGTAGCATAGGTTACTACTAGTAGTGTGATGGAAAGGAAAGCTAGATACAAGAAGAAGAATAAGTAAGTTATACTTATCTAGATGCATGAATTCCTTTCTTTTTAATTAAAGTTGAGTTAAGTATGCAAAGTTTTAGAGAAATGTTCATTTATTTCCTCAAGAGTTGAGTAAGGTTAGGTTAGATGAGAGATTAGCTAAAATAGATTTTGACTTTCACTAGGATGAGTTGAGTCTAAGAGAATCCATAGGAAAGTTAAAATGGTGGTTATGTAAGAGATTGGAAATAAGAAATTGACCAATGGAACAACATAACACTTAAGCTTTTTACAGTTTATGACACTGAGTTAGTTAATCTAGTACGTATGTGAAGAGAAAGAACCTTAGTGCAACCAAGATTAGTGGTTTGCCATAGGTAAGTAACTAATACCTCATTTTTGATGTTTTGAAGTTCTAGAGTAAATGGAATCAACATAGTATTGCGTTAGAAATCACTTAAAGAGATATGAGTGATGAGGTGGTGTTTAGGTACAAGTATGAAAAATGGTTTGATAGTATTTACCGAAGAATGTGACTTTATATGACGAAAGGTCATTTAGCTAAGAAGGTAAGGAATCAGAGAAGTTCCTAAGGGGACAATTATTCCTAACCAAGTGCTAGGGTTACATGTAGTATGAGGTTACTGATTCTCCTCATTACAAAGGGTAAACATAAGAAGCCAAAGTTCCTAGTAGAATATACTTAGGTCGTAAAGGAACTAAGTATATAAGTACTTATGTAAGTCTACGAATTAGTCAAGTAGTATTAATCTTGGTGAGTATCCTTTGATGTTCATTCATGGAGGCAAAAGGAGATAGATGGGTGTCCGAAGGACTTTTGAGAAGGACATAACCCTGATGTCTCGATAATGCCAAGGTCAAAGGAGATAAGTGGGAAATCCAAAGACGCTCTTTGAGCAAGGATGAAGCCTGAATTTCTCAGCGTGCCAGGATATGTGTAATGTGAGGATGAGTTTTCCCTCTATTTACCACTGGATGATATACTGAACTAGTTCCTAGCAAACTTCTTTGTCTTTAACATAAACTTCTGCATGTATTTCAAAACAAAATCCAGCATATGCATTTCATCCACATACTCTTAGGATCTTCTTAGGCATATTCATATTACATATCATTCTCATTGCATACATGGACAGTTGTATAGGCATTGTCCGTCACTGTTGGTATTTACAGCTGTATGGGCGTTGTATATATTAACAGTGTGTAGGCTATCGGTTGATATCACACTATAAGAAAGTGTGCAGATATGAGAAAAAGGAGGAAACTCCTAAATTAGAATTATAGCATTTGTTATATATTTGTTATATACAATGTTATAGTTAGCTGGTATTGGAATTACTTTTACTGAGAATGTTAATTCTCACCCCAGCTGTTCTTCCATGTAAATCCAGATACAAGCACAGATGTAGGTACAAGCACAGGTACAATGGTACAGATTTTGCTAAGGGTAAGAAGACAAAGCATGAAGACAAGGCATTCTATTAATGAGGTAGGCTGTTGTAAGGACAGCATCTCCCCAGAAACAATTGGGAAGATGGGCAGTAAAAAGAAGAGCACAAGCAGAAGGTGGCGATTTTTTCTTTCAGCTCTCCCATTTTGTTTGGGAGTATCAACACAAGAACTTTGGTGGACAATTCCTTTCTCAGCTAAGTAATTCCCAAGAACAGAGGTGAAGTATTCAGATCCATTATCAGTTCTAAGAATTTGGATATTTGTTTGAAATTGATTTTGGATCATGGGGTTGAATTTCTGGAATATATATCCAGCCTCAGATTTTTCTTTCATGAGATATGTCCAAGTGACCCTTGGCCACCAACCTCGCCTTGTACCTCTCAATAGACTCATCAGGCATGTATTTTACAGCATTTACCCACTTGCACCCTACTGGTTTTTTCCCATTTGGTAGGGTGACCAATTCCCAAGTACTATTTTTTTTCAATGCCTCCATTTCCAGGTCCATGGCTTGTTTCCATCTTCTGTTAGATAATGCTTCAGATAGGGAAGTAGGCGTGGTTGTAGTGTTTAGGGTTGTGAGGAGGGGTTCATGGGTAGGTGAGAAATTTTTAAAGGATACGTAATTTGATAGGGGGGTAGAGTGGCTGTTTGGTGCTTTTTCGTGTTCCTTTTCTGAGGGCAATTGGGAGGTCTCGGTCCTCTTGAATTCCCAGCTTCCATTCAGAAATTGAATCACTAGAAATTAAAGGATCAGAGAATGTTACCTGATGTAATGGTGTCGGGTTGGATTCTTGGACATGAGCAGATTCTAGAATGACCTTTAGTCTTCTTGAGTATACCCGATTCTTCCCAAATCTCACATCAGGTTCGGGTTCAGCTTCAACTTCAGTTGCCTGTTCCGGTTCAGCCTCATTTGTTGTAGGTGCAGGTTCGGTTTGTTCAGCAGTTCCTTCTTCACTTTCAGATTCAGCTCCAGTTTCTGGTCCAAGTGTCAAGTTTGGAAACATGAGGAGCTCATCTTCCTCTCTTAAACTCTCCCCTTGAAGATGAGATTGGCTAAAATAGCTTTCCTGCTCATGGAAAGTGACATCCCTTGACACAGAATTTTTTGGACCGTGGGTGATAGCATTTATATCCCTTTTGTGTGGATGAGTACCCTACAAAAACACATCTTAAGGCTCTAGGATCAAGTTTTCCCCGATCAGTACTATGGACATGCACAAAGGATACACACCCAAATATTCTAGGTATAAGGTTATTTGTAGTGGCCACATTTGGGTAGAAGGAGGATAGGACTTCCATAGGACTTCTTGAAGCTAGGACCCTAGAGGGCAATCTATTAATCAGGTGAGTGGCAGTGAGTATAGCTTCCCCCCAAAATTTTTTAGGAACATTATTTTGAAAAAGAAGAGCCCGAGTTTGATCTAATAGGTGCCCATTTTTCCACTCTGCAATCCCGTTTTGTTGGGGTGTTTTGACACAAGAAGACTCATGAATTATACCCTCTTTTTGACAAAAAGAATTAAGCACATGATTGAAGTAATCTTTAGCATTGTCTGACCTAAGCCTCTTAATATTAACTCCAAATTGATTTTTTATCATTGAGAAAAACTGTAAGAAAACTGAGCTGACTTCAGATTTCTGTTTAAGTAAGAAAACCCAAGTAACCCGGGTACAATCATCTGTAAAGGTTACAAACCATCGAGCCCCTGATACATTTGGAACATTAGAGGGACCCCACATATCAGTATGAATCAGATAAAATGGAGAAGTGCTTATTTTATTGCTAATGGGAAAAGGTTCACGCTTATGTTTAGCAAGCTCACACACCTCACAATGAAGACTCTCCACATCTAATTTTTTAAAAAAGAAGTAAATAACATTTTTATAACTCGAAAGGAAGGATGTCCCAGGCGACAATGATATAGCAAAACTTTTTCCCTGTTGGTCATCACCGATTCAGATATGAAGGAGTGGCTCTTACTAGGCAGATTTGGGTCTTCCATGTTGTTGAAAGAGAGAAAAGAGAGACATATGAAGGAACCGTGTGTTTCAACTACACAACGGAGGCTGAATATATACTCAATAAGTAATAACTAATTACACAATTTACATGATGTGGGACTAATAGTTGTACAACTAATTACACCTAATTACATATGTTTCCAACACTCCCCCTCAAGCTGGAGCATATAAATCATATGCACCAAGCTTGTTACACAAATAACTTATTCGTGGACCTCTCAGGGACTTGGTGAAGACATCTGCTAACTGATCATTTGAGTTGACAAAGTTTGTGGTGATGTCTCCTGATAGAATCTTTTCCCTGATGAAATGACAGTCAACCTCAATATGTTTGGTCCTTTCATGAAACACTGGATTGGAAGCTATATGCAAAGCAGCTTGATTGTCACATATGAGTGTCATTTTCATAACCTCACCAAATTGAAGTTCTTTGAGGAGTTGTTTCAACCAAATGAGTTCACAAGTGACTGAGGCCATAACTCGGTATTCTGCTTCGGCACTAGATCTTGCAACTACATTTTGCTTCTTACTTTTCCAGGAAACTAGGTTGCCTCCAATGAGAACACAATACTCAGAAGTGGATCGTCTGTCAATAGGAGAACACCGCCCGGTCCAAGATCTCGAGTATCCAACGACCTGAGTATGTCCCTTATCTTCATAGATGAGGCCTTTTTCAGGAGCTGCTTTAATATACTTTAGGATGCGAATCATTGCATCCCAATGTGCATCACAAGGTAAATTTAGAAACTGACTTACCACACTAACCGCAAAGGAGATGTCAGGACGGGTAACAGTGAGGTAGTTCAGTTTTCCAACTAACCTTCTGTATCTTCCTGGATCCGAGAATGGCTCCCCCTGATTTGGTAGAAGTTTAGCATTCGGATCCATAGGAGTGTCGACAGGCTTTGCATTTAACAGACCTGTTTCCTCAAGAATGTCCATGGCATACTTCTTCTGTGAAATTACTATACCATCATTAGATTGTGCCACCTCTATTCCCAAGAAGTATCGAAGTTTGCCAAGATCTTTGGTCTGAAAGTGATGACCAAGATATTGTTTTACCTGAATTATGCCATGGTGGTCACTACCAGTGATAACAATGTCGTCGACATACACAATCAAATAAATACACCCTTGAGTTGAATGGCGATAGAAGACAGAGTGGTCAGCCTCGCTGCGTGTCATACCAAATTGCTGAATTACAGTACTAAATCGGCCAAACCAAGCCCTAGGAGACTGTTTAAGGCCATACAAAGATTTGAGAAGATGACAAACTAGGCCAGAAGACTCCCCTTGAGCAACAAACCCTGGTGGTTGCTCCATATAAACCTCTTCTTCTAGATCACCATGGAGAAAAGCATTTTTGATGTCCAACTGATGAAGGGGCCAGTGGCGAATAGCAACCATTGACAGAAAAAGTCGAATCGAAGCCATCTTCGTCACAGGCGAGAAAGTATCCCTATAATCCAAGCCAAAAATTTGGGTATATCCTTTGGCCACCAGACGAGCCTTTAGGCGATCAATCTTGCCATCAGGGCCAACCTTGACCGTATAAATCCACCGACAACCTACCACAGACTTCCCGGGAGGAAGAGGAACAAGTTCCCAAGTACTACTGCTCTGAAGGGCACACATCTCATCGATCATAGCTTGTCTCCACCCAGGATGAGATAAAGCGTCACCTGGAGAGTTAGGAATAGACACAGAAGACAAGGAAGAAAGGCAAGCATAATGCGAAGAAGATAGGCGATGATAACTCAAATTAACATAATGAGGAGAAGGGTTATGAGTAGACCGTATACCTTTTCAGAGAGCAATGAGAGGGTCAGTAGATAGTGCTGGAGCTGGTAAAGGAAGTGGTATCGGAGGAGAGTCCACATTGACCTCTGCAACGTCTGGTGGAGTGTGTGGTGGCCGACGATGATAGACCTGTAAGGGACGAATAGTAGTGGTGGTTTGCTCGAAATAAGGGGTCGGAGGTGCATCAGACTCAACAGTGATAAGAGGAAGAGGGACGGGTAAGACCTCAAAGATAGGCTCAAGAGTCGATGAAGGAGACTGGAAGAAGGGGACAGACTCAAAGAAGGTAACATCAGCCGAGATGAGGTAACGTCGGAGATTAGGGGAAAAACAACGATAACCTTTCTGGGACCGATGGTAACCAAGAAAAACACACTCAATAGATCGGGCAAAAAGTTTATCAAGACCAGGAGTGAGATTATGAACAAAACAAGTAGACCCAAATATACGAGGTGGTAGGGAATGCAGAGGTTGATGGGGATATAAAATAGAGTAAGGGACCTGGTGATCAAGCACAGAGGAGGGCATACGGTTAATCAGATAACAGGCAGTAAGAACTGCATCGCCCCAGAAGCGAAAAGGAACATTACCATAAAGTAAAAGGGTCCGAGTTGTTTCTACGAGATGTCTGTTTTTACGTTCAGCAACCCCATTTTGTTGAGGGGTATGTGCACAAGAGGTTTGGTGAAGAATGCCATGAGAAGCCATAAAGGATTGAAATGGTTGAGACAAATACTCACGGGCATTATCACTACACAAACTACGTATAGCAACACCAAATTGAGTTTGAATTTTATGATAAAAGTTTTGAAATATGGAAAACAACTCAGACCGATTTTGCATAAAAAATAACCAAGTGCAGCGAGAGTAATCATCAATGAAGGTGACAAAATATCTGGATCCTAGAGTAGAAACAGTATGACCAGGACCCCAAACATCAGAATGTACTAAAGCAAAAGGAGAAGACGCTCGACTGTTGATTTTACCAGGAAACGGACTACGGGTGTGTTTTCCTAGTTGACATGACTCACAAGGGAGACTAGACAACTTAGAGAGGCTGGGCACCAATTTTTGGAGTTTAGGAAGGCTAGGATGACCCAACTGCGCATGGATGGTGAGAGGGGAATCCTTGACAGCGCAAACACGAGAGGGGTTGGAGAGCTGGTAAAGGCCATGGGACTCACATCCAGTGCCAAGTATCCGTCCCGAACTCCGTTCCTGCAGAATAACAGAGTCTTTAGTAAAGGTAATCATACAATCAAGAGATCGGGTCAAACGACTAATGGAAAGCAAATTAAAAGGAGACCCAGGAACATAAAGGACAGAGTCTACTGAAAGGGAAGGGAGGGGATGGGTAGTGCCAATCCCTTGGGATTGAGACTTGGAACCATTTGCTAAAGTGACAGTAGGCAAATAACCATTGTGAGAAAAGTTGGAGGAAAGAGTCTTATTACCAAAAATATGGTCAGTTGCACCAGAATCAAGAACCCAAGTACCAATGGATGGGGAACAAGAGAGACAAGCAAATGAAGTACCAATATGTGCAACAGAGGCAGTGGAACTAGAGATTTGACGTTGCTCAAACCACTTCAGAAAGTTGGCATAGGCAGCTGTTGGAGTAGAGAAACAAGAGGACTTACATTGTGCAAACCACTGTAAAAAATCTGCATACTCAGCCTTCGGGGCGTTCTTAGAGCTATCTGAGGAGGTAGAACTAGCCATGGATCAGTAATCAACAACCAAACAGTACCTGAATGCACCGATTCAAAAGGGGGGTCACGACAAATGGTCACGAACACAAAATGCGAGGGCAGATCTAGACAAAAGAGGCCGAGACGAGTCAGGCGAGGGAACCGGCGGCCAGAGGGGCGGCCGGACGTGTCGTCACGCGCCGGAAAACAAGCCGCGCGGTGGCTGTTTGGCAGTGGAGACGGGCGGCGTGTGGGGGCGCGTCCTGGCGACGTTGGGGCTGGGCTTCTGGGGTTTGGCCGGTCGGCGGGAGGCGGTTCCGATGGTGTGGTCGACGGTCGGAAAGGAGGCGGCGGACGACTGTGGCAGCGGCGAACAGGGAGAAAAAGAGGCTGGAAAGATGTCACGGCAAGGGAGAAAGGTCCGCAAACCGGAAGGAAAACACGGTTGGTCGGAAAAATTTTCATTTGAAGGCAGTGGACCCACCGGGTATGCGCGGTTCTAGGGTTACCTCTCTTTAGGCTCTAAATACCATGTTGAAAGAGAGAAAAGAGAGGCATATGAAGAAACTGTGTGTTTCAACTACACAACGGAGGCTGAATATATACTCAATAAGTAATAACTAATTACACAATTTATATGACGTGGGACTAATAGTTGGACAACTAATTACACCTAATTACATATGTTTCCAACACATGTAATAGAGGCCATTCCATTCTCTAGCATGTCCAATCGTCCTCCTCGAATTCTTGTCCTGCAACATACAAGCATTACTATGAAAAACAACATTACATGATATATCCTTTGTAAGTTTTTGTATAGCAGGTTGGTGGACAGTTTGGGGACATGAAGGATATTTTTCAGGGTTATTGATGGACTTATTTGAACATCTCCTTGGCCAGCTGCAGTTATGAAAGTTCCATCAGCTGTGAAAATTTTCTTATTGCTAGGACATGGAGAATATGTGGAGAAGTGTTTAGGTAGGGGTGTCATGTGGTCAATGGCTCCAGAATCTAGTATCCAATATTGGTTAAAGGGTTTATCTGAGACATTGAGTCCAAAAGAAAATGGAAACCTACCTGAGTAAGCCAAAGAACAAGTACCTGTTGGTTTCTCCAGTTTACTGAGGAAGGATCTTACTCTTTCTATCTCTTCCTGGTTGAGTTGGACAGATTCTCCTTTGCTTTGTTCATTGGCCCCAACAGCTATATGTGCCTGTCCTCCCCTTTTTGAGAAACCTCCTTTTTGCCCCCACTCTCGGTCTCCTTTCTGCCCCCATTCTCGGTTTTGGTTTTGAGGTTTCCCATGCAACTTCCAGCATTTTTCTCGAGTGTGGCGAGGCTTGTTGCAATAGGTACACCAGACCCCCTCACTTTTCTTCTCCACATTGATCATTCCTCCTTTTTTCTGTTTAGCAACCATGGCCGAGGTCCCATCAGCTATCATAGCTGAATTTTCAGCGGCTAGGGTCTCCAACATCAGACCCCTCCTACTTTCCTCACTTCGGATAATTGCCACTACTTCATTAATCCCTGGGACTTTTTCCTTTCCCAAGATTTGAACTCTGACGTGATCAAACTCCGAGTTCAGGCCCACCAGGAGATCATAGACTCTGTCTTGCTCTATATATTCCTTGAGTATTGCTAAATCTTCTGGACATTTAGCTTTTATGACCCTATAATGGTCCAGCTCCATCCACAATGACTTGAGTTGATTAGCATACTCTGTAACAATTTTGTTTCCCTGTTTTGCCGCCAACGTCTTCACTTTTGCGTCATATATTTGAGCAGCATCCTTGGCTTTAGAGTAAGTCTGCTCTGCCGCATCCAAAATCGCCTTTGCCGAGTCGAGAAACATACATGTATCACTGATTTCTGGGATCATTGAGTTCCATAGCCATGCCATGATCATAGAGTCTTCTTCATCCCATGTTTTAAATTTGGGATCCTTCGCATCAGGAGTAGCATCGGTCAAGTGACTCACCTTCCCTTTTCCTTTCAAAATGGTGCAAATAAGTTGGGACCATTTGAGGTAGTTCTTCCCATTCAATCGATAGGCAGAGTGGATGTTCTGTAGTTCTCCGGAAGTTTGGGATTTACTATCCTTTGTTTCAGTCGCTGGGTTAACAATCTCAGCCATGGCAGATTGTGCGATGAAGGCACAAGATAAAGAAAAGAAGAAAAACTGTGCAGCGACAGCACAGTATTTGTGCGATGAAGGCACAAGGATTTGCAACAGCAATGAAGATTGTCGTCTAGGGTTTGAGTCGCGCAGTCAGAGCCTCCCAGATTTCGGGAGCTCTGATACCATCTAGAAATTTAAGGTAGAATGAATTGATATTATTGCATAATATTGAGAATACATCAGACATATATACAGGGCTTGTAAGCTAATTTAGGAAATAAAATGACAGCCTATTCAGAATCAGATCCCTGTAATTGTTTGATTTTCCTAATTTACTAAACCTGTATTAATAGGAAATAAATACAAGATTTCCCTAAATATACATTCTAGGCTATATACACGGTTTCTGACAGAAGATCCTAAAAAGAGTACCAATTACAATAATTACATAATGGACATGATTCCTTAACAAAATCGTCCATAATCTTCACTAATCAACCAACAGAATAATTGCCACTAGTAACAGAATAACCACCCAGTAACAGAATAACTAACCAACTAGCTCTGATCTCCTATTATCTTTTTTATTCCTCCTAGTATACACCTTCCTAATTACAGGTTTGCTAACAAAATGCCATACTCTGAGTTTTGCAGTATCTTTTTCTTTGAGCTCCCCCTTCCCTGGGCATGTTCATCCTCTACTATCTCTTTCTCCATGCATTTTTTATTATGACTTGGGTACTTTTAACAAGTGCCGTTGTAGATGTCCATGAAAAAAAATGCTTTATGCTATTATGTGTTTGCTCAAAAAACTGCTTGGACCAATTTCTATTATCTTTGCCCTCACCTTTGCAAATAGGGTGATTGTGGGAGTACTGTGCCTATTTAGTTTACATGTAATGTGGTTCTTAATCTAATGGTATACTCGACAAGAGAATTGATAGTATTTAATATCAGCTTAACTTTTTGTTGAATTTATGCTTCATGCAGATGGAAGTAGGAATTGAAGATTGCTTACACATAGAGCTTGAATACAGTAAAAGCAAGTGAGTCTGAACAAGCTCATGATTAAATACAGTTTTAATGTTCTTACAGAAGGTTAAAGGAGACTTGCTTCCTTTTAGTAATTAAAAAATTGACAGGTATCATCTAAAGGATGTAATCATTGGCAAAATATATTTTCTTTTGGTGAGAATCAAAATGAAAAACATGGAACTTGAGATCAGGCGTCGAGAGTCAACTGGATCAGGGACCAATACATATGTTGAGACAGAGACACTTGCAAAGTTTGAGTTGATGGATGGTGCTCCAGTCAGAGGTTTGCAGTCTTTACACTTTTCTTAATTTTTCTTATAAAAAAATGATTCTATATTCTATTAAAATGCATGAAGTTTGTCTTGTAGTGATTAGTGAATGACATCCCTTTTGTAATCTTGTGTTAACTGACATGCTGAGAGTTTGACTATGTGTTGTGTTAGAGAATATGTATTAGGAGTCTATTATGTGTTAATGGGTTGGGCTTATCTGTCTTGTACTATACGTGTACTATGCTTAACTGTTGAGACAAACAAAAGAGAAGCATAGAGATTGTAAAATCGTGTGTCTAAACTATACAACGAAGGTTGAATTATATAGACCTATTACAATAAATACAAAGATCCTAATTACTATAATTACATGATTTGGTTATGATTTGGTTAGCCTATACAATGAATCTAACATTATTTACGTAGTTTTCAACACCCCCCTTCAAGCTGGAGCATATAGGTCTTATGCACCAAGCTTGTTACAAATATAGCTTATCCGAGAATCTCTCAAAGACTTAGTGAAAACATCCGTCAGTTGATCATTTGAATTGACGAAACTAGTGGTGATGTCTCCAGATAAGATATTTGTAAAAAATGGGAATTGATTATTCCTCATTGATTTCTGATTGATACGTACATGAATAAATAGAGATGAAGGAGTGAAACACTCCCTCAAATCAAGGAGATAAAAAAGGAAACTACTGCTAAATGGGATTTGGTATTGATAATACCTATATCCCTTTATAGAAACAAATCAACCTAATTTATAGAAACTAATCCCTAGAGATCAACATAACATAATTCCTAGGAATCAGCAATAAGAATACGGAATTTCACACTCCCCCTCAAGCTAGGTTGTAGATGTTAAGTAAACATAGCTTGGAATTAAGTTCCTGAAATGTCTTCCTGGGCAAGGCTTTAGTTAAGATGTCTGCTGGCTGCTGGCTGCTGGCTGGTTGGGATGTATATGGGTGATATCATGCATTTCTCTATCTTCTCCTTGACAAAGTGTCTATCAATCTCCACATGCTTTGTCCTATCATGATGAACTGGATCCTTTGCTATGCTGATTGTAGACTAATTATTATAGAATAGTTTCATTGGTCTTGAGATTTGGATTTTTAGTTCACTGAATATTCTTAGCCATATTCCCTCACAAACACCGTGTGCCAGTGCTCTGAGCTCAGCTTCTGCACTACTCCGAGATACCACTGGTTGCTTTTTGCTTCGCCAAGTGACCAAGTTTCCCCAAATATAGGTGCAGCCTGGTGTCATCTTTAAGTATCTCAAAATCCTATATACAGCTTCCATGTGTTCTTCAGTTGGATTGTTCATGAATTGGCTTACCACACTTACAGCAAAGCTGATATCAGGTCTGGTATGTGAGAGATAAATGAGTTTCGCAACCAATCTTTGATACCTCTCTTTGTCAACAGGTGCACTATCATCTCTACTTCCTAATTTTGAGTTGAAGTCCATAGGAGTATCAACTGGCTTGCATCCGAGCATCCTTGTTTCTTTTGAGAGATCTAACACATATTTTCGCTATGAGACTGAAATTCCTCTTTTTGATCTTGCCACCTCCATACCAAGGAAATACTTGAGATTTCCTAAGTCTTTGATCTCAAATTCTTTAGCCAAGAAACCTTTTAGTTTGAGAAGTTCTTCATCATTGTCACATGTTAGGATGATATCATCATCATACACGATGAGTATTGCTATTTTTCCAGAGAACGAGTGCTTGACAAACATAGTGTGATCAGTTTGACACTGGTCATATCCGAACTTCTTCACGGCTTTGGTGAACCTGTCAAACCAAGCTCTTGGTGACTGCTTGAGACCGTACAAAGACTTCTCGAGCTTGCAGACTTTGTTGATAGCTGTTGGAGTATCAAGACCAGGAGGTATCTCCATGTAGACCTCTTCTTCAAGATCCCCAAGCAATCTTTACATCCAGTTGATATAGTGGCCGGTCTAGATTTGAAGCAAGTGAGAGTAACACTCGAACTTTATTGAGTTTAGCTACAAGCATGGTTCTAAATTGCGGTTCGCATCACCTGATGCGGCCACAATATTGCGGTTGCGGCCTGTGCCGCAACGACATCAGGCCGCAATTGCGCTGTGACTGAAAATCACACGAAACGGCCGCAGCGTAACGGTGTTGTGGCCACAACGTAACAGTGTTGCAGCCGCAACGGGCCGCAATAGGTCACAATGGTACTTCGTTCTGTTTTTCCTTTCAAATCAAAAGTGTCAGACAGTCTCGAAAGAAAAAAGAAGATTCTTTCATCAATAATTTCATCAACAGTAAAAAAGAAAACAAACAAATATCATCACATAGAGACAGAGTCATCAGATCTCACTCATCTCAGTCACGGACTCACCTTTCAAGCTTGGAGTTGAATCTTTATCTCATTCTCTCTGAAAATTGAGACCCTCTCCAAGTCTCCAGTCTCCATCTTGCAGATCGGTGACCATCATGTGAAATTTGGGGTTGAGGTTAGATCTATAAGATTTGGGGACTGAGACTGAGATTGACAAAGAGGGAGGCAAATGAGAGGGGGAGGTGGTTGGCGGTCTCTGCAAGGGGCGCGATTCTGCGCCTCAGAGAGGAAGGGGAAGCAGAGCCAGAGAGGAAGAGGGGGTGGGGGGCCATTCCGAAGGAGAGAGGAAGAGGGGGTGAGAGGATCAGACATCAGAGGAAAGGGAAGCAGAAGCCTCTAGCACCGAAACAGAGAGGAAGAGAGGGATCTGGCATCTGAGGCTGAGGGTTGAGTTGAGAAACGAAGAGAAATAGGAAGCTTCAGATTGAGATTGGAGATGGAGAGACCGAGAGAGAAAGGAAGGGCTGAAGGGGGGATTTGGGAAAGTGAAAATAAAAAATTGGGGGTAGAGAGGAAAATGAGCGGTCTGGGAGGGAATGGGGGGCAGGAAGGAAGGGGAAAATTAGGGAAAAGTGGAAAAAATTGAGGAAAAGAATGGGAAAAATTGGGAAAGAGGGAAGTTGAAAAAAAAATTGTGAGAAGAGTGAAAATTTTGAAAATTTTGTGTAAAAATTAAGTTAAGAATAGTTATAATTAATTGAAATTTTTGATAATTAAGTTAATTAATAAATTGTTAGTTCCAAAAAATTTAGTATTCTGTGTAGGAGTTTAAAGTAAACTTAATTATTGGTTGATAATTGAAGTATTAGGAATAGTAATAATTAATTAAAATTTATGATAATTAAGTTAATTAATTAGTTATTTGTTTAAGGAAGATAATTTTTTTTGTTTAAAGAAGATAATTAATAGCCTATATTAAGGGTTTAAAATTAAAGTTAATTATTGGTGGAGAATTAGGAATAGTGATAATTAATTTAATTACTTAATTGTTTGTTTACAAAATCTCATCAAATGAGTAACTTGAATTAGAGGAAGAAAAAATTATTTACTGAATGTGCTTAAGTGTTGAACACTTAGCATGCACTTTATTTATAAGTAACAGGAGAATAAATACATCTACAATTTACAAGACAGAAATAATGAGTGTGGCTATTTCCTATGACACTATACATGAACCTGACTATACATTGCTAATTTCTAATATTCTAACACTCCCCTTCAAGCTGGTGCATATATGTCATATGCACCAAGCTTGTTACATACATATATAGTTAACTCGAGGACCTCGCAGAGATTTAGTGAAGACATCGGCCAGCTACTCATTGGTGTTGACGAAAGCAGTAGCAATTTCCCCGGATTGAACATTTTCCCTCATAAAGTGACAATCAATCTCATTGTGTTTTGTTCTTTCATGGAAGACTGGGTTTGAGGCTATATGCAAAGCTGTTTGGTTATCACACACAAGTTTCATTGATTGCTCGTTAAAGAGTCCTAACTCCTTCAGTAACTATTTCAACCATAAAAGTTCACATGTTGCCACTGCCATTGTTCGATATTCTGCTTCAGCACTTGATCTGACAACAGCAGTTTGCTTCTTACTTTTCCATAATATAAGATTACCTCCAAAAAGAACGTAGTATCCTGAGGTAGAACACTTGTCTGAGGGAGAACTTGCCCAATCAGCATCTGCATAACCACATATCTCTATATGACCCTTATCCTCATAGAGCAATCCTTTTCCGGGAGCTCCTTTGATATATCTAAGTGCTCGAATAGTAGCATCCCAATGTGAGTCACATGGAGAGTCAAGGAATTGACTCAACACAGCTACTGCAAAAGAAATATCTGGCCTGGTTATTGTGAGGTAGTTCAATTTTCCAATCATTCTCCGATATCGTCCAGGATCAGATAGTGGCTCCCCTTGTCCTGGAAGAAGTTTAACATTGGGATCCATGGGAATATCAATAGGCTTACACCTTGTCATACCAGCCTCTTTAAGAATATCCAAGGCATATTTCCTCTGGGAAATAGAAATACCATGTCTAGACTGTGCAACTTCTATACCCAAAAAATATCGAAGCTTACCAAGATCCTTACTCTGAAAATGCTTGAATAGATATTGTTTCAACTGTTCAATGCTAACACAATCATTACCAATAATAACAATATCATCCACATAAACAACAAGATATATGCATTTATCAAGAGACTGACATCGGTAGAAAACAGAGTGGTCAGCTTTGCTTCTGGTCAGACCAAAAGTTTGTACAACAGTACTAAAACGTCCAAACCAAGCATGGGGTGATTGCTTTAGTCCATATAGAGATTTGCGGAGCTTACAAACTAGCCCAGACACCTCCTGAGCAACAAACCCAGGTGGTTGCTCCATGTAGACCTCCTCTTGCAAATCACCATGAAGAAAAGCATTCTTAATATCAAGCTGATAAAGAGGCCAGTGACGAATGGCTGTCAAGGCAAGAAGTAAACGAACAGAAGCAATTTTGGCAACTGGAGAAAATGTGTCATTGTAGTCAAGGCCATAGATTTGGGTGTAGCCTTTAGCTACCAAACGAGCTTCCAACCGATCGATAGAGCCATCAGGACCAACTTTCACTATAAAGGTAAACACCCACCTACAGCTAACAACTGACTTAACAGGAGACCAAGAAACCAGTTCCCATGTTGCATTAGAATGTAGGGATGACATCTCATCAATCATAGCTTATCGCCAATTGGGATGAAATAGTGCTTCTCCTGTGGTTTTGGGAATGGAAATAGAGGACAAAATTGAAACAAAAGTATAATATGAAGGAGAAAGTCGATCATAACTCAGGAAAGCATAAAGAGGATGAGGATTATGGGTAGACCGTGTACCTTTTCGAAGAGCAATAGGAGGACTCTCTGATGTAGGATCCAAAGCAGGAGAAGTGATCGGTGAAGGTGGTGAGTTGTCAGGCACATCTTCCACAGTAGGCATGGTACTAGTCGATGGACGAGGGCGATGTCGATAGACAATAGGGGATCGAGGAGGACCATGAGAAGGACTAGGACTTGATGAACTCTCTGTGCTAGGTGATGAGACAACAGGAGAAGGGTCAAAGATAGGGATAGGAAGTATATAGTATTTACTTCAGAAGTTTTGTAGATGAAGTAAAAAATGGTTGTTGTTCAAAAAATGTGACATTAGCAGACACTAGATAACATCCTAGATCAAGAGAATAACAACAGTACCCTTTCTGAAGATGAGAGTAGCGAAGAAAGAGACACTTGAAAGCTTTAGCTGTGAGTTTATCTTTTCCAAGAGTAAGATTGTGAGCAAAACAGGTACAACCAAAGATTCGTGGAGGAATATTATAGACTGGAGTATTAGGAAACAATAAAGAGTGAGGAATTTTGTTATCCAAAACAATGGAGGGCATCCGATTAATTAAATAACAAGCTGTAAGAACAGCGTCCCCCCAAAATTGTAAAGGAACCTTCATATGAATGATTAAAGTCCTGGCTGTTTCAATCAAATGACGATTTTTACGTTCAGCCACTTTATTTTGTTGTGAAGTATGAGGATAGGTTGTTTGATGCAAAATACCTTGTTTTGCCTTGAAATCTTGAAATTGATCAGACAAATACTCACGTGCATTGTCACTGCGTAAGACTCGAATGGTTTGACCAAATTGATTTTTAATTTCAGCACGAAATTTTTGAAAAATGGAAAACAACTCAGAACGATTCTTCATTAAAAAGACCCAAGTACAACGCGAGAAATCATCAATAAATGTAACAAAATATTGAAACCCAAGGCAAGATTTGACACGGCTTGGTCCCCAAATATCTGAATGGATAAGAGAAAAAGGATGCTCACATTTTTTATTGAGACTACTAGAAAAAAGAGGTACGAATATGTTTTCCTTTTTGACAAGATTCACACTCTAACGACTTTAAACTAGAAATATGTAGCATCATCTTCTGAAGTTTGGAAGGACTAGGATGTCCAAGACGACTATGAATGACAGCTAAGGAATCGGTTATGGTGCATGCTACTGGGGAATTTGGCATGTCAAGATGATACAACCCTTTAAACTCACGACCTATTCCAATCGTCTTCCCCGTATTCGAATCCTGCACAAGAACAGAATTTTTAATGAAGGTAATTGAACACTCAGGTCATCGAATTAATTTGCTGATAGATATCAAATTGAAAGGGCAACTAGGGGCATAAAGAACAGAAGTTAAGGGTAAGAGAGGACATGGTTGGGCTTGACCAATACCAAGGACAGGAGTTTTGGTCCCATTTGCAAGTGTGACAGAAGGTAAGGAATTGTAAAAGGATAGAGAGGTAAGGAGATCTTTATTACCACAGAGATGATCAGAAGCACCGGAATCAATTACCCTGGGTCCAAGAGATGATTGAGAGATACGGCGATAGGATTACCAGTTTGTTCAACCACTGTGGCAGATGTTGAAGGCTGTGAGCTGGCCTTAAAGCGAAGGAAGGCCTCATAGTCTACTAGAGTGAAAGTCACAGTCGGATGTGTTGAAACTGATTCAATCTGAGCGAAGTTGGCAGCAGCAAGTTTACCATGTTATGTCCAACAACGTTCTTCCAAGTGCCCCAATCTATTGCAAAAAGTACATCTAGGCCTGTTACCACCACGTTCCCTTCCACAACCTCGGCCACGACCACCAGAATTATCAATATGAGAAACAAGAGCTGAGGATTCTGATGGAATAGTTGGGGAGGTAGAAACAGGAGGAGATGCCACATCAGAAATATTCAATAATTTGCGAAAAGTCTGGGATAATGTCAGAGTATCAGCACTTGTTAGAATTTGCTGTCAGACATTCTCCAGTTCAGATGGAAGAGATGACAAAGTCAAGACCATAAAGAATGTTTCTTGTGCTCGGTCTGATTTTTAGCATAGGGCATCATTGCCGAGAATTCCTGCATCAAAGAATGAGCTTTGCCAAGAAAAGTTTCCATCTTGGTAAACTGTTGTCGTAGTGTTATCATGTCAAAAACAATAGAATACAGACGCTGGATATCATTTGCATAACAATTAGAAGCTTCTTGCCATACTTCATAACAAGTTTCAAAGGGCTGGAAGAGGCCCACAATTGATGGGTCAATGGAAAGAAAGAAGAACACTAAGCAATTGTGAGTCAATTTGTTTCCATTTGGCTGACTTCTCTAAGGGAACATCCTCTAGTGTAGTTGAAAGGTGTTCTGACTTGCCTTGCCTAGCAAACAAAATTTTCACTGAAGATGATAATGACTTATAGGTGGCAGAACTTGTCAATTTCTTACTTGTGATGGATGGAATAGAAAGGTTGGAAAGGGAAAATTGCTCCTTCTAATCAGAGGAGGAGGAACTCATGGTTGGGCAGCAACAAAGAGGACGAAACACCTTAGGAAGAGATCTGGGCAGCAACACAGAGGACCCAAAAACACCGTAGGAAGGGACTTGTGGTATGAAGTTGCTATAATGCGAAAATTGAGGACAGGGGTGGACCGGAAATGTCAAGACGAGTCGAATGAGGTGAACGGTTGCCGAACGCGCTCTCACGCGCCGGCAGTGGTGAACAGTGCTGATGGACGGTGGCGGGGCGTGGAAGCTCCGGTGACGGCGCGACTTCAATGGTTGGACAAATTGGTGGACGCTGATCCGGAATATGGTGGCTGTGTCTCCAACGGAGGTGGTTGAACCGTGCTGGAAGAATGGCAGTCATCGGAAAAGATGCCGGTAGGGTGCGCGGTAAAGGTTGGAGGCTGAGTTGGCCGGTAGGACGCGCGACCGAGGTTGGGATAGCAGACCAGAGCAGGGTCGAAACCTGCTCTGATACCAACTTGAATTAGAGGAAGAAAAGATTATTTACTGAATGTGCTTAAGTGTTGAACACTTAGCATGCACTTTATTTATAGGTAACAGGAGAATAAATACATTTACAATTTACAAGATAAAAATAATGAGTGTGGCTATTTCTTATGACACTATACATGAACCTGACTATACATTGCTAATTTCCAGTATTCTAACAGAGTATAAACTTATAAAACATTATAAATAAAGATATATGAAGAGTTATAATAATTATGGATTTTTTTTTTACATTTTGTGCAATCTTAAAAAAAATTCACGTCGCAACAACCACAATCCGCCTCACAGTAGCCACAATACCCGTAACCGCAGCTATCGCAACTGCAACCGCAATTTAAAACAATGGCTACAGGGGCAAACGTCTCCTGATAATCAATCCCGTAAGATTGAGTAAATCCCTTAGCTACTAGTTTTGCTTTAAATTTGTTGACACTCCCATCTGCATTATGTTTACCTGTAAAAATCCATTTACAGCCAACAGGACGTTTCCCTGAAGGTAACTCAGATATCTCCCAAGTCCCATTCTCTTTAAAGCACAAATTTCCTCCTGTTAAGAGAAAAGAGAGATGGAGAAGAAGGGAAAAAGCATGAGAGGTAAAACAGAGAAAGAGAGTAGTTAACTTGTTATGATTAGCCACCCTAATACTATATTTATATTAACCTAATAGAATTATTGATATACAAAAGCAAGGCCTAGCCCAATAGATCAAATCTAATTATATTTCATTAACACTCTCTCTCAAGCTGGAGCATAGATATTGATCATGCTCAGCTTATTACAAATATAGTCAACTCTACTTCGATTGAGTGCTTTGGTAAAGATATCTGCAAGTTGTTCTCTTGTCCATACATGTCCAGTAACAAAAAGACCCTGTTGAATCTTTTCTCGCACAAAGTGACAGTCAACTTCAATGTGCTTTGTCCGTTCATGAAAAACGGAATTAGAGGCAATATGTATAGCGGCTTGATTGTCACACCACAACTTCATAAGTATTACACTCTCAACTCCAATCTCACTAAGAAGATGATGAATCCACACCAATTCACAAGTAGCTTGGGCCATGGCTCTATATTCTGACTCAACACTAGAACGAGCAACAACACCCTGTTTCTTACTCCTCCAAGAAACAAGGTTACCTTCATCAAGAACACAATAACCTGAAGTAGATCTCCTATCTATAGGAGAACCAGCCCGATCAGCATCAGAGAGCCCCTCTATCATATTATGTCCATGATCTCTATACAAGCCACCACAACATGGAGCCCCTTTTAGATACCTCAATATATGAAGAACAGCCTCCCAACGAGTGGTTCGGGGAGATGACAAGAATTGATTAACCACACTAACAGAGAAGGCAATATCAAGACGAGTAACTGTGAGGTAGTTAAGCTTGCCATCTAACTTTCTATATCGTTCAAGATCAGGCATAGCCTCTCCATCATTTGATTAGAGTTTGACATTAGGGACCATAGGTGCTTCAACAGGTTTGGCTCCAAGCATACCTGTTTCTTTGAGTAGATGAAGCACATACTTTCTCTTAGTAAGAAAAATACCTTTCAAACTCCGCATCACTTCAATGCCTAAGAAGTATTTCAAAGCACCCAAGTCCTTAGTCTGAAATTGTGTTTGAAGAAAGTCCTTAAGCTTTCTGATCCCAATCTCATCGCTCCCAGTAATGATAATATCATTCACATAAACCACCAAGAAAAGACAGCCACCCTAAGAGCATCGAAAGAATACTGAATGATCAAAAGTACTTCTCTGTAGCCCAAACTGAAGGACAACTTGACTAAAACACCCAAACCATGCTCATGGAGCTTGTTTGAGACCATATAATGACTTCTTTAATATGCAAACTTTACCATTCTCCCCCTGAGCAACAAACTCAGGAGGTTGCTCCATATATACCTCCTTCTGCAGGTCGCCATGGAGAAAGGCATTCTTGACATCAAGTTGGTGCAAGGGCCAATGATGATTAGCTGCAAGAGAGATAAAGATACGAACAGAGGCAAGTTTAGCAGCAGGAGAGAATATATCAGAATAATCAATGCCATAAACCTGAGCATAACCCTTAGCAACAAGACGAGCTTTTAAACGAGCCACTGAGCCATCAAGATTAACCTTCACAACATACACTCACTTACAACCAATTGCCTGTTTACCAACAGGTAGAGAAACTAATTCCCAAGTGTCATTGTATTCAAGGGCATGCATCTCATCCAACATAGCCTGACGCCACCCCTCATTAGACAAGGCCTCAGCAACAGTATTAGGAAGAGTAAGAGAATCAAGAGAAGCAACAAAAGACTAACCAGAACGAGATAAACCAGCATAAGAAACAAAAGAAGAAATGGGATAAGTACAATTACATTTACCTTTTCGAAGAGCAATTGGGAGATCAAGACTCAAATCAGGAGGAGGAGCAGGATCCGGAGAGGAAGGAGGAACTGGAACAGGCAATGAATCCATAGCTTTTGGAGTAGTAGGACTGACCACAGGAGGTTGCTGATTCTGCCGAACATAATGGTGAAGCACATGAGGACGAGGGAAGGAACGAGACCAAGAAGAAGAAGAGGACATACCCAGAGTAGGAAAAGAATATACCAAAAGTCCTCATCATTATCGGGGGGAGAGGAAGGGATAAACTCAGAAGAGAAAGCAGTGGTTTCAAAAAAGGTCACATATGCGGAAATAAGATACCGACGTAAATCAAGAGAGTAACACTGGTACCCTTTTTGACTTCGAGAAAAACCAAGGAAGATACATTTGTTAGTGAGGATCCAACTTAGAGACTTGAGAGCGAACATCCTGCACAAAACAAGTACAACCAAAAATTCTAGGAGGAAGAGTAAATAGGGATTGAGAGGGATAGAGCAAGGAATGAGGAATTTGATCATTAAGAACAGATGAAGGAAGACGATTAATTAAATAACATGCAGTAGATGCAGTATTAGCCCAAAAGTGTTTAGAAACTTTCATTTCAAATAAAAGAGCACGAGCAACTTCAAGTAAATGTCGATTCTTTCTTTTCGCCACCCCATTTTGTTGAGGGGTGACAATGCATGATGTTTCATGAATAATGCCATGTTCTTGCAAAAAAGATAGAAAAGGGGCAGACAAGTATTCTTTAGCATTATCACTACGAAGAGTGCGAATAGTAATATTAAATTGAGTTTGAACTTCAGTACAAAAGGAATGGAATATATTAAAAACCTCTAAACGATTTTTCATTAAATAAAGCCAAGTAACACGAGAGTAATCATCGACAAAAGTTACAAAATAACAGAAACTAGCTTTAGACTTAACGGGACAAGGCCCCTAAATGTCTAAATAAACTAAAGTAAAAGGAGAAGCAACGCGCTTATTGACTCTAGGAGGAAAAGATCCTCAATGGTGTTTAGCAAACTGACAAGACTCACAATTCAAAACAAATGAAGACTCTAAACTAGGACACAACTTCTTCAATGTCTGCAAGGGTGGATGTCCAAGCCGGCAATGAAGATGAAACAGAGAAATGGAAGTAGAACAAGCAACCGATAGTGGTCTCGGATTGGCGGACTCCAAAACATATAAGCCATTGGATTCACGACCTCTACTAATCACCTTCTTCGTCCCAAGATCCTGAAATAAATAATATGTAGGAAAGAAGTGAACACTACAATTCAGATTATTGGTAATTTTACTGACAGACAAAAGATTAAAAGGAAAATGCGGTAAACATAAGACAGAATGTAAGGGAAGAGAGGATGAAGGATTGGCAACCCCACTACCTATAACAGGGGCTGAGGAACCATTAACAAGAGTGACATTTGGTAAGGAAGAAGTGGGAAGAAAAGAAGAGAGAATACCAGTATTACCTGTCATATGGTCTGTTGCACCAGAATTAATGACTCATGTACGGGAGGAAGAAGTGAGACAAGCAGTGGGATTACCTGACTGAACAAGAGTAGCAGTGGAAGAAGGACCAATACCCTACGAGGCTTGGAACTGAGTGTAAGCCTCAAATTCAGCACCAGAGATGGTAATGGTTCTGAGACCTTGTGTTTGAGGAGCAGTGACAGGTGTAGGCAAGAGACCCTCTTGAGTTGCTGCATGAGTATATAGTTGACCTTGGGAGGAACTAGGTTTCCCATTCAACTTCCAACAATTCTTCTTAATATGGCCTTCCTTCCCACAGTAATAACAAAGATAAGAACCACCATCACGGCCACCAGAAAAACTACTATCACGGCCACCAAAACGACCACCTGTTCTACCATGACCTCCACCTCTACCTGTTCTACCGTCACCATGACCAACCAAAGCAATCGGTGATCCAGAAGAAGAATCAGAATGCAACTCATGATGAGTTCGCATGAGGTGGCGATAAACATAAGCAAGGGTCATATGATCAGAACCAGTCAATAGTTGATCACGAGTAGCACTGAACTCAGAGGATAGTCCAGACAAGAAACTCACAACTGCCAACTGTTCCCGCTGTAAGCGCATCTGTTTAACATCAGTAGCGATAGGTTGGAGGTCATTCAATTCCTCATAGGTACGCTTAAAGTCAGTAAAATGCCCATGAAGAGACTTATCTTGCAATGCTTGTCTATGAAACGCCTATGACACCTCATAAAGACAAGTTAAGTTGGCTTTCCCGGAATAAAAAAACTCCATATACTCCCATAACTCTTTCACAGTATCACAGTGAGAAACAACACGCTTAATGGAAGTATCAAGGGTTTTGTTGATCATACCAAAGAGGCGGTTATCTTCTTGCAACCATCGATCACGCCTGGTTGTGGATGTCAATGGATCATCTATCAAATGATCTTCTTTCTCAATCCCAGTAAGGAACATGGTAATAGTTTTACGCCATTCCGCATAGTGTTTCCCATCAAATTTATCATCAGTAATGCGGACAGAAGCAGATATGACCTCAGGCATAACGGTAGGCTTCGTCAACTTCTCAGATTCATCAGAACTGGTGGAACTGGAATTATGATTAGAATCAGCCATCAGAGAAAAGGAAAAGCGGCACCAACGTACACTGCAAACAACACGAAAATCGCTGGGCTCAAAGAAAAACACCCAAACTGTGTTGGAAACACCCAACCACCACCATAAAATACATTAACCAAACTGAAAACACCCAAATGGCACTCAAAAACATAGCAATAGGATTGGGTACGAAAGAAAACTTCAGAGCATGCCTGAAAATGCCCAAATCACAGACTGGGCTCGTTGGGAAACTCCAAACCGCAACTGAAAATACCAAAAACCCACCACCCCTGGTCATCGGAAACACCAGTCGCAGCTCCCCTGGCCGGCAGCGACACCCCTAGTCGCTGGAAACAGGATGCGCGGCACCTCCCTGGCCGCTGCTCAGCACATTAGCGTGAAACCCTCACGCCCAAACAGCCACGAAAACCTCCGATCTGGACTTGAGCAGTGCTTGAAAAAATTAACCAACCCTAGGGAAGGGTAGATCGACAGATTCTGAACACAGGTATTTTTTTTTCATTTTTTTTTTTTAAAAAAAGGCAGACTAGGGTTGGAAGGCTATGGTTTGTTTCTGGCTCTTGATACCATGTTAAGAGAAAAGAGAGATGGAGAAGAAGGGGAAAAGCATGAGAGGTAAAACAGAGAAAGAGAGTAGCTAACTTGTTATGATTTGTCACCCTAACACTATATTTATATTAACCTATTAGAACTATTGATATACAAAAGCAAGGCCCAGCCCAATAGATCAAACCTAATTATATTTCACTAACACCTCCCAAATGGCTCCCTTCCATTCTGGTATAGTGAGGGCCTCATGGATTGTAGTTAGAACCTGTATTTTGTCAAGACTACTCACAAAAGCACGATGACTAGGTGATAATTTTTCATATGAGACAAAATTATAAATGAGATGATTAGAGCAAACTCTCTTGCCATTTCTCAAAGCAATAGGTCTATCATCAATAGCTAAATCATCCAGAGCATAATCAGTACTGTTATTACCTGGTGAACTTTGAGTCTCTAGATTTGGATTGGATTCATGGCCTTGATCAGGTGGCTGCTATATTTCTTTCCTTTCTTGAATCTTGTTTCTCCTAGAGTAGACACGAAACTCATTGGTAACTGCACGTATGTGACTGAGATGTTGAGGTATTTTAGGTATTTCAGGCTCTATTTGAGAACATGGTTCATGTTCAGTTTGGGAAGATTTAGGTTTAGTAGGAGAAGGAATTGATGGCTCTAGATGGAGGAAAGAATTTGGAGAAGGAACAGAAAATGGTTCCGTGGTGTTAATGTCCCAAAGCTGATATTCTTGATTAGAATTCTTGCCCTGAATATGAGCTTTGTAGTAGGGTTGTTGTTCAAGGAAGGAAACATCCATAGAGTTATAGAACTTCTGAGTGATAGGGGAATAACATTTTTACCCTTTTTGATTTGAGGAGTATCCAACAAAGATGCATTTGAGAGCTTTTGGATCAAGTTTACTCCTATGTTGTGCATGTATATGAACAAACATAGCACAACCAAAAACTTTTACAGGAAGAGTGGATAGAATACGAGTGTTTGGAAAAGATTGGAGTAGAACATGGTATGGTGATTGGAAGTTCAAAACCCGAGAAGGCATCCTATTTATGAGATAAGCAGCTGTTAAGACTGCTTCTCCCTAGAAAAATTTGGGAACATGAGTGGTAAACATCAGTGACCGAGCAACTTCAAGGAGGTGTCTATTTTTTCTCTCTGCAATCCCATTTTACTGGGGTGTATCAACACAAGAACTCACATGAATAATCCCTTGACCCACAAGATAATCACCTAGAGTTTTCTCAAAATACTCTTTTGCATTGTTTGTTTTTAACACTTGTATTTTTGTTTGGAATTGGGTTTGAATCATAGTGTTAAATTGTTTGAAAATAGGTCCAACTTCAGACTTTTCTTTCATAAGGAACAACCATGTGATTCTAGTATGATCATCTACAAAAGATACAAACCACCTAGTACCAATGACATTTTTTATTCTAGATGGTCCCCACACGTCACTGTGAATCATAGAAAGCGGATGTGATGATTTGTATGGAAGACTGTGATAAGAATTGCGAACATGCTTAGAAAATTGACACACCTCACATTGAAAAAGTTTTGGATTTTTATTTCTGAATAAGGATGGAAACAATTTCTGAAGATATAGGAAATTCAGATGACTAACACGATAGTGCCATAACATGATTGCACTATCCTTATTGGAATCATTACAAGAAACTAGATTTTATCCAACTAACTTCCAGACTCAACACATACTGCATTATGAGTTTGTCTTCTAAGAGATTCATCAACCTTCAAAAGGAAAAGTCTTGAGCACACCTTAGCACTGCCAATTGTTCTCCCTGAACCCAAATCCTGAAATTCACACAAATCCGAGAAAAATTTAGCGACACAGTTATGTTCTTTAGTGAGTTTGCTAACTGACAAAAGATTACAATCCAGATTTGGGACATGAAGTACCGAGTTTAGAGTCAGGTCCTTTGAAATAATAATAGAACCTGTTCCATCCACTTTAGAGAGGGATCCATCAGTTATTTTTACTGCAATATTTTCCTGGGTTGGATTGTAATTGTGAAGAAGTGTGGCATCACCGGTCATATGATCAGATGCCCCTGAGTCTACAATCCATGGACCTGTTTTTCCTGAATTTACAATGAGGGCACTTAAGTAATTACCTTTTTGTGCTAAAGATCTTGTTCCAATGGTACTGGGAGCAGGATTTTGTTGTGAGAACATTTTCTGCAGTATTTCAAGTTATTCTTTGCTAAATGGACTAGTTCCGGTGAGGGAAAATCCTTCATCAACAGAGACATGATTTCCACAGCTCTCTTTATCAACTGTAGGTCTGGTAGGCTTCCAATCTGCAGGCTTACTGTGGATTTTCCAACAAGTGTCTCGGGAATGGCTTGATCTTCTGCAGTGATCACACCATGGCCACCCCTTCTTTTGACGGTTGTCATTATGTTGATAAATTCCTCAAGTAGCTAGAGCAGAGCCTTCATTGACAGAGGTGATAGTGGATTCTCCAAGCATCACTTTCTTTCTGCTTTCTTCTTGACGAACCTCGGAAAACACATCTCGGATGTTTGGTAAGGGCTTTATTCCCAGTATTCGTCCTCGGACCTCATCAAGGTTCTTGTTGAGTCCCATTAAGAATTTGAATATCCTCTTTTTTTCGACAATTTCTTTGAATTTCTTTACATCATTTGAACAATCCCATTGATGTTCTTCGAATGCATCTAGTCGCTGTCAGTGACGGGATAGGGTGTTGTAGTATTGAGTGACAGAAAAATCACCTTGTCGAAGATCATGGAGATTGGATTCAATCTCGAAGATTTCAAAGGTATTCTCTTTACTGAAGCAGAATTCTTTGGCTGCTTCCCAGATTTCATGTGTCGTGCTATAAAGCAAGAAATTCTCACTAATTTCATTCGTCATTGAATTCACCAACCAGGACATAACCATGTTGTTTTCTATCTTCTAGTTTTTGAATTTTGGATCATCGGCCTTAGGAGGGACGAGATGACCAGTGAGATACTCGTCTTTGCCTTCTCCGCAGATGTACATCATGACGGATTGTGACCATGAGAGGTAGTTATTCCCATTCAACTTGTGTCCGGTAATGGGAAAAGGAATGTCGTTTGACCTGCCATGGTTGCTGGTGGCAGGAGCTTCGGATGAGGATGAGATTTTTCCTTCCGTGGCCATTCCGTACTTGGTCATCAGAAAGGGTTTAGGGTTTTAGAGTTTTAGAGAGGCGCTCTAATACCATGTGAAAAATGGGAATTGATTATTCCTTATTGATTTCTGATTGATACGCACATGAATAAATAGAGATGAAGGAGTGAAACACTCCCTCAAAACAAGGAGATAAAAAAGGAAACTACTGCTAAATGGGAATCGGTATTGATATTACCCCTATCCCTTTATTCTAGGAAACAAATCAACCTAATTTATGGAAACTAATCCCTAGAGATTAGCATAACAATTCCTAGGAATCAACAATAAGAATACGGAATTCCGCAATATTTTCTCTAATAAAATGACAGTTTATCTCAATAAGTTTGGTCCTCATGAAACACTGGATTAGAGGCGATATGCAATGCAGTTGATTATTACAAATGAGCATCATTTGCATAATCTCCCCAAATCAAAGCTCTTTAAGTAGTTGTTTTAATCAAATGAGTTCACAAGTAGCTAAGGCCATAGCTCGATATTCTGATTCGACACTTGATCTCGCTTGTTTCTTACTCTTTCAGGATATCAGATTACCCCCGATGAATACACAATACCCGAAAGTAGATCTTCTATCAAGAGCAGAATCTGTCCAATCAGTATCTGGGTATCCAACAATCTGAGTATGACCCTTATCTTTATAGACAAGGTCTTTTTTAGAAGCTCCTTTAATATACTTTAGGATGCGAATCACTGCATCCTATTGTGCATCACAAGGTGAATTTAGAAACTGACTTACCACACTAACTGTAAAGGAGATGTTAGGATAAGTAACAGTGAGGTAGTTCAGTTTTTCAACTAATCTTCTATATCTTCCTAGATCCGAGAGTGGCTACCCCTAATTTGATAGAAGTTTAGCATTCAGATCCATAGAAGTGTTAATAGGCTTTGCATTCAATAGACCTGTTTCCTCAAGAATGTCCATGACATACTTTGTGAAATTACTACACCATCATTGGATTATGCCACATCTATTCCCAAGAAGTATCGAAGTTTTCCAAGGTCTTTGGTTTGAAAGCGATGACCAAGATATTATTTTACCTGAATTATGCCATGGTGATCACTACCAGTGATAACATTGTCGTCAACACACAATCAAATAAATACACCTGTTGAGAGTGAAGAGAGAAAAAAGAGACATATGATGAAACTATGTGTCTAAACTACACAACGGAGGTTGAATTATATAAACCTATTACAATAAATACAAAGATCCTAATTACCATAATTACATGATTTGGTTATGATTTGGTTAGCTTATACAATGAATCTACCGCCATTTACATGGTTTTCAACACTAACCCTCAAGTTGGAGCATATAGGTCATATATGCACCAAGCTTGTTACAAATATAGCTTATCCGATGACCTCTGAAAGACTTAGTGAAAACATTTGCCAATTGATCATTTAAATTGACGAAGCTAGTGGTGATGTCTCTAGATAGGATCTTTTTTCTAATAAAATAACTGTCTATTTCAATATGTTTGGTCCTCTCATGAAACACTGGATTAGAGGCAATATGCAATGCAGTTTGATTATCACAAATGAGTGTCATTTGCATAATCTCCCCAAATCGAAGCTCTTTAAGTAATTGTTTTAACCAAATGAATTTACAAGTAGCTGAGGACATGACTCGATATTCTACTTCGGCACTTGATCTTGCGACCACATTTTGTTTCTTATTTTTCCAAGATATCAGATTACCCCCAATGAACACACAATACCCAAAAGTGGATCATTTATCAAGAGGAGAACATGCCTAATCAACATCTAAGTATCCAACAATCTGAGTGTGACCCTTATCTTTATAGACAAGGCCTTTTCTAGAAGCTCCTTTAATATACTTTAGGATGCGAATCACTGCATCTCAATGTGCATCCCAATGTGCATCACAAGGTGAATTTAGAAATTGACTTACCACACTAACTGCAAAGGAGATGTAAGGACGGGTAACAGTGAGGTAATTCAGTTTTTCAACTAATCTTCTGTATCTTCCTGGATCCGGGAATGGCTCCCCCTGATTTGATAGAAGTTTAGCATTCGAATCTATAGGAGTGTCAACAGGCTTTGCATTCAACAGACCTGTTTCCTCAAGAATGTCCATGGCATACTTCATTTGTGAAAATACTATACCATCATTGGATTGTGGCACCTCTATTCCCAAGAAGTATCAAAGTTTGCCAAGGTCTTTGGTCTGAAAGTGATGACCAAGATATTGTTTTATCCGAATTATGCCATGGTGACTCAGTTTGAGCAAAATTAACGGATGTTAGTTTACCATGTTTCACCCAAAACGCTCCTCCAAATGTCCCAATTTGTTACAAAAAGAACAGTGTGGTCTGCTACTGCCACCACGACCACGGACACTACCAGAATTATTAACTCGAGAGACAAGAGCAGATGACTCTGGTATTGGCATGGTTGGGGAAGTAGGTGCTAGTGGTGTTATATCGGAGATATTCAACAATTGTTGAAAGGTCTGAGACAATGTGGGATTATCAACACTAGTTAGGATTTGTTGGCGTATAGGCTCCAATTCTTATGAAAGAGTAGAGAGGATAAAGACCATAAAGAACTGTTCCTATTGCTTCTTGTGCTTAGACTGATTCTTAGTGTGATGCATCATGGTAGTAAATTCTTGCATCAATGAGTGCGCTTTGCCAAGGAAGGATTCCATACGAGTATCTTGTTGTTTATGCAAGCTCATCATACTAGAGACAATAAAGTAGAGGCATTGTATATCATTAGTGTAGTAGTTTTGGGCTTCTTGCCACACCTTATAACAAGTTTCAAATGGTTGAAAAAGATCCACTATCTGTGGATCAATGGACTGTCAGAGGACACTGAGGAATTGTGCGTCAATTTTCTTCCATTAAGAGAAATCAACTTTTGGGATATCTTCAAGTTTCATGGTAAGATGCTCTGATTGCCCCTGTCCTACAAACCAAATCTTTATAGAAGTCGTCCAAGACTTGTAAGTGGCCGACCTAATCAATTTCTTAGTTGTAATTGACGGGACGCTGATGTTGGTTAAAACGACAGGACTTTTGGCAGCCAAATCAGACGGAGTAGAGTTAGAGCTTCCTGAAACAACATAAACATTGTCTCCCATTGTGAGAAAACAAAGGAAGATAAAAAAAATAAAAAGAACACTTGGAATAGGTCCAAAAAGGACTGGGCAGGTCTGAAATCAACAACACACAAAGGACAGTATAAAAGTGCCCAAAAACACGAGGATCGAGGCACCCACGATTTGAAACACCCCTAAAACGGCCAAGATAGGAATCGAAAAGGCTTGGGATGTCTTCTACAAGAGATTTCGTCTGGATTTGTGGAAGAACGGCGCTGGAAAAAGGTCCCACGCTCCCTTACACGCTGGCGATTGTGGTGGTGCGTGGCAGTGTGTGAAGCTTCTAGCAGCAGTGCCATTGGGATATGGACAGACAAGAAGTTGTGCTTCTGATTCCAGAGGTCTTGCACCAAGATCTGAACGTCTAACGGTTGCCGAGAAGTGATTGGAGGTGGGAATTGTGCCGAAAAGAGTTGCAGCAGTGAGAGCTCGCCGAAATTGAGTCGCGGCGAGGAAGAGGAAGTCCGGAATTGAAGCGCAGCTTGGGGAATTTGCCATTGCACAGTGGGTGCAGTAGCGGATTAGAGTTTAGACAGAGACGGGTCGAAACCCGTATGATACCAACTTGGAAATAGAGGAATATTGCTGAATTGTGTATCTTAACTAGCCACACAAGACTCTTTATATATAGGGTCAGTATTAAATACAAAGATATTGTTGAATTGAAGGGTTTTAGGCTGGGAAGGAGGAAAAGTGAGAAAACAGTTAACAATGAAACACTGAATATATTATTGATAGGAATAAGATGTGATGCAATTCCATAACTTAGTACTCTTATTTATACTAATACTTAGGTCAAATACTAACACTACTAGTATTGACTCAAGCCCACTAACATAAGACTAATAACCCTAATATTTTGTAACACTGCCCCTCAAGCTTAAGCTTACTTAGCTTTAAGCTTGTTACAATTACATCTTAAAGAAAATAAACTAAAAACATAATGCGCCAAAAAGTGTGACAGTGGCAGGCAACTGAATCTGGGATTGAGATAGGGCCAATGCATTTGGGACTAAGACGGACAAGGCCAGTGCATTTGGGACAAAAGCTGGGGTAAATGCATCTGGGACAAACTTGAGGCCAATGCATCTAGGACAAAGCAGGTCAGTGCATCTGGGACAAAGCGAAGGTTAGTGTGAGTCATAACCAACATAAGTCACCATCGGAATGATCGTCGACGGGAAGAAAAGTCACCACTAGCATGATTCATCTGTGGGAGAGAAGTCACTATCGGAATGACCGTCGAAGGGAAGAGAAGTCACCACTAGTATGATTCATTTGTGGGAGAGAAGTCATGACAAACATCGGCATTGAAGTATATGTAGAGACGAATTTATTCCCATTCTCCCCCTTAATGTTATGCTAGCATTGGAAAAGAACCAAACAGCCAAAAACAGAGATAATCACCACAAAGAATGCCAAACAGCCACATGGAGGTCAGAGATGATGTACTGAGGCAAACGAACGGCGGAGGAGCTCGGAAAGAAGGTGAAACAACCATGGATTAGTGTATAATGACCAAAACAGAAACCACAAGGTACCTGAAAGTCTCAATGCAAGTGAACAAGGGGACAGAGATGTCGGATGAAGGATATGAGTGCAGATCTGTGTAGAGGAGGCGGAGACGAGTCAGGCAAGAGAAGTGGCTGTCGAAGAGGCGGCTAGATGTGCCATCACGCTCTGGAGAAAGGGTCGCGCCTGTTGCTAGTTGGCGGCAGTTGTGGGCGGCACATTCCTGGGGCGTTGGGGTCAGGCTTCTGGGGTTGGGTAGATCGGAGGTAGTTGAGTCCGTTGGCGTGGTCGTCGGAAAATTCGCCTAAAAGTTAGACTGCGGCGGTAGACGACGACGGAGATGGGAGATGAGATGTTGGAAAAACGTCACGGCAAGGGAGAAGGCCGGCAAACCATAATGGAAACACGGTTGGCCGGAAAAGATATAGAAAGAGGGTGCCAAAAGGAGAACTTGACAACCAGAGGCAACGGCGACTAATCGGAGTTCCAGATCTTGGGAACTCGACAGCGAAAGTGACGGGGCAGGTCACAGAGGATGGTACCTCTTTGATACTATGTTGAATTGGAGGGTTTTAGGTAGGGAAAGAGGAAAACAGAGAAAACGGCTAACAATGAAACACTGAATATATTATTGATAGGAATAAGATGTGATGCAATTCCATAACTCAGTACTATTATTTATACTAATACTTAGGTCAAATACTAACACTACTAGTACTGGCTCAAGCCCACTAACCATAATATTCTATAATAGATATACAATCCTAATCAAATACAAGAATAAATCCTTAGATTGATCCTAATTGATTCTATCATATATACAAGATATACTACATTATATATACAAATATTCTAACAGGAATGAAACAATCTCCTCATGCTTAGTTTGGGTGATTTAGTTTTGTCATCCAACAATTGGACATGACTTGATATGAGGCTGATCATTTCATATTCTTCTGGCACTCTTCACTTGGCCATTGCATTTATTTTTTTGTTTATGTAGATGACATTGTCATCACAGACGATGATCTTGTCACACCACTTTCAGACAAAAGATTTAGGCCCTCTGAAATACTTTTTGGGGATTGAGATTGGTCAATCTATTATAGGTGTTGTTATCACTCAGAGAAAGTATGTTTTAGACATACTTGAAGAAACAGACATGTTGGTCTGCCGACCTAGTGTCAAACTACTACCGGGTTAGGGGGAGCCTCTAACAAACCATGGTAAATATAGATGTTGATACAAATCTTAGGAGAACCACACCACAAAAGCTAGCCATTGTGGTTGAAGAGCCCAATGCCATATAAACCCCACACCGGAATCCCATACTTTCGATGTGAGACTCAAGTCCCATACCTTGCAATTGGATCTTAACATTCCACCACGCTCTACAGCCCTGGTGTCCACGTGGGCTGGCTGTGCACTAGCCCTTTGACTAGTCCCGGGCGAACACTGCAATGTCGACGTCTCCACCCACACCGCTCATTTGCAGCTGAGAGGCATGGTGGAAGGCTATGATACCAATTGATAAGAACCTTAGGAGAACCACACCACAAAAGCTAGCCATTGTGGTTGGAGAGCCCAAGGCCATGTAAACCCCACACCGAAATCCCATACTTTCGATGTGAGACTCAAGTCCCATACTTTGCAATTGGATCCTAACAAATGTCTTATTGGTAAACTTAATTACCTTACAGTAACTCGACCAGACATTACTATTGCTGTAAGTGTGGTAAGTCAATTTCTAAATGCTCCTTGTGATAGTAATTGGGATGTTTTAGTTTGCATTCTAGATACATCAAGAGTGCACTGGGCAAAAGGATACTTTATGAAAACAAAGGCAATGCTCAAGTTGTTGGTTACTTCGATGCTGATTGGGCGGGTTCACCATCGGATAAACGACCAACTTCTGGGTATTGTGTTTTTGTTGGAGGTAACTTAATCTCAATGGGGAATAAGAAACAAAAAATAGCTGCTAGATTCAGTGCAAAGGCCGAGTATCGTGTTATGAAAGCAACAACCTATGAACTTTTGTGGTAAAGCAATTGTTTCAGCACTTTAAATTAGGAGACATCAAGGAAATGAAATTGATATGCAACAACCAAGTTGCTTTACCTATTGCCTCTAACCCACTTTTTCATTGAAGGACCAAACACAGAGATTGTCTACCATTTTGTCAGAAAAAAGGTTCTTTCAAACGAGATTACTGCTGGTTTTGCCGACTCCAACTATCATGTAACTGATATATTTACTAAGTCCCTTAAGGGCCTCGGGTTGACTTTATTTATAACAAGCTTGGCGCATATCACATATATGCTCTTGCTTGAGGGGGAGTGTTAGATTTAGGCTCATGTTAAACATGCATTCTTTATAGGTGAACTGTATTTATTTTATTGGCTGACTATTAGGATGTAATTATCCCTGTTAATAGTCCTCCCTTTATTTTAAATATTGTTTAAATTTGACGAATTAGTGAGTAGAAACACAATTTTCTCCAATTCTTGACCAATTGGTTCTTTACATTTTTCACTTTAAGAATTTTTCAATGGCAGGACAGTTTTTTAAGTGATTGGGGTGTACATTATTGTTGTTTTACCTTGTTTAATCTAATGCTTTATTCAATGTTTAGAAATTGTTTTATATTTTTGTCGATATTTTAGGGAAGTTAGGATTTGTTTTTATCTTCAGAATAAGTTAGGAAACAAATTTATCTTCGGAATAAATTAGGGGAACAGATTTCCTATGTTTTAGGAGGGAATAAATCAATTCTTGATTTTGTGTGTTTTAGGTTACGACTTTTGTTCCCTTATTCCCTATATATTTTGTTAAAACAACATTGAGAAATATAATGAATACGAGAACCACCGTGTTGTCTTCTTCTCTATTTACTTCTCTATACTTTTCTACATGGTATCAGAGCTTTAAGGTTCCGATCATGAACTTTAAGGCCGCCATGGTTGGCTCCGGTTCAACCCCTTCGGATGCTAGCAGTGGCGTGACGTCTTCGGCATGAGCAAATTAGTAGCCGGCGGGAGCTTCTATGCTTGAGAACTCCCTGCAGATTACCATTCATAAATTGAATGGAAAGAATTACCTTGAGTGGTCTCAGTCCGTGCGCTTGGTGATCGACGGCAAGGGGAAACTTGGCTATTTGAATGGTGAAGTGAAACCACCAGCCACCACCAATCCAAAATACCGGTAGTGGCGTTCCGAAAACTCGATGGTTACGGCGTGGTTAATCAATTATATGGATTTGGTGATTGGAAAACCATTCATGTTCTTGCCCACGGCTCGCGATGTGTGGGAAGCTGTAAGGGAGACTTATTCTGATCTAGACAATCACTCCCAATTGTTTGAATTGAACACTCGAATGTGGAAGATGCAGCAAGGGGAACGTGAAGTGACAGCATACTATAATGAGATGATGACTGTTTGGCAGGAGCTGGACTTCTTTGATGATGAAACATTGGAGAGTCTGAATGACAGTGCCCAGTATAAGAAGAAGAAAGAAAGAAGCCGGGTGTTTGTCTTCTTGGCAGGATTAAATAGAGATCTTGATGAAGTAAGAGGTCGCATCTTAGGGCGAAAACCTCTACCAACCATCAGAGAAGTCTTCTCAGAGGTACGTAGAGAAGCTCATAGGCAAGTGATGATGCATCCCAAGGAAATCAAAATAGATAATGAGGGATCGACTCTTGTGGTCCGTGGTGCAGGTGCAACCTCAGATGGAGAAAAGTGAGGAGGAAAGCAGAGGCCTTGGTGTGATCATTGTAGAAGACCGTGGCATACTAGGGAAACCTGCTGGAAACTAAATGGTAAACTAGCGAATCCCAAGAAAAATATGAGTGGTGATCACAATTCAGGGGGAGTTGTCAGGGCTCTTCAAGTAAGCAATTTGGAACCAGGGCAGCAATCATCCTCAGAATCTCTTCTCTTCACAAAGGAACAAATAAAGCATTTATATAAAATGTTTCAATCTCAATCTTTAGGAAACACTAATCCATCTTGTTCTTTAGCTCAGTCAGGTAATTTCTTTACTGCAGCTATTGCTTGTACAAAATCTAATGGCTCCTGGATATTAGATTCAGGTGCCACTGATCATATGACCGGCGCTTTGCAATTTTTTTCCTCATATACACCTTGTGTAGGGAATCAAAAGGTAAAAATTGTAGATGGTTCCTTTGCCACTATTGCTGGAAAAGGAACTGTACCTATTTCCTCTTCTCTCACTCTTAACAATGTCCTGCATGTCCCTAATCTATCCTATAATCTCCTATCTGTCAGTAAATTAACCTTTGATCATAACTACCAAGCTAATTTTTTGTCCTCCCATTGTGAATTTCAGGATTTAACCTCGAGGAAGATGATTGGGGGTGCTAAACAAGATGGTGGCCTCTACTTTCTGCATCAAGGATCAACCTTTGGAAGGCAAGACCAGCAAACTTGTTTCAATTCTATTTCTGTACCTAGTGACAGTGAAATTATGTTATGGCATGATCGTTTAGGACATCTTAATTTTCAATATTTAAAGCATTTGTTCCCAAAGTTATTTATGAATAAAAATCATGTGTTTTTTCGGGTGAATCATGTGAATTAGAAAAACACCACCGTCCTGTGTTTCCATCTCAACCATACAAAAAATTTGAACCATTTACCATGATACACTGTGATGTTTGGGGTCCCTCTAGAGTGGCAACCTTTTCTGGAAAACGATGGTTCATTACTTTTATTGATGATCATACTAGGGTCACTTGGGGTTTTTTTGTTAAAAGATAAATCTGATACTGAAAATGTGTTTAAAAATTTCTATAGCATGGTTCAAACACAATTCCAGACTCAGATTAAAATTTTTCGAAGTGATAATGGAAAGGAGTTTTTTAATAATGTGTTAGGGAGTTTTTTTGCTGAAAAAGGTATTGTTCATCAAAGTTCATGTAATAATACACCTCAACAAAATGGGGTGGTTGAAAGAAAGAACAAACATCTCCTAGAAATCACTAGAGCTTTAAGTTTCAGAACTAAAGTTCCTAAGTATTTGTGAGGAGATGCTGTGTTAACGGCCACTTACTTGATTAATAGACTTCTTACAAGGATTTTAGGCTTTGAAACTCCCTTACAGGTTTTTATGAATTATTTTCCACATACTCGGCTTACAACAAATATTCCCTTAAAAGTTTTTGGCAGTATGACTTTTGTTCATAATCATGCCCCAAAACGCTCAAAACTTGATCCAAAGGCACATAAATGTATTTTTGTTGGCTATCCTGCTAAGCAAAGAGGTTACAAATGTTTTGATCTTGTTTTGAAAAAAATGTTTATGTTGGAATTAGTAGCAATTAATTCAGATTCATGAAGCTAACAATTCATGTACCTAGTTTATATCTATGCATGTACTTAGGAAATAGTTGTCATTAATATCTTTGTAAACATAAATTGTATTTATGATCAAGTGTATATAAATATCAATGTACTGAGTGTATTTTCACGGCAACATTTTCACAAACACTATTGTCTAAATTATATTCAAGTCTTTCAATATGGTATCAGAGCAGGTTCATGTGTCCTTTGAAGGTTTTTGCCTCTGGTCCAGCAGAATCCTTGCACCTTCAACCTTTATCCTTGTACGAAGTCTTCGGCCTCTGGTTCGTCTGTCCTTCAACACTTGTCCCAACCAAACAAGACCTCTCAAGACCAAAAGTCACTCCGAAAGTCACTTTGTCCCGACCAACTCGGTCTCCACCGTCACCGAAATAGCCTCGAAGTCTCCAATTGGCCTTCCCACCAAGCGGCGTCACTGGAAAACCCGCCACGAACGCCACTCGCATCCACGCGCGCCGCTGCCTTCCCGTCATCGTTCACGCACTTGTTTTTCATACTATTCTCGGGAACTGTTCACATCACCTTGTTTCAAGCTGTTTCGGTCTTGTTTCGCTCAAAATCCTTGTTCATTCTTGTTCTGTCTTGTTTGTCTTTGTTCCATCCTGTTTGTCTTGTTCCATTCTTGTTCATTCTTGTCCGCCACAGGAAAACCACCTCGACCGCCCGTAAGCGTTCGCCTCGACCTCTCTGTCTACGTCTAGCTGGTCAAAATTCACTTTTTCGGTTGTTTGGAAAAATGGGTCGTCCTCAATGCACATATTGCAAGCGAATGGGTCACACTCATAATACTTGTTACTCTCTTCATGGCTTTCCCCGAAAATCAGTCAATGTTGAAATGTTCAAGGAAAAATTTTCTGAAGCCGAGTACCAAGAGTATCTTCAATTGAAAGCTGCCCATCAATCTCATGGGTCTACTGCCACTGGTGTTCATGACTCCACAGCCTTCATATGTCAATTCGGTAACAATCAAAATCTTTGGATAATTGATTCAGGTGCCTCTAATCATATTGCTAGTGATCGTTCTTTATTCTCCTCCATATCTTCTCCTAAATTTCCTCACTTCATTACTCTTGCGGATGGTTCTAAGGTCAGCGCCAAAGGAATCAGTCATGTTTCTGTCACTTCTACTATAACTTTAAAATCGGTTTTGTTTATACTTGGTTGCCGTTTTAATTTGATCTCCCTTAGTCAACTTACTCGGTCTCTAAACTACTCAGTAACTTTTGATGCTGGTTCTTTTACTATACAGGAACGTGGTACGGGTCGGATGATTGGTGTAGGACATGAATCACATGGTCTTTATTACCTCCAATCAGCTCCCTCTGTAAGTTGTACTGTAGTCGAGTCTCCAAATCTTCTTCATGAACGATTGGGCCATCCAAGTTTGTCAAAATTGAAGCAAATGGTTCCGAATCTTGCAAAAATGTCATCATTGAACTGTGAGTCGTGTCAACTAGGAAAGCATGTTCGCTCTTCCTTTCCCAGCAAAGTTGAAAGCTGAGTTGATTCCCCTTTTTCAGTTATCCATTCAGATATATGGGGACCGAGTCGTGTGTCTTCTAATGGCTTTCGATATTTCGTTACCTTTATTGATGAATTCTCTCGGTGCACTTGGGTTTTCTTAATAAAAGAACGATCTGAACTTTTGTCTATTCTCACCACTTTTGTTAATGAGGTCAAAACCCAATTCGGTAAGACAATCAAAATCCTTAGAAGTGATAATACAAAAGAATACTTTTCTTTTGCTCTTTCTTCTTTTTTGTCATCACAAGGTATTCTCCATCAATCTAGTTGTCCTCATATCCCTCAACAGAATGGCATAGCTGAAAGGAAGAATAGACATCTTGTTGAAACTGCTCGGACCTTGTTACTTCATGCGAATGTACCTGTCCGACATTGGGGAGATGCTAGTTTTGACACTGTTATTTAATTAATCGGATGCCATCGTCCTCTCTTGATCATAAAATACCACATTCCATTTTATTCCCTAAAGAGCCACTATTTCATGTCGCTCCACGGATATTTGGATGCACTTGTTTTATTCATGACTTGTCTCCAGGTCTTGATAAGTTTGCTGCCCGAGCCATCAGATGTGTCTTTTTGGGATATTCCAGGTTACAGAAGGGTTACAAGTGTTACTCCCCTGTGCAGAATCGTTATTACATTTCTGCAGATGTAACATTCTTTGAAGGAAAGTTTTACTTCTCACCATCCACAGTTGAGTCTCATACTATTCAAGAGGCCTTTCCGATTCCTTATCTTGGTCCATCACCTTCCCCTTTGTCAGAATCTGTTTCGACTACAGATATTCCTGACAATCCCCCACTCGAGCAATCTCAAAGGTCACCCATCATATACCGTCGTCGTCCACGTGTTGCTAATACAGAATTGGAAGGCACTGAAAGACCAACTGAATCATGTCCTGCTCCAGCGGATGACCCTACAACGGACCTACCTGAAGGAAACCTTGACTTGCCTATTGCTCTTAGGAAAGGTACTCGGTCAACCCGGAATCTTCATCCTATTTATAATTTTTTAAGTTATCATCGTCTTTCTCCCTCTTACTATTCCTTTGTGTCATCTTTATCTTTTGTTTCTATTCCTAAACATGTTCATGAAGCACTTGATCATCTAGGATGGCGACAAGCCATGATTGATGAAATGCAGGCACTTGAGCACAATGGTACTTGGGAGTTGGTTCCCTTTTCTTTTGGCAAGAAACCTGTTGGATGCTGCTGGGTGTATGCTATTAAGGTTGGCCCAGATGGACAGATTGATCGTCTCAAGGCTCGTCTGGTGGCCAAAGGTTATACACAAATTTATGGTCTTGACTATGAAGATACCTTTTCCCCAGTGGCAAAAAATTACTTCTGTTCGACTGTTTCTTGCCATGGCTGCCATTCGTCATTGGCCATGATATCAGTTAGATATCAAAAATGCCTTTCTTCATGGTGAACTCGAAGAAGAAATTTACATGGAGCAACCGCCTGGCTTTGTTGCTCAGGGGGAGTCTGAATTAGTCTGCAAACTACGACGATCCCTCTATGGGCTTAAACAATCTCCACGAGCTTGGTTTGGGAAATTTAGTTCTGTTGTTCAGGATTTTGGACTAAAACAGAGTAAAGCAGATCATTCAGTCTTCTATTGTCATACTTCTTCGAATAAATGTGTTTACTTGGTGGTTTATGTTGATGATATAGTCATCATAGGAAATGATCATGAAAGAATCTCTCAACTTAAGGAGCATCTCTTCAGCCATTTTCAAACCAAGGATTTGGGGAAGTTAAAATATTTCCTTGGCATTGAAGTTGCTCAGTCAAGTAATGGGATCACAATCTCACAAAGAAAGTATGCATTGGACATACTTACTGAAACTGGTATGTTGGATTGTAGGCCCATTGATAGCCCTATGGATCCAAATAAGAAATTACTACCTAGTCAGGGGGAGCCTTATTCTAATCCAGAAAGATATTGAAGATTGGTTAGAAAACCTATTGTTAGAACTGAATCTGTTAGGTTCTGTTAGGGAGAATAAAAGTAGCTAAGGTAGGGGTTATGGGTTTGTTAGCAGTTATTTCAGTCTGTTAGGGGTTGTGTTAGTTGTTTGGAGTTTGTTGGTTTTGATAAGATTGATTGTTAGAGTATAGTCAGGAATTGTAGGACTACAAATAAGAGGCCATTGTTGTATTTCCGGGGGAATGAAGAATTGTATTTTGTGTGAACTAAACAGGGGTTTAGTTGTGAAAGGAGAGTGCTCCTTTAGGGTACATTGGTACCATTCTTTTCCTATCTCTTTTCTTTTTTCGTTCTGTTTTAGGAGAGGTTCTCTCCATAGTTAGGCTCTTCATCTTCCTAAAAGAAAGATTCCTAACAAATTGGTCCGACCTGCTGGATCCCCAATCGCGATGGAGAATCGGGTCAGAGCATTGGAGAAAGTTGTCAGTGAGCAAGGTCTGCAACTGGCAGAATTAAAGACTGATATGAACTACATCAAAGATCTGCTGTTAAAGATGAAAACCAAGAAACCATCATCTGTTGAGGGGGACAATTCCGTGAATAAGAGAGAGAAATCAGCAGAGGAGGAGGCAGAGAACGGAGGATCCGATGAAGAAGAAGAAGACCCTCCCTTTCGTTCTTGGGTCAAGAAAGTAGAATTACCCACTTTCGAAAGACACAATCCATTGGGATGGCTGGCCAGAGCTGAAAAATTCTGAGGTGCAGCAAGTTAAATCCTTTGAGAAGTTCAGGCTAGCATTCATTAGTATGGAGGGAAATGTTGTTCATTGGTTCCAATATTGGCGCCAGAAATCCAAGATGCATTCTTGGAAAGATTTTTCAGAAGCCTTGATACGAAGATTTGGAGGAAATGGAAGAGGAACTATGTACTAGCAGCTGGCAACACTGAGACAAACTAATGGGGTGGAAGAATATGTCCAAGAATTCGAAATTTTGGTTGCTCAAGCAAGACTCAACGCTGAGGATCAACTGCTTGGATAATTTTTGGCTGGGTTACGCCCAGAAATCCGAAGTCGTACGCCCCCATGACCCAAAGATCTAACCCGAGCCATGGAGATAGCTCGAGACGTGGAGGAAGCTCGGAACAGATGCGTGGTTATGAGGTCTCGCAGGGAAGAGGAATGAATTCGGGAACAAGTATCAAGGAGGGGGAGGAATTATGTCAAGAGTTGAGATGGTGGGTGGTTCGAACCTTTCCCAAGGGTCTACTGGAACCGGACGAGAATCACCAGCAGGAAGCAAGGTATCTTCCATGGGTTATGTAATGAAATCTGGAGAAAAGGTCTTGCGGGGTCTCAAAACAGGGGAACCCGAAATCTCCTTACCGGGAGTATGTGAAACGAAGGGGCCGAGGGGAGGTGTTATCATTGTAATTCGCCTTTTGTCTAGGGACATCGCTGCTTGACAAGAGTTTGAGGTTGGTAATTTTGGTGAAGATGAGCAAATTAATGAAGAAGGGAGATTATGTCGATGACTTCCAAAGACGAAAGCAAGTATGATCTGGGGTGACAAGTTTCGAGGATGATTCCACCATCCAGAAGATAGCTTACAACCCCGAGGACAAGGAAATTTGTTTCTAAAGGGGTGGTATTGTTAGAACCGAATCTGTTAGGTTCACAGTTTGTTAGGGAGAATAAAAGTAGCTAAGATAGGGGTTATGGGTTTGTTAGCGAGTTATTTCAGTCTGTTAGGGGTTGTGTTAGTTGTTTGGAGTTTGTTGGTTTTGATAAGATTGATTGTTAGAGTATAGTTAGGAATTGTAGGACTATAAATAAGAGGCCATTGTTGTATTTCCGGGGGAATGAAGAATTGTATTTTGTGTGAACTAAACAGGGTTTTAGTTGTGAAAGGAGAGTGCTCCTTTGGGGTACATTGGTACCATGCTTTCCCTATCTCTTTTCTTTTTTCGTTCTGTTTTAGGAGAGGTTCTCTCCATAGTTAGGCTCTTCATCTTCCTAAAAGAAAGATTCCTAACACTTATCTACCTCACTATTACTAGACCAGATATCTCTTTTGCAGTTGGGGTAGTAAGTCAGTTCATGCAATCCCCTCATACTGATCATTGGGATGCAGTGATACGAATTCTGAGATATATCAAAAAGGCACCGGGACAAGGGCTACTTTATGAAGACAAAGGAAACATTGAAATAGTTGGGTATTGCGATGCAGATTGGGCAGGATCACCAATTGACAGACGATCTACTTCAAGATATTGTGTTTCTATTGGAGGGAATGTTGTCTCTTGGAAAAGCAAAAAACAAAATAATGTTGCACGATCTAGTGCAGAAGCAGAATATAGGATTATGGCTACAGCCACTTCTGCACTTATTTGGATCAAACAACTTCTTCAAGAATTGAACTTTGGAGACACCCAACAGATGAAGTTGTGTTGTGATAATCAAGCTGCCCTTCATATAGCTTCTAATCCAGTGTTTCATGAAAGAACTAAACATATCGAAATTAATTGTCATTTTATTCGTGAGAAGGTTCTTTCTAAGGAAATTACTACTGAATCTGTTAGCTCTAATGATCAACTAGCAGATATCTTCACAAAATCTCTAAGGGGGCTGAGAATTCAATATATTTGTTCCAAGCTTGGAGCATTTGATTTATATGCTCCAGCTTGAGGGGGAGTGTTGGAATTAGTAGCAATTAATTCAGATTCATGAAGCTAACAATTCATGTACCTAGTTTATATCTATGCATGTACTTAGGAAATAGTTGTCATTAATATCTTTGTAAACATAAATTGTATTTATGATCAAGTGTATATAAATATCAATGTGCTGAGTGTATTTTCACGGCAGCATTTTCACATACACTATTGTCTAAATTATATCCAAGTCTTTCAATAGTTTATTTCTATGGATGTTACTTTCTTTGAAGGAACTCCATACTATAGCAATTCCCATCTTCAGGGGGATAGCAACACTAGTGAAGATGGTTTTGATTTATTTTTTGACTCAATGGTTGAGAATGGAAATGATGAATTAAATGTTGAAAATGATGAATCCTCTAATATTCAAATGCCATCTCAAAATGTAAATGCTGAAACTACAGAGATGTGTGCGAAACGGTTTAAAGGTCTTGTTTATTCAAAGGAATATCAAGCACAGAAAAGGAGAGCCACCATTCCGCAGCATCACCAAGAATCTAATCAGAGGTTGGATCATGATAATTCTTCAAAGTCTTCTGAAAATGATGCTCCAGGTATTTCTGAGTCACATTCTTCAAGTCAACTTGATCTTCCCATTGCTCTTAGGAAAGGTGTTAGGTCTTGTACAAAACATCCCTTGTCAAATTTTTTATCCTATAATAAACTTTCAGCTTCATATTGTGCCTTTATCTCACAAGTGTCTAGTGTAGCTATTCCTAATAATATCCAGGAGGCTCTAAATGTTTCTGAATGGAGAGAAGCTGTTCTTGAGGAGATGAGAGCTTTGGAGAAGAATGTTACTTGGGAGAAAGCAGATCTACCATGTGGGAAGACAGCTGGTGGTTGTAAGTGGGTTTTCACTGTAAATTAAAACTCAGATGGATCCTTGGAAAGGTACAAGGCTCGCCTAGTAGTTAAAGGCTTTACTTAGACATATGGAGTAGATTACTCTGAGACATTTTCCCCTGTTGCTAAGCTAAATACAGTCCGGGTACTTTTATCAATTGCAGCTAATCTTGATTGGCCTCTAAATCAGTTAGATGTGAAGAATGCTTTCTTGAATGGAGATTTGGAAGAAGTATATATGGAACCTCCACCTGGTTTCTTTGAAAAATTTGGAACTAAGGTATGCAAGCTAAAAAAATCTCTATACGGGCTCAAACAGTCTCCCAGAGCATGGTTTGAAAGATTCACAAGATTTGTTAAAAGCCAAGGATATAGTCAAGGGCAATCTGATCATACTCTTTTTACAAAAAATTCCACCAAGGACAAAGTCTCAGTTTTGATTGTCTATGTAGATGACATAATCTTGACTGGAGATGATATAGAAGAGATGAGCAGACTTAAGCAAAGCCTAGCTAAGGAATTCTAGATTAAAGACTTAGGCCAACTAAGGTACTTTCTTGGAATGGAAGTGGCAAGATCAAAAAGGGGCATAGTGGTGTCACAACGGAAGTGCATCCTTGGTCTCTTGAAAGAAACTGGGATGAGTGGTTATAAACCTTCAGATACTCCGATAGAAGGAAGTTCTAAACTTGGAGAAGTCAAAGATGGTGTACCTGTTGACACGGGAAGATATCAGAGGTTGGTTGGAAGATTGATTTACCTATCACACACTCGTCCTAACATTGCTTTTGCTGTCAGCATGGTGAGCCAATTTATGCATTCCCCTTATGAAGTTCATCTTGAAGCTGTGTATCGAATCCTTCGGTATCTAAAAGGCACACTAGGTGAAAAATGATGAGAAAGGAGTTGAGGTGTATACCGATGCTGATTGGGCTGGATCTACTATAGACAGAAGGTCAACTTCTTGGTACTGCACGTTTTTATGGGGTAATTTAGTCACTTGGAGGAGTAAGAAGCAGAGTGTTGTTGCTAGAAGTAGTGCAGAGGCTGAATTTAGAGCAATGGCTCAAGGAATTTGTGAAGTCCTTTGGCTAAAAAAGGTTTTAGAAGAACTTAAGAGACCTGTGAGTTTTCCTATGAAGTTGTATTGTGATAACAAGGTAGCTATCAACATTGCTCATAACCCAGTTCTACATGACAGGACGAAACATGTTGAGATTGATAGACATTTCATAAAGGAAAAACTTGAAGAGGGAACAATTTGCACTCCATTTGTACCTGCTTCACAGCAAGTGGCAGACGTGCTGACTAAAGGGCTGTTAAGACAGCCATTTGAACTTCAAGTTAGCAAGTTGGGCATGATAAATATCTTTGCACCAACTTAAGGGGGAGTGTCGATATTTTAGGGAAGTTAGGATTTGTTTTTATCTTCAGAATAAGTTAGGAAACAAATTTATCTTCAGAATAAATTAGGGGAACAGATTTCCTATGTTTTAGGAGGGAATAAATCAATTCCTGATTTTTTGTTTTTTAGGTTACGACTTCTGTTCCCTTATTCTCTATATATTCTGTTAAAATAACATTGAGAAATATAATGAATACGAGAACCACGTGTTCTCTTCTTCTCTGTTTACTTCTCTATACTTTTCTACAATTTTTTAATTAGTTGAAGAATTAAATGGAGTACAAGACTTGTAGATCAGTTTTTTAGGGATAAAAGGGCACTGGATGACGGATAGATCCAAAAATGAACCCTTTTTTGTCATGGGGGACTGTTGGGGGGGGGGGATGACATAAAATTAACAACCTCACACAAATTCATGCTGCAATAATTAAATCTAAGTAGCGTGGATACGGGTGAGTATTGGTATGGGTACTGGTACGGGGTAAGGTAAAATTTCTAAAATCTAGGGTACGGATATGGTCGGATATATTATATAGAGATATAAAAATATAAACAATAAAGTAATTAAATCATAAGATAAATACAATTTTCATAATGTTTTAACTACAAGGTTTCAACAAAACTCCATAAAATATTTCGAGTAAGCAAAAATATATAAAGAAGGAACATGATTTAAAGGGAATGAAGTAATAGTTTGTTTCATTTAATAGGTAAAGAAACAACTTAGCGACAAAACTTGCTATTTTGCATGGATTGATGACTTGTACTTGAGTGATATCAAGTACCTACTCATCATGTGTGCATTGGGTAACCCATGTGTACCAAATAAGTACTAGTACCAGGTACATATCCGTTACAGGTACGTGTGCATTGGGTAACCCATGTGTACCCAATAAGTACCAGTACCAGGTACGTACCTGATACAGGTACGATAACCATTTCGGAGTACCCATGCGCCATAGAATTAATTGAATACATATCAATATCATATTTGTTGAATGTTAGTATTCATCATATTGTAAGATTTATTAATTATTAATGGCAGAATTTGTCTCAAACTTGTCAATTATTCTTTCAAAACAAGAAGAAACCAATTTTTCATCTTATTTTTTTAATCCATTTTTCATAATGTTCATCATTAAAATGATATTTTAATGGATGTAATTGAAAGAGACAATAGGATAAAATAAATACTTTAATTTTAATTAATACTTTGCATTAGTATTTCAATTCAGGTTATTTTGAATTGTAAAACATCAAATTTGTAATATATATGTATTCTGAGATTCAAACTTCATTCATTATAGCTTGTAGATGGGATTTTTTAATTATTTGATTATTTTAATCTTAAGCCTCTAACTAATTGGCAAGTATCTTTTCATTAAAAACCTGCATTGTCTAATTAATTTTATCATCATTTGATTAAATAAGTGTTAAGGAAAATAGTAAAAAAGGGAAGGCAAAGGAAAAGTTTTTGGGAGAATTACAATTTAGGATACCCTAGCAAAATATTTATATTTTAGAAACAATTAACGAAACAAGTGTTAAATATTCCTCAAATAGTGTTTAATGTGTTAAACTGTTAATCGTATATTGACTTAACCGCTCATCCGGTTAGTTTTTCCTGAAACTTGAAATAATTTTATTAAGAATTCCTAAATCGTAAATTATGTTTTTCTTTTTTCACGTGTAATTGAGGGAATCATTCCTGCTAAGCATTAGATATTGCCTTAATTTTGTTGAGGCAAAGTCAGCTTACTCTTATTCATTCATTTTAAGTTCTTGTTTAGAAAATGAGGATTGAAGTCTGTTGAAGATTTACAAGTTAGGGTTGGGAGAAGTAAAAGAGACAAAGACGACTATAAACTGATAATGTTATTCATATGATAATCTAATACAAAACCATAACCTATTGTCCTATATATACTAATAACTAGGGAAAATACTTGTACTACTAATACAAGCCCAAGCCCATTAACCATAAGACTAATAACTTAATATCTTCTAACACTCTCCCTCAAGTTTAAACTTACTAAACTTGAGCTTGTTAAAAGTAGAAAACTCTTAGAGGCATAAATTGAAAAGAAAGAACATCACCAACATTTAAAACTCAATTGATCTCAACAAATAACTAAGGCAACAAGTGCTCCCCCTAAATAACAAAGCCTTGGCACCGTCCTTGGTGGATAACTCCATGCTTCTCCTCGGCACACATCCCAAGCAAATGAGACCAATTTTGGAGTCTTCGACCTTTCTCCTCAATGGCCACCTCGACCTCCAAACTGGTCTCCAAAATGTAACATCCCGAAAATTGATAATTTTAGGATTAATAATCATTTTACAATATTTGAAAATTTTGGGAATATTTTAGTATATTTCTCGTTTTGCGTGCACATTGGGCAGAGTTGGGTAAACGACTGTAACGTTTCGAAAGTTGGAAAATTTTGTGACGAATAGTCGTTTTATAATATTTGTGATTTATGGGAATTTTCTAGAATTTTTCCGGAGACGTTGATTTTTTTAATATATTCCTCGTTTCGCCTGCGCGCTGAGCAGAGCCGGGAAAATGAAATACTTTTCCCGAGAATCTTGAACTATGAAAACGTCGATGGGGGATCTTACTAAACCCGAGGCCGGACACAGTTTACAAGGTTTCACGTTTTTCAAGAAATTTAACAGACGAAATAATAAAACACTGTGTAAATTTCATCTGTCAGATAAATTAATACTGACTTCTGTCGACTGTAACTATTATCCATTAGATAATAGCATGCATTAGAAATCCTATCACCTTATCATAATGCAATCCACTTTATGTCAAATCAAATCTACTTTAATTTAAATTTGTGTACTTTTTCAAAGCTTCTTTGAGAAGCTTTGACCACCAAATGACCCAATTGCCCTTGGCTTGCATGAGAAGCCAAATCCTCTCCCTCACACTCTCTATTGCAGCAGCCCACACATGCCAAGGAGGGCAAAATTGTGACTTGCACACTTGACCTAATACACACACAAAATTACCTCACTTTAACCTACTACTTTCTCTCTCTTCACTTCATCTTCTTCATCTTTTCTCCTCCTCCTCTCTACCTCCACCATAGCCACGAAATTCCAGCCGCCATCTCCTCCATTTTTGTTCATCTTTTCTCCTCTCCAAGCTCATTTCTACACTTGCCTTCACTTCCTCTACCTTCTTTGTGTAGAAAGCTTCTTCATTTTCCACTTCTACCTTCACTTTCTCTCCACCTCTTCTCTTCTTCCTCCTCTTGAATCCGAAAATGGCAGCCCACTAATGGCCATGATTCTTCATCTTTTTGTTTCACCGAGACCATTTCTAGACTTCTCTTAACCTCCTCTACACTTTCTCTTTAGAAAATCTCTTCAAAAATCCAACTTTTCTACCTCTCCTTCTCCAAATCCGAAAATCACTCTTCCATGGATGACCAAGCTTTTTGATTTTTCTCTTCACTAAACACTTTTATATACTCACCTTCATCTTCCTTACAAGTTTCATTTAGAAGGCTTGCTCAAAATCCAACCTTGTCTCCATTGTCTTCCAAGGTAAAGATTCTTGATTTCTCTCCTATTTCTTCTCATTTTCGTTTTCCTTGGTTACTATGTGACCAAGGGCTTCTTTTTTTGAGCATTGATGTGTGATTTGAGTGATTTTGAACACTCTAGGGTTCTTGGGTGAGTGGAATCCGAAAATCACCAAAAATACATCTCAAGGAGTTCAAGCTTAAGGCTTTAGGTAAAATTCTTCCCATTCACTTCTCAATTTCGTTTTCCTTGGTCACATGACCAAGGATCATTCTTTTCAATCCTTAGTTTGTAAATATGAGAATTTGACCACTTTATGGTTTTCTTGAAGGTGGAATCCGAATTTGCAAATCAAGGAGCCAAGGAGTTTTCTTGTACTGTCTCCTCTAGGTAAGAGGGAGACTACTCACTTCAACCACTTATGGTGGTGAGGGAACTTTGTATGTATATTGATGGAGAATTCCATCCTTGTATGCTTACTTGAATTGTAAAAATTTGTATGATAGTGTTTTTGAATTTAATTAATGCTTGAATTGTGTTCTTGAATATGTTTGATGTGTTAAATATGCTTGATCAAGTTAAGGTTGTTAAATGGAAAATGTGGAGTTTCATACCTTGACTTGATGCCACGGTTTTGAGATGATTCTTGATTGATAAATTTGTTTAGTACATAATAAAAGGAAGCTATGAAATTGAATGTTAAATGATGATAAATAAAACTTATGAATATGAAATTCCAAGAGTTTACTACCCCACATGAAGCCACGGTTTTGGCATTGAACCTTAGGCAATTGGATTGATCTTAATGAACTAAAATTTAAGTGAATTGATAATGATGACCTAGTACATAAAAAGGAAAGAAAAAGTGAAACTTAGAGGACTTATGAAACCACGGTTTGGACCTTGGAAATTTGGGAATTGAATTGATCTTGTGAGGAATAGAATTTGAGTGATTAAGTATTAAGTAACTAATGCATAATGTGGTGAAGAATTGAAACTTTGATGACAAATGATGGCCACGGTTCTGGCTTAAAATCATAAGGAATTGAAATGACTTTGATAAATCAAAATTTAAGTAAATTGAGATTAAGAAGTTAATACATAAAATGGAAAGGAATTGGATCTTTGAGGACTTGAAGGGCCATGGTTTTGACCCATGATAATGGGAGTTTGGATTGAGTTAGTAAGCAATAAAGCTTGTGTAATTGAACACTAAAGGATTTATAATCATAGTGGAGTTGGTTATGAAAAACTTAAAGTTTAAATGATGCCTTTGTGCATCTTTGGAGATTAAGAGTTTAAAGACATGAAAAATCCCTAATGTGGATATGATGATAATTGATAAACCATGAATACCGAATAATGTTGAGGAATTGGATTGATCCCATGTAAAATAAAAACTAAGTGATTGGTATCAAGAGACTAGAGCATAATGCGAGAAGGAATTTAGAACCTTGAGGGCTTGTGAGGCTACGATTTTAAGGGTTAGTTAACCTAAGTATTTTCATAATTGATCAAGACTTAAGTTCTTGAAAATGTTAAACCCTTAATGGGGAATGGTGATAATGATAAACCATAATATATATTGATATTGAGATTTGACTCTATGTGTTGTGAGTTCCTATGAAGGGTTATGTACTTGTTGATTTAATTCTCGATGTGATATGACATGTCGATACTGAGAATGACTATATACCGTTGTGGTAGTGTATATGATGAATGCATCATTGATGAACATACATGATTGGGCATTGTGTCGTCATGCATATGTTTTGTCCGTTGGACATTGTTAAAAGGCGATTTATGCCTAGGAGTTGAATAACACCTATGTGCGGGTGCGAATAGACTAGCGTAGGTGCCATATGTTGTTGGCCCTGGGGGCGTCGGGGTGCGGGTTCTTCACATGGACAGTTATGAGCTCCTCTGTGCCGTGGGGTAGACCGATGCAAACACACCGACGATCCGGACTGGGACGCTGTCCTATATCGCGATCAACTGTTGAGGTGCCATGTATAAGCCATTTGCGCAAATATTTTTATGAGATGAAGCACACTGTATTTTAAGGCTAACGATATACTGGCATTACTCCTTGATCATTCACTCTGAAAATGTTTATGTCTAGCTCCATGGAGTAAGAATTGTAGTATCATAATGCATTGTGCATCGTTCATTGTCAGTCTCATAAATTGTTAAGCATGAACACCTGTGAATGTGAAGATAACTGTTTTACTTCTGTAATGATTATCTGATTGTTGTGCTGATTCCTGGAAATACTATTGTGATCTGCCTGCTATTGCTTACTATTGTTCTGCCTTTACTATAAATATCACTGTTATTATTGATTCTTATTATTGCTTATAATTAAATTGCTTTTATTATAAATTCCGTTGTTGCTGTTAATAAATATATGAACTGTATTGCTTTGTGGGTGCTCTGCGCCGTGTCGTTTTCTTACTGCCGTAATGGTAATGAAAGATGGGTGTCTCACCTCTTTCCTATATTTTTGTATTTCTGTTTTATATTTATATTTGATAAAAGATCGTGAGGAAGATAAAAAGGGATCACACCTTGGTTGATTGGATTGGGCGTCTGGACAAGATTTCTTCAGCTACGTACGAGTGCAGTTGCGTGGAGGCAGTGATGCCTGACTTGTTGAATGGGACTCCGATCGTCGTATGTGTATATGGGGTTGCGGTTTTGTCTGCTAGTAGTACCTATCCCAGGGTTACTACTTTTCCCCTTTAGTGTTTTCATTCCTGCTGTATTTTATTTGACTCGTAATTATTATATTCTATGTTATCAGTGATTTGTGTTAATTGACTATAAAATATATATAAGGAATGTGATTTTATTTCAGTGGCTGTATTAAGGGTTGAATATATTTATATTTCATTCATGGCTCATATTTTCTATTTATGCATAAAAATGAAAAAAAAATAAACTTGCGTAAATTTTGAAATTATTGTTATCATGACTGTGACACGCCTGGATCTAGTAACTGTGGTGTAATGACGATTGCGCTGCGGTTGTTATATTTAGGGGTGTTACACAAAACATTAAGTTGAGTGTTATACCACCCAATAACACAAATGAGGGTCCTTTACCAATGTTAAAGTCTTCAATCCGCAAATCCCACAACCAAACAAACCAAGACTACAACCACATCAAGGAGATCAAACAAAGAAGAGAAGAGAAATTATGAAACTCTTGCTCCCATACCCGCGACACCCTTGGTCACACCTTTCTGGCTGGCCAAAACCGCAAGTTACTGGGAGGACTCTTGCTCCCAAACCTACAATACCCTTGGTCGCATCTTGTTGGTTGATCACGACACACTCGGTCGCCAGAAACACTGCCCACAGCACCTTTGGCTGCGCATAGAAGAAGAAAGGAGGAAAGAATAGCCTGAACACCTTATGTGATAGTCACAACTTGCCGATGGTCATAGCAACCCAGTCATCAACCGAACCCCCATCCATCATCCATCACAATCTAGAACTTTGCCTTTAAACAGAATCTCAAACTAATTGCATCACCATCAACTCCACCAACGCAAAGCCATAGTCAACTTTTAAACGAGGTCATTGCACACTCTCTATGAAGCAGACCCATACAACAACAACAACAACAACCAAGCCTTTTCCCACTAGGTGGGGTCGACTACATGGATCAAACGACGCCATTGTGCCCTATCATAAACCAAGTCTTCAGAAATTTCCCTGTCATGAAGCAGACCCATAACCCACCAAAATTTCCCTACCTTCATCTCTGCGACCAATCTTCATAGCCGCATCCCTCATCAAAATTCCAACAACAAACCAACCATAAGACTTCCTCCAATCCCAGCCACAACACACCATTGAGCCATCACAACGCCTCCCTCAAGAGGCTGAACCAATGCACCAGCAACCACCACGAACATTCCAAGACTCCCCCTTATTGAAGGAGCCAACAAAATCAAACCGGGGCAAAGATCACTAAATCTCACCCAAACAGACTAGGTCACCCAAATCCCGTCAAAACGCTTGAAACATCACCAAAACAAGGTTGAAACCACAAAACCAGAGATGTCACCAGACCTTCGGTGGACCACCGTATGCTTCGGTATGTGCTGGAATCGTTAGTCACCGGCCACCCACAACGTCAGGACGTCGTACGCACTGCGAACGTCCCTAACAGAACCCACAATACTCGCCTGAAACCCACAAACAACCCAGCTTCACCGTTGGCCGTTGACGGATCTGTCACTGGCGACCACTCGTCGGCTGTCTGAGAGACCAAACAGCAGCCACAAGGGTGACTGCCCTAACTTGAAACGTTACTCATGATACTGTTGCTTCTTCTCTTTTTTCTTTTCCTTTTTTTTTTGGAGTTTCAAATTAAGCTAATTGGAAAGGAAAAATAAGACACAGAGAGAGGGGGAATATACAAATGAGTTCTATGAATTCGAAACAGTGGAAGAAAGAAACTCTCTCAAAGTGGATGGTATCGCTTTGATACCATGTTGAAGAATTACGTGTCAGGGTTAGAGAGAAGGAAAAGAGACAAAGACAGCTATAAACTGATAATGTTATTGATATAATAATCTAATACAAAACTATAACCTACTATCTTATATATACTAATAACTAGGGCAAATACTTATACTATTAATACAAGCCCAAGCCCATTAACCATAAGACTAATAACTTAATATCTTCTAACAAAGTCCAAGCTCTTCAGAAGAGCTGGATAAGGAAGATGTACAGTTACCACTTCCCAGTTGTGCATGTTTTAAGTTCCTGTGTTGTGAGTTTAACAGTTGATCTGTCAGGGAATAGCTACTGATTGTCTCCTTGGTCAATTACACAGTGGCACCTTTCCTAGGGAAGTATTATATTTCTTGTTAACATCCATTAGATAGTACGAATGATTATGATCAATACATGACATGATGATAACTACTCTCTCTCTCTTTTTTTCTGTTTTTGAAAGAGATGCTTGTGCTTGCTTTTTAACTTTGTAATTTATGATTAGATTAGATATATTCCTGTGCTGGTTAAAATTAATACATAAGTATTACACTTACCTATATTTATTAACTTATAAGTTAACCACAATAGTAGAATGAGTATAAAGTCAACACCTTTTCAACATCCGGTCTCAATGAACCTAGGAACCAAGTGCTTTTGAGGTCATGTATAACCCTTGTTTATTAAAGATAAGATGGAAAATACCAAATATTATGCGGTAATCTTTTTTAATGTGTGTTTTCTTGTGCCATGGACTATTTGATATCTAGCAGAATGAGCTACCTATCTAACCTTGACGTTTAATTTGATCTCTCTCTCTCTGAGGATACATAAAGGGCAACTGCTGATATTGCTTTTTCAGGAGAATCAATTCCAGTTAGATTGTTCCTTAGTCCATATGAGCTAACACCTACATACCACAATATCAATAACAAGTTCAGCGTGAAGTATTTTCTAAATCTTGTTCTTGTGGATGAAGAGGACCGACGGTACTTCAAGCAGCAAGAAATCATTGTATATCGGCTACTTGAAAACTCTTGAATGTTTTCAATTTGGAGAAGCTCTAATATTTTGGCAGGTGATAAGGTATTGATCTGTTTGTGTCACCACTTGTGAGTGGAAGATTCTGTAGCACTGAAAATTTGGGTACTACTTCAAATTATTATATATATATATATATATATATATATATATATATTTGACAAGTTTGTAACTATCTCCTAAATTTTAACATCCAACTTGGCCATATTTGCGAAAATGACTTACACTACAAAATGAATTACAGTACTACCTACTCTCTATAAAATTTTCTCAAGAGCATTGCAGGCAACTGTTTTCATAATCTAAACTTGTGGAAACTTTCGATGCCATGCCTAACGCCTTTATTGAGTCAGAGACCTTTGTGTTGACTGCAGCTTTGTGAAAATTTGATGGTTTTCATTTTATTTTTTCCTGTAAAATCTGTGGGTCTCTTCCACCACCCTTGTGTCCGATACAAATAACTTAGTTGTACTTGATTATGGTTGTCATAAAATTGTTTTATAGCAGCATCATTGGAGTCTCCGTTTTCAGTTTGGCATTTAGAAAATTAGAGTGAGAATTGAGCAAATAATCAAATATATATATGAGCTATTAGATTTGCAGCATTGTTTCAAAAATTACTGTTCTTCAGATTTGTAGATCTCCTATGAAGTTTTACTTTGTAATGTGGACAGATTATTTTGGCCATGTTATTCTCTTCGTTGATCAAATGATTTTGTGCAGATTATATTTTTTGGACTTCTAAGAATGACAAGCGAAGATTTCAGGATGAACCTGATTCATTTACAATTTACCAGTGAGCTTGAACTATTGCTTGTAGCCACAACGGGATAAAAAACCCAGGATTTGTGTATCAACCTCCATCAGGACTTTGTTTTTATTTACTGAAATTCGCCTAGCAATTTGACCATAAACAGTAGTTCCATGAAATCATCCACCTGCCTAAAATCTTGTTCTGAAGACATAGATTCAACTTTTGGTGTAATTGTTGGGTTTAGGCCTTAATATTGTAATTATTCCATATAAAGTATAATAAACATTCAAATGCTACTACTGTTAAAAGAGAAGTCAACTTTTAATCTATTTATTTATTCATTTTTACAACAATAAGGCCACAAATTATTCAAAGCTCGACTTTTAATGACAATACAATTTTAATATTTCCAACTGCTCCATGTCCTCTTTGATAGGAACAGATTTAAATTGTCATTTTCCATACGGATTTATTTATTTTCAAGGATACGACCTTATAAGTATAAATACATGAAGCAACGGATCTTCAGGCGGGTCAGTGGGGGCTCTGGCCCCCTCTCCCTCACCCAAAATCTTAATTAGTGTATATACAAATTTGCCACTCGAAGATTTTAGAAAGCATTGACCATGTTAATATTATTCAACAATTTACTCCTCCTTGGTTTATTTTATACTCAGTTCTCTAACACATCTAATAAAAATTGTTGACTAAATTTGATCATTCAGTATTTGAGTAAATGTGATAACTTTAAATTTGAGATATATATATATATATATATATATATATATATATATATATAATATATATATATATATATATATATATATATATCTGAAGTTTGGAAAATAAATACTATTATGTCATGAACTCATTTTAGTCCCTTTATGTTATGACCGCCATGCATTTACTTTATTATAATATGTGCAACCTATACTAAAAGAAACATTATTTCACACAACTTAACATTTTGATAACAAAATCTCAACTTTCATCAATTTAATATTAATTTGCACAAAAATTGTAAAAGTTTTACATACAACTTTAAAAATATGTGAATAAAATAAGAAGATAAGCTTTTTAATGAAAAATTATGTGCCTAAAACTTTAACATATAACTATCAATGACTAATGTTATGTTTGGTACGCAAACACAATCCAAGTTTTATTCCATGAAATAAGCATTCTCATTTTTTAACAAATAGCATAAAATAATGGTTCTATTCCACTAATTTCATAAAACCAAGAATCACAATTTCTTTCCAAAGAGATGGAATTGGTGATTCCATACTCGATGGAATGAGATTTGATTAATTTGTTTTTCCTAACATGCTGCTGTTTATTTTATAGAATGTCATTTATTACCCTTCATTAAATTTATCATGTCTAAATTCTTATTTTATTTTCAATCCACCCTTGATATCTTACAATTAATTTTAAATACTCATGTAAAATTTTAATGGATAATAATTGTAAATATATCGAAAAATTAATACAAAAAATATAATAATATTATGAAATGCAATTATTATCCAAACTATCATAAAAAATCATCATGAGAAATGTATGGAGCATTTTATCCAAAATGTTGGATACTTGTTAGTTGTTACTTTCTTCTCAAATAACAGTTTAAACTTTAACATTTTGTTATTAAGTTAAAAAAAAAATCAAAGATTATACATAATAAAGGTTAACCTTTTAGAGATATTTGTCATTTACTAAGACTATATTTGATTACATTTCATTTCAACTCATTTCATTCAATTTCGATTCCATTCTTATTTTATGAAATCGTCGTTTCTTGTACTTACCTGACAATAATTTTATGTATTCGAGTGAGGTAAGAGAACTAATTTAAAATTATTTAATATTTTATTCTTACTCCCACATCATTTATACTCTAGATAAGTCCCTAGATACACTATCTCTTGTCAGCTGAATGGATAGTCATATTGTTATCATTTGTTCAATTAATCGTATTTTCCTCTAGTATGGCGTGGCTAATATGAAATTTAGTCAATATAAAAAAAACATTTTACTTCTCAAAAATATATATAAGAACATTTTACATTGCGAAAACAATTGACCATATGATAAAAAATAGTGCCAAAATTCCTAGGTCTTTTTATTCCACTAATTTATAGAGAACGTTAAATATATCCTTCGACAAAACACTGAAGAAAATATGTAGTATATCCAGCTATCACAATAAATTCAAAACTTTTCTAGATTCCTATACCAGATATATCTAGATTTAATTATGCATTTGATAAAAGACATTTTGAAAACTAAAGACCAGACCAGATGCATTGATACCGAATGACTTATCCATATCAACTTCAAGCAAGGAGAACAAAGCTTTATACTCATTGCAATCACAATGGCTATATCCATTTTCCACTTGATTTAAGAAACAAAGGGTGAAAAAAGGAAAGAAAATAATAGAAAGTTTTGAAATATGTGTCATCAATTTTCTATGATATCATACTGCTCTGTATGTAGGCAAAATGATCATGCTCGTATCAAATTTATTTGAAAGATGACGATTGCATACAACTGAAAACCTCACCAATTCAACATTTCGAATAATATAAGCCTGTATCATCACTACCTTTGGTGGGCATTTTAGCTGAGTGACAAGCGACAACCGTTAAGAATCACCTCCATGCTACACAGATAGATCAGATAACTTCAACAGGAAAACAAGGTTATGCATATAGCAATCAGCTGCCCCAGTCAATAACACATCTGCACCTCATTTAAGACCAGAAAAGACATTTTTATCACAGCAAAATGCAAGAACCATTGGTAATGCCACACCTTAGAAGCAACTACAACAGTCACAAATTACTATTTTCTCCTTCAATGTTGTGGTTGATGAAAAACATTGGACATGTTATATCCTACTTTAATTGGAGTTTGTCTTCACAATAACCTGCTGAGGGACTTGATAAGTAATTTCAAATTCCTTCTTGTAGCTTCATCACCAGTGAGACCCAAAATATCAGAGCTAATATTCTGCAATAATGCAACAAAAAAGCAATCAATAAAATATTAATTATATTTATAGGCCATTTTAAAATTAGAGTCCTACCTCAATGTTCTTCAGCGTAAAAATAAGAGTGTATATGGACTTTTGGATCAGTTCAGTGTTCTCAGGGGCCATAATGGATGAATGTACCCTTCTGCATAAGCATAGAATGAATTCTATTAGTTGTAACACGAGTGTTAAACATGCCATCATACTTAAAGAATGTTCTGAGTGTAAAAATAGAGTAAATGGACATTTTGAATCAGTTCAATTCTCTCTGCATAAATGTAGAAGTTCAAGAATTTTAGATCCCCTTTCGGACTTCTAAAATTCTTATCGACCTTCATGGTTAAAAATGGCAGTAGAAGGATGACATAGATTATCTCTGGAGAACTCTCAAACAGGTTTCCATTTCATATTTAGGCACAAAAATCCCAAAATAATCCATACTCTTCCAAGTTCATTTTGAAATTAAACACAAATATGACATTTCACCATTTATTATTTCCTTAAAAAAAGGAAATAACTCAGAGAATGAAACTCATCCTATTCTGTAACCACTCCATTTTGCTCACTTTTCTCCTATTTCTTCTCCAACTTTTACTCTCCATATCACTTCTCTAATTTTCAAAATATTCTTTATCTCCAATCCTTTCTTTTATGCACACACCAATGAGTCAGAGGACTTGTAAATGCAATTTCAATTTTTAAGGGATACAGATGACAAATAAGGCATATTACAAGTTATAACCTCATATTGTTGCAACCATCCCTGTCTAGTCTCCTCACTAGGATCTATCCCAAGATTAAGATGTTGACAAGCTTATTGGCATCCCTTACACTAATAACAATGTGCTACATCGCTAAGTATATGCATGCATGCCAAATTAGAGATAAACAAGAGCCAGAGAGGTTTAGAAATTAACCTCAAATCCTCAGAGGCTTGTGTAAGACTTCGGGTTAAATTCTCAACTTCATTCAACAGGCCACTATCACGGACTTCAGCCAACAAAGGTTGAACATCTTCAGCCATGGCTTTGATCTGAGACATCACTACATCAAAGGGAAAATATGGGGGTGAGAATGCATGATATAATAATACAAAAAGAAACCATAAATACCTACAGCAGAGAGATGATACATGAATACCATTAATATGTAGGTGCATATTAAGATATCAGAGTTTTATTGTCATTCTGCTTATCAATTACCAAATTGTCCATAATTATGGAGAAAGTAACACACATCACTATTAAACTGCTAGTGAGTGAACCATCAAAATAAGTGTAAAACCATGATATGTTCCACAGAATTTGGATGAGGTCAAATGATTTTATGTGGAAGATGTTTACTTTTGCTTACAAAAAATTGGAGCTGCCAGTATGCTTTAGGAAACCAAAAAAAGCTTAAAAGTACAAGACCATAGATTTTAAGTTTCCAGAATGTTATGACATATCTATGAACATCAAGTTTGATCTATTAAGTTCCCTGATTAACTACTCAAATTTCTTAATTTCGCAAATGTGCTGAACAAAGGATTGTTGTATAACAGGTAAACAATATAATAATAGTAGATAATAAAATTCCCTCACCAAGTCTTTCAAACAGAGAATTCTAAGGCTAAGCCATTAGTAGACAACCTTGTTCTTGTTTAATATATTATAACAAACTCAAAGTCGAGTAACCATCCATCTTGTATTGGCAAGAAGCTTGCCTGATTCAACAGTCTAGTCAAGAGGATATATTACCATCAATCAAGCACACTAGTGTAAGAAAATTACATCTCACCTTTGTAAGAAGTGGTTTTGCTTCTTCAATAACAGAAGAAGCTCGCTCAGCCAATGAATAGCTGTTGGCTATACCAATTTTCTCTACATCTTGCCCAAGTCGGGTAAATATCCCAACCAATGCATCCAAACTTACTCCTTGGTAACCCTTAATCTTTTCTCTGTCACACACAATGAGACCTTCTTTAGGACACTCTTGATCAAGAGGTCCAGCCGAAGGTGTTGGAATTGGATCTCGAGGAGTAATGTCAATTATAGTTTCCATAAGAAGACCTGACTGGTTAACTTCAATCAATGAATTCCGCGGTATGATTGTTTTATCATCTTCAATCTACAAATAGAAGAAAACTAAAGTTTTAATATAATGCACCAACTAAATTTCAAAGCCAAGCAATATTTTAATCCTGGGATGTTGGGGTACGGGAAGTGAAACAAAGTTTCATATCCATCAGAGCATTATGTTATCAAAAGGCACCTCAACAACTGCTTCAATACTCTTTAAGGAAGGATTCACATGAATGACATCGCCGACAGTCACCCCTCTGATCCTCACAGGTGTTCCGGTGCATATACCGCAAGCCTGAGCAAACTCAAATACTGCAGTGTATTTCCTGAACTTGGATCGTATTTGGAAACCCCTCAACCAGGCCAAACTAAGTGCAAACAGAACTGCACCCGATACTAAAAACAGTCCAACCCCACCTTCCCAGATGCTCCTACCACCAAACCCAAAATCACTTAATGGACGTAGCGTTTGCCTCCAAAATGTACGAGGAATGTCCAAAACAACCGCAAGTGAATTCTTTGCTCCTGCAGCAGATGGCGGTTGAGCATGCCCTGCATCAGCAGATGTAGCTCTTATCCTGTTGATTTTTCTCCGAGGTCTAACTGGAAGATAGGGCATGCAATTTAAAGAATTTCCCGGTAGGGTAATCAGAGATGAAGATAAAGCACTTGACAATGTTGAGACATGCACTGGAGGGTTCCCAACCATCTTTGACAAAACCTCCTAGCTCCCAAGTACTACTATCCCCTAAAGTTGAACTGGAAATGAATCTAAAGAAAAGAGAATTGAGCTGATAAAATTGCCCTACAAATAAAAAACCATATAAATCTTATCAACAATTAATGCTTATCAATGGATAGAAAGAGATGAAAAAGAACAAGAAAAACAAAAACACAATAACATAATCAATTTCAAAGGTTCTAATTATACAAGGAATACTCAAATTGATTACAAATGGCCCCAACAATAAATGAGACAAGAAAAAAATAATCCATCAAACCAAATCTCCAGAAAATAGATTTTAGATTAAGGATTAGGGAGAAAAAAAAAAAAAAAGCCTTGCACTTTACCTGCCCAAAGGCCAAGACAATTGCAGAAATGGAAAAAGGTACCAAATTGAGAAGAGAAAAATAATGGGTTTCCACTAGCACCCTAATCCCATGCAAAACTAAAATCTGGGTAACATGAAAAACCCCTCAACTATTATATTTGCCACCTAAAGGTTACACCTTGTACCTATCAACCATGTATCTATAGGTGGTTCTTGAATAAAATTTTCTCAAGAGAATTGAAAACCCAAGTAAAACTTCATGCTGCAGAATGGGAATCTTTGCTCAGTAAAGCCACCAGTGGCATTATTGCCACAGTGATATTGTGTGTCAAACAGTGATTTCAAACAAATATAAGAACTGAAACAACTAAACTAGAGTGATTACTGGTTCATGCTTTCATTTCGATGCAGTCAAAGGAGGGAGAGAGAGCGAGAGAAGGATACTGTGAAGGGAGGCTAGGCTATAGATCCGTACGCAGCACCACGAGCCATGGACGGTGGGTGACGAGGAGTGGGGTGGGGAGAGACTAAAAAAGAGGAAGGCTCTTTTCCAATTTGGAAGTTGAAACCCAAACAGAGCCCACCTTTAATCCAATAATAGGCCCAACCTTATTTTCTGCTAAATAATGTTCCCCGACACATGTGTACCAAAAAAATAATAAAAATTTACTTATACATGTTACTTCGTATTTATATAATTTTTTATTATTTAATTACAACTAGACTTACTCTATTTTTTGTATACCTATATCTTAATTTTCGTATGTATTCATGAATTGAAGTGGTGTAAATTTTAGTATTATGTACCATCACTTCTCTTTTATGCATGCATTTCTAATTTCATTATCCACACCAAAAATAATAGGTATTATTATGTTATTTATATTATGAGTAATGATAATTACTATGACTTTATTATATTCATGAATCTCTTACAAACTCTAAAATAGATTCATATGGAGTATTTTAAAGAAGTTACCGTTGGGTCAAAGTGTTTTCCTATGACATATATGTGTAGACTATACAGATTTCAACAAAGCCTACCCAATGGACCTATATCATCTTCCCAACATTTGACAAAATGGTGTATAACTCCTTCGGGTTATGGATTTTCTCTTTCATGGATGCATACTTCGGCTTCAATTAGATTCCAATGCATCTCAACGATGAGGATAAGATGGCATTTATCACAGAAAGTGTCAACTACTGTTACAAGGTTATGTCCTTTGGCCTTAAGAACGCCAGAGCCATGTACTAACGAATGATGAACAAGGTTTTGAATGAGCAAATCAGAGACATGCTTGAAGTATACATAGACGATATGATAGTCAAAACACCTACCTCGGGCGATCACATCCAATACCTTGAACATGTATTCCAACAATTCCAAAAGCACAACATGAGGCTCAACTTGAAGAATTGTGCCTTTGGAGTCCAACCTGAAAAATTCCTTGGATTCATGTTGACCTACCAAGGCATCGAGGCCACCGCGGACAAATGTCAAGTGGTTATTAACATGCACAGTCCAATATCAGTAAAGGAAGTCTAATAATTGACTGTGAATGCTTATATCATGAAGCATATCAAATGAAGTTTTTGATGATAACAAAGTCAAGATGAAGACCTAGTTCAAGAGAGGTGTATTTAGTATAGGTTGTAAGACTTAGAATCTTAATGTAAAATGCTCTCAATATATCTCAACTGTCTCAAAATGGTTTTTGAAAGATCTTTATAAATCAACTTGAAGTTAAAAGTTCATATTTTAAAGGAATGTTAATTTTAATCTTGAATTTAGGTACGCAAGTTTAAATCTTATCAAATTCAAGTATTTTTTCTAAGTTAGAAATGACCATCAAACTTAATTGGGCTTGAAAAATGTATTTAAGGATGATTGTAACCGATTACATGACTGTTGTAATCGATTACATTAAGGTTGTAATCGATTACAATCCTGGCAGAGGCCATGTAATCGATTACGCAAGTGTTGTAATCAATTACATCTCTGGCAGAGGTTCTGTAATTGATTACATGAAGGCTGTAATCGATTACATCCTACCCAGAAAGCCAAGAGCACATTCTAAGAGTCATGTAATCGATTACATGGACCATGTAGTCGATTACAACAGGTCTGACAATGTCCAACAACTATTTTCTTGGCATTTAATGTTGCCATAAATGTCACGCAACGAATCCTTTATGCTGGAACTGTATAAATACATATCTCAGGTCATCATTTATGGCTAACCAACAACTAAAACATATTTCTATCACTCTAATCCGTGAATCAATCTTTGAATCTTTTGTGCTATGTTTTTACAACAATTTGAGATATTCTTGAAGAGCATTCTAGGGCTTCAATTTGTATTAATACTCTTATGAGAGTTTCAACTATCAAACACTTTGATTCTTTGTAAAGAGGGTGAGATATCCTTCAAACAATTTGTAAGGGTGAGGCATCCCTTGAATTTGAGGCTCAAGCACAAAGGGTGAGGTATCCCAATGTGTGGTGAGTGCTCTATTGTGTAAAGGTAGCAAGCACCTGTTCAAGCGTGAAGTAATAGTGAAAAATCTCGAGTGATTACTTGAGGACTGAACGTAGGTCACAATGAGTGGTTGAACTAGGATAAACCTTGTGTTTAATCTTCTAAATTCTACACTTTTACCTTTGCACATTATTTATATTTGTTTGCTTGAATATTATCTTGCTTTGTTGGTTCATTTGTGAGTAAAAGTATTAAATCTTCTCTATTCATTCATCTCTATTAATCAATAGCTTCAACGAAATTCGATAATAAAGTGTTTTGCGAAATATTTGCGAAAATATTTTATAAACTCAATTCATCCCCCCTCTTGAGTTTAAGGCCACTTGGTAACAAGTGGTATCAGAGATAGACTCTTGTGTAAAGAGCTTAGCAGCTTCAAGAGAAGTGATGACTTCAATTATTTTTTTTTATGAAAGTTCTTCTATAAATAGACTCACCTATTTCAATAGGGATAGTTATGCCTATTGGAAAGAAATGATAAATTTTTTTATTGAAGCTATTAATTTAGATGTGTGAGATGCCATTGAAAATGACCCCTTTGTTCTCACATGTATTGTTGATGGTATAAGAACTAATACACAAAGAAGTGAGTGGACCGAGGATAAAAAGAAGGTTCAATACAATCTGAGAGCCAAGAACATCATTATCACATCCTTGGGGTATGATGAATTCTTTATAGTGTCAAATTGTAAGACCGCCCAAAAAATGTGGGATACTTTACAAGTGACCCATGAGGGTACAAGTGAAGTAAAAAGGTCAAGAATAAATACTCTTACTCAAGAGTATGAATTATTTATAATGAATTAAGGAGAAAGCATTTAAGAAATGCAAAAGAGATTCACACACATTGTAAATCATCTTACTTCATTGGGAAAGACTTTTCCTAATGAAGATCTTATTAACAAAGTTTTGAGATGCTTGAGCAGGAATTGATAACCAAAAGTAACGACTATTGCAAAATCAAGGGATCTATCACCAATATCACTTGCCACTCTCTTTGGAAAGCTCCAAGAGCATGAGTTAAAGCTCAATAGGCTCAATCAAACTGAAGAGCATGACAAAAAGAAAAAAGGGCATTGCTCTCAAAGTCACTTCCTCCACAAATGATGATGATGATGAAGATGATGGAGATGGTGTAGAGAACTTTGAGCTAAATGAGGAGAATCTTAGTCTCCTTGTAAGAAGGTTTGAAAAATTCCTTAAGAAGAAGGGAATTCAATAAAAGCCACATTTCCCTCCAAAGAAGACCTATCATAAAGGGGAAGAAACCTCATCAACTCCAACATGTTATGAATGCAGAAAACTGGGACACATAAAGATGGAATGCCCTATATATCTAAACAAGATGGAGAAGTTTGAGAAAATACCTTCTAAAAAAAAGAAAGGAAAGAGAGCCTACATAGAATGGGGAGACTGGTATGGATTCTACCAATAGTTCAGAAAATGAAGAAGCTCATCTATGCCTCATGGCTAAAGGAGAAGAAGAAGAAGAGAGTAACACTGAGGTAATTTCTTCTAACTTAGACTCTTCACCTTCCTATAGTAAATTGCAAGATGTTTTTTAAGAATTGCATGATGAATCCAAGAGTCTCACAAAGATGATTTTATCTTCTAATAAAATAATCTCCTTATTAGTAAACAAAATTTCTACTTTAAACAAGGAGATTAATGAACTCAAAATTAACAATAAAATTCTAGGATTAATCGATGCTAACTCAACATGCATGACTTGCTCTTCACATGACAATGCATCCATACCCCCATCTTGCTCATCATACAAAGCATTTGAAAAAGAAATTGAGGATTTAAACAATAATCTTTCAAAATTTACCTTTGGAAGAGACAACTTGAATATGTTGCTAGGAAAACAAAGATGTGTTTTCCAAAAGGTTGATTTAGGGGATAATCCCAATAACCAACAAAAATCTTATAAGAATTTCTTTGTTTCCTCAATTACATCAAGTAGCCCCTTTGTTAAATGCTTTCATTATGGGAGGAAAGGGTACAATGCATCAACTTGCAAAGTTATGAAGAACTCAAACACCAAGGTTGGAACTAAAATGATTTGGGTTCCTAAAGGCACTTTGCCTAAATCTAACACACAAGGACCCAAGAAAAGTTAGGTACCAAATGTTAAAATCTAAATGTGTGTTATAGGTGTGCTTGAAGACCAAGAGCTCAAGTTAGCATCTTGATAGTGGTTGTTCCAAGCACATGACCAGTGATGGCTCCAAGTTTTCCTTCCTACTCCCCAAGAAGAATGGACATGTAACATATGGTGACAACAACAAATGGAAGATCCTTGGAGTTGGCAAAGACGATAAAATCTATTCCTCTTCTATTGATAATGTTTTACTTGTTGAAAGACTTAAACATAATTTGCTTAACATTAGTCAATTATATGATAAAGGAAATAGAATTATATTTGATTCAAATTGTTACATAATTGAAGGAAAAAATGATAAGTAAGTTAAGTTTGTTACTCATAGGGTCAATAACATATACATGATTAGCCTTGATGACATATCTTTAAATAATTCTAAATGCTTTATGAGTAAGGAATATGATTCATGGTTATGACATAGAAGAATTGCTCACATTCACATGGATCATCTAAATAAGTTGGTCTCAAAAGAGTTAGTAATTGGAGTTCGAAAGCTCAAATTTGAAAAAGATAAACTTTGTGATGCATGTCAAAAGGAAAAATAAGTAAAGATCTCTTTTAATGCAAAAAATATGGTTTCAACTTCTAGACCTTTATAACTCTTGCACATGGATCTTTTTGGTCCCTCTAGAACTATAAGCTTTGGTGGAAAATACTATGCACTAGTAATTGTAGATGATTTTTCTTAGGTATACATGGACATTATTCTTATCACACAAAAATGATGTTTTTTTTCATTTTTTAAAAGACTTGCAAAAGTTATTCAAAATGAAAAAGGTTTTTGTATTGCATCCATATAAAGTGATCATGGTTGTGAATTTGAAAGCCATGATTTTGAAACCTTTTGCGATGAGCATGACATTGAGCATAATTTTTCAGCCCCTAGAACTCTTCAACAAAATGGCGTTGTAGAAAGAAAAAATTGGTCCTTAGAGGAGATGGTAAGAACTATGCTCAACAAGGCTAACCTTCCTAAGTACTTTTGGGTGGATGCGGTAAGTACCGCTTGTTATGTTATGAATAGAATCCTAATAAAGTCAATTTTAAAGAAAACCCTTATGAACTGTACAAAGGAAAGCAACCAAATGTCTCACACTTTCATATCTTTGGATGTAAATGCTTTGTTTTAAACAATAGAAATGATAATTCAGGGAAGTTTGATACTAAGTCTGATGAAGGAATATTCCTTGTTTATTCAATGCATAGTAAAGCTTTTAGAGTTTATAATAAAAGAACTATGACCATAAAAGATTTCATGCTTGTTGCTTTTGATGAAACTAACCCAAATGGACCGAGAAAAGAGTTTGTTGATGATGTTGGAGAAATCTTGGCAAAAACATATTTGGAAAATCAAGAGAAAGAGGCTAAAAAACAAGAAAAGAGAGCCTTTGATCCTCCAAGGTAAGAGGATTCACAAATCATGGACTTTCTCAAGGAATGGAGGACCTCAAGATACCATCCTCTCGACAAGGTGATATGTGATGTATCAAAAGGGGTAACCACTCGTAACGCTCTTAGAGATGCATGCAACCATATAACTTTTGTCTCTCAAGTTGAACCTAAAGATATAAATGAGACAGTTAATGATGAACATTGGATCTTGGCCATGCAAGATAAGCTAAACCAATTTGAGAGAAATCAAGTTTAGGAATTAGTTCGAAGGCCCAATGATCATTCCATAATTGACACCAAATAAGTCTTTAGGAACAAACTTGATGAAACGAGCTTAATAATAAGAAACAAAGCTAGACTTGTTGCTAAAGGTTATAATCAAGAAGAATGTATAGATTATGAAGAAATATATGCTCCCGTAACTAGATTAGAGGCTATAAGAATACTACTTGCATATGCATGTATCATGGATTTCAAACTTTATCAAATGGATGTTAAAAGTGCTTTCTTAAATGATTTTATACAAGAAGAGGTGTATGTGGAACAACCTCCTGGTTTTGAAAACTTTGAACTGCCCAACTATGTTTTTAAATTGAAAAATGTCTTGTATGGCTTAAAACAAGCTCCTAGAGCTTGATATAAAAGGTTGAGCAAGTTTCTTTTGGAAAAAAGTTTTTCTAGAGAAAAGGTTGACACTACTCTCTTCATCAAGCATAAGAAGTATGACATACTTCTTTTTCAAATATATGTTGATAATATAATATTTGGTGCTACTAATAAATCTCTTTGTAAGGAGTTTGCTAACATTATACAAAATGAGTTTGAAATGTCTATGATAGGTGAACTCAACTTCTTCCTTGGACTCCGAATCAAGCAAACTAAGGATGAAACTTTCTTAAGTCAATCCAAATATTACAAGGAGCTGCTTAAAAAGTTTTGAATGGACAACACCAAGCATATGGTTACACCTATGGGCACCTCTTGTTATTTGAACAAGGATTAATGAGGTAAATATGTAGAAATCTCAAAATATAGAAGTATGATTAGCTCACTCCTTTATTTTATAGCAAGTAGGCCTGATATTATGTTTAGTGTGTGTATGTGTGCTAAATATCAAGCAAATCCTAAAGAATCACACTTAAGTGCTGTAAAAAGAATAATGCAGTATCTAATTGGCACTTCACAAGTGGGTTTGTGGTACCATAAAAGTTTCTCATGTAGTCTTATTAGTTATTCCGACTCTGATTTTGCAGGATACAAATTGGATAGGAAAGGCACTACTGGGACATGACACTTGCTTGAAAGCTCACTAGTTTCTTGGCATAGTAAGAAACAAAATAGTGTGGCATTGTCTACAGCTGAAGTTGAATATGTTGTAGTTAGAAATTGTTGTGCTCAAATCCTTTGGATGAAACAACAACTTCTAAACTATGGTCTTGAGCTTGATCACATCCCTATAAGATGTGATAACACTAGTGCAATTAATTTGTCTAAAAATCTCATTTTGCATTCTAGAACTAAGCATATTGAGATAAGACATCACTTTATAAGAGATCATGTTCAAAAAGGTGATTGCATGCTTGACTTTGTTGAAACCACTAAACAACTAGCTGATATCTTCACTAAACCTTTGAATAAAGAAGCATTCTTTTATATAAAAAGAGAACTTAATATATTGGATCAATCATGCATCTAACTTTTGCTACATAATTTATCATTTTTGCTGCATAATTTGTCATTTTGCTGCATAATTTGTCATTTTGCTGCATAATTTATCATTTTACTGCATAATTTGTCATGTTGCTGCATAATCTGTCATCTTGCTACATAATTGAGTTCATTTCATAGTTATCTTGTTTTAATCATTTTTTAATCTCATACTGACTTGAGCATCGGAGACTCCCCTAAGTTTGTTTTACAGGTACTTCATTATGACTAAGTCCTCCAAAAAGCTCAACATGTTAGTTGGACAAGTAATTTTTGCAAAATGGTGTTAAAGTTGTTTGGTTCTTGATAAGGATGGTGTTTTTGCAAGAACATGTATTTTGGATCAAGAATTGGTCAATTTTCATAATTACATGATGTTTGGAATTGGTTTGGAAAGTTTTGGAGGTTTTAGTACAAGTCTCCTATAGTTTGAAGTGAGAAAATCAAGTTCAGAATGCTTGTAATCGATTACAAAGGCTCTACCAAGCGTTACAAACAAAGTCAGAATGCTTGTAATCGATTACACATACAATGTAATCAATTACACCCATTCCAGAAAGCTTGTAAGTGATTACAACCACTTTGTAATCGATTACTAGGAACTCAAAATGCGTGTAATCGATTACAACCCCATTGTAATCTATTACAAGGGGGTTAAAAAGGGGTTTCAGTGCACGAAAAACCATTTTTTCATTTGCAACTCCCTTTCTCTCTCTTCCCTCATGACTCTACTTACACCAAATCCCTAATTTCTCTCTCAAATCTTGTCCAAATCACTTCATCCCACCTCCATTTCACTCAAAATCTCCTCTCTACCAAAACCCCAACCTAATTTCCAACAAAAATCCCCCAAATTCAAACTCCATCTCCTCTCATGTACGTGGTCTCTCTCTTTAGCCCTAACCCACGAACACCACCCTTTTCTCACCATTTTACTACCTTCCTCCAACACCAAACACTAAGAAAACACATTCCCTCCACCTTCCTTACCTTCTTTTCTTCTCATTTGATCATAATGGCTGAATTCTCCAAGCGCGCCAAGAGACCAAGAATAAGGGTCTCAGTGGGAACATCCTCTAGCGCTCCTTCACTCACAATTCCCGGGTTGGACCTCACTTAACACTTCCATACCACCAAGAGAGCTGAGTTCTTCCACAAAAATTTTCAGTTGAGGAAGATTATCTCACCAAGGTAATCTCACTAAGGACTTTTGTTCCAATGAACCATTAGAGAGTTTTAGAATTGTTGAGAGACTTAGTATGATTGATTTTCTGAGTATTAAGAAAGATATCTATCCGAATTTAGTCAAAGTATTTTATACCAATTTGAAGTATGAGGATAATTGCCTAATTTCAAAGGCTAAAAAGAAATAGATAATTGTTACTAGGGAGCTATGGTATAGGTTGACTAAGTTGTCCTTTGATGGTGCAAGCTTTTCTGGTTATGAGAATGTATGAGGAACTGACTATGAGTATAAGGCTGCTTTGATTTCATTGGCGAGGGTTGGATATCATATTCCTAGAGGTAAACAAAGGGTGATGGCCACTGGGTTAACTATGGAGAATAGGGTGTTGCATTACCTTGTGGCTAGGGGATTGGTCCTTATGGGAGGCAACTACTCCTAGGTTCTCAAGGATGATGTGCTAACTTTGTGGGCCATGAACACTGACAGGGCAATCAGCTGGGCCTACTTCATCATTCAACACATGTTGGAAGCCAAAAAGAAACACCACCCCCTACCATATGCTATGCTAGTTACAACAATCCTAGAACACTTTCACATTTCTTTGTCTGGAGAGACAAATGATACTAGCTCTAAAGGGCCACAATCCATTGGTCTGCACACTCTGCAAAATCTTCAACTGAGAAAAATTGATGATAAATGGTATTATCTTATTCATGGGAGTTATGGACACAACCTTCACTAGGCTGAGGATGGTGATGAAGAAGAAGGCCAACAACCTGCTCCTACTCCTGCTCTGCTACTTTGGACCTTTTGCTTCAAGAGATGTGTAACTTGGCAACCACAATGGGAGTGAGGATGGATCACATTGAGTAGAAGGTCAATCATCTTGAGATGAGGAAGAATAACTCCGATAAAGAGTTAGCCTCTATTCGATCTTTGATGGAGGCCCCGAGTTATGTACCTAGGAGAGATGCCAGTGCTCCCACCTCCTCCGCTGCACCTCCTACTCCCATATCCTTTGTAACACCCCCGTAGGGTATCACATTTCTGACTACCAACTTATAATCTTCAAATCAGTTCATAAAAGGTTTGAGTTATAAAATATGAGTTTTAAAATTTCTTCTCGAGAAAACATAAACTTTCTGATATTTATAAGTAATACTGAAAAATAGATTTAAACTGATTAAAACTCATATAACACACCACTTAATATTTAACAATTATTCAAGAAATATAAAACTTATAGACTCCATTATAAACAGTAGCAAACCCCATGACGGGTTCTACTTAATAGCACGGTAAAACACTAACGAGAAAACTTAACATACTTATTCTGCCTTGTATCCATCTTGATGTGTCATGTATCTATTCCTCATCAAAACTACACACCATTGAATCTGGGATGACCACTCCTTGATGTTGTCACCGAACTCGGAATATCTGCTTCCCGTCATATCTAAGAAGCTCGTTCCATCTCCTATATAATTTTAATAATACAAGCACAACGAAACAATATAACAAAGAGGTAAGATCACCTATGCCAATACCAATATGGTAGCACAGAGATAACACAAACATCACCCCATACAGGTATATCATATCATAATTACAATCATGCCATCAATATTATTCAAATCACATGATAATTACAATAATACCATCAACATGATTATTATCATCATCATCCAATATTCCTCAATTATTATATCACACAGATATAAAAATTTAATATTTACGATAATGATGTATTCAAGTATTCAATAGTTCAATTATCATAACCAACACTCAATAATGATGCATATGTTATGCATGTAGACTCAATGTCCTACTCCATGGAGGTTTTCACAATTTCGAGAAGAATGCTCTAGTTAATTGTTAGTCTTCGCCAAAAGACAATCTCCCAGTCGTCGAAAAGAATCGTGTTATTGTCGGGTATCGTCAATGCATTGCAATGGACTACATCGCCAAGTGGCATATGGTCCAGCCTTAGCCCACAGACAAATATCCACTGGTCGACCGCCGCGTCTTGACGCCCCCAAGATCCATCATAGACCTCACTATGAATTCTCATTCCCTCTTCAACCACAAGGGTCACAATAGCATTAGCTATTAATTTTTGTTGAACGCAATTTTGTTCAAATTCATGATATGCCTCAATGCATATTTTACAATTTCATCATACGCCTCAATGCATCTTTCCAATGCATATTCAATGCACCAATGTCAATTACAGGAAAAATTCATCATTTTCTCATATAGTGTCCATACATTGGTTCAACAGTAATCATACTGTATATTCAATAGCGAAATCAAGTTGTCGCGTTTTCATAGTCATAAAACACTTTTGTCATATTTTTATAATTGCACAACATTTCTGTTACGTTTTCACAATTTCGCAAAGTTTATGTTATGTTTTCAAATCACGTAGCAATTTTTCATCGTTTCTCAATTGCGTAAAAATATTCTATCATTTTTTTTTCAATCACGTAAAAATATTTACACGTTTCTCAATTCGCGTAGCGATTTTTCACCATTTTCACAATCGCGTAACTTAAAAATCATTCTTTTAAGTCGCGTAAACCATTTTCCATCATTTTTGAAATATTTAAACGCTTTCAAAATCGCGTAGAAATATTTTAACGTTTTTTCACATCGCGTAGCTTAAAAATCACATTTTTAAGTTACGTAAATCATTTTTCACCATAATTCCATTACGAAAAATATTTCTCAACCTTCAAAAATTCCATTTCAACCTTTCTTAAAATAATATGACTCCTCATATTATTTTCCACATTTTCTTACTCAAGAAAATCCTTTTCACAATAAATTCCATAAAATCACTTTTTTGTTGATTTTAAATCAATGTTTCTCACTTAAAATTCCCTAACGCACTCCAAAATCCAAAGGATAAGTTTTACGTTAGTAAATTTTAAATAATCAACGTTTCCTTTATAATTCAAAATAAATTCTCAAATTCAATCCTCTTCCAAAATAATTTGAGGTTCAAACCCTTACAACCTCTATTTTCCTTTCATAAGCGAAATTTATATTTCTCAAGTGATAAAATACTCTGATTCCATTTCCAAAATCCTTGTACTAAATCAAATTATATTTCCACTCTGAAAATCACTTTGTTTCATAAAAACCAAAGCATTTACAAACCTTCAAAACCGTGGTACATGGTTCTAATGGCCATCAAATATTTTTCCTTGTAAATCAATTAAGTACCATTCTTATTTTTACACAAACAAAACCATTAAAATTTCTTGCAAAAACCGTGAGACTCATGGTCTTTAAAATCAATTCATTTGTTCATTTTCATTTTTACTTTCTTTGCAAATCCTTAAAATTATCAACTCATTGCTCTTTTCATTTAAAACTCATGATTAGTAAAATACTTAGAATCTTTTGATTCAAAAACATCCTTCAAAAACCATGAACACTTATTCTTTGAAAACAAACCCTTTGTTTATTTTCTTTGCTTTTCTAAACATCCAATTTTACCATTCATGAAAATATTAATTTGTAAATACCTATTTTGAGGTGTAGAGGCTGAAATCCTCATGGTCTTTGGAACTAAAAATTGTTTTCTTTTCCAATAATTTTTATGGCATACATCACATATAATCAATATATTATATTTCAAGCATACCATAAAAGCAATAAATCATACTAAACATGCAAACACAAATAAATCATGCAAAATATATCAAACATAAGCAAATAATCAAAGCACATAAACACTCACAAATAATTACATGACCATGGATATGAATCCTCACATGGATTCACCATCCATCAAATACAAAACCATCTCTCACCACCATACTTGGTTGGTGAGATGGATCTCCCTCTTACCTCTTGAAGAACTACAAAAAGCTCCTTCCTTTGCACTTTGATCAAGATCTCCACCAACAAAAGTTTCTTAAACATAAAACAAATACAAAGAAATTAGTATATTAAGTTTGAATAAGAAGAACCATGGATCAAACATGGCTTAGAACTTTAAAGATAAGATCCAGAAAAGAATATCAAGAAATTCACCCTTTACTCTTCAAACTTGATCTTAGGAAAAGTACTTGAAGATGGATGATTTAGACAAAGTCTCAAACATGAAAGTTGCTTAGAATATCATGTAGATTCAAGATCTATGGTTGGATGAAATTAAAAGAGATTGGATGGTGATTTTGGGTGGTATGGCCGAATGGTTCCTCTTGAAGAACAAGGATGGAGTTTTTGATTTTTGTGAAAGAAAGGCTTCTTAGACTTGGTTAAGATAAAGAATGAAGTGAAAACACTTGGTTTTCCTTCCTACCAATTTCGTGAAGCTCCATGGAAAAATCCCTAAAAATCATAAACAAATGTTAAAATCAATAACAAGTGTAGGAATAGGTAAACCATGGTTCAAGCATGGCTTAGAAAATTAAAACTAAATGATTGGGTGAAGAAATATGAACTTTACCCTTTTTGATAGAAAATTGAAGTTTGGATTTGAAGCTCAAGATGAATGATTTTGTGAAAACTCATAACTAGAGATGTTCTTAGAATGGTGTTTAGGTTTAGAAAATGTGTTTAGATGAAATTTTAGAAGCTTGGAGGCATAGCTTCTAGGTGTTGGCAGAAACTTGCTTAAAGAAGGAAGGAGAGAAAATTTTGAAGAGCTTTGGCTTTTTTTTGGAATTGATCAATAATGACCAAGAATGACAATAATGTGGTCTTCAAATTTTCCTACACACTTAAGCCATCAAAAATCGTCCCCCCTCTCATTATGCATTCAATAAGTGGTCAATAAGTGAGCATCTTTTCAAGCCACCATTTAGAGCATTCTAAGCTATTGGTTAATTCAATGGTTAGGCTTAAGGTAGACTTTAAATTAGAAGACTTAATCTAGGCCATTAGATCTTTCTCCTTGAAATCCTAGCCATTGGATGTGTCTCCAAAATGAAGGGTTAAGATTACTCCTTCTTACTTTACATCCAATGGTCATAAATGGTCCTTGTCACTTTACAAGACTAAATCTCCACCGTTGATTAAGTCAAGATCAAGTCTCCACCGTTGATTAAATCAATGGTGGATATCCAAACCACCAATGTTGACTTAAGCAGTATAATATTTATTTTTATCTGCTATTACCCTACAAATAATATTTTTACTATATTTTTATCACCCGATAATTAAATACAGTACAAAACACAGTAAAAGAAATTTTCTAAAACTATTTTCAGATTCAGGTTTAGTAAGATCCCCTGTCTCCGTCTCAACAGTACAAATTTTTCTATGCGTAGAAAAATTTTCACTTTGCAGGACCCACCTGGGCCCACGTAAGGCCACCTAGGCCCACAAACAACCCAAAAACAATAAGAGAAATATAAAAATTTCATAATCATCCATAAAAATCACAAATATTAAAAAATGTATGAAAATCAAGTTAGATTGTTAAAAATTATTAAGGATTTTAAAAAAGAAATAAAATACGAAGAAATTTCAGTATACTGAAATTTCAAAATAATATTGAAATAATAAAAAAACGTAAAAACTCCCAAAAATTCTTAAAAATCACAAAAATTATAAAATCCACAGAAGTTGAGTTTGATTATTCAAAATAATTAAGAATCGCCCGAAATAAATAAAATACGAATTTTTAGGGTGTTACAATACTCCCCCTCTAAAAAGAAGTTTCGTCCTCGAAACTTGATAAACTTGATTTCACATCCTCAGAATAAATGTGGATATTGTTCTTTTATCTTATCTTCCAGTCCTCATGTTGCATCTCCGCTTACGTCATTCCCTTCGACCAACGAAAACTCTTTGTCTCACGTTCAACTTCTCCTGATCAAACGGATATCTCAGACTCGTATAATTACTGAAGATGTTGAATGCTACTTCAATTTCCTTGAAACATACACTATAACTCTTCTATTCTGAATAAGCACACATCTTAAACTTTGATGTAACGCATCACAGTACACCTCCAATGGTTCACTGGAATTAGACAGAACTAATACTAGAGAAATAATCAAACACATTTTCCAACTCTTGAAAATTTTCCTTGTATGCATTAGTCCATACAAACACTTAATTCTTTGCTGGTAAGCTAGGTGAGAAGTCCTGCGATCTTGGAAATTTTCTCAATAAATTTTCTACGGATTTCTGTTACTGTTTTTGACTTTTTCCACTGAAGAACTATTTCAACCTTTGAAAGATCCACCGCAATCCCTTCCTTAAAATTACAGAACCCAAAACTAAACTTCATCCATTCAGAATTCACATCTCGACAACTTAGGATATATAGAATTTGGAAAATCACACTGAGATGTTCAGTATGTTCTTCATGATTTCGAGAATAGATCAGAATGTCATTAACAAAGATAATGACAATTCTGTCTAGATAAGGATGAAAAATTCTACTCCTATAATTTATAAATATTATAAGAGCATCTGTCACTCTGCACGACATCAATTAAAATTTCTTTGTCCTCGTATCGCTTCATTCTCCTGCCTTTGCTCTTAATAGGAAGTGTCTCACACATTGTGTCCTCTTTCAACGGCACTGTATCAGATACTATGACACGGATTTAAATAGGAATATCCTTTCTTGCAATTTCAATATATGAAAGAACATTATAAAAGATAGCAAAACTATCTGATATGTTACCGGACATATCCAACAAATAATTTGATATTGCCCAATTTTTAAGAATGGGTTTTTCTGGAATACTAACACTTTATTGAGACAATCTCATAGGATATGGTTGGAAAATAACCAATTCATTTCAAAGATCACGTCTATTTATGGAAGAGATAGACAGATCAAACTAACACAAAATTTTGATCCATAATAACAATAGGATAATTTGAATAACTTGAGTAGCACGATAGGCTAGTAATAGAAACAAAAGTAAACAAGTCAGAAGATAACGAAGACATAGATAACTCTAATTGATCTACACGATCATATGTCATAGAGAAATGGGTTACCTCCTTCAAAACGACACAATCCTTTTGTAGGGATGATTTTTCTTGGAGAATCGACGCTCCATTCATTTCGAGATGTCAAAGATTTTACTTTGATGGAACACAATCTTTGGAAATGTGTCCAAGCTTTCCATACTTGAAACAAATTATTTCCTTAAACGCACAATCCTTTGTCAGATGATCTTTCCTACACTTCCGACATTTCGGTGTAGATTTCACGGTCCAACTGGGTTTACTGCTACAAGCACTTTCTCCACACATTTGCTGCTGCTACTACTTTCCTGGTGATCATAACTACGTTTTTCGCTAAAATCAATTACTTTCCTATTATTCCTCCTTTGGAATACCTAGATTCCAAAGTTACGAAATCTTGTATTTCAAGAATGATTCTCCCCCATCAGATCCTGAACCTCAGCCTCCAATTCCCACTGTTCAGCGATTCTCTATTCCCATTGTGCTGTCACGTTAATTATCCTCCGCATTGCTCCCGTAGTGGCAACCAAATCGTTAGTGTCACGTTCTGCTTCCTCCCACGTACATCTACCACGAGCCATTTCCTTTCTTCAAAGATGGACAAATCAAAACAAAATGGATACCAGATGTAACCATTTCAAATAACATTGTTTCCTTTCAGAAATCAAACACACAGAGAACACAACACAAGCAAAATAGACTTAACCACAAACCCCAAAAGACTCAAACCGTGCTCTGATACCAACTAATGTAACACCCCCCGTAGGGTATCACATTTCTGACTACCAACTTATAATCTTCAAATCAGTTCATAAAAGGTTTGAGTTATAAAATATGGGTTTTAAAATTTCTTCTCGCGGAAACATTAACTTACTGATATTTATAAGTAATACTAAAAAATAGATTTAAACTGATTAAAACTCATATAACACACCACTTAATATTTAACAATTATTCAAGAAATATAAAACTTATAGACTCAATTATAAACAATAGCAAACCCCATGACGAGTTCTACTTAATAGCACAGTAAAACACTAACGAGAAAACTTAACATACTTATTCTGCCTTGTATCCATCTTGATGTGTCATGTATCTATTCCTCATCAAAACTGCACGCCATTGAATCTGGGATGACCACTCCTTGATGTTGTCACCGAACTCGGAATATGTGCTTCCCGTCACATCTAAGAAACTCGTTCCTTCTACTATATAATTTTAATAATACAAGCACAACGAAACAATATAACAAAGAGGTGAGATCACCTACGCCAATACCAATATGGTAGCACAGAGATAACACAAACATCACACCATACATGTATATCATATCATAATTACAATCACGCCATCAATATTATTCAAATCACACAACAATTACAATGATACCATCAATATGATTATCATCATCATCATCCAATATTCCTCAATTATTATATCACACAGATATAAAAATTAAATATTTACTATAATGCCCTTAATTATTATCCAAGTATTCAACAATTCAATTATCATAACCAACACTCAATAATGATGCATATGTTATGCATGTAGACTCAATGTCCTACTCCATGGAGGTTTTCACAATTTCAAGAAGAATGCTCTGGTTAATTGTCAGCCTTAGCCCAAAGACAATCTCCCAGTTATCGAAAAGAATTGTGTTATTGTCGGGTATCGTCAATGCATTGCAACGGACTACATCGCCAAGTGGCTTATGGTCCAGCCTTAGCCCACAGACAAATATCCACTGGTCGACCGCCGCGCCTTGACGCCCCCAAGATCCATCATAGACCTCACTATCAATTCTCATTCCCTCTTCAACCACAAGGGTCACAATAGCATCAGCTATTAATTTTCGTTCAACGCAATTTTGTTCAAATTCATGATATGCCTCAATACATATTTTACAATTTCATTATATGCCTCAACGCATCTTTCCAATGCATATTCAATGCACCAATGTCAATCACAGGCAAAATTCATCATTTTCTCATACAGTGTCCATACACTAGTTCAACAGCAATCATATTGTATATTCAATAGCGAAATTATGTTATCGCATTTTCATAGTCACACAACACTGTTGTCGTGTTTTCATAATCGCGCAACATTTCTGTTACGTTTTCACAATTTTGCAAAGTTTATGTTATGTTTTCAAATCACGTAGCAATTTTCCATTGTTTCTCAATTACGTAAAAATATTCTATCTTTTTTTTCAATCACGTAAAAATATTTACACGTTTCTCAACTCGCGCAGTAATTTTCCACCATTTTCACAATCGCGTAACTTAAAAATCATTCTTTTTAGTCGCATAAACCATTTTCCATCATTTTCGAAATATTTAAACACTTTCTAAATCGCGTAGAAATATTTTAATGTTTTTTAAAATTGCGTAGCTTAAAAATCACGTTTTTAAGTTACGTAAATCATTTTTCACCATAATTCTATTACGAAAAATATTTCTCAACCTTCAAAAATTCCATTTCAACCTTTCTTAAAATAATATGACTCCTCATATTATTTTCCACATTTTCTTACTCAAGAAAATCCTTTTCACAATAAATTCCATAAAATCACCTTTCCATTGATTTTAAATCAATATTTCTCGCTTAAAATTCCCTAACGCGCTCCAAAACCCAAAAGATGAGTTTTACGTTAGTAAATTTTAAATAATTAACTTTTCCTTTATAATTCAAAATAAATTCTCAAATTCAATCCTCTTCTAAAATAATTTGAGGTTCAAACCCTTACAACCTCTATTTTTCTTTCATATGCGAAATTTATATTTCTCAAGTGATAAAATACTCTGATTCCATTTCCAAAATCCTTGTACTAAATCAAATTATATTTCCACTTTGAAAATCACTTTTTTTTATAAAAACCAAAGCACATTTACAAACCTTCAAAACCGTGGTACATGGTTCCAATGGCCATCAAATATTTTTCCTTCTAAATCAATTAAGTACCATTCTTGTTTTTACACAAACAAAACCATTAAAATTTCTTGCAAAAATCGTGAGACTTATGGTCTTTAAAATCAATTCATTTGTTCATTTTCATTTTGACTTTCTTTGAAAATCCTTAAAATCATCAACTCATTGCTCTTTTCATTTAAAACTCATGATTTGTAAAATACTTAGAATCTTTTGATTCAAAAACATCCTTCAAAAATCGTGAACACTTATTCTTTGAAAACAAACTCTTTGTTTATTTTCCTTACTTTTCTAAACATCCAATTTCACCATTCATGAAAATATTAATTTGTAAACACCTATTTTGAGGTGTAGATGCCGAAATCCTCATGGTCTTTGGAATCAAAATTATTTTCTTTTCCAACAATTTTTATGGCATATATCACATATAATCAACATATTATATTTTGAAGCATACCATAAAATCATACTAAACATGCAAACACAAATAAATCATATAAAGCATATCAAACATAAGCAAATAATCAAAGCACATAAACATCCACAAATAATTACATGACCATGGATATGAATCCTCACATGGATTCACCATCCATCAAATACAAAACCATCTCTCACCACCATACTTGGTTGGTGAGATGGATCTCCCTCTTACCTCTTGAAGAACTACAAAAAGCTCCTTGCTTTGCACTTTGATCAAGATCTCCACCAACAAAAGTTTCTTAAACATAAAACAAACACAAAGAAATTAGTATATTAAGCTTGAATAAGAAGAACCATGGATCAAACATGGCTTAGAACTTAAAGATAAGATCCAGAAAAGAATATCAAGAAATTCACCATTTACCCTTCAAACTTGATCTTAGGAAAAGTACTTGAAGATGGATGATTTAGAGAAAGTCTCCAACATGAAAGTTGCTTAGAATAACATGTTGATTCAAGATCTATGGTTAGATGAAATTAAAAGAGATTGGATGGTGATTTTGGGTGGTATGTTCGAATGGTTCCTCTTAAAGAACAAGGATGGAGTTTTTGATTTTTGTGAAAGAAAGGCTTCTTAGACTTGGTTAAGATAAAGAATGAAGTGAAAACACTTGGTTTTCCTTCCTACCAATTTCGTGAAGCTCCATGGAAAAATCCCTAAATATCATAAACAAATGTTAAAATCAATAACAAGTGTAGGAATAGGTAAACCATGGTTCAAGCATGGCTTAGAAAATTAAAAGTAAAAGATTGGGTGAAGAAATATGAACTTTACCCTTTTTGATAGAAACTTGAAGCTTGGATTTGAAGCTCAAGATGAATGATTTTGTGAAAACTCATAACTAGAGATGTTCTTAGAATGGTGTCTAGATTTAGAAAATGTGTTTAGAAAAAATTTTAGAAGCTTGGAGGCATGGCTTCTAGGTGTTGGCCGAAACTTGCTTGGAGAAGGAAGGAGAGAAAATTTTGAAGAGCTTTGGCTTTTTTTTTGGAATTGATCAATAATGACCAAGAATGACAATAATGTGGTCTTCAAATTTTCCTACACACTTAAGCCACAAAAAATCGTCCCCCCTCTCATTATGCATTCAATAAGTGATCAATAAGTGAGCATCTTTTCAAGCCACCATTTAGAGCATTCTAAGCCATTGATTAATTCAATGGTTAGGATTAAGGTAGACTTTAAGTTAGAAGACTTAATCTAGGCCATTAGATCTTTCTCCTTGAAATCCTAGCCATTGGATGTGTCTCCAAAATGAAGGGTCAAGATTACTCCTTCTTACTTTACATCCAATGGTCATAAATGGTCCTTGTCACTTTACAAGACCAAATCTCCACCGTTGATTAAGTCAAGATCAAGTCTCCACCGTTGATTAAATCAATGGTGGATATCCAAACCACCAATGTTGACTTAAGCAGTATAATATTTATTTTTATTTGCTATTACGCTACAAATAATATTTTTACTATATTTTTATAGCCCGATAATTAAATACAGTACAAAACACAGTAAAAGAAATTTTCTAAAACTATTTCCAGATTCAGGTTTAGTAAGATCCCCTGTCTCCGTCTCAACAGTACAAATTTTTTTATGCGTAGAAAATTTTTCACTTTGCAGGACCCACCTGGGCCCACAAACAGCCCAAAAACAATCAGAGAAATATAAAAATTTGATAATCATCCACAAAAATCACAAATATTAGAAAACATATGAAGATCAAGTCAGATTGTTAAAAATCATTAAGGATTTTCAAAAAGAAATAAAATACGATGGCTCGTATACAGCCCCAAAATAATATTAAAATAATAAAAAAACATAAAAACTCTAAAAAATTCCTAAAAATCACAAAAATTATAAAATCCACAGAAGTCAAGTCGAATTATTTAAAATAATTAAGAATCGCCCTAAATAAATAAAATACGAATTTTTGGGGTGTTACATCCTTTCGTGGTCCTTCCGGTGCTACAACTGGTGTTCCTGTTGATGATGAGGAGATTCTTGGCTCTAACGATGATCTTGACACATATGATGACAATGTGGATCTTGGTGATGTGGCTGCTGATAGTGACATTGATAGTGATAGTGACAGTGAACTGACTGAGTGACCATAGGGCTTGGTCATGATAATTCTTCTTGTTATATTTTGCCTAACCCACTAGCACTTTGCTACTTTTATGATTTTGTATTTGACTCTAGAAATTTTGCTTTTAATGCTTATACAATCTAGTTAGTTTGCTAATTATAATGCATATTTTTGTTAAGTTGATAACTAGTTATACTCTGATATTGATCTATATAGGCTGAAATGGTTATACTATGTTATTCTCTATTGTTGTGATGACTAGTTTTATGGGCTAATCATGCTAAATGTTGCTAAAATTTTGTTAGTATGATTATGCAATATTGAATGCTTATATCTTTTTGATAATGCCAATGGGGGAGAGTATTAAAGATAATATATTTGTTGCATGGTTTGCATGAGTACGGGGGAGCTTTTACTTGAAAATTATTTGTCTTATATCATGCATAAACTGCGAGGGAGAGTTGCGCTTAAATCTCTGACATATAAATACTACTTTTTTTCCTATGTTATTTTGTCATCATCAAAAAGGGGGAGAATGTGAATGCTTATGTCATGAAGTATATCAAATGAAGTTTTTGATGATAAGAAAGTCAAGATGAAGACCAAGTTCAAGAGAGGTATATTTGGTATAGGTTGTAAGACTTAGAATCTTAATATAAAATGCTCTTAATATATCTCAACTATCTCAAAATGGTTTTTGAAAGATCTTTATAAATCGACTTGAAGTTAAAAGTTCATGTTTTAAAGTAATGTTGATTTTGATCTTGAATTTAGGTACTCAAGTTTAAATCTTATCAAATTCAAGTATTTTTTTCTAAGTTGGAAATGGCCATCAAGCTTAATTGGGCTTGCAAAATGTGTTTAAGGATGATTGTAACTAATTACATGACTGTTGTAATCGATTGAAAGTCAAAAAGAGGCCTTGCAATTGATTACATTAAGGTTATAATCGATTACAATCTTGGCAGAGGCCATGTAATCGATTACACAAGTGTTGTAATCGATTACATCTCTGTCAGAGGCTCTGTAATCGATTACATGAAGGATGTAATCGATTACATCCTGCCCAGAAAGCCAAGAACACATTCTAAGAGCCATGTAATCGATTACATGGACCATGTAATCGATTACAACAAGTTTGACAGTGCCCAACGACTATTTTCTTGGCATTTAATGTTGCCATAAATGTCACCCAACGACTCCTTTATGTTGGAACTCTATAAATACATATCTCAGGTCATCATTTATGGTTAACTAACAACTGAAAACATATTTCTATCACTCTAATCCGTGAATCAATCTTTGAATCTTTAGTCCTCTATTTTTGCAACAATTTGAAATATTCTTGATGAGCATTCTAGGGCTTCAATTTGTATTACATACTCTTGTGAGAGTTTCATCTGTCAAACACTTTGATTCTTTGTAAAGAAGGTGAGGTATCCCTCAAACAATTTGTAAGGGTGAGGCATCCCTTGAATTTGAGGCTCAAGCACAAAGGGTGAGGTATCTCAAGGTATGGTGAGTGCTCTATTGTGTAAAGGTAGCAAGCATTTGTTCAAGCTTGAAGAATTAGTAAAAAATCTTGAGTGATTACTTTGGGACTAGATGTAGGTCACAAGGAGTGACTGAACCAGGATAATCAAGTGCATTGTTTTGCCTTTGTGCATTGTTTATATTTGCTTGCTTGAATATTATCTTGCTTGGTTTGTTCTTTTATGAGTGAAAGTATTAAATCTTCTCTATCCATTCATCTATATCAATCAATAGCTTCAACAAAATTCGATAATCAAGGGTTTTACGAAAGATTTACGAAAATATTTTATAAACTCAATTCACCCCCCTCTTGAGTATTGAGGCCACTTGGTAACACTGACAAGACAAATAGTGGCCCTCACCTAGTTCATTGCTAGAGCAGCTTATAAGTCCTTTCCCCTCTTTAAGATCCTTAAGAGGGGAAAAGACTTCCTATGGACCTTGAAGTGTGGAGCGGCCTTCTCAGAGTTTAAGAACTACTTGGCATCCCCTACTATCTTAACTTGGCTGAAACCCTGCAAGATGCTCTACTTATATTTATCCATTAAGGAAGAAGCCATGAGCTCCGTCTTAGTGCGAGAAACAAATGGTAGACAGAAGCCAGTTTACTTCGTCTGCAAAGTCTTCCAAGGACCCAAACTCCACTATCAGAAGATTGAAAGATAGCTTATGCACTACTCATGATAGCACACTAGCTGCAATAATATTGTCAATGCCATCTAGTCATTGTGAGGATAGACCAACTAATCCAGCAATTACTACATAAGTTGGATCTCGCTAGAAGAATGATCGCATGATCATTGGAACTTTTCGAGTTTAGAATTACTTACGATCCCCACCAAGCCATTAAAGTCTATGCTCTTTCCAACTTTGTCATCGAACTAATGCAGGATCTTAACCCTCCAAGGGAAAATGTGTGGACCATTTAAAGGAAGCAGTGCTAGGATGATACTTGAAAACAATGAAGTAGTAATGATCAAGCACTCCCTGAGGTTCGAGTTCCTTACCTCGAACAACCAGGCCGAGTACGAAACTAGCATCGCGGAATTAAACCATGGTGAAAGACCTTGGTGAATCTATAATTTGATTGTGTAGCAATTCCTAACTGGTAACTGCCTAGGTCCTCGGTGACTATCAAGCTAATGAACCCTTACTTCAAAAGTACTTGGTGAAAGTAAAGGAAATGCTTAACGATTTCCCTTAGGCCAAAGTAAAGCATATCCCCAAAGAGCAACACTCTAGGGCTGATATCCTTTTTAAGTTGGCTAATATAAAGGCACCAGATAACAATAGGTCCGTGATCCAAGAAACTGTTGTTGCCACTACCATCTCTAAGACCAAGGTGGTTGTGGTTATTAGTGAAAACGACAACTAGATCAAGCTTATTGCTTCTTACCTATTATCGTGGCCGATATCTACAACAGAAGAGACAAACAAATGTGATTTTTTTTAATAAAAAGTAGAAAATGGTAAATGAAGTCGCCACTAATTTTATTTGAATTAGAAAAAATTGAAAAAATTTTCTTAGAAAATATTCTTTGAAACCAAATTAGATTTGAGAGTCGATTATGTATAGGGAAGGGTGGAAACTTAATCTCACGGCACCCCTAACACATCCGTCCTGAGACGGTTACCTTAAGTCAGTTGTGTAAATTTTTTATAACTCTTGAAAATATTTATTTTACCCTTTTTGTTAACATTGTAACTATTTATAAAAGAAGAGAAAAAAAATTAAATTATGAAAATTTAATTTTGACTTGACACAATAAAGATTTTGCTCCTACGTATTCCCATATGTAGTGGAGAAAACTCAAAGTCATGTAATTCTTTAAAAAATGAGTGTGACTTTGATTAATTTTAATTAATTAAAGAAAATTAAGATGTTTAAATGATTGTCAACAATGGATTAATTTAAATCAAGCAACATGTCAATTGTCAAAATAGTCAAGGCAACAACTCAGATAAATCAACAAAGTAAGATACGATAACCCAAACTCAATTCAACCTATAATCTTATCATTTTTTATTTTTTTATTTTTTTTCTCTTCTTTTTTTATTAAACACTTATCACTAAAAGTAAGAAACACACATTAAGATAAAAATAACGTTACTCTAAAAATTAACACAAAATCATGTCATTGAGTACATTAAACATACATATAAAACTAGACTAATTATAAATAACCCAAATATAAGAAAATTAGGATTTTTTTGCTTTTCTACTAATTCCTACAACTTTTTTCTTTCTTTTTTTTTTCCATTTTTATATATATATTTTTTTGTCTTTTATTTGTTTATCTTTTTTTATTAATTTTTTATTACTCTTTTAATTTTCACTCATTTAGGCCCAGGATGACAACAATCCTCAGTCCAAAACTAAACTCAACATTTTTTTTCATCATTATTAAAATATTACATTAAACATAACATAAAATAAAAAAAATAGTGAAAATAGAAGCAACGTAGAAACAGAAAACAAAGAAACAGGGAACTTGGACTCAACGTGGAGTAACGAGGTAGAGACGTGGGGGCACGACATAGATCTAGGTTGTGTCGCGGTGCTGCTTGACTTCTTGGTGTGGTGGCGCGACTGTTCTGATGAGCTGGGCAGAGGGCAACGCAGCTCTGGTTCAACGAGTGACGATGGTGGCTATGAGGTGAAGAGTGGATGGCGTACGTCGTCATGTCTCTGTTTCAAGTTGATGCATGGTGGTTGGGCAGGGACTAAGGTGATGGTTGCTAGTGGAGGGTGGCTAGGATGTGGTTCCTGGGAGGCTGAGTGGCACATTGATGGCATGTTGGATGGTGATAGGGGGTCCGATGGTGGAGTTACTGATGGGCTCGACGATGCTCCGGTCAGGTCCAGGTCGTCCGGTGAGGTTAGTGACCTGTAGTGGTGAGGTGAGCGACGCAATGCACATTGGTGGTGCATGACGAGGACAACCAGTCCACAATGGGATACCGCTGGTGCGTTCTGATGAGCTAGACAGTGGCTACGGGTGGTTTTGGATGTAGGGGTTGAGGTGCAAACGACGTTACGTGGTGGTTCGTGATTTTGGCTTTGGGTGGTGTTGCAGTGCTGGTTTGTCAGTTTTAGGTAGTAGATGGCTTCACGATGAAGCAGAGAATGGTGACTATTGGTGGTGTTATGGTGTTTCACGTGGAGAGTGGGTGGTGGTGTTGGTGAAGGTTGGAGGCAGAGGGTGTTTTTTGAGTGATGCTAGATGTTGTTAGCAGTGGAACTATGCAGAGGCTATGGAGTTTGTGGTGGTGGAGATATTGATGCTATTTGGGTGTATGTTTCAATGCTTGATTGTGGTTTTCTTTTGGTTGCTGAGGTTACCATGTTGGTGAGGCAAAAGGATTACAAGTGGTGTTTAGGTTGTTGAGGATGTGTTTTTGGGTTTTGTTTGTATGCTTTTAAAGTGCGGGTTTTGAGGGTGGTGAGGTGGAGGAAGGGTGGTTTTTGTGTTTCAAGGGTGACCCATTTTCTAGATGTGAAGTGATGATGGAGTGAGGTTTGTTTAAGATGGTGGAGAATATGTGAGAATGATGAAAATAGGACAATGAGATAAGAATGAAAGATGAGGGTGAAGGAGAGATTGTGACGCGTGGGATAGTGGCTGCTGTAAGGTGGGTAAAAGAAATAATAAAGATTGCTAGGGTATTTTTTGTGATGACTGTGTGTTTGAATTCTTGTGTTACTTGTCTCTAGGTTATGATTTTTTATAGGAGGAAATTTGGGTTTGGAGGGTGATGTTGGTTAGGGTTTGAGATGATAGACAGGTCTAATGGTGATTGCTAAGGTTTCTTTTAGTGTTTAGTAGAATATAAGTCATGAGTTGGATGATGGGTTGATGAGTTAGGTTATAAGACATGGGTGGTTAATGGGTCAAGTTTAGTAGGTTTTAGGCTAGAATGGATGAGTAAGTTCAATGGTGATAAATCAGCCTAAACCTCTCTTTGCTTTTTTCTTCACTTGCCCTATATTATTATTATTATTATTATTATTATTATTATTATTATTATTATTATTATTAAAGGTCTTAATTATTAAATTATTATTATTATTATGAAAAGGTCTTAATGACCTAAACAAAATTAGGTGTTCACAGTTGCTCCTCTTTACTTGTTTCTTATTAGATAAAAAAAATAATAGCAGTTTTTCATATTATCATTGTAAGGAACAAGTAAAGACATGAACTCGAATTTTGTTCGAGAATGCATAAGATAATACAAAAAGAAAAATAAATACAAAACAATGCAAGAACAATAAAATACGAAGAGTCGATGCGCTCAAAAGTAAATGACAAGAATTTAGAATGCAGAGAGCTGATGCGCTCAAAATAAATGACAAGAATTTAAAATGTAAGGAACCGATGCGCTCAAAATAAATGATAGGAATTTAAAATGCCAGAGAGTCGATGCGCTAAAAAGTAAATGACATAAACTTAAAATGCATGAAATCGATGCATGAATTTAAAATGTAAGGAGCCGATGCGTTCAAAAGTAAATGACAAGAATTTAAAATGTATGGAGTCGATGCACTCAAAAGTAAATGGTAGGAATTTAAAATGCAAGGAGCCGATACGCTCAAAAGTAAATGGCAAGAATTTAAAAAGTATGGAGCCGATGCGCTCAAAAGGAATTTAAAATGCAGGGAGCCGATGTGCTCAAAAGTAAATGACAAAAGCATTTGTGCTAGTTAGGCATGAACTAAAAATATTTTTCCAAATCGACACAAGATATTTTCTTTTAAAAATTTGAGAACAGTTTTATGATCATTGTGTTGGCATGGAATCGCCTCAATTCATTTTGAGATATAATCAACTGCAACCAAAATATACACAAATCCAAATGAAGATGGAAATGGGCCCATGAAATCAATTCCCCAACAATCAAAAATTTCAATGACAAGGATAGGGTTCAGAGGTATCATGTTTCTTTTTTAAATTGAGCTCAATTTTTAACAATTTTCACAACTTTTGCAAAAGTATAGCAGTCCTTAAATAAAGTAGGCTAATAAAATTCACACTGCAAGATTTTTGCAGTTGTTTTCTTTGAAGAAAAGTGACCTCCACATGCTTCTGAGTGACAAAATTTAATGACACTACCTACCTCATTGTCGGGCACATATCTCCGAAAGATTTGGTCAGGACAATATTTGAACAAGTATGGGTCATCTCAATAAAAAATTTTCACCTCTGTTAAAAATTTCTTCCTATCTTGGTGTGTCCATTGAGGTGGCATCTTTCCAGTTTGTCCTTCAGTAAGAGTTGAGGAAATTACTACTGGAAAACTTTGTTCTTCTCCTAAAAATGTGTACTTCAACCCAACAGGTAATGACTTTAATTTTAGTGTGGGTACTTCTTCATGGGTATTATTATTCATAGGTTTTAGCTCTTCGAATCTCGGCTTCCATCCTTTGTATTCTATTTCCTCTGTACAATCAAGCAAATCAAATGAATTAATTAAACAAACTTCTAATGGGTCAGAAGAACTCCCTTTTTGAAGATGATCATGTACAATGACTTCAATCCCTTCAACTTCCTCCTTTTCATCAAAAACTTCCTGTGATTGCTTGCACATATTAAAAACATTAAGTTCCAGTGTCATATTTCCAAATGTCAGTTTCATCACTCCATTTCTGCAATTTATCAAAGCATTAGATGTTGCTAAAAATGGACGACCTAAAATAACAGGAATTGACTTGCACCTATCAACCATAGGTTCAGTATCCAAGATAATGAAATCCACAGGATATATGAATTTATCAACTTGTACCAACATATCTTCCACTATTCCTCTTGGAATTTTAATTAATCTATAGGTAAGTAGAAGAGTTACAGAAGTTGGTTTTAGCTCACCCAAGTTGAGTTGCTGATAAACTAAATATGGAAGCAAATTGACACTAGCACCAAGATCAAGTAAAGCTTTTTCAATTTTATGTTCTCCAATAATGCATGAAACTGTAGGACAACTAGGGTTTTTATATTTCAATGCATTATTATTCTGAAGAATGGAGCTTACCTGTTCAGCCAAAAATGCTTTCTTTTTCACATTTAGTTTCCTTTTAAAAGTGCACAAGTCCTTCAAATATTTGGTATAAGAAGGAATCTATTTGATAACATTTAACAGAGGAATATTGACCTTCACTTGTTTCAAAATTTCAAAAAATTCAGTGTTATGGTCCAATTTCTTTGGATTATTCAATGCTTAAGGAAATGGGGGTGAAGGCGAGAGTTTGGTCTCCTTTTGGTCAACTTCTTCATTTTCTTGGGGAATTGGTTCATCTTCTTTCTCACAAGGTTCGGGAATTTGTTTTCAACAACCTTTCCACTCCTAAGAGTTATCATTGACTTGACTTGATCTATTTGTTGATTTTCTGAACTCCCCTCATTTAGACTGTACTGACCCTTGGGATTTGGTTGAGGTTGAGAAGGAAATTTTCTTTTCTCGTGAATGGTGAGTGCAGAAGAAAGTTTAGCAAGAGTTTCTTTTATGTCACTCATGATTTGATTGTTTTGTTTATTAATGGCCTCTTGCTTTTTTATGAATGCATGTCGTGTTTCTTCAAGATTTTTCCTATATGGTGGGACATAATGTGCATATCCTTAAGAATTTTGAGTGTCTTGTTGTGCTTGAGGAGCTGGTGGTTGCACGAATTGTGACTGATTATTATTCCTCTAGCTAAAGTTTGGGTGATTTCTCCATCCCGGATTGTATGTATCTGAAAAATAAAAAGTAAATGGCTTTTTAAAATTATTCATTGCATTTACTTGCTCATGTACAACTTCTTTAAAAACAGGAATCTTAGGACATTCATGTGTTGAGTGTCCTAAGTTATCACAAATGCCACAAATTTCTTCATTTTGCACAGATTTGATTTCTTTTACTTTTCTTAATTCCATGGCTTCAATCTTTCTAGCCAAACTGGCAAACCTTGTATTTAGATCTTCCTCTTAACTAAGGTGATATTTTCCTTTATTAGCACTTGCAAGGTTAGATCTAATTGAATTTTCAGAAGGATTAGTACTATGCCAAGATTGATAATTTTCAGCTAGCTGGTTTAAATAGTCTAAAGCTTCATCAGGTTCTTTATCAAGAAACTCATCATTGCACATTGTTTCCACAAATTGTTTAATTTCAAGTGTTAAACCTTCATAAAAGAAGCTTATAGTGCACCATTTTTCAAAACCATGATGTGGGCAATAATTTAACAAATCTTTAAACCGTTCCCAACATTAAAAATATGCTTCATTTGAATTTTGGAAAAAATTTCGGATTTGTCTTTTCATAGCATTGGTTTGATGTGTTGGAAAAAATTTCTTTAAGAACTCACCTTGCATTTCTTGCCATGTGCCAATTGATCTTGGTTTCAAAGTGTTAAGCCAAGATTTTGCTTTATCTTTTAAAGAAAAAGGAAACAATTTAAGCTTAACAATCTCTTCAGTGCAATTTTAGTCATTGAAAGCAATACATACTTCCTCAAATTCTTTCAGATGTAAATATAGGCTTTCAGATTCTAAACCATAAAAATTAGGAAGTAAAGAAATCATACCTGGCTTAAATATAAAATTATTGGCATTGAGTGGAAAGATAAAACATGATGGACTAGAATTTCGAGGTGGTTGCAAATATTCACGCATGGTTCACAACGATTGATTTTCATGTTCATCATGTACACTTTCATTTTCAGCCATTGTGTTAATTATGTGTTATTGTAATTCAAACAAACAAATATAAAGTACCAGGATTAATTTTAACTAAACGACCAGAATTTAAATCATGATACCAATTAAGCATAAATAAATAACTTAAAATAGAAAAAAATAATGTACAAGTTGGCAGTTTACATCAGTCATTAAATATTAACAAGGATGTGGTATAAACTAACCACCTAATAAATATGAACAAGTAAAAAGTTAGATAACTGATAAATTAAAAAGTTAGATAATTAGAGAGTTAATAATTAGTAAGTTAGAAAGTGCATAAAGTAAAATACAGAAAATAAAGTGCAGAAAGTAAAGTACAGAAAATAAACTGCAAAAAGTAAATTGCAAAAAATAAATTTAAAATATGAAAATCGAGAGAGAAGTGAGCCCCACCAGAGTCAAGAAAGAGAAGAGAAGAAGAAAGATTATTTCGTTATGTTAGAAAGCAATAATAAATAACAGAAATTAAAAAGTTAGAGAGCAGAAATTAAATGACGTAAATTAAAAGTTAGAGAGCAGAAATTAAATGACGTAAATTAAAAGTTAGAGAGCAGAAAATAAAAGTTAGTAAGCAAAAATAAATGACATAAATATAAAAGTTAGAAAGTTAGTATGTTAGCAAGTCAGTAGGTTAGTAAGTTAGATAGTTAGAAAGTTAGAGAGTTAGTAAAGAAACCAAAGGATCGGCAAGCCGATCTTTTGCTCTGGTGAAGGAGAAGAGAGAATAGATTTTATTAAAGAATGAAAACCTTAATAAATTAAAACTTCAAATCAAGTCCCCGGCAACAGTGCCAAAAACTTGATGCGAGATTTAAGGATGCAAACCCAAGTGCAGGTTGTCTCAAGTAATAAATTCTCGGGAGTCCGAGGTCGATCCACAGGGAATTAATGAAGAGAAATTATTTGAGGTAAGAAAAGGATTTGTCACAAAAAATAATAAAACTTGTTCATAATTAAATTTAAGAACTTGCTTGGGTTAGGAGATCCATTCTTGGTAATAAATTAAAGGTAAAATTATTTCTCTTTATAACTCAATTGAAATAGACACACAACAGATGTTCCAATCAGAAAATATAACATTCAGAGTTCAATTATATATGCAATCATATTATGATTCCTTTAATTATCTACTAACATTTGTAAATGAGTTCAAACATTCACTATGCCAATCCTATTGTCTACAATAAATCAAGATCTCCATTATACAAAGAAGGTTTCTAAATTGATTGGAAACAAAATACAACACATATAATGTCCACTTTATAATATATCATTTAAGCACAATAAATAGAATAATCTAACCTTATTTCATTACCAAGAGGTTCACTCTTTCACCCAAGCAAGATGAAGATTTAGTTACTCATAGACAAGAAGAAAGAAAGAGAAAAGAAGAGAAAGATGAATATAGCTTCAATTTAGAGCAAGAAAAAATTACAACAAAGGAAAACAATAAACAAACATGACAATAACTTCTCAAAACTAAGCCTAACACCAAAAGTCCCCAAATGATCAGCCAATGGAGCCTTTTATAGAGGATTAGAGATACAAAATGACAAGGGGGTTGATTAAGAGTAGGTGAGGAGTAGGTGGATGAGTGGGAAATGCCAAATGGTGAGTTGGTGAGTGGAAAATTATTGAGATTCTTTGTCTCCAAAATCATTCAATGCTGATCTCATGGATGCCATAAGAATGAAGCAACATGGTCTTCATAGAAGTTGTATAATTTTGTCTCAGCTTTCCAATGCCACCAAAATCATCCAAAAATTCATCCTACAACCTAATATATGACTCAATTACTGCAGACTATTCAAGCCTAGTTTCAGCACCTCTGTTTTGACTTCCAGACCCAATATTAAGGCAAACACTACTGCAGCTAACTCCAGATCATGAGTAGGGTAGATCTCCTCATGAGGTCTCAACTACCTTGATGCATAGGCAACAACTCTCCAATGTTGCATCAAAACATAACCCAAACCCATCTTTGAAGCATCACAGTACACCTCAAAGTTCTCTAAAGGATCCAGAATTACCAACACCAGTGTAGTAGTCAACCTCACCTTTAGCTCTTGGAAACTATTCTCACAGCCCTAAGTCCAATCAAAAGAACTACATTTCCTAGTTAATCTATTCAATGGTAGCACTAACTGAGAAAAACCCTTTATGAATCTTTTGTAGTACCCCGCTAGGCCTATGAAGCTTCTAATCGCTGTCACAGTGGTGGGTCTCTCCCACTACAACACCGCATCAACCTTGCTCAGGTCCATAGAAATCATTCCCTGAGATATCACATGTCCCAAAAACTGCACTTGTGAAAGCCAAAACTCACACTTCGATAGTTTGGCAAACAACCTATTCTCCTTAAGTGTTTTCAACACTATCCTTAAATGTTGCTTATGTTTCTCCATTGTCTTAGAATAGAATAAGATATCATCTATAAACACCACAACAAACTAATCCAGGTAGGGTCTAAAGATCCTGTTCATGTAATCCATGAACACTGTCGGTGCATTCGTCAACCCAAAGGACATCACGAGGTACTCATAATGCCCATACCTAGTTCTGAAAGCAGTCTCAGGGATATCCTCTTCCCTAACTTTTATCTGATGATAACCAGACCTAAGATCAATCTTTGAGAAAACCATAACTGCTCTCAATTGATCCATTAGATCATCTATCCTAGGCAATAGATACTTATTCTTAATGGTCACCTTATTCAGCTATCTATAATCCACACAGAGCCTTATGGTACCATCTTTTTCTTCACCAGTAACACAGGTGCTCCCCACGGAAAAACACTCAGCCTAATGAATTGCTTATATAACAAATCCTCGATTTGTTTCTTGAGTTCCGCTAACTCTAGTGGTTCCATTGTATAGGGTGCTATAGGGATAGGTCTCGTCCCAGGCACTAACTTTATAGTAAACTCTATTTCTTGCTCGAGTAGCAATTCCACTATATCACTTAGGAAAACCTCAGGATATTCACTCACCACAGATATTTCACCTAGGCTTTCCTCAACCTCAGCACTTAGTGAAAACAAGAGAACATATCCTAGAGATCCCTCCTTCAAACAGAGATTGACATGATTTGCATTGAGATACACAGACTCAGATGAAACGACTCTGGTAGGTATATCTTGTAACATCCCCTTCAACCTAATTATATTAATCAGAGTTGTAGCAGCTCAATAAGTCTAGTATAAGTTACTTGATGATTTTGGAAATTACTTGGAACGAATAATGTAACACTCTGCTCAACCTAATGGTACTAATTAGTGTTATGGTGGCTCAATAAATCTGGTATTAGTTACTTGATAAATTAGGTAACTATTTGGGTTGAATTGAGCCTAAATCTATAACACTGAATATGAGAAATAGTTCAAAATAATTTAGAACTTAACTTAAATAGCTAAAAGGATGAGAATAAATATAGTAAATTTATTCCTAAGTCATAAAGGATTGAAATGAGCTACATTAACTTTTTAGAGATTGAATGAGTAAGTTTGATATTTTTAATAATACTGCGAAAGTATTTATAAATATAATAAAATAGTTAGATAACTTGAAAAATTATGAAACTATTTCGAAATAATAAATAAAATATGAAAATTATTTTGATATGAAAAGTAAGTTAAGGATTGAAAGTATGTTTACTTATCTTACAAGTTCGATTTAATTTAAAAGAAATAATACAGTTTATCTGATGAATGGTAATGCATAGAAAATTATAAAAATAAAAATATATGAATTTAGTTAAGATCAGTGATTTTTAAGAACACTCATGAAAGTTGGAAAATTTGGTTTAAGAATATTAAAATATTCCTAGGAGATACAAAAGTTCCAGGTAAATTTTATAAAATCCTTCCCATTGTTTTAAACCACAAATTTCTTATCCTCTTCCACTATTCACCCCTATGCATTTTTCTTCCTTTTCACTCTCACCTCTCACTCTCTGGTCCATAACTTTTTCCCTTAAGCCTTTGGTCACGTTGCATTCTTCCTCCCTCACATGTCCGTTCCAACTGCCATCCATGGTCGTCCTTCCTTCCTTCCATCTGGTCTGCTCCTGTTCCATCCGTTCTTGCTGGTCTTCTCCTTTCATGTGTTCTACAACTCAAAAATAGCATGGCTGGGAGTAGAAACAGGGGCAGAAATGGAAAGGAAAAAGAAGAAGAAAATGGAAAATAACAAGGGGAGATCAAGGATTAAAATGAAGACATGAGGTAGGGGGTTAGTTTTCCTATATTCCTCTTTGTTTTTCTCATTTCCTGCTACATGTTTTAGAGTAAATTCGAGAATTAATTTTTATGGGATATTCATGATTTTTATGCTTGTTTATCTTTCGTTTAAGCTTGTGATTGAGCTTAATTCAAATTTGAGTAATTGAGAATGTACTTTAATGTTATAATGTGATTGAGGTGTTGGACATGGATTGAAGTGAAATGTTGAGTATGAAAAGGAAATAAAGATTTAGTAAGAAAATGTAAGATTTAAAGATAAAGGGTTCATCATAAGGTAGGGGAAATTGTTCTCTTTACTTATTATCCATTTATTCCTTATGTTGGTGGCTATTTTAAGCATGAGAAAGAAATGAGAATTTCCATATTAAATGTGATTTTAATACTTGATTATCATTCTTTAAAGCTTAATAATATGCTTGTTCTTGGCTTTTGGAAGTAAGGATATGAGATTGGGGTTGATGATGATTTTAGGATGACTTTGATGTGGGTTAATTCCTATTTTATTTTAGAACATAACTGTGAATGTTGTAGCAAATTTTCTGCTACTTTTTTGATTTCATACAAGGATCATTTTCATTTGGTTCTTGAGAATATGATGTTCTATTATTATGTAATGTCATTTTTATGATGTTGTAGATGATGATAGGTATAATAAATATTATGTAAAGCTTAATTTTGTTTAAGTTTACTTGAGATTATAATTAACTATGAGATAATGATGATTTATTATAATGCTTTTTGATGCTATCTTAAATATAGTTAAGTATGGATTATAATTATGATTGAGGATTAAAAGCGGATGATTAATGTTGTTTTTAATTAGAACATGGTTATAATATGGGTGCTCCTGGGTTTGGTGGGTGAGGGGTAGGATTAGAGGAATTCTTTAATTTTTCTCTTGAATCTTTGAATTTGTGAACTTGTTTGATTAAGATTATGTGACTGCAGGATATATTGGCTTGAATTTGATTATGGTTTGTGAAACCATAGCCTCGGGCCATGGTGGGTTCTTGCACCATGGGAATGAATTTTATGAAGCCATTATGATGTTTTTGCTTAATTTTGATTAATTGAGTTTATAATTGGTTAATTTGGATGAATGGATTAGGATCAATGTGTCGGATTCATGGTAAATTATGGGTGGAATTGACTAATTGATGTTTATATGTTACTAAATGAAAATTATAGGTTAATGAGCTTAAGTAAATAGAGGTGATTGAATTTTGAATGAACAGATGGCTAGACAGTGCTTGGTCGATGGTAGTTTACAAGTTTGATATGTTAAAATAGAATTTCGAATATCTAAAATTGTTCTAATTCACATGAGAATTAACTTGATTAACTATTTTTAATTTTGAACAAGTGGAAGATGTTAAGGCTGGCCAAATGCACTATGGTGTGAATGTTCAGAGCTATATTTCTCTAAATCATAAATTAGTGAGAAATCTTGTTGAGTGATAATGCTTATTGTTAATGCCTTGACCGAAATGCCTAGCCTTGAAGAATTACATGATTTTGTTATATATACATTGATTATATAGCCTAATGTGTTTGAATTGAGAATTTGCTTGTATTTGAGTACTTGTCCATGGGCTATGACGCTCTTGTATAAATGATTATATTACCTTAATTTACTTGTTGATGAAGGATTCAACAAAGATAATTGATATATGTATATAATGGCATTTATGGCATGGTAATGGCATGCTCATGAGAAAGACGTGATATACGGTAGTATTATGCTCTTTTTATTGTATAAAAATTGAGCTATGAGTGGTAGTAGCCACTAAAGTAATTAAAGTGGTAAGTAGCCACTAAGGTGAGTAAAGTGGTAATAATCACTAAGGTAATTAAATGGGTCATTGCCCTAGTATTTAAAAATGTAAAGGACATTAAAGGTAGTATTAGCAAGTAGTTACTATACTGCTCCGTGGAAGAATAAGGATTAAAGGTAAAAATTACTCTTGGAAATAAGTTAATTGTTTTAATAAGAGATGTGTTATGTAATGTAGGTATCGATATTTTCCATATATAAATAAATTTAAATAAATAGTTTACTTTGGAAATGAAAAGAATACGTTTTGGATTATGTCACTTTTCTATTTATTATTTATATAACTTGTTTTAACTATAGAAGCTGAATTTATTATGATATTATGTTTTATAAACTTACTACTGAGAATTATAAATTCTCACTCCATTTCTTTTTATATTTCCATGATAAATCCAGAGATAGACCACAACAGGAGCGAAGGAAGCGCTAAAGACTAAGTTAGATTTATATAATTATATATATTTTCTTATTTCGTAATAAGTTTCGTATTTATATTAATGATCATGTAATTAAGTATTTGTAATCAATTTTGCAAAGTAATTGTAATTTCAAACATATTAGATAATTTCGTGGCAAAGAGCAAGTTTCCAGATGCGTAAAATGTCTTGCTTTCTTACTTTATCAAGGCTCTATATATGTATGTGCTATATTTGTTATACAGGTTATGAGTATATTTTAAGCTTTATATTTTAATTTTATAAGTAACAACCTTGATTCTATTTACTTAAGTATATTAACAATATACTATAGTATCTAGAATTAAGATGTTACAAATAGACCGTAAGCCTATAACACTGAATATGAGAAACATGTTAAATAACTCAGAATTTAACTTGAATAGCTAAAAGATGAAAATAAATATATAGAATTATTTCAAAGTCATTAAGGATTGGAATGAGCTATATGGAATTTTGGAAAATCAGATAAGTTAATCTGGCATTTTAATGATATTGAAATAATGTTCAAAGATTAAACTAATCAGATAAATGGATTAAAAACCCCGTAGGAGTATGAGTAAATATAAATAAAGAATGAAGATTAATTTGAGAGTGAAAACAGATGGAGATGGACACTTAAAAACTTCTAAATTCAATTCTTCAAGGGTTAACTTAACCTAGGGATGAATAGTGAAGTTAAGTGATTGGTAAGGTGTAAAAATAAAATTTAAAATGAAATTTTTAAATTTTCCATATCATTAGAAAAGTTGAAAAATTCATAAAAGGAATATAGAAATATCTTATAGGTATTAAGTTACAAGATTTCCTTTTATATTCTTTTGTCACTAACTCTTTTATCATTTATCTCATTAACTTTACATTTACCAATTGTTTTATCATTTCTCTCATGTTAGATTACGCGCATCCTCAGCCACTTGTTTCTTATTTTCCATTCATTCTTCCTATTCACTTATCTTCTTTTTTTTTCATTTGTTCATCTCTCATTTTCTCACTTTCTCGTCCGTTTAACTCTCTCATTCTCTCTCACCCACTCATCCCTCTCACTACTATCTTTCTCTCTGTTCACTCACTCATGCTCGTCACCGTGCTAGTGTAGCTTGGTCGTCCGCTTGGTTGTCCGTTGGTTCATCCGTCTGTGCTGCTCTTGCTGCCTCAGTACATGATTATTTTGATCAACTCCTTTCCTTGTTGTTTCTTTGATTCTTACTTGCTCTCACTCATTTCAGTGGGTGAGATGAAATAAGAAGAATGAGGCAAAGAAAAAGAAAATAAAAAATGGAGAGAAAGAGAAAGAGGAGCAGCATACAGACATAGAGAAAGGGAGAGGAAAATGAAACTCAAACAAGGAAAATACAAGATTCAAGAAAGGAAAAGGTAGGGGTTATTAGCCTTTCATCCTATTCTTTTCTTCACTATTTTGAAGCTTAAAAATTTGTATGTTAATGGCCATGGAGGTGATAGTCATATTGAGATTGAATGGAGAAATTTATGATAATTTTTGTGCCTTTGTTTCTATTATTCTCTAGTTTTCTTTCTTTTATAAGTTATTGAGTAAAATTTTGATATATTAATGCTATATGATGACCTATGTCTCGTGGCCAAATGAGGGATTTAGAGGTGATTGTATTCTTTTAGTTACTCATTTAATTCTATTGATGTTTATGTTGTATTGTGATGTGTTATTGATGAGAAAATGGTTGGATTTGTGGTTGAATAATCATGGTTGAATATGCTCTGTTTATGGAATAATTTGTGATGTTATTATGTTATATTTTGTGACTTGAATTGTATTAGAGAAATATAGTAAAGTGTTACTCTAGTTGTGGCTCAATTTTGGTTGTTCTTGTGCTTGAATTAGAGCTTTGAATGAAGATTTACAATGAGGACTGAAGGTTTCCTAGTTTTTGAATCTTGATTATTGATAGAAATGGACTGATTTTTAGTTCAAATTAGATCCTTAAGTTCCTGGGCAGCAATCCAGTTGATGTTGTTCTATTTATGGTTAAGACTAAATAGGAGCTTTCGAAGCTCATGATCATTAGCTTAAAAAAGCCTAGGTTTAATTGTTTGTGGTTGAATTTTTTAAATTGCTCATTTATTTTTCTCAATTAATGATTGTGTTGAATTTTGCCATGATGTTGATAAAAGAATTGTTGGATTCTTGGACTGTTTGTCAAGGTTGTGTGAACCCTATTTTGAGCAGAATTTTGTTGCTATTGTGTTTGGAATTTGTGATTTGAATAATAACTAAAGACCAAAATTTGGCTTGAATGTTGTCCACGACAATATGCCCTGTGTAGCCAAAATTATTGTTGCTCTTGTGTTTGGAATTTGTGACTTGAATGATAACTAAAGACTATGGCTTAATGTTGTCTAGAAATTATTTTGAGTTTTGATGTTTTATTGTATAAATCTATAATTAGAAGGGCTAATTGGCCTTGGTAGCAATTCGCCTTGTTGTGACCAAAGTATTGATGTTGTTGTGAATGCTTGATTGTTATGTGATTGATGTGTTAATGTTGATTCTTCATTGAGTTTGAATCTCAAAACTAATTTAAGGAGCATTGAAGCTCACAGTTAATACTTTGCAAATGGCAAGTGTTGACTATTAATTTAACCTTATTTTATATGATGTTGAGTTTAATTTTCTGGACTTTGTAAGTTTGTTGGACATGGCTGGAACAATTAGAAAAGAGAAAGATTCTTGTTATTTTTATGCATTAACTTATTGCTATTGAATGGTTCTTTCTCTTGATGGGGAATTTACTTGAGAAAAAGGGTAAGATTATGATTGTTTTAAGGCTATGAAGGACATGGCCAACAAGTTTTAAATAATGATACTTTGAATGAATTTATATTTATGATTTTAATGATTTTGGAACAACATTGAGATATTGATAATTATATAGATCAAATAGACCAAATTGAGCTTTGAAAAGTGGTATTATCCACTAAGGTAATTAAAGTGGTATTATCCACTAAGATACATGAGGTAGTAGTAATCACTTATGATTATTAAAGGTGGACTTAGCCACTAAGAAGACACTAACATCAAAGGAGTTATTGCTATAGGTAAATTAACCTACTTATGCATTGTAAGTATCAATATTTTTTTATGAACGGTTTATCTCGGAAATGAAAAGACTAATTTTCAACTTACGACACTCTTCTATTTATTATTTATGTAACCTATTTTTTTTAAATATAATAGCTGGATTTATTATGATATCATGTTTTATAAACTTACTACTAAGAATTATAAATTTTCACCTCAATTCTTTTTACGTTTCCATGATAAATCCAGAGATATACCACAGCAAGAGCAAAGGAATCACTAAAGATAAAGTTTAGATTTATATAATTTTATTTATTTTCTTAGTTTATAATAAGTTTTGTATTTATATTAATGATTGTATAATTAAGTGTTTGTAATCAATTTTGTAAAATGATGTAATTTCAGACATATTAAATAGTTTCGTGGTAAAGAGCAAGTTGTTAAATGCATAAAATGTCTTGCTCTCTTATTTTGTCAAAGGCTCTATATATTTATACATTGTTAGTTATTATATAGGTGATGTTTAAGTTTAATTTTATAAGTGACACCATTGATTCTATTTACTTAAGTATAATAACAATATATTACAATATCTAGAATTAGAGTGTTACATTTTGGTATCAGAGCAGTTCATCTTGCCGAGCCGAAAAATGGACTGACTATGCTTTAGGGCAAGACCAAGCTTAAAATTTGAATTTGAAAGTGAGGTAGGGGTTTCTTGCCTTTAAACCATTCTTTGTTTCCACTGTTTTTCTTTGTTAAATCTGGTTATGGTTGCCTTGCAGAACCTACGGCTGAACTAAGAAATAAATCATGAATCTTTTTATATTTAATGGTCTTAATTCCTACTTGTTGTTAGTTCTTTCTTTGATGAACTATTGGATGAGAAACTTGAGAATATGGTCAAATATTGTATGATTGTTGGCCACAGTTTGGGTTCTGTTTTTGTGACAAGATTTTTATGCTTTATGGATTGAGTTGTGGTTGGAGTTGTGATACACAATGAGGGCATAATGTTGCCTTAAATGTGGTAAAAATCTAATTTCTTATCTCATTCCTTTTCTTACTTTGATATCCATTTGATTGAATTCTTTCTCACTCCATAATGAAGAATGATTAGTTTAAGGTTCAATGGTATGTTGTTTTGCTGTAAGTTGGTATGAATGTTATTCAGTAATTTGATTTAATGAAAATCATGGCTGATATCTCAAGAATGTAACAAGAGATGTTTAAAATGAGTTATATAAATGAAAGATTGAGCTGGCCACAGTACAGCCATTTGAACAATGGTGAAATATGAAATTGATATAATGGAAAGATTAATTATGTTGTAACGGTACAGTAGAGATGAGATTGTTAAGAAATAGAAAAGTAAACTTTGTGTACTATCTAACGGTTTGGCAGTACAATTGTTGTACTATATATATATATATATAATATGTATTTGCATTGAATATTTGTATGGTTGATTTCGTTCCAGCACTACAAGCAGCTGCCTTGTATATTTACTTGTGAAACATGTAGATTGGTTTCGGTTTGCTGCTTACTTATATGAAGTTATTCATTCATTTGTATGCTGCCTATATTGCCCATGGTTTGAAGGGAAGAAAGGGAGGTGACTTATGTTAGTTAAGGTTTGAAAGTAAACAAAGAAGATGGTTTATGTTAATCAAGGAACATAAATGTAAAACAAGTGAAAATGTTGTCCTGCATATAAAATGAGGTTGTTGTCCACATTATTGGTTATGTTACAGCAGAGTAGTTGGCTATTTTGCACCCATAAAATATGTAATTTTGCTTACTGAATTAAGTGCAGGATAGTACTGCATGTTTGCTATGCTAAAATATGTATTGCACACCTTAATTATCCATTACTGGTTGTCCATGTGAGTTCACGGTTCAGCAGCAAGAAATGTTGCGTTATCCATATATTTTAAATACATTCAACTTGGTTAATGGTTTGTTTATTTAGTCATGGTTCAGCAGTAAGTAATGCTACATTATATATATAAGTGTATTAAACTTGATTAATGGTTGCTCATATGGTCATGGTTTAGCAGCACATAATGCTGCCTTGTAATTTAAACTGGTTACAACACTCCATGTGTTTGAGTTGATTTGGTTGGTGAAGGAATGACCGTATAATTTAGTTGATAAAGTGGACTTTTGTTTGTAAGTGTCCATACGTTGATTTCCATAACGTTGTATTATGTCATTTTATTTGACTTTGAGATTGAATTGTATGAACATGGAGGAACTGTGTATATGAGTGTGTTACTCACGACCAAGAGACACTTTTATAGACTTGAGTTGTTTTTGTTCAAAGCCAAGTGACATTCTTATTGATATTATATTGTTATTTACAACCAAGAAATATTTGTGATATTTTTATTGGCTATGGAGTGTGGATATACAAGACTATGGAGCTTCAATTTTATTTGCACACATGAATATTTTCGTGATGTACACGACTATGAATATTTTTATGTTAATTGTTAGGGAGTGAGGAAGATGGTTGATGTATTTATGGAATTGGTCTTGCAAGTTAACTATTGCCGTGACTTAATTTATTTAAATTATATAGTTATGTGTTGAATATAATATTGACCATTATGGGTAATTTTGTTATTAATGGATGATTGGAAAGTTTGTATGGAATGTGAATTTACATTGCTTCCTTAATTCTTTAAGGTTGAGCTAGAATATATGATTAAGTAATCAATGCTCATGTTAAGTGAAATTGAATTGCATTTGTATCATTGGTGACTTTGAATATAGTGCACTTAAATTAAAGAGAATTGAGTATTTATTGAATGTGATGAAGGAAGTGAAATTGTACATATTATTATTGTATGATTGAGATTACATTGTTCCTTGACTATTAGTCAAGTTGAGCTATTTGATGAGAATTATTGTATGAATCTTGCATAGAACAAATGATATGCATAAATGATGTTGAGAAACATAATGATATATGAATGTTAATGAGTAAGGTTGATAAACATAATATTGGGAAGTATGATAATGAAAAGCTAAGGGTAGATTGAGGTTGAGTAAGTTACTTCCTCTCTACAATGTATAGCATGAACGAAAAGTCTGATAAATAAGGTTATGTTTCTCTATTATGTAAAGAGAACTTGATTATGTAAAAGTGTATGAGGTATTTGCTTTACACAATGAGGTGTAGTATGGAAAGAAATGGATTGACTGAATGATTTTATAAACAACTAAGCATGTTTTGTTTTCAAACTTGTTGCTTGCTAATTTCCTTGTATGAATGACCCTACGGCTTGAGCAAAGGTCTCTGTATGCCCAGGGTTCTGGGTATTAGTGGATGTGAGGCAAATTAGGCCACTCATACTAAGTAGTGTTAAGTGGTTGGTGTCCTACTACTTAGAGAGGTAATACCCAGTATGGTATTAAGAGTGGTAAAATGTAACCTCATTGTTACCACTTATACCAAGGTAGTGCAAAGTGGATAAGAAACAAAGGTTTTCCTACCCTTTCCTACTTAAAGATATACAAGGATCAAAAAGGACTTCCGAGAACAAAGGTTTTCCTAAAAGAAAGGGATTCTTAGAAATATGCAAGTAACATGTGTTTTCTGTATAATGGTTTTAAAAGTAACTTTGCATATTTTAGTTTTTAAACTTGATATTTGTTATTTTCACATATTTGGATTGGGCCAAATGTTCTGAAGATATGCAAGCATCATGAGTTTTTTTAAAAACAAAATATTTTATTAACATTGCATAATCATACTTTAGGACATCCCTTAGGCATAATCATACATCATAATGCATTACATAAAATGACAATTGTATAGGCAATTGTCTTGATTTTAGAATCAAATTAATGAGGATTAAGGTTGATGCCTGATGGTGAGTATTCCAAAAGAATGAAAAAAAATAGTGACTATTGGAGGAATATTGCGATGATGTTGAGGTATTATATTTCACAAGGATTATTTTCTTATGTTTTATTATAAAAGATGAATTCATATAATGTACATCACGTATACCTTATGTGAATACTTGATTTGATTGTGATAAAGAATTGGATTTGAGATTGTATGCTTGATGGCATGGTGTAATTATTAGAATATGTAATTTTTGAGAAATGATATATTTACATCCAAGTAATAATAAATGCAAAAGTATGAAAACAATACTCCAGAACTGAAAAAGAATTAATTACCATATTGGTTCTAGTGATCCTAAATCCTTAAGGAAATTTTAAGATGTACTCTGATGCCTTAAGAAAAGAGGTAGGATAATTGTAATGTCAGATGAGCGGGTAGTTATTTAAGCCTTTAGGCAATTAAGATCACATGGGAAAAACTATCCAACCCATAACCTAGAATTGGTAGCTATGATGTTTATCTTGAAGATTTGAAAACTTTAAGTGTATGGAGTTTTTGTTTTAAAAGATATTTGATAATCATATATTTTATTCAATAATAAACCCTCATGTTTAGTCATTTGAACTCTTCATATTCTTAATTGATTGAGTTTGGTCATGTTTTGTGAGTTTGGGCTCAAATTGGGCCTAATTAATTTTTTTCAGCATTATTGGGCTTTGACATTGTTTCTCTATTTTGGCCATAACTTGAGTTTTAAATATCTGATAATTATGAATTTTACCTTGTGGGAAATCTAAGAGGAAGCTCTACAACTTTTATGAAGAGCTCGAAGTCTCAATCAGATGTCTAGTAGGCCTAATTTTGCATGGAAGTCAGAATACGAGTTTAGAGACCCTTTGATGTTGTTTTGGTCATAACTTGAGTTATTGACCTCCAAATTGCATGGAGTTTAGGCCCAAATGTTCATAACTGACCCAACTTTGTAATTAATGGGTTTTTAATTTTGTAAAGCCAACCGAGGCACTTCTTATTTGACATTTTTCCTCTTTCTCTCTAGAATTCTCTTCTCTTCCTTCTCTCTAATTTTCGTTTTTCTTCTTCCTTCTTAATTTTTATGAGTTCAACCCTTCTTATGGAAGGGTAGAGCCTTTAGATCAATCCTAGAGATTGAAAATGCTTGGTTTTTAATCTTAAGATTTCATTTTTAATGTTTAAGTTCATCTATTAATCAAGTTTCTCTTCTTCTTTTTCTTCTCTTTGTTAATTCTAGTTGCTTAATTGGAATTTTGATATGTTAATTGCTTAATTACCATGTGCAAAGAAATGAACTCAAAGATTAAACAAGACACTGAAGGTGTTTGATGAAATGTTTAACTTAGTTGGATCTTGGCTTTTAAGTTGATTTCGGTTTAGGTGAATGCTTAATTTGTCTAACCTTAATTAATTAAATTCTAGAAGCATTTCTTGTTAAGATATGTGATTATTGAGAGGCTTCTTGATGTGGTTTAAGACCAAAGATTTGATTGATATTTGAAAGGACTTTTTGGTAATCAAGGATGGATTAAAATCAAGTTTGGACAATTTTCTTGGATTGATTGTTTTGTTAATTTTGTTTTATCAATTCGAATTCTGTTCTGTTTACTTCTATAATTTTGCCTAAACCCCCCTTTTCTCACTTGATTTGATCAAATTGCATTTCAAAATCCTTAAGAGACGACCCAGTGTTATATGTTATGCTACAAGCCATAGGCATAACTCGGTTATAATTTTGGTGAGTTCGACGCTCATCAAAATTTTGGCGCCATTGCTGGGGATTGTGATATGTAATCTGATCATTTTGAGTGCCATTACTGACTTACTGACTTTTGTTTTTACTAATAGTTAACAGTCAACCACAACTCTTGACCACTACTGCATCATTCTGGTATATTCTGCCCACTTTGCCGTGTTTTGCTGCATTCTGATTTCTGCTATTGATTGCACTTATTGCATAATTTCTACTACATTGATAGGTGCATTTTGTTGCATAATCTCTATTTGGTACTGTTTCATTGCTTTCTTACTGCATTTTATATTTTTGCATGATAACATAATTATGATTGCATAATGTTGTGTTTCATTGCTCGGTACTGATTGCATTTTGCATCATTCAGCATGAATTCATTGCATGAAAGCCTTTTAATTGCATTACATTTTTGTTGCACTAGTTGCTTTTCCTTAGGTCCATTACTAACTCTTGCTAATCACACACAATTGCTACACTGCATAATTCTGCATCCTGCTGCATAATTTTGCATTCTACTACATAAGCTTGATTACTGTTCCATTGGTTTCTTCTGCATTGCAATGCATTCTGTTCCTGTACATGGCATGATTTCGTACAATTGCATTTCATAACATAACACAAGTGATAATTCTGTTGCAACACTTACACAATTGTCCAATTACCTGCTGCATTGCAATTCTGTTGGTTGGTTACTGTTCCATTGGATTTTATTGTTGTTAACCATCCTTTTGCTGGCCTTATTGCTAATTGCACTGCAAGACCTCATTGTAAGTGTGATCTATCGATTATTTCTATATCTTGAGTGTCTTTTGTTTGATCTAATTGGACTCTATATGTGCTTAATTATTGATATTTAGCTAAGTTTATACTTTAGAGCTTAATTGGATGTTTATTGTGAAACTATGCTTAAATGTGGTTATAAATACTCATAAATGAATTATGCTTTTCAGGATATCTTTGAGTGTTTGAGTCCATTAGCATTGAACCGAGCTTGATGACCAATTAAGGAGAGAGATGAATGCTTAAGAAGATCGGTTTTATCCCTAGAAGCAAAGGAAGAAGAGCAGTTATGAAGATTCAAGGTTACATTTGAAGAAAATGGTCAACACAATCCGCATTAAATGACACGGGGAAAGCTGTGTACTCCTCTGACGATTTGAAGATTGGGTCAAATGCTATTTTTGGATCAACATAGCCCATGTCAAATGACACGGGATAGGCCGTGTATGTCTCTGTCTTCACAAGAAGATCCAGTTTTCAACATTGATCATCAACACGGCCCGTGTCATTTAACATGGGGTAGGCCGTGTTTCTCTCTGACTTGCAAAACTCTTGAATTTGTGTTACCAGAACCTGACACGGGGTAAGCCGTGTCAAACGAGACGGCCCGTGTCGTCACATCAGAACATCAGATTCGAATTTTAATGATGCACAAGGTTTCCAAAGTTATAAATAGGGTTGCCTAGGGTCCTAAAAAGAGGGTATGGACTGCGAAACTGCTAGGAGGCTGAGGAGAAGACCAAGAACAAGGGAGAAGGAGATTAGATCGAACATTGGAGTCTCGGGTTCAAGCAATTGGAGATCAATCACCCCCAACCTTTGAAAACTAGTTTGATCTTTAGTTTTCTTCTGCACTTCTATTCTTGACAATGTTTTTCTTCTGTTATTCTTTTGGTTTTGAATTTGCCATGTGTAGCTAGTTTTCTTATATGGTTAAGGGAAGATGAAACCCTAGTTTTGATTATGTGATTCTTGCATATTTCTTTATATCAATACAATTGTGTTTTTATTCATATGTTTCTGTTCTTAATTTGGTATAAAGGTTTTTATACTCTTTGCCAATTTCGAAAGTGGTAAAACTAGGATTGCTATGCGCAGTTGCGGTGGTAGAACTAGTGAGACATATGATCTAAGTAATTTAATCCCAGTGTGTGATTGAATCTTAGTGCGATTGGTTTTCTAAATTTCAATGCAATCAATAGGTAGGTGCAAGAGCGATTGCTTTACAAATAACTATTGATTAGGGATTGATTTGAGCGGTTGCTGAATTAACCAAAACTTAAGAAAAACAAGGAATTAATCTCACAATCACATAAAAACATAATTGATCATGTTAGTATAAAGGATATGTGGGCTAGTATAATAATACAAATCTAGTGGTGGATTCCATCTCTTAACCATTATCTTTTAATTGGTAATTCCAAACTATATTTACTGTTTTTGTTTTAGATTCAACTTCTATTTTTAGTTTTAATAAACAAAACCCCTTTTTTATTATTTACTATTTTTGAGAGTTTAAAATTAGGATTCAATTTATAATGTTAATTGAATTAGTTCTCTATGGATCGACCCTTGCTAACTATAACTGGTTGCAAGGTTTTTATTTTTAGTGGAACTTGACAACTGATTTTCATTCTAAATTTTAATCATAATCCACACCACACCAAATTTTGGCGCCGTTGTCGGGGAACTAATTGTTCAATTGCGCTATTAGTTTGTTTCCTATTTTTCATTTTGTTTTCATTTCAGTTTTTAATTCTTTTCTTCCTCCTTTCCAACTGTTTTGTAGGCGTTCATGTCTAGTGGTGACTTAAACAAGTAATTGGGGAATCTATGGCATTTCTTTGAATAAGTCAGCTCACAGTTTCCTCTTCAATTCACACCTGTTGGCGTCGAAGCTGCCCACCACATAGATTTATCAAATTCTGAGATATTTGAGGAGACACCTGAAGAAGTGGTGATGACAGAATCTACTCTAAGGACGTTGGGTGCTCCAAACGTAGATCAACAGCCTCTATGCATAGAAATTCTAGTAAATGAGGAGGCATTTGAGTTGAAGTCCGGCTTGATCCATCTTTTACCATCTTTCAATGGATTAGCTGGAGAGGACCCTAACAAGCACTTGAAGGAGATCCATGTGGTGTGCTCTAGCATGAAGCCTGCAAGAATTCCAGTGGATCAAGTCAAGCTAAGGGCATTCCCATTCTCTTTGAAAGATTCTGCAAAGGAGTGGCTATACTACTTACCACCCGGATCCATCCAAACATAGCAAGACATGGCTCCAGCTTTCCTAGACAGATATTTCCCTGCCTCAAAGGCCGCAACCATCCGAAAAGAAATTTGCGGCATCCAGCAAAGGCATGGGGAATCACTTCATGATTACTGGGAGCAGTTTAAGAGACTATGTGCTAGTTGCCCTCAACATCAAATTAGTGAACAACTTTTGATTCAGTACTTCTATGAGGGTTTGCTAGTTATGGACCGCAACATGATTGGTGCTGCTAGTGGAGGAGCTTTGGTTGATAAGACTCCTCAAGAGGCCCAGAATTTGATCTCCAGGATGGCTACTAACACTCAATAATTTTTCACTCGAAATAATACTGGAGTGAGAGCAGTAAAAGAGGTAGAAACGGCCAGTCTGCAACAACAAATGACTCAGTTGACTGTCATGATTCAGTGGTTAATGGACAATGGAAAAGCAGCGGTGAATGCTTGTGGGATTTGTTGCTCTTCAGGACATCCCACTGATATGTGCCCTACTCTTCAAGAGGACACAAATGAGGAGGTAAAAGCAGTAGGGAGATATTCTGGACCTTCTTACAACTACGACCCCTACTCGAACACATATAATTTGGGGTGGAAGGATCATCCTAACTTGAGCTATGGAAAACAGCCCCATAATCAACCTCTAACCTATGGACCTCCAGGATTTTAGCAGAGGCAAGCACCTTTTCCTCTCAGGCATCAACAAGTTCAAGCTCCTAGGCAACCTGAGCCTTCACTAGAGGAGTTGGGGAAGCAAATGGCCACTAATAATATTCAGTTTCAGCAAGAGACAAAGGTCACCATTCATAACTTGCAGAACCAAGTGGGGCAACTGGCCACAGAGATCAACAAGGTTCAGAACCAACTTTTTGGGAGACTTCCCTTACAACCAAAGATAAATCCGAGGGAAAATGTGAGTGCTGTCATATTGTCCAGTGGAAAGAGGTTAGATGAACTTCCATCTCTCCCACAAGCTACTAAAGGGAAAGAGCAAGAGCCTAAGGAGGTAAATGAAGAGAGGCAACACTCAAAGGCCCCCAAGGTAAGTATCCCTAAACTACATCCTAGGCACGTCACTAAGGCTCCATTCCCTAGTCAGCTAGTTAAGAGCAAGAAAGATAAGGGTGAAAAGGATATAGATGTTCTTAAGACTTTTAGGAAAGTGGAAGTCAATATTTCTTTGCTGGATGCAATTAAGCAAATCCCAAAATATGCCAAGTTTCTTAAGGAAGTATGCACCCAGAGGAGGCGGCTGAAGGGTGATGAAAGAATTAATATGAACCAAAATGTTTCAGCCCTCATTCAACCTATGCCTCATAAATGCAAAGATCCAAGGACTTTTACCATTCTATGTGTTATAGGCAATTATAGATTTGAGCATGCCATGCTAGATTTAGGTGCTTCTATTAATGTAATGCCTGTAACACCCCAAATTTCCAATCTCTTAAACAGTAATTTTGACAGTTAACAGAATTCTACTGTTTAGTAATTTCTGTGCACTGTAAAATTATTTTGTTTATTCCGTCAGCTTATTTGATCGTTTTGAGTGATTTACTCCGTGTCAGGAAAATAAAAATTTTCGGGCCGGGGAAAACGTTACGTAATTTAATTTTTACCGTTAGGTAATTAATTTACGTAATCTGATTTGATATTTGTGCATTTTATAATTTTTGTGATTTTATGGATGATCTTAAAATTTTGTCTGTGGGCTCCGCAAGGGGTATGTGGGCCCAGGTTGCCATACGTGGGCCCAGGTGGGTCCCGCAAAGCAAAAATTTTTTTACGCATAGAAAAATTTGTACTATTTAGACGGAGACAGGGGATCTTACTAAACCTGAATCCGGAAACAGTTTTAGAAAATTTTTCAGATCGTATTTTATATCGTATTTAATTATCAAATGATAAAAATACAGTAAAAATATTATTTGTAGGATACAAGACTAAATATTATACTGCATAGTCAACAATGAGAGCTTGACTTAATTTATACCCTTGGATGAGAATACTTAGTTTGAATATTAACCATTGATTTAATCAAAGGTTAAGAAACAAACTTAATAAAGAAGCCTTGGATAATAACCATTGATTTAATCAATGGTGTGAGAATAAGCTTGGTTAGGAAGACTTTGATATCAACCATAGATGTAATCAAAGGTGTAGAATTGGTCTTGAAAAGTGACAAAGACCATTTATAACTATTGGATTTAGATTAAATCAAGAGTGGAGATTTAATCTTAAAAAAGTAACAAAGACCATTTATTAACCATTGGATGAAGTTAATTAATCAATGATGGAAATTTGGTCTTCTAAAGTAGCAAAGACTAATTAGAACTCTTGGATTAAAAGTTTGAAAAGTAATCTTAACCATTAATTTTGGAGACACATCTAATGGTTAGAATTTAAAGAAGAAAAATCCAATGGCCTACAGATTTAGTCTTTCTAAAATTAAAAATCTACCTAAATCCTAACCATTGAATTAATCAATGGCTAGAAAGGCTTCAAATAATGACTTGAAAAAGGTGGCATGCATAATTCAAGGAGGGGGGGACGGTTTTTGCATGCTTTTGGAAGCCAAAAATGACTTTGATGACCATTATTACATGTCAAGATCACCAATACATCATCCTTGATTATGATTTATTTGTTTGCTTCCTTAGAAAGTCTTTTGGAGGGGAGGGCACAGTTTTGAAGAAAACAAAGAAGAAGGGAGACATTTTTGAGTAGCCTTTGTAGGCACAAAGAAAAATTTGAAGATTATTAAGACCTATCTTGATCAATCTTCATCATTTTCCAAAAACAAGACTTAGCAAATTATTCTCTCCTTTCTCTCCAAGTAAGGCTACGGTCATTCACTCTAAAGAAGACCAAAGAATTCATTTTCATGCTTTCTATTATTACATCCTCACCTTTTCTTTCAAGTTTCAAGAAGCAAAACCAAAGAAAACTCCATTTCTCTCCCAAAATAACACCATTCGGCCAAGCCCTCCAAGAAGCACCTTCCATCACTTTTAATTTTATCCAACCTTATTTCTTGAATCCTTACACCATTCTAAGAACATCTCTAGTTATGAGTTTTTCTAAAATCATTCATCTTGATCTTCAAATTCAAGCTTCAAGTTTCTATCAAAAATAAAAAATTTCATCTTTGTGCTTCAAGAGAAACCATTCGGTCATACTACCTAAAATCACCATCCAAGCTCTTTTAACTTCATCCAACTTTAGATCTTGAATCTCCATGATATTCTAAGCAACTTTCATGTTGGAGATTTTCTCTAAATCATTCATCTTCAACCTTGTTCTTCAAGCTAAAGATTGAAGCTTTAATGGTGAAATTTGGTACTCTTCACTTTTCTTTTGATTTTCAAGGTTCTAACCATGATTCTAATCCATGGTTTTCTTATTCAAGTCTTGTATATTAATTATTTGTGTGTTTTATTTTGTATTTGAGAAGCCCTTGGTGGTGAAGGACTTGGAAAAAGAAGCAAATCAAGAACCTTTGGAGGATCTTCAAGAGGTAAGAGGGAGATTCATCTCACCAACCAAGCATGGTGGTGAGAGATGGTATTTTATTTGATGGATGTGGAATCCATGTGAGGATTCATATCCATGGTTATGTAATTAATTTGTGAGTGTTTATGAGCTTTGATTAATTTTCTATGCTTGATATGCTTTGCATGATTTTATAGCTTTGATGATATGCTTGATATGGTATACATGTTTTTATGGCTTTGATGGTATGCTTATATTATTTATGATGAAATATATATGTATATGCCATGACTTGATGGTGGAAAGGAAATTGATTTTTGGCTCCAATGGCCAAGGAAGAGTGGTCACGGTTTTGACACTCATAATTAGAGTTTATGTTGAAAATTTTCAAGAACAAGGGAATTAATTTTTGATCCCTAGAACTTAATGAATTTTGGTCAAGACACCTCAACATAGGTGTGTACAAATTAATATTTTTATGGAAGAATAAAAATTGGATTGATTTGATGAGTATGGAAAATAAATAAAGAGTTTGTTTTTCAAGAGAACAAGAACACGGTTTTGAGGAATTTTTATTGATTTATTTTGTGTACAAAGTTCCTAAGTATTTTACTAAACATGAGATTTAAATGAAAATAGCAATGATGATTTTAAGGATTTGCAAAGAAAGTGAAAAAGGATTTGCAAAGAAAGTGAAAAAAGATTTGTAAAGAAAGTATAAATGAATTTGAACAAATGGGTTTGGTTTTATGACCATTGGTATTTCGGTTTTGAAAATAAAATTTTAATGGTTTTGTTTGTGTAAAACCATATCAATTTAGAAGAAAAAAAAATGTTTTGATAATTTTCAATAGTCATGTCCACGTTTATTTTAAGGCTTATAATGCCTTGGTTTTATGAACAAAGCAAATTTTCAAAGAAAAAAAAATATATCTTGAGTTAATACAAGGATTTTGGAAAGGAAATTAGAGTGTTTTATTAATTGAAAAAAAATAGAAATTTTCATAAACGGAAAAATAAAGAAAGGTTGAAAATATTTAAACTTCAATTTATTTTGAAGAAAATTGATTTTAGAATTGATTTGAGAAAAATGAAAAATATAATGGTGATTTAAGAATTTACTAACGTATAACTTATTTTCAAGTTTTGAAATACGTTAGAAAATGTTTAGTTTTGAAACATTGATTTAATTCAATGGAATTGTGAATTTGTGGAATATATTTTGGAAAGTGATTTCTTAAGTAAAGAACTGTGGAAAAAGATTTTCTTGAGTAAGAAAATATATTAAATGAAGTATAAAGTTATATTATTTTGGGTAAAGTTGAAAAGGAATTTTTAAAGGTCAAGAAATATTTTCTGTAATGAAATTGAGATGAAAAATTATTTACGTATCTTAAAAACGTGATTTTTAAGTTACGTGATATGGAAAAATATTTCTATGCGATTTTAAATACGTTGAAATATTTTTACTCGATTTGAATTATATTTAAATATTTTACGTAATTTGAACTATTGTTGAAAAATCACTATGTGATTTAAAAGTGATGAATTATTTTTACGTGATTGTGAAAATAGCGAAAAATCATTATGTGATTTGAAAAGTATTTTAAATATTTTAAAAATGAAAGAAAATGATTTACGCGACTTAAAAGGATGATTTTTAAGTTAAGCGATTTTGAAACAGTGAAAAAAATAAAATATTATGGGATTTAGTAAACGTATATTTTTACGCGATTGAGATAAAAAAATTTTAAAAATGCAACAGCAGAGTTGTAGTATTTTGAAAACGTAACAGAAATGTTACGAAATTTTGTAAACGTAACATAGGGTTACGATATTGTGAAAACATAATTAGAAACGTTTTGGAATTGTGAAAACGTAACAGAAACGTTTTGAATTTTGAAAATGAGACGGAAATGTTGCGCAATTTTGTGAAAAACACGACGAAAGTGTTTTATAACTATGAAAATGTGATAACATGATTTTTGCTGTTGAAAATACAGTATAATTACTGTTAAAGCCTGTGATTGGTATTATACCTGTGATTGGTATTTGGTGCATTATACATGCATTGGAATGGTCCGATGAGGACTAGATATGGCTGATTGCCTAGGAGAAACACACCTCTTGAGCGGGTGCGATATGCGTAGTGTAGGTCACCTGGTTGACCTTGGGGGCATCGGGGTGTGGGTTGCCTACAATGGATGAAAGTGAGTCGCTCAATCAGAACCGTAGGTTAGACCGACGCGACACACCGATGATCTCGACCGAGACACTATTCTTAATCAAGATCTCGATAAAGACTCGTCGTGTATATGCTAGATGTGCAAAAATCAAAATGAGGATTATAGCACGTGGTCTGAGGCATGTGGTACCGACAGATTCTTTTCGATCATTTCTCCGACCTGAGTTTTGCTCCATGGAGTAGGAAATTGAGTCTTGTGTACATGCATAAACTGAACATTTATATCTGTGTGATATATATTAATTGAGAAATATTGGCTATGACAATTGTTTTGAATACTTGGATAATGATGATGATAATGCTGAAGGCATTATCATAATTGTTGTTTATGATAATTGAATTGATATATGATTGGATGATGATAGTTGATTAATGTTGATAGCATGATTTTAATATTGTATCTGTGTGATAACCATAATGATGATGGCATGATTGTAATTATGATATTGTTGTTTGTGTTATCTCTGTGCTGCCATATTGGTACTGGTGTAGGTGATCTCACCTCTTTGTTATGTTGTTTTTGCTATGTCTGTATTATTAAAATTATACAGTAGAAGGAACGAGTTGTCTTAGACATAGCGGGTGACAAATACCTCTACGTTTGGAGACAACATCAGAGAATGACCTTGCAGACAGTGTTGAAATGGAAAAGATGTTTGAGGACAAGGAACAGACATAGAATAAATGTCTGATGCTTCAAGATGGACATTCCGATGAACATTCTGACATTAGGGACAACAATAAGGAGTGGACATTCATGACTTGTTAGGGAGCAGTGTTGACAAGGAGTAGAGTTCTGATGTATCAAGTTTGATACAGGAGAAGGAACAAGTATGTTAAGTTTTTCATCGTTAGTGTTACACCGTGCTATTAAGTAGGAACCGTAATGGGTTTGCTCTTCTTGTGGAAAAAGAAAGAACAAAAGAGTCTGTCAATTTATATTTCTCTTTAAATGTGTGTGTCAATATTGAATAATGAGTAATTGAAATATGATTACCTAATATTTTCAGTAAATTTACGTGTCAGTAAAGAAAGAAATTTTTAAAACCATATTTTTATAATTCAAACTTGTGTGAACTTCTTTTCAGATTATGAGTCGGGAGTCGGAAAATGTGATGCCCTAGAGAGGGTGTTACAATGCCCATGTCTATTTTTAACTTTCTTGGACTTGGCCTTTTGCACTCTACAGGTGTAGTGATTCAGTTGGCTAATAGGAGCACTGCGCGTCCAGCTGGGTTGATTGAAGATATGTTAGTGAAGGTTGATGAGCTAATCTTTCCTGCAGGTTTCTATGTTCTGAATATGGAAGGGGAGTCCCCATCCAACAAGGCTCCACTCATTCTAGGGAGGCCATTCCTCAAAACAGCGAGGACCAAAATAGATGTGCATGCAGGAACTCTATCCATGGAGTTTGGAGACTCAATTGTTCAGTTTAATATTTTTGATGCTATGAAGCATCCCATGGAGGAGCATTCTATTTTTCATATTGATTTACTTGCTGAGTTAGTTGAGGAAACTTATGATGAATTGTGTGCTGAATTTCCTGATCTTATTGGTTTCAATGATTCTATCCTTAGCAATGCATGTACTAATTGTGATATGACTTGTGCTATTTGTGCTGAGATTTCTGTATACTTGAAAGCTGATGATTCTATTCATGCAGCAACTAATCATATTAAAGGATCTATCAATAATATCCATGACATAGGTGCAGAATCTAAGACACAAAGGGAGATGGAGCTGAAGTCGTTATCCAAACTTTGGAAGTATGCATACTCAGTGGATGATAAATAACTTTCTGTGTTCGTGACCAAGAACCTCCTTGCTGAACAGGAGGAAAGATTGCTACAAATTCCGAGAGGGCATCAGAAAGCTTAGGATCTAGGTGATAACACTTTAGTTAATTCTAAAGAAATTAAGGAGAACCAATGGGACTCCAATAGTGAAAACTCTCATGCTACTTCAAGTTTAACTTGGTCATTACACTTCAAGATATGGGACCTTGGTGTGTAAGGCCCCTTTTTGGGAGAGAACGTCACATTGTCAAATAAAAGAAAATGCGAAAAAGTAAAGTTTTAACATTTCAAGACCCAGTTCATTCGTTTAAGTTTAACTTCTTCAATTCTTAAATACGCGAGCAAAATAGCAAAAATATTTTTTTTTTGTTTTGATAATCATTTTAACCATGCGGAATATAAATGACGGTGAAGAATAAAATAGTAGACAAAATTCTCATCTGAATAACATGCATATAGATATATATATAAAATGTGCTAACATCATTTATACTTATATACAAGTCTGAATTATCCAAAAGCAAAACTATACTTGCCCCAAATGATTATACAGATATACTCCAGAGATACCAAAATATATAGCCCACAAAAATATACATCAGGCCCCAAAATAAAACACTGGTAGCCATCAGTAGCTACCAGTAAACTCAGTCTCTCAGATGAGGAGGGACCGTATCTGGGTCCTCAGCAGGACCCTCCTCTTCAGAGGAAACTTCCATGGGAACCACAGAACCACGGGTAGGAGCCCGAGCAGTAGAATCAAAAGAGTCCTCCCAAGGGGTGTAATAACGATCACCCCACATCTCACGGCTGGGCAAGTAAAACTCTAGTCGCAGGCTGATGTGGTAGGTAAGGACAGGTGCCTCATGACGTCTCCAGGCTAGGGCGATCGACACATCTCCTAAGTAGACGCAGCGATCGGAATTGAAGTTGATATGCCAACACTCCGGCCCTCCGAGGAAGGTCAGATGCACATCACCAAGAAACCCGCGCATACGTGCCGCCATCGTCTCAGTAGAAGCTAGTCTCGTTCGGGCCAGAAGCCAGGAAACTCGGGATCTTCCGCCTCCTTACCGTCGTCTTCGATCAATATAGTATACATACATATAGCAAGTAACAGAGATACAAGAAAGAGGTAAGACATCCTACCATCATTACCAATTATAGCAGCTAGAAATAGTACGGTGCCACGCTCCCAAATAGCAATTCAGAATATCATATTTAACTAATAAGTAGTAATTCCAACAATAAGCAAATAAACAATTCCAGGCAGATAGTCATCTCAGTAATAACCAAATCAGTCATAGATATGGAAAAATAAATATTAACAATGACAATGTATATCATGACTCACATGCATGCTTTCCCAAATTCCTACTCCATGGAGCTAGACTCAAACAGTCGGAGAGAAAGATCAGGAGACATGTTTGTAACTCGGCTGCCGAGGCCAGTGCTATCAATAAATGTTCTCGTGCACAATCATGGCATTGTACAGACATTCTACACTAGATCACGATATAGGACAGTGCCAAGTCCGGATCGTCGGTGCGTTTGCATCGGTTTGCCCCACAGGCAGAGGAGCTACCAACTGCCCCTTGTGAAGGACCCGCACCCCGATGCCCCCAAGGTCATAACAAGACCCACACTTGTCTACTCGCACCCGCACTAAGGTGTGTTCAATCTCCTAGGCAACTTGGCTTTACAACAGTCCACAAGGACATTCACAATGCATATGACACTATGCATGGGCATGTATGATTCATAATCTTATACTATTACATAACATGCCACAATAGGCCAATATAAGCATCAATATATATTCCTTATCACACACATACCACAATTTCCATGTCATGGATCCAAGAATTCCATTTTCAAAATCATTTCTTCTCTATCGGTATGAATACATATTCCTATCACATTTAAGTAAAGTAAAATCCTTGAATCCAGGGTTTTTAGGTTATGTTTGAGTTACAAAGGACAAAGAACCATAATCTCAATCATTTCTAGCTCAAAAATCTCATTTTTGGGTCTTGGTAATCGATTACATCACCCTGGTAATCGATTACCAGCGAAACAGAATCCCTGTAATCGATTACAATCTCATTGTAATCGATTACATGATTCCCAGAACTACGATTCGTAACTTCAAGGACCTGGTAATCGATTACACAGCCGTGGTAATCGATTACCAATCGGACAGAACCTCCGTAATCGATTACCCACAAGTTGTAATCGATTACGTGATTCCCAGAAGCATCATTTCGTGACATCAGAGGCTTGGTAATCGATTACACCACTCTTGTAATCGATTACAAGCTAGACAGAATCTCTGTAATCGATTACACACAAGATGTAATCGATTACCAGATTTCCAGAATCACGATTTCGTACCCTTAAGAGCTTGGTAATCGATTACAAGCCCCGTGTAATCGATTACCACGCGTAAACTTGCAGAAAGCAGAGTTCTCCAGGTCCTTTAACTCAAACCAAACCAATCATTATCATATTTAATCAACAAGTTACTCAAATATACCTTCAAATCATGCAAGAGGCATCAATCAATCATACAAACCCAACAAATGCACTATCATGAAGAACAACATAAAAATGAGAGAACTTTATACATGGATTCAAAAATCAATAACAACACGTAGGCATGCTAATCACAAAATCAAAGGATAACCCTCATTAGGATTTTTCCACCAACAACACAATCAAGGTTCCTAGATGCTAAGAGAGGTTGAGGAGGAGTATCTTCCTCTTACCTAAGTGAAGAAAAACAAAAGAAGAACACCAAGAACTTCCTTTGAATTTTCGTATTTGAGCTCCAAGAACCCTAAAAATGGTGACTTTATTAGAATCAATACCAAGGCTTAAAAATTAGCTATGGATGGCCAACATGAAGACTATAACCACGAAAATAGAAGGAAAGGAAGAGGAGTCTTGAAACTTACCCAAAAAGCTCAAAGCTTGGAGCTTGGAGAAAATGGTGATGATGGTGGAATCTCAAGATGCTCCAAACAAGAAGGATGTCCAGGAGAGGAAGAGAGTTAAGAGAGAATTTAGTGATGAATGAGGGGGAAGGGCTGCTGGTGCCGTGGGATTTCTGGAGAGAGGGAGGAGAAAATATCATGAGGAAGAAGAAGAAAGAAGCAGAAGAAAGAAGAAGTAAAGGAAATGCTTTAGGAAATAAAATCAATTCCCCCCCCAAAAATGTTGTCCAGCCGTGCATGAAGGAGAGAGAGGAGGGAATGGGCTGCTTTTGCATGGGGAAGGAGGAAGAGGAAATTTCCAAGAAGCTTCCTCCAAGCTTCCATGAGAAGCTTCGAACGTTTCTCGATAAAGTGGAAGTAAAGTTGTTTCCTAATCGGGCACACTAACACAGATGAATATTTACACTATCAGTATTATTTTTCCTCCAGTGTAGAAGAGTTACTGATGATGAAAATAATATTTCATTATTCATCAGGTGATTTCACAATACCGCGATTTCATTCATCGGATAAAATCTCGTAAAACGTAAACTTCGTAAATTGTGTCCGGCCTTGGGTTTTGTAAGATCCCCCGTCGATAAGTACACAATTTAGAATTTACCAGCCACAGGGAAGACATCGCATCTTCCCGGGTTTGCACAGCGCACATGCAAAACGAGGAATATATTAAAATATTCAACGTTTCCAGAAAATTCCAAAAAAATTCACATAATTCACAAATATTAGAAAATGACTATTGGTGCTGAAATAATTAATTTCCGGAGTGTTACACTGACCTCAGTAATTCTCAGCTCAGTGTGCACACAAAATGAGGAATATATTAAAATATTCGTCGTTTCTGAAAAATTCTAGAAAAATTCCTAAAAATCAAGAATAATATAAAATGATCATTTATACTTAAACAGATATTTTTCGGGATGTTACAACACTCCCCTACTAAAAGGAATTTTGTTCTCGAAATTTACATACCTCAAAATAGTTCCGGATGTTGCTCCCTCATCTTGTCTTCTGGTTCCCAAGTTGCATCACCAGTCGTCTCGTTCCAAATCACCTTTACTAATGAGATCTCCTTTCCTCTAAGTTGTTTTGTCCGTCGGTCCTCAATTCTCGCAGGAGGCACCTCATAGGTCAAGTTCTCTTTTAGCTGTACTGTGCCCGGTGCTATGATATGACTTGGATCAGGAAAATACTTACGAAGTTGTGACACATGGAAGACATTGTGTATGTTGGAAAGAAAAGGGGGTAAGGCTATCTGGTAGGCTACTGGACCTATCCGGTGAAGGATTTGGTAAGGTCCAAGAAATTTTGGAGTGAGTTTTCTTGATTTCAAAGCCCGGCCGACCCCAGTCGTGGGTGTGACTTTCAAGAATACATGCTCACCTTCCTCAAATTCAAGAGGCCTTCTCCTCTTATCTGCATAACTCTTTTGCCAGCTCTGCGCAGTTCTCATCTTCTCTTGAATCATTTTAACCTTCTCAGTTGTCTGCTAAATGATATCTGGTCCAATCGTAAGACGCTCTCCGTCTTGGTACCAACACAATGGTGTTCAACACCGTCGTCCATACAGAGCTTCATAGGGTGCCATCCCTATACTCGAATGATAACTGTTGTTGTAGGTGAACTCTATCAGTGGTAGAACTTCATCCCAACATCCAGTTTGTTCCATAGTACAAGCCCTAAGCAAATCTTCTAAAGATTGGATCGTCCTTTCAGATTGACCATCGGTTTGTGGATGGTACGCTGAACTCAAACGTAACTTCGTTCTCAACGATGCTTGCAAACTTTGCAAAATTTTGAAGTAAATCTCGAATCCCTATCCGAGACAATACTCGTAGGTACACCATGTAGCCTAACGATCTCCCCAATATACAACTGGGTCAACTTCTCCAAACTGTACCTCATGTTGATCGGAAGAAAATGGGTTGACTTCGTGAGTCGATCCACTATTACCCATATCGAGTCGTGTCCTTTCTTTGTCCTCAACAAACCCACAACAAAATCCATCGCAATGTTGTCCCATTTCCATTCAGGAATAGATAATGGTTGTAGCAATCCCGCTGGTCTTTGATGTTCCACTTTAGCTTTTTGACAAACTAAACAAGTCGACACACATCTAGTGACGTCGCTCTTCATTCCATGCCACCAGAACAATTTCTTTAGATCTTGATACATCTTAGTTATGCCTGGGTGCATACTCAGCTTGCTGGTGTGAGCATGTTCCACAATATATCGCCTAAGCTCTTGGTCACGGGGAATACAAACTCTACCTCGGAATCTCAGAATTCCATCCGTTCCTTCTTCAAATTCTGTCTCTTTGCCTTGCCTTATCAATTCTCTTGCTTCTTGCAAGAATTCATCGGCTTTCTGCTTTTCTTGTATGTCATCCATTAGTTCACTTGAGATGGTGACCATATTCATACAAATCCTTCTGGGTTCCAACTTAACAAACGACCATACATCCCTAAACTATTCTATGAGGTCTCTTTCCTTGATCATCAAGGCAGAAGCACTGATAGTCTTTCTGCTCAAGGCATCAGCCACGACATTCGCCTTGCCAGGGTGGTACAACAACTGGAAATCATAGTCCTTCAGGAATTCTAGCCATCTCCGTTGCCTCATATTCAGCTCTTTCTGATCATACAAATAGTTCAAGCTCTTGTGGTCACTAAAGATGTTGAATGTTGCTCCATAGAGAAAATGTCTCCATATCTTTAGAGCAAAGACCACGGCTGTAAGTTCCAAATCATGTGTAGGGTAGTTCTTTTCATGTACTCGCAACTGTCACGAAGCATAGGCTACAACTCTTCTATGTTGCATAAGAACACATCCTAATCCTTGATACGAAGCATCACAGTACACCTTGAATGGCTCATTCGGATCAGGTAGCACTAACACCGGTGAGGTAGTTAGCCGCTTCTTCAACTCTTGAAAACTTTGCGTGCAGTTATCAGTCCATTCAAAAGCTTGGTTCTTCTTTGTCAACTGAGTGAGCGGTCCAGCAATCTTGGAAAACCCTTCTATAAATCTTCTGTAATATCTGGCTAAACCCACAAAGCTACGAACTTCCGTCACTGACTTTGGTTGCTCCCACTGTAATATTGCTTCTACTTTCGACGGATCCACTGCAATCCCTTCCTTCGAGATCACATGGCCTAAAAACTTCACCTCATCCAACCAAAACTCACATTTTCGACAGCTTGGCATACAATTCCTTCTCCTTTAGAATCTGAAAAACTATGCTGAGGTGCTCAGCATGATCCTCCTAATTCTGGGAATATATTAGGATATCGTCAATGAAGACGACAACAAACTTGTCCAAGTAAGGACGAAAGATCCTGTTCATGTAGTCCATGAAGATAGCAGGTGCATTCGTAACACCAAACGGCATTGCAAGGTACTCATAATGACCGTATCGGGTACGAAAAGCAGTCTTGGGCACATCCTCCGTTTTCACTCTTATCTGATGGTACCCAGATCTCAAATCAATCTTTGAAAACACTGCTGCTCCCTTCAGTTAGTCCATCAAATCATCAATTCTTGGGAGTGGATACTTGTTCTTGATCGTCAGCTTATTTAATTGCCTATAGTCCACACATAATCTTGAGGTACCGTCCTTTTTCCGAACTAACAGTACTGGTGCTCCCCACGGTGACACACTCGATCTAACAAACTGTTTCTCCAAAAGCTCCTCTATCTGTTTCTTGAGCTCGGCCAATTCTGTTGGCGACATATGATAAGGTGCTATAGACACGGGACTCCCGGTACCAGATCAATGGCAAACTCGATCTCACGTGTCGGTGGTAAACCAGGTACTTCTTTTGGAAAAACTTCAGAGAACTCTCTCACCACCGGAATAGTGTCCAGGTCAGCCTCGCTCTCGATTTTCAAAGAAGATAGTAGCATGTACCTCTGAGCTCCTTCTTTCAAGAAAGCTCATGCTTGGTTGGCCGTCAAGTATCTAGAATCCTCATCCACTGGGAAAACTATGGTTTTTCTGGAACAATCTAATAGAACATGGTTGGAAGATAACCAATCCATCCCTAGGATTATATCTAACTGTGAAAGAGGCAAACAAATCAAATCGACAGAAAAGATTCGACCTTCAACAATTAAGGGACACTTCAAACAGACTTTGGTAGTAACTACCGGTTTATCAGTGGGGGTTGAAACAGTCAATTCAAAAGGTAGTTCAGACACAGGTAAGCCAAGTCGTAGCACACAGTCATATGATATGAAAGAATGGGTTGCCCCAGAGTCATACAGTACTTTTAAAAGATTACCTTCTATGGTGCCTTCTCCTTGAATCAAGTCTTCGGATTCGGAGGCTTCAGCTCCGCTCATAGTGCAAACTCGACCTTCGGCTTGCAGTTTCTTGGCTCGAGTCGCGTTGACTGAAGGTTCAGCCTTTGCTTGATCGTAGTCTCTGGACATGTGGCCCGGTTTGCCACATCTGAAGCAGATGATTCCCTTGATCGTGCAATCCCTCGTAAGATGATCTTTTCCACACTTTAGGCATCTGGACGGGTAGGTCACATTCTGCCCAGTTCGGTTCCCAGAGGAACCTCCACCAGAACTTCCACCGGTTTGCTGCTGACTTTCCGCTGGTCGGGAATAAGGCTTCTTTTGGAAGCGGTTTGAACCACTGCCTCCACCTCTTTGGGACCGTACAGGCCCAAAGCTCCTGTTTCTCGAGTCTCTAGCCTGTTCCAAGGCTTCAACTTCACTAGAACAAGTGTCTAACAATTCTGAGAATACCTTCATCTTCAGGGTGATCACAGCTTTCTTCACCTCATACCTCAATCCCTCGGTGAACTTCCAACACTTCCAAGCTTCATCGGTCTGATGCTGGTAGTGTGTTGAGAACTTCACCAGGTTCTCAAATTTAACTGCATACTCACTGACGGTCATGTTCCCTTGTCTCAAGTTGAGAAACTCAAGCTCTTTCGCATGTCTCGCATTAGCAGGAAAATATTTGTCCAAGAACTTGTTCTTGAACACATCCCATGTGATGTCAGTTCCTTCGGCTTCCAATGCTCTCTGAGCTCCGTTCCACCAGTCTTCGGCATTGCCCACAAGCATAAAGGTAGCATAATTCACCTTCTTGTCTTCGGCACAGTTCATGCCACGAAAGACTTTCTCTAATTCTTTGATCCACAGACTAGCCTTGTCAGGATCAAATTCTCCCTTAAATTGTGGGGGGTTATGACGACGAAACTCCGCCAAGTTCTGGGCATCGGCAGTCGCCTCGAGCTGTTGAGCAGCTCTCTCTTGTTGTTGAGCAGCACGTTCGTTCTGTTGGGCGATGACTTCCACCATCCTCTGCATCGCTTCTACAGCAGCTGCAATTTCTCCACTTCTCGCCATCTTACCCTTTCTCAAGTCAGGTTGACTGAAAACCACAAGGTAAGTTAGGGGAATTCATTTCAAAACACAAACCACAGAGATTTCACACAACATAAACAAGACAGACTCACACACAAGACCCAAAGAAAACATAAACCGGGGCTCTGAAACCAACTTAATGTAACGCCCCTTTTTGGGAGGGAACGTCACATTGTCAAATAAAAGAAAATGTGGAAAAGTAAAGTTTTAACATTTCAAGACCCGGTTCATTCGTTTAAGTTTAACTTGTTCAATTCTTAAATACGCGAGCAAAATAGCAAAAATATTTTTTTTTGTTTTGATAATCATTTTAACCATGCGAAATATAAATGACGGTGAAGAATAAAATAGTAGACAAAATTCTCATCTGAATAACATGCATATAGATATATACATAAAATGTGCTAACATCATTTATACATAGATACAAGCCTGAATTATCCAAAAGCAAAACTATACCTGCCCCAAATGATTATACAGATATACCCCAGAGATACCAAAATATACATCAGGCCCCAAAATAAAACACTGGTAGCCATCAGTAGCTACCAGTAAACTCAGTCTCTCAGATGAGGAGGGACTGTATTTGGGTCCTTAACAGGATCCTCCTCTTCAGAGGAAACCTCCATGGGAACCACGGAACCACGGGTGGAGCCCGAGCAGTAGAATCAAAAGAGTCCTCCCAAGGGGTGTAATAACGATCACCCCACATCTCACGGATGGGCAAGTAAAACTCCAGTCGCAGGCTGATGTGGCAGGTGAGGACAGGTGCCTCATGACGTCTCCAGGCTAGGGTGATCAACACATCTCCCAAGTAGACGCAGCGATCGGAATTCAAGTTGATATGCCAACACTCCGGCCCTCCGAGGAAGGTCAGATGCACATCACCAAGAAACCCGCGCATACGTGCCGCCATCGTCTCAGTAGAAGCTAGTCTCGTTCGGGCCAGAAGCCGGGAAACTCGGGATCTTCCGCCTCTTTACCGTCGTCTTCGATCAATACAGTATACATACATATAGTAAGTAACAGAGATACAAGAAAGAGGTAAGACATCCTACCATCATTACCAATTATAGTAGCTAGAAACAGTACAGCGCCACGCTCCCAAATAGCAATTCAGAATATCATATTTAACTAATAAGCAGTAATTCCAACAGTAAGCAAATAAACAATTCCAGGCAGATAATCATCTCAGTAATAACCAAATCAGTCATAGATATGGAAAAATAAATATTAACAATAACAATGTATATCATGACTCACATGCATGCTTTCCCAAATTCTTACTCCATGGAGCTAGACTCAAACAGTCAGAGAGAAAGATCAGGAGACATGTTTGTAACTCGGCTGCCGAGGCCAGTGCTATCAATAAATGTTCTCGTGCACAATCATGGCATTGTACAGACATTCTACACTAGATCACGATATAGGACAGTGCCAAGTCCGGATCGTCGGTGCGTTTGCATCGGTTTGCCCTACAGGCAGAGGAGCTACCAACTGCCCCTTGTGAAGGACCCGCACCCCGATGCCCCCAAGGTCATAACAAGACCCACACTTGTCTACTCGCACCCGCACTAAGGTGTGTTCAATCTCCTAGGCAACTTGGCCTTACAACAGTCCACAAGGACATTCACATTGCATATGACACAGTGCATGGGCATGTATGATTCACAATCTCATACCATTACATAACATGCCACAATAGGCCAATATAAGCATCAATATATATTCCTTATCACACACATACCACAATTTCCATGTCATGGATCCAAGAATTCCATTTTCAAAATCATTTCTTCTCTATCGGTATGAATACATATTCCTATCACATTTAAGTAAAGTAAAATCCTTGAATCCAGGGTTTTTAGGTTATGTTTGAGTTACAAAGGACAAAGAACCATAATCTCAATCATTTCCAGCTCAAAATCTCATTTTTGGGTCTTGGTAATCGATTACATCACCCTGGTAATCGATTACCACAAATAAACAGAATCCCTGTAATCGATTACAATCTCATTGTAATCGATTACATGATTCCCAGAACTACGATTCGTAATTTCAAGGACCTGGTAATCGATTCCCGTAATCGACACCATAATCTCCGTAATCGATTCAGTTGTAATCGATTACATGATTCCCTGTAAGCATCACGTGACATCGAGGCTTGGTAATCGATTACACCACTCTTGTAATCGATTACAGCTAGACAGACTCTATAATCGATTACACACAAGATGTAATCGACACAGATTTCGAGAATCACGATTTCGTACCCTTAAGAGCTTGGTAATCGACAAGCCCCGTGTAATCAATTGCCACGCGTAAACTTCGTAAAGCACGAGTTCTCCAGGTCCTTTAACTCAAACCAAACCAATCATTATCATATTTAATTAACAAGTTACTCAAATATACCTTCAAATCATGCAAGAGGCATCAATCAATCATACAAACCCAACAAATGCACTATCATGAAGAACAACATAACAATGAGAGAACTTTATACATGGATTCAGAAATCAATAACAACACATAGGCATGCTAATCACAAAATCAAAGGATAACCCTCATTAGGGTTTTTCCACCAACAACACAATAAGTTCGATGCTAAGAGAGGTTGAGGAGGAGTGTCATTGGGAATTTGCGGATCAAAAGTCTCATAGTCGAATTCCCTCACAGGATCCATGCGAAAAATCCATAATCCAAGTTTTTAAATTTTTACCTCTTGAAGCGTGATAGACACAAGCGAGGTGAATCACTAACACCGTAATAGCGACGATGTTTCTACGGTATCCACACGAACAAACTTGACCTCACTATCTCTCACTCACTTTAAGAGCTAAGGTTGTTGGTAATAGCGCACTATTTATACAAGCCTTCGGTGAGTGTGAGCCAAGGTAAGTGGCGTAAAATCGATTTAGGCCCACAGTTGCGAGTCCAACTTGCGATTACTCCAATTTAGTCTGTTTCTAAGTGTGTGACCCTGAGTTCTCATGACGTTGGTAGTCCATTTTAATATTTTAACTCAAACCAAATAAATCATTATCATATTTAATCAACAAGTTACTCAAATATACCTTCAATAATCATGACTCAAGAGGCATCAATCAATCAATACAAACCCAACAAATGCACTATCATGAAGAACAACGTTATAAAAATGAGAGAACTTTATACATGGATTATCACTATGAGAATCAATAACAACACGTAGGCATGCTAATCACAAAATCAAAGGATAAATCTCATTAGGTTTTTCCACCAACAACACAATCAAGGTTCCTAGGAGATGCTAAGAGAGGTTGAGGAGGAAAGTATCTTGGCCACTAGGGCATACACCAACAGTGTCTTCCTCTTACCTAAGTGAAGAAAAACAAAAGAAGAACACCAAGAACCTCCTTTGAATTTTCGGATTTGAGCTCCAAGAACCCTAAAAATGGTGACTTTGTTAGAATCAATACCAAGGCTTAAAAATTAGCCATGGATGGCCAACATGAAGACCATAACCACGAAAATAGAAGGAAAGGAAGAGGAGTCTTAAAACTTACCCAAAAAGCTCAAAGCTTGGAGCTTGGAGAAAATGGTGATGATGGTGGAATCTCAAGATGCTCCAAACAAGAAGGATGTCCAGGAGAGGAAGAGAGTTAAGAGAGTGTGGTTGGAAGAAAATTTGGTGATGAATGAGGGGGAAGGGCTGCTGCTGCCGTGGGATTTCTGGAGAGAGGGAGGAGAAAATATCATGAGGAAGAAGAAGAAAGAAGCAGAAGAAAGAAAAAGTAAAAGAAATGCTTTAGGAAATAAAATCAATTTCCCCCCCCCAAAATGTTGTCCAGCCGTGCATGAATGAGAGAGAGGAGGGAATGGGATGCTTTTGCATAGGGAAGGAGGAAGAGGAAATTTCCAAGAAGCTTCCTCCAAGCTTCCATGAGAAGCTTCGCACGTTTCTTGATAAAGTGGAAGTAAAGTTATTTCCTAATCGGGCACATTAACACAGATAAATATTTACACTGTCAGTATTATTTTTCCTCCAGTGTAGAAGAGTTACTGATGATGAAAATAATATTTTATTATTCATCAGATGATTTCACAATACCGCGATTTCATTCATCGGGTAAAACCTCGTAAAACATAAACTTTGTAAATTATGCCCGGCCTCGGGTTTAGTAAGATCCCCCATCGACAAGTCCATAATTTAGAGTTTACCAGCCACAGGGAAGACATCGCATCTTCCCGGGTCTGCACAGCGCACACGTAATAATTAAAATATATTAAAATATTCGACGTTTCCAGAAAATTCTAGAAAAATTCATATAATTCACAAATATTAGAAAATGACTATTGGTGGTGAAATAATTAATTTCTGGAGTGTTACATTGACCTCAGCAATTCTCAGCTCAGTGTGCACGTAAAACGAGGAATATATTAATATATTCCTCGTTTCTGAAAAATTCTAGAAAAATTCCTAAAAAGCAAGAATAATATAAAATGATCATTTATACTTAAACCGATATTTTTTGGGATGTTACATGGTGACTGTTCTCATTATGTTTCAAATAGTGGAGGCCTTCTCATTTGATAATGATGTTTTTTCTCTCTTTCTTTTATTTTACTTGTCTTGGATTAATTGATGATTATTTGTTTTTGAACTATACATTGAGGACAATGTAGAATTTAAGTGTGGGGGAGGAGTTTACATTCTATTTTCTGTTTTAATTTTTATTTAATTCTGCTTTTGAAAAAAAATTATGTGTTTTTATTTGATTTCCAATGATGTTTTGGGATTTGTGAAGTTTATGAGTTTGAAGCAATTGAAGTTCAAGGGTATGTTTTATAAATTTCTTCTTCTGTCTTGAATTTGACATACTTGGCTTTGGATATTTGATTGGTGGATTGAGATTGATAGATGCATACCTTATGAGATTTTGAGCCTATTGATGGATGAATTTAGCATTTATGCCATTCTCCTTTTTCTTGTGTGATTTTCACTCATGTCATTTGATCACTCTAGAACTTGCGTTGATTCTTTTTGAGGCTACATTTTTACTTGCATGCATGAATATGATTGAGGCCTTCTTTCTTGATTAATTACTTTGGCCAAATAGCCAACCTTGTAGCATTTTCCTTTGATTAACCCCTTGAGCCTATTTGCCTATTCTTTATCTTAGCTCATTATATGTCTTATGTGAAAAATCATGATTTTACCTTACCTTAGGGAATGGGAGAATATTGATTCATTTTCATTGGAGAAACTCTTTTGCTTGTGGGCAATGTATAGTACAAGTGTGGGGATTGTGCAAATTGATGTGCAATATGCAAAGTGTTGGTTAAAAAAAAATTTACAAAGAAAAAGAATAAATGCAAGAAAGGTTGCAAAAGAAAATAAAGAAAAAAGAAAGGAATATGTGAAGAGAATGTGCATTATATGGAATTGGGAGAAAAATTTCATGCTTGTTACTTGTCAATTGATTTCCTCCCCAATGTTCTTTTATTCTCTTGGGTACTTATCTTGCCATATCCATACTATTTCTTTCCCTTACCTTGGCACCATTACAACCTTGAATAAAGTCCTCTTGATTTGTGTGTACATGTGTTTGAGTAGTTGAGAAGTAAAAGATAAGCAAGCTTATGGTAGTGCATTTTTCATGGGTTGAATTGAGTGAAATACTTACCTTGTAAACACTTGAGAGATTGAGAGTGTATCTTGTGAGGATTTATCATTCTTGATTCATGCTTTTCAAATTGAAGATACCTTGCTTGTTGGTTTGAGATGTGAATATTTGTTATCTCTTGAATGTTTTGACCCCTTGAATTTTTTCTTGCTCTTCTTGCTTACAATCTTTTGCCTTTCTTAAATATCATTGGAAATTGAGTCTTTTAAAGTTTTTAGTTTTGTTTTTGTTTTTCTTTGTTCGGTCTTATGTTTTGCCCAGGAGTGCAAAAGGCTAAGTGTGGGAGTATTTGATCTATCAATTATTTCTATATCTTGAGTATCTTTTGTTTGGTCTAATTGGACTCCATATGTGCTCAATTATTGATATTTAACTAAGTTTCTGCTTTAGAGCTTAATTGGATGTTTATTATGAAACTATGCTTAAATGTGGTTATAAATACTCATAAATGAATTATGCTTTTCAGGATATCTTTGAGTGTTTGAGTCCATTAGCATTGAACCGAGCTTGATGACCAATTAAGGAGAGAGATGAATGCTTAAGAAGATCGATTTTATCCCTAGAAGTAAAGGAAGAAGAGCAATTATGAAGATTCAAGGTTACATTTGAAGAAAATGGTCAACACGGTCCGTGTTAAATGACACAGGGAAAGCCGTGTACTCCTCTGACTATTTGAAGACTGGGTCAAATGCTATTTTTGGATCAACACAGCCCGTGTCAAATGACACGGGGTAGGCCGTGTACGTCTCTATCTTCACAAGAAGATCCAGTTTTGAGCATTGACCATCAACACGGCACGTGTCATTTAACACGGGGTGGGCCGTGTTTCTCTTTGACTTGCAAAACACTTGAATTTGTGTTACCAGAACCTGACACGGGGTAGGCCGTGTCAAACGAGACGGCCCGTGTGGTCGCATCAGAACATCATATTCGAATTTTAATGATGCACAAGGTTTCCAAAGTTATAAATAGGGTTGCCTAGGGTCCTAAAAAGAGGGTCTGGACTAGGAAATTGCTAGGAGGATGAGGAGAAGACTGAGAACAAGGGAGAAGGAGATTGGATTGAAGATTGGAGTCTCAGGTTAGAGCAATTGGAGATCAATCACCCCCAACCTTTGGAAATTAGTTTGATCTTTAGTTTTCTTCTGCACTTCTATTCTTGACAATGTTTTTCTTCTGTTATTCTTTTGGTTTTGAATTTGCCATGTGTGGCTAGTTTTCTTATATGGTTAAGGGAAGATGAAACCCTAATTTTGATTATGTGATTCTTGCATGTTTCTTTATAACAATACAATTGTGTTTTTATTCATATGTTTCTATTCTTAATTTGGTATAAAGGTTTTTATACTCTTTGCCAATTTCGAAAGTGGTAAAACTAGGATTGCTATGCGCAGTTGCGGTGGTAGAACTAGTGAGACATATGATCTAAGTAATTTAATCCTGGTGTGTGATTGAATCTTAGTGTGATTGATTTTCTAAATTTTAATGCAATCAATAGGTAGGTGTAAGAGAGGTTGCTTTACAAATAACTATTGATTAGAGATTGATTTGAGCGGTTGCTGAATTAACCAAAACTTAAGAAAAACAAGGAATTAATCTCACAATCACATAAAAACATAATTGATCATGTTAGTATAAAGGATATGTGGGCTAGTATAATCATACAAATCTAGTGGTGGATTCCATCTCTTAACCATTGTCTTTTAATTGGTAATTCCAAATCGTATTTACTATTTTTGTTTTGGATTCAACTTCTATTTTTAGTTTTAATAAACAAAACCCCTTTTTTATTATTTACTATTTTTAAGAGTTTAAAATTAGGATTTAATTTATAGTGTTAATTGAATTAGTTCTCTGTGGATCGACCCTTGGTAACTATAACTGGTTGCAAGATTTTTATTTTTGGTGGAACTTGGCAACTGATTTTCATTCTAAATTTTAATCATAATCCACACCACACTAATGTAATTGGCTAGCTATCATGGATAATGGTTTTGATGATAACAAACATGAAGATAATGAGAAGACCAAGTCCAAAGACCTTCAAGAATAGCTTTAGGACTTAGGATCTTTGTAAGAAGACTTATTGGATATCCCATTAGTTTTGGACACAAAGAAATATTTTCAAAATTGTTTTTCCAAACTTAAAGAATCATTTTCTGGATATTTGAAAGTATTTAAAACTGATTTTATATCAGGGGTATTCGAATACCCCATAAGGTATTTGAATAACATGCCTGACACTCATATCCAGAATTGCTTTTGAAAGTAAGGTATTCGAATAACCAGTTTGGTATTCGAATACACCTGATCTCAGAAAAACGTTTTTAGACTGAAGTATTCGAATACATTGAGAGGTATTCGAATAACCATCTTCTAATATGTTTTCACAAGCCTTTTTAAAATAAAGGTATTCGAATAACCTTATAGGTATTCGAATAACTTCCTTCAGAATTGTTTTTCACTAAACAGTGGTATTCGAATACCCAGGAAGGTATTCGAATAACTACGGGATCCTGATATGGAAGGAAACAACCATTTTTCTACATTTAATGTGATATTAATTATACCCAACGACTATTTTCCTCAAAGACTCTATAAATAGAGACCTTAGGTCTCTTCTGAAGGTTGCCCAATAATCGGAATCATTCTTTGCTTGTGCTAAAACATGATTTTCAATTTTACATATTTTCTATGCTCTTTTTGCCAAAACCTTGAGATATCCTTAAAGAGCTCCATAGTGCTTCAAGTTGTATCATTTACTCTTTGTGAGAGTTTTCCATTTCATCTATTTTTTGCTTTTGTAAAGGGTGAGGTATCCCTCAGTAAAAGGGTGAGGTATCCCTCAGTAAAAGGGTGAGGTATCCCTTGTTGTAAAGAAGGTGAGGTATCCTTCAAAGGGGGTGAGGTATCCCTCTAGTAAATAGGGTGAGGTATTCCTATTGTGTAAAGGTTGCAAGCACCTGTTTTAAGCTTGTATTGAATAGTAAAAAATCTCAAACTGTGTTTCGGGGACTGGATGTAGGCTACAAGTGGTTGGTGGTCGAACTAGGATAAATATTGTGTCTGCTCTTCTCTCCTTTATCTCTTTATTTTCAGCAATTTATTTATTATTGCTTATTTGTTTGTTTATTGTTCTTAAGGCATTTTATCGTCTTTATATATATTCATTATATTGCTTCACGAAATTTGTATTAAAAAGGGTTTGTGAAAAAGTTCTTAATTACTCAATTCACCCCCCTCATGAGTACTGAAGCCACTTGGGTAACAACCAAAGTGTCATTCAATCACTTTGGATATGTTCCTAACTGCCTACCACTGTTTCATACCTTGCTAGCACTCTTTCAATCGTTTTTGATTTTTTCTGGTGTAAGGGAGCCTAGTGCAATTTTGGCTGTGGAGTCTTGAGCTGAAACTTGGTTTCCAAGGTTAAACCACCATTCTGAGCAAAGAGGAGCAAAAAAGGGACATAGAGGTTTCTGAGCCGAATTCCATCATTTGGTAGGGTTTCTGAGCAAATTTGAGCAAAAAGGCGACATTGAGGTAATTTTAGTAATTGTTTTGGTATCTCTGAATGACTTGAATTTTTGCGAGTAAATAGAAAAAAATCATATTTACTCATGTCTCAAAGGGGAAGGTAAAGTAGAACATGTAGATTTATCATTCACATCAACAAGAATCTCAGAACATGCAGATTTATTATTTTTAGAACAACCAGGATTACCAAAGTCAGAACAATCAGATTTATTAGAGAAAGCAGAATCAGAGACAATAACAGTAGATTTATGACAAACAGAAGTAGAATCAGAATCAGAAACAGTAGATTCAGATTTATCAGACTCATAAACAACATACGCAGAATCAGGTTTATCAGCAAAGACAGATTTATTAGAATCAGTAGATTGATCAGAATCAGAAATAGATTTATCAGCACAGGAAAATACAGAATCAGAAAGAGCAAGATCAGCAGAAGCAGTGAAATTAGAAAAAGAATTAATAAGAAAGTCATACTAAAAAATAGAATTAACAAAATCAGAATCAGAAGCAGAAGCAACAGCAGAATTATCAGGAACAACATAATTAGCATCATGTGTAGCAGAAATTGAAAATCCAGGAAATGAAAATTGGCCAGAAAATGAAACTTGATCAGCAACAGAATATGCAAAAATAGAAACATTAAATTCAAATTTATCAGAATCATCAAAATCAAGAACAGTTGAATCATCAATTTCAGAAACAACACATGTATATTTAGCAGAAACAGCAACATCATCTAGAAATCCTACGATCCCAGGAAATTCAGCTAGCATGTCAAAATGCACATCATCAACTAACATATCAAGGACATCTAAATGAAAAACAGAATGTTCTTCTAATAGATATTTCATGGTATTAGAGATATTGAATTGAACTATGTTATCCCCAAATTTCATGAAAAGGGTTCCAACATGCACATCAATCTTAGTCTTAGCGTTTTCAAGAAAGGTCTACCTAAAATTAATGGTGGTTGGCTAGATGCAAATTCATCTTCCATGTTCAGAATATAAAAATCTACTGAAAATATTAACTCATTTACCCTTACCAAAACATCCTCAAGCACTCCAATAGGATGAGTTGTGCTCCTATTTACTAGTTGAATGATGATTCCAATGGGCTCCAACTCTCCAATGTGCAGGGATTCAAAAACTGATTTGGGCATGACATTAATGGATGCACCTAAATCCAACATTGCATGAGTGAAGTGTTAGCTGCCTATGATACAAGGAATGGTGAATGTTCCAGGATCCTTGCATTTCTGTGGCATACTTGGTTGAATCATTGCAGAAACATTTCTACCCATACTAATATTCTCTGTACCCTTAAGTCTTCTCTTGTGAGTACACAACTCCTTGAAGAATTTGGCATACTTTAGAATCTGCTTGATTGCATCTAAGAGGAGGATATTGATTTCCACCTTCCTGAATATCTCTAGCACTTCTCTTTCTATTTCAGCTTGCACTGCTTGCTTGGACTATGTGACTCTATTTGGGAAGGGTAATGGAATGGCTAAATATGATTTTTCTGCACAATTCTTTTATGCCACAAATTTTTAGTCTAAGCCACTTATTTTCTGAGAAGTGTGCAACTTTTGAGCTAGTTGATGAGGTACAGTTTGATATATAGGGTGCTGCTCAGGGTGCTGCTGCTCATGTTGTGAAACTAGTTGCTAAACTGGTTATTGCTCAGATTGCATCTCGAGTTGCATCTTAGGTTGCTTAGGACCATCAACTTCTCTTCTACTTCTCAAGGTAATGACACTTACATTTCCTCTTGGGTTATTGACTGTTTGTGAAGACAATTGGCTTGATCCTTGACTTTTCAATTCATTAATAGTGGTTTCCAGCTGCCCAATCTGAGTTTGCAAGTTCTAAATTGTGGCATTGGCATTCTGTTGGAACTGAATGTTGGTTGAGGCCATCTGTTTCATCAAATCTTCCAAGGATGGCTCAGTTTGAGTGGCTGCAATGGCTGTTGGACTCGGCAGAAGGAGGGGCTGCTACATATGTGGCTGCACAGTTTGTTGCTGTATGAATATAGGTGGTAAGTACTTGTTGCTAGGGCTTGCAGCTTGGTATCTAAATTATTGTTGTTGCTGCTGGGGGTGGGGCTCTTGTTGCTGCCCAGAATTCCCATATCTGAGGATGGGATGGTCTCTCTAGTCATGATTATAAGTACTCAAAAATGGATCATATTTGGGCTATTGGTATTGCTGGTATTAGGGTTTACCAGGAAAAATGCCTACTACAGTAACAGGGTAGGCTTGGTTGGCAGAATTCTCTTCTTGAAGGTTTGGACAAGCATCAGTAGGATGAGATGGACAAAAACAAATTCCATAAACAGTGGCAGCCATTTGCATAGGTGGTTGTTGTGCCACTACTAACTGCCTCACTAAAGATGTCAACTCATCCAATATGTGTTCCATTCTCTATTAGTTTATATGAGACACTTGAAGCTCATTGACTCCTCTGGTTGAGGTAATCATTCGAGTTCCAAACTGTTGGGTGTTGTCTGCCATGTTTGCTATCAAGTCTCTAGTAGCAATAGGGGTCTTATCCACCAAAGCTCCTCCACTGGCAGCATCAATCATGCTTCTTTCCATTGGCATCAGTCCCTCATAAAAGTATTAGATCAACAATTGATCATGTAATACCCTTAAACACATGTTAGACTGGTGAATGGTTACCTAAGATAGCATTTGACTTGTTTAGCATGCCAGTCAAGTTTTGTGACAAACTGACTTCGTTTAGGCACTTAGTTGCAACACAGAAGTTGAAAAGTAGCTTAAAATGACTCAGATAATAGCATAAGTTGCTAAGTTGAAGGAAATAAACATAGAGAGTTTATTTCTAGGTCACAAATAAGCCAAGTAAGATGTGGTAAAAGTTTCAAGAGAATCAGAGTCAGTTTGGTATTTTTAGGCATATTGGTTGTGCGTTTTAATACCGAATGACTAGCAGCAGATATAGAAAATCATGAAAATAGTGAAACAACAATTTAGATGAATCCTATGATTTATTCTAAAGTTGTTGGAAGTTGGAAAACTTGAATTAGCATGATTCAAGTGTCCTTAACAGATATAAGTTTCAGTGTAGAAACTTAAGTTAATCTTTTCCCTTAATTCCCTCCATATCTCACCCTCTATTTCTCTCTTCTCTCTCGGCAGAGAACCAAAAAATAGAGAAAGAAAAGAAAAAAAAGGGAGAAAGGGGAGAAGAAGAAGGAGAAAGGGGAAGAAGGGAAGAAGAAGAGGAAGAAGATCAAGGATCAAGAGTCTTCAAGATGTAAGGAGTTTTCTATTCATCTTTCTCCTATTTGATTTGTATTGAATAGGGTTAGGGTTTGAATAGAAATAGGGTTTTGAATGGCCAAATCGTGATTCTTAACTTGGTTCTTGATTCCAAGGACTAGGTTAGGATAGTTTAAGCCTAGAGAATGCTAGATGGTCATTTATGGCTCATGAATAACCATAGAATCCATAGAAAATGGACTTTAAGAATAGTTGGAGTTATGTGATTCTGGACCTAGATTTATGCCCTAAGAGAATTCATAGGTTGTAAAAGAGTTACAACAAGTTTAAGGGCATAGATTAATGTTAGAAATCACTTAGAATCCATGAGAAAAAGATTGGAAATTGGTTTTTTAACCAATTATATAGAAAACGCATTCTGCAGAATTGCTGTCATGCGGAGAGCGCCTAGGACCCCACTATAGAGCACCTAGACGCCCAGAGTTCAAAGAAGAATGATCGTACAGCAGGGCGATGAGCACCTAGACGCTAAAGATATGGCGGCTAGACGCCTAAAGCATATTTCATCAGAATCTTTATTTTGATGTTTTCAAGTTCTTAGTTAGATGGAATCATTAGTATATGTTTCCTAAAGTGTGTTAAGGCACAAATGAGGATATTTTCAAGTGGAAAATATTTACTTATCAAGCATGAGAAATCATAGGCTTTTAAGCATCCTAAAGGAAAGGTTTGCTTTAGGTAATGACATTGCACCTTAGGCAACTTAACGTTGCAATAAATATCACTCAAGATGTGATGAGATAGTGCAATAGAGATAAGTATACTAGGATGAATAATAGTATTCACTCTAGTAGAGAATGAGAAAGGTATGAACCTTAGAAGATCCAAGAATAGCGGATTATCTTGGGAAGGTGCCTAGAACCTTAAACAACGAAGAGTCATAAGTAAGAACCACTCTTGAGTTAGATTCACTTGAGTGGAGGGAATGTTTAGGTACTAAGTCTCTAGTTAAGTGGGACTTTGTGCATGGCTAAATACACAATAAGATGAATTGTGACTAAGAAGATGTCATAATCATAAGGTATAGTAGAAATGTGCAATAACTCATGTATTAGCAAAGATAAGTTAGAAGTGCAAGATAAAGGGAATTTACTTCCTTAGACACTAATGAAAGTATGGAAGTTAAGTTCTTAAGCATTCCATGAGTTTGGAATAATTAAAGAGGTCTTAAGCATTCCATGAGTTTGAAATAATTAAAGAGGTATCTGGAACCTTAAGCACACAAGTGTAGTATAAGTTACTACTAGAAGTGTGATGGAAGGGAAAGCTAGATACAACCAGAATAAGTATGTTATACTTATCTAGATGCATGATTTACTCGCTTTAGTTAAAGTTGAGTTAATTATGCAAAGTTTTAGAGAAATGCTCATTTATTTCCTTAAGCAAGGGTAGATGAGGCATTAGTTAAGATAGACTCTTTCACTAGGATAAGTCGAGTCTATAGGAAAGTTAAGATGGTGTTTATGTAAGAGATAAACATAACACTAAGCTTTTCACACACTAGTTAGTTAATCTAGTATGTATGTGAAGAGAAAGAACCTTAGTGCAACCAACGTTAGTGGTTTGCCATAGATAAGTATCTAACACCTCAGCAACATCGTGTTGCGTTCGAAATCACTTAAGAGATATGAGTGATGAGGTAGAGTTTAGGTACAAGTATAAGAAATGGTCTGATAATGTTTACCTGAGAATGTAACGTTATATGACGCGAGGTCATTTAGCTAAGAAGGTAAGGATTCAGAGAAGTTCGTAAGGGGACAAGTATTTCTAACCAAATGCTAAGGTTACATATAGTAGGTGGTTACATATTCTCCTCATTACAAAGGGTAAACATAAGAAGCCAAAGTTCCTAGCAGAATATGCTTAGGTCATAAAGGAACTAAGTATATCAGTACGTATGTAAGTCTACGAATTAGTCCAGTAGTATCGATCTTGGTGAGTATCCTTTGATGTTCATTCATGGAGGCAAAAGGAGATAGATGGGTGTCCGAAGGACTTTTGAGAAGGACATAACCCTGATGTCTCGATAGTGCCAAGGCCAAAGGAGATAAGTGAAAAATCCAAAGACGCTCTTTGAGTACAGATGAAGCCTGAATTTCTCAGCGTGCCAGGATATATGTAATGTGAGGATGAGTTTTCCCTCTATTTACCACTGGATGATAAACTGAACTAGTTCCTAGCAAACTTCTTTGTTTTTAACATAAACCTTTGCATGTATTTCAAAACAAAACCCTGCATTTACATTTCATCCACATACTCTTAGGATCTTCTTAGGCATAATTATATTACATATCATTCTCATTGCATTCACAGACAGTTGTATGAGCATTGTCCGTCACTGTTGGTATTTACAGCTGTATGGGCGTTGTATATATTAACAGTGTGTAGGCTATCGGTTGATATCACACTATAAGAAAGTGTGCAGATATGAGAAAAGAGGAGGAAGCTCCTAAGTTAGAATTATAGCATCTGTTATATAATTGTTATATACAATGTTATAGTTAGATGGTATTGGAATTGCTTTTACTGAGAATGTTAATTCTCACCCCAGTTGCTATTTCATGTAAATCCAGATGTAGGCACAAATGTAGGTACAGAGGTACAGACCCTGCTAAGGGTGAGAAGAGAAAGCATGAAGACTAGAGTAGTTTTTATTGCTTTAAGTAGATAGAACTTATGTAATCAGTTTATATTTGTTCTGTAAGTTTTATGTTATATGTATTACAATAAGCCCTCTTGTGGTTAAGTTTGTATATGAGTTTAAGTTTTTCCGTAATCTCTCAAGGCTTTCTATAATTACTCAGTTGTGATTATGGATATATGTTAGAATATAGTATGAGGAAGTGACGTTTCTAGTACCGTTATCTTTATATATCGTTGTGTAACTATGATATATCCAGATATCTGTATTAGGGTGTTAAAGATCACTAATTTGGTGGTGTGGACAACTTGAACATAACTTCTTGAACCTCTCCTAATATTCATGCAAGGTTTCACTAGAAATCTGCCTGATGCCACAAATGTCCTTCCTAATTGTTGCAGCTCTGGAGGTAGGGAAATTTTTTTCTAAAAGCAGCCTCTTCATATCATTCCAGTAATTCACAAAGCCAGGTGAGAGATAGTAAAATTGGTCCTTGGCTGCATCAGTAAGGGAGAAGAGAAATGCCCTAAGCTTGATGTGTTCTTCATGGATGCCTTGAGGTCGCATGGTTGAGCACACAACATGGAATTCCTTCAAATGCTTATGGGGATCCTCACCTGCAAGTCCATGAAACTTAGGCAGCAAATGGATTAGTCCAGACTTTAGCTCAAAGTCAGCATCAATCTCAGGATAGTGAATGCATAATGGTTGATAAGTGACATCAGGGGCAGCAAGCTCTTTAAGAGTCCTATTATGCATGTTATCAGCCATTATTACAAAATCACTTAAATTCTAAGATTCAATGACAGATTTAGTATCAGAATGAAATGAGGAATCAATTACTTGACTAAGCCTATAAGCTCTTATCAATGCATGCAAAGTCCTATCAATCTCAGGATCAAGATCAAGCAAAATAACAAAATCAGACCTAGTCATGCACCAATCAAGACTTAAAGAGTGTCAGAAAACCAAAAACTCAAAACCATGGAAATCTATACAACAAAAATGACTAGAAAAATAAAAAAAACATATCAAATGATTTTTAAAAATTATGGGACCACCATAGAATGAAAACTATGATTTTTTAGAAAATTACCATGTAGAGAAAATATTTCAAAAATTGAAAAAGTGGTCTAAATAATGGAATTTGGCTAAAAAATGAAAAGAAACTGAGGCACCTCTCATTTGACACTTTTCCTCGTTCTCTTTAGAATTTTTTTCTCTTTCTTCTCTCTAATTTTCCTTTTTCTTTGTTCCTTCTTAATTTTTCTGAGTTCTCCCATTCTCATGGAGGGGTAGAGCCTTTAGATCAATTCAAGAGATTGAACATGCTTGGTTGTTAATCTTGAGATTTTGTTTTTAATGTTTAAGTTCATCTATTAATCAAGTTTCTCTTCTTCTTCTTCTCTTTGTTAATTCTGGTTGCTTAATTGGAATTTTCATATGTTAATTGCTTAATTACCATGTGCAAAGAGATGAACTCAGAGATTAAACAAGACATTGAAGGTGTTTGATGAAATGTTTAACTTGGTTGGATCTTGGCTTTTAAGTTGATTTCGATTTTGGTGAATGCTTAATTTGTCTAACCTTAATTAATTGAATTCTAGAAGCATTTCTAGTTAAGATCTATGGTCATTGAGAGGCTTCTTGATGTAGTCTAAGACCAAGGATTTGATTGATATTTGAATGGACCTTTACTAATCAAGGATGGATTAAAATCAAGTTTGGACAATTTTCTTGGATTGATTATTTTGTTAATTCTATTTTATCAATTTGAATTTTGTTCTATTTACTTCTGTAATTTTTCCTTAGCCCCCCTTTTTCTCACTTGATTTGATTAAATTGCATTTCAAAATTATTGAGAGATGATCCGGTGTTATATGCTATGCTACAAGCCATAGGCATAACTCAGTTATAATTTTGGTGAGTTCGGTACTCGTCAATATTCTTATAAATCCCTTGTCTTATAAAAGATAAGGACAGTAACCATTCTTTTGTTTTAATAGATAATCTTGATTATGTTTGTTGTAATTGTGGGGCTATTGACTGAGAAATTGAAACCATATTTGAGTTCTAGTACAAGATTAAGGGAGTAAAAGAATGAATGTGAATGATTCAAAGAATATCAAAGAAAAGTAGAAGGACACGGATTTTAAAAGGAAAGTGGTTATCATACAAGGTATATATAAGAAAATGAATAAGGTGTTTTATTAGTATAAGAGAAATATTTTCAATAAGCTTTTGATAAGCTTCTTGATCTAGTTAATTTTATGATGATACTCAATCTTACCCCTAGATAGAAGTATGAAGTTGAGAAATTAGAAAAGTTATCCATAAATTTTGATTGAAGTAGACCAAATTTTGAAGACAAAATTTATAAAAAGGAGGGGAGAAATGTAACATCCTCTTCAACCTAATTATATTAATCAAGGATGTAGTAGATCAATAAGTTTGGTAGAAGTTATCTGATGATTTTGTAATTACTTGGAACGAATGAAGTGTAAACTTATATTGGAAATTGCGGATACGTCACGCCCGGAATAATAAAAATTCCCTCACATGATCTATGTGAAAAGCCATAATTTGAGTTTCAAATTGTTTACGTCTTGAAGCGTGATCAAAACAAGTGAAGTGAATCACCAACACTGTAACAGCGACGATGTCTCTGCGGTATCCACACAAATAGACTCATGAACATCCAACGTTCATAAATAGGAGCCACGTCTCTCACACATAGTGCTAGCAGCGAAGAGAAGAGAAGAAACTTGTCACTCTCTCACTCACTATTTCTATCAAGTGAGGCTAGGGTTTGTAATGCATACCTTGACAGCCCATTAGCAGTGCTATTTATAATAGTTGACTGCCTTAAGTGAGTGAAAGCAGCAACATGCTAAGTTGTGCAACTCTAAACTCATCTGTTATGAGTTTGGCCCATAATTGAATCCAAGTCTAGCTTGGATCCTAATTACTCCAATTTAGTCTGCTATATGTGTGCGATCCTATAGGTTCTCACAACGTTGGCAGTAATATTAAAATCCCATTTTAATATTACAAGTAGTGAACAGTATCTAGCAACACATCGTTGCCACCCAAGTATTGAAAATGTCAGTGATTTGACATAACCTTTCCATGAATAATGTTTCTATATAGTTTAGTCCCTTTGTCCAGATATCTAGATTGAATACAAGGCATAGAATGCGTCACCCTTGTATAGTTCAATCATTTGTTTCCTGATACCCGAGTAGACTTAATAACAACAAATGAGATCGATATCTCATATCGACTCATTTGAGCATGGCCATGCATTTAGCACTCTCATTCAATCAGGGCCCCCCGAAGATATCTCTCCTGTTATGTAGGAGGGACAAATCTCATCTAAGTCACTTACATCTCTCCGCATAATTTGTGGTATGTCCAATAACTAACTTTATAATCACCTTGTTACAGATGACGTTTGACGGTCATTAAAACAAACAACTCCTCATGTAGGAATCGTAGTGATTTTAGGTCAAAGGACCACATACACCATTGTCACTATGAGAATCGCTTATGACACTCACGTAACGATCTATGTAGCGTTCTCATGGTGGGTCTGTCCAGTATATTATTACTCTAATATGTACCCATGTGAAGACTTGATATCTGATATCCATAACCCATGAGATGTGGCCATCAGTCTATGCACATACTAGTCTTAATGTATTATTGTTGTCCTAATTAACAATAATACTTGACCAGGAATATTTAAGAATAATGTTTTATCCAATAGGATCTCACGATCAAGTCATCCACTTGATGTCCTACAGCATCAAACTTACTATTCAAAGGACTTTATTATATTTATAAAAAAGAACACAATAAATGAAATGTCTCATATATTAAAAAATAATATAATACAATGTATGTAAATATAGACAAAATATATCGGCCTCTAGGGCATACACCAATAATCTCCCAGTTACACTAGGGCCAATAAGGCATATGTCTAATGCCGAAAGACCTAATGTGACCCTCATGCTTCTGCTGTGCAACAGGCTTCATTAGTGGATCGGCAATGTTATCATCTGTTGGTACTCTGCATATCTTCACATATCCTTTATCGATGATCTCTCAAATGAGATGGAAGCGTCTAAGTATATGTTTGGATCGCTGGTGAGATCTAGGCTCTTTAGCTTGTACAATGGCTCCATTATTATCACAATAGAGGTCCACTGGGTCCACAATGCTAGGAATAGCGCCAAGTTCAGAAATGAACTTCCTGATCCAAACGGCCTCATTTGCTGCATTGGAGGCAGCAATATACTCAGTCTCTGTGGTAGAATCAGTGATTGTCTCCTGCTTTGAACTCTTCCAGCTCATAGCTCTACCATTCAGGCAAAAAACATAACACAATTGTGATCTGGAGTCATCCTTATCGGTTTGGAAGCTAGCATCTGTGTAACCCTTTACAACTAGCTCATCTTCATCTCCATATACCAAGAACGAATCCTTAGTCCTTCTCAAGTACTTAAGGATGTTCTTGACAGCAGTCCAGTGACTCTCACAGGGATCAAATTGGTACCTGTTCGTCATGCTTAAAGCATACGAGATATCTGGTGAAGTATATAACATGGCATACATGATAGATCCAATTATAGATACATATAGAATTTTGCTTATGCAATCCCTCTCATCTTGGGTGGTAGGGGATTAAGCCTTAGATAGACTTACACTATGTGACATAAGTAAGAGTCCTTCCTTGGATTCATACATGTTAAATCGTTTTAACACTTTGTCTATGTATGTACTCTAACTTAGGCCAAGCAGTCTCTGTGATCTATCTCTATAGATCCTGATACCTAACACATAGGTGGCTTTGTCCAAGTCCTTCATAGAAAAGCACTTCCCTAACTAAGTCTTTACAAACTGTAGGGTAGGGATGTCATTTCCAATGAGTAGTTTGTCATCTACATATAACACAAGAGAGACAATTCTTCTCCCACTAACATTCTTATAGACACAAGATTCTTCTTCATTCTTGATGAAACCAAACTATTTGATTGTATCATCAAAACAAAGATTCCAGCTTCTGGAAGCTTGCTTCAATCCATAAATAGATCATTGCAACTTGTACACCTTTCCAGTTTCCTATGGAGTGGCAAAACCCTCAGGTTGTGTCATGTATGCATCCTCGAGAATATTTCCATTAAGGAAAACAGTTTTGACATTCATTTGCCGGATTTCATAATCATGGTATGCTACAATAGCAAGCAAAATCCGAACGAATTTAAGCATCGCAACTGGGGAAAAAGTCTCATCATAGTCTACACCATAAATTTGCTTGAAACCTTTAGCCTCCAATCGCGCCTTAAAGGTATATGCACATTACCATCTATGTTAGTTTTCTTCTTGAAAACCCACTTGCACCCAATGGGTTTTTCTCCTTTAGGTGGGTCAACCAAGGTCCATACCTAGTTGGCATACATGGATTCCATTTCAGATTCATGGCCTTAAGTCATTTCTCATATTCTGGGCCAATAATGGCTTCTTAGTAAGTCACAGGCTCATCTTGATCCATAAGCAATGCGTCACCTTGTTGGGTCATAAGAAATCCATATCTCTCTGGTTGATGACGTATCCTGTTAGACCTACGCAGGTCTTGTGCTGCTAGAGCAGGCTGTTGTTCCATAACGCTTTGTGGAGGCTGCTCTATTTCCATCACCAGTTCGTTGCTACTCAGTGAACCTTGAACTTCTTCAAGTTCTACTTTCCTCCCACTAGTTCCTTTGGAGATAAACTCTTTTTCTAGGAATACAGCAGTTCGTGCGACAAACACTTTGCCCTCGGTAGGATTATAGAAATAATATCCCTTGGTTTCCTTGGGATACCCCATAAAGAAGCATTTATCTGATTTGGGCCCAAGCTTATCAGAAACTTGATGTTTCACATAAGCTTCACAACCCCAAATCTTCATGAAAGACATACTGGGTCGTCTCCCAATTCATATCTCATATGGTGTCTTTTTAACCTTTTTAGATGGAACACAGTTAAGTGTGAAAGCTGCTGTTAACAGAATATGTCCCCAGAAGGAGCCTGGAAGGTCTACATGACTCATCATGGATCGGACAATGCCCAACAAGGTCTGGTTCCTCCTTTCAGAAACACCATTCCATTGTGGTATTCTAGAAGGAGTGAGTTGAGATATTATCTCACACTCTTTCAGATGATCATCAAACTGTTGGCTTAAGTATTCACCACCTCGATCTGATCGAAAGACTTTAATACTCTTGCCAAGTTGGTTTTGTACTTTATTCTTGAATTCCTTAAACTTTTCAAAGAATTCTGATTTGTGTTTCATGAGATACACAAATCCATATCTAATGAAATCATTAGTAACTGTAATGAAGTATTGAACACTGCCTTTAGCTAGTGTGTTTATGGGTCCACATACATCACTATGTATAAGGCCCAAAAGATCACTAGCGCTTTCATCTTGTCTAGTGAATGGGGCCTTTGTCATCTTCTCCAATAAACAAGATTAACAAATCTCATATGATTCGAAATCAAACGAGTCCAAGAATCCATCTTTATGGAGTTTGGAGATGTATTTCTCATTTATATGGCCCAAACGACAATGTCAGAGATAAGTTGGGTTCATATCGTTTTAATTTAAACCTCTTTGTATTTATGTTATAGATGGGCATTTCGAGATCAAGGACATAAAGTCCATTACTCAATTGTGCACTACCATAAAAAATATCATTCAAATAAATGGAACAACATTTGTCCTTTATAATAAAGGTAAAACCTTTCTTGTCCAAACAAGAAACAAAAATGATATTCCTACTAATAGTAGGTACAAAATAGCAGTTCTCTAACTTTATTACAAGCCCAGTGGGCAAAGATAACAAGTAAGTCCCTACAGCTAAGGCAACAACCTTTACTCCATTTCCAACTCGTAGGTTGACTTTGCTCTTAGTCAATGGTCTACTATTCTTTAGATCTTGCACATTTACACAAATATGAGATCGACATCCAGTATCTAATACTCATGATGCAAAAGTAGATAAATTGACTTCTATAACAAAAAAAACCTAGAGCGGAAGTCTCACTTCCCATTTTCTTCTTTAGCTCCTCTAGGTACTTGGCACAGTTCCTCTTCCAATATCCGGTTTGATCACAATGGAAGCATGTAGCTTCCTTAGCCACTCCACCCACTGGTTTCAAGCCAGAAGTGTTGGGCTTGGACTTATCCTTGCCTTTGCCCTTCCATTTGTCCTTGGGCTTTTTTTGTTATTTCTTGCCCTTATTCTTTTGGACCATCATTATGGCCTTTCCTTTGCCTTTGTTTATGTTCTTCTCAGTAGTTCTCAACATGCTTAGCAACTCTAGTAGTGATTTGTCAATTTCATTCATGTTGTAGTTCATGACAAATTGACTAAAACTTTCTGGCAACGATTGCAGGACTAAGTCAGTGGCCAATTCTTAGCCCAAAGGAAAACCAAGTCTATCTAGGTTTTCAATGTACCCAATCATCTTGAGTACATGAGCACCAACAGGGCTTTCTTCTACTAGCTTGCACTAAAACAGTGCTTTAGAGACCTTGTATCTCTCATGTCTAGCCTACTCTTGATAGAGCTTTTTGAGGTGTACGATCATATCGTAGGCATCCATGTTCTCGTGTTGCTTTTGGAGCTCAAAGTTCATGGTGGCTAGCATTAGACATCTGACGTCCAAGGCATCATCTTGATGCTTCTTATATGCATCTCTTTCAGCTCTAGGGGCATTAGTAGCAGGTGGCTCAGAAACAGACTATTCTAGAACATACAACTTTTTCTCTTGCTTGAGGACAATCCTCAAGTTCCTGTACCAGTCTAGGAAATTTGTCCTAGACAACTTATCATTTTCATGGACTGATCGCAATGATAAGTTACTTGAAGTGTTTGTTGCCATGGTAATCTATCAACAGAAATATACAAAATATAAGTTTCATGCCATACACATATTTAACAAGGTCGTTAATTAAATATGCCTCCCACTATTTTATTCAAATCAATGACCCTCAGCATTGACTCGAAAAATCCCATCGTAAGATTTCCTAGTGGGCCAAGATCCATATTTCACCTAGCTTTGAGTCAGCTTCGGTTGATCACCTAAAATTTGGTTATTTAGGTAGGAAACTCTTTCCAATTACATCATATGCAACTCTTGGATAGTTGGGTGAATACCACTTATTCTAATCCATCCAATTGACAAAAGCCCAACTTCATGCCTCTAAGCCTTCAATCCTATTGAAATGCCCTAGTTAAGTCAGACCCAATGGTTGGCAGTTGGATATTACCTTTATCCCATTGCATCTTACTAATATAGATAAAAACATCTTACTTTGGCAGACCTACACTTAATCGGTACTAGTCTTGACGAGTGTCATACATTGGAAGGCATCACATAATGACTTAATATTTGCTTTCGAGGGAATTTTTATTATTATTAGATCTCACCATTTTTTAAGTTGTTTATCATACCATAAACATCATCCACACATCTCATACATATAAAGCATATAATAAATATGACATGGTTATGGCCCCTAAGAGAGAATCATTAACTAAAACGAGGGAGCGAACTAGCTTCACAAACGTCTCCCACCAGCATCCTCATTTGATGCCGCCTTCATAACTCCACATCAAGATTACATGATATAGAAACCTCTTTTACATTCGAGGGGAGTTAGGTGAGACGAGAATGTACAATCAGAATGTAGAGAGAAAGGCATGACACGTAGGTCGTATTTTAAAATAACCAAAATACCATAAAAGGAGGACTAAGGCCATAACCATGCACCGCAAAGTACACAAAAACATAAACCAATAACACATTATTATTTTGTGAGTTATAAAAATAGATTTGAATAATGCGCTTTCGAATAACACACGCCACGCAACGGGGTTCAGGGCAGCGCCTTAACAAACGGGGTCCCGCTGTTTGGTCAGCAGGAAGGGTTGCCGCTGCCCGATTAACTGCCGGGAGTCAAGGGAAGGCCGCCCCTTGTAGGGCTCAAGGCAATGCCCCAAAACCTAAAAAAAATTCGTTGATACTGCCACTAGTTTCTAACAAAAAAATTAAGAGATAGACCTCTTTCACCTCCTTAATAGTTAGGGTATCAACACTTGATCCCTATAACCGAAAACACACGAACGCTTCATGAACCGTGGGGAACCCTTGCGTCGCTGGTCAACACTTGAACCTCTTGTGCCTCCTTGACGGCTTGACATCAACACTTAATGCCTCTACCGCAAAACAGGAATAGGGTTTCCAAAAACCCTAGCACCGTGCCGCTGAGCAGAAACAAGGATTCCATAACCCTTGCTGCCGCCAACCAGAAACAATGATTCCCTAACCCTTGCTCCGCGCCGCTGTGCATAATGTTGTACGTATCACATACATACTGAAAAGCTTCACAAAAACATACATCTCAATACAAAACAGTTTTCACAGAACATATGAACAACTTTATGGTTTTTGAAAACAACATCACAAATTTGCATACAACACATAAAACAGAATATGTTTTCGCAAAGGGTTTCATTCATTTTCTGAAATAATATATTAAAGATCATATTTTTTACCAAAAAACAAAACAACAATCATGTTATCTCATACAAAATGAAAACAGAAAAATCAAATCATGGTTTCGCAACCAGTCTCTGATACCACTATTGGGAATAATAAAAATTCCCTCACAAGATCCATGCTAAAAGCCATAATTCAAGTTTTAAATTGTTTACCTCTTGAAGTGTGATCAAAACAAGTGACGTGAATAACCAACACCGTAACAACAATGATGTCTCTGCGGTATCCATATAAACAGAGTCATGAATGTCCAACGTCTGCAAATAGGAGTCACACGTCTCACACACAGTGCTAGCTGCAAAGAGAAGAGAAGAAACCTGTCACTCTCTCACTCGTTGTTTCTGTCATGTGCGACCAGGGTTTGTAATGCATACCTTGATAGCCCCTTAGTAGTGCCATTTATAATAGTTGATTGTCTTAAGTGAGTGAAAGTAACAGCATTATAAGCTGTGCAACCCTAGGCTTATCTGTTATGAGTTCGGCCCACAATTGAATCCAAGTCCAACTTGGATCCTAATTACTCCAATTTAGTATACTCTATGTGTGCGACCCTATAGGTTCTCATAACATTGGTAGTAATATTAAAATCCCATTTTAATATTACAAGCAGTGAGCAGTATCTAGCAACACATCGTTGCCACCTAAGTATTGAGAATGTCAGTGATTTGACATAACTTTTTCGTGATCAATGTTTTCGTATAGTTTAGTCCCTTTGTCCAGATATCTAGATTGAACACAAGGCATGGAATGCGTCACCTTTGTATAGTTCAATCCTTCATTTCATGATACTCGAGTAGACTTAATAACAACAAATGAGATCGATATCTCATATCAACTCATTTAAGCATGGTCATGCATTTTGCAGTCTCACTCAATCAGGGGCCCCGAAGATATCGCTCCTGTTATGTAGGAGGAACAAATCCCATCTAGGTCACTCACATCCCTCTGCATGATTCGTGGTATGTCCAATAATCAATTTTATAATCATCTTATTACAAATGACATTTGACGGACATTAAAACACACAACTCCTCATGTGGGAATCGTAGAGATTTCAAGTCAAAGGACCACATACACCATTGTCACTATGAGAATCGCTTATGACACTCATGTAACGATCCATATAGCATTCTCATGGTGGGTCTGTCCAGTACATTATTACTCTAATATGTACCCATGTGAAGACTTGATATCTCATATCCATGACCCGTGAGATGTGGCCATCAGTCTATGCACATATTAGTCTCAATGTTTTATTGTTGTCCAAATTAACAATAATACTTGACCAGAGACATTTAAGAATAATATTTTATCCAATAGGATCTCACAATCAAGTCATCCACTTGATGTCCTACGGCATCAAACTTACTATTCTAAAGACTTTATTATGTTTATAAAAAAGAACACAATAAATGAAATGCCTCATATATTAAAAAATAACATAATACAATGTGTGTAAATACAGACAAAATGTACCGGCCTCTAGGGCATACACCAACAACCTATAACACTGAATATGAGAAACAACTTAAATAGCTCATAATTTAGCTTGAATGACTAAAAGATAAAAATAAATATGGAGAATTATTTCAAAGTCATTAAGGATTGAAATGAGCTATATAGAATTTTGGAAAATCAAATAAGTTAATCTGGCATTTTAATGATATTGAAATAATGTTCAAAGATTAAACTAATCAGATATATGGATTAAAAACCCCGTAGGAGTATGAGTAAATAAAAATAAAGAATGAAGATTAATTTGAGAGTGGAAACAGATGGGGATGGACACTTAAAAACTTCTAAATTTAATTCTTCAACGGTTAACTTAACCTAGGGATAAATAGTGAAGTTAAGTGATTAGTAAGGTGTAAAAATGAAATTTAATATGAAATTTTTAAATTTTCCATATCATCAGAAAAGTTAGAAAATTCATAAAAGGAATATACAAATATATTATAGGTATTAAGTTACAAGATTTCATTTTATATTCTATTGTCACTAACTCTTTTATCATTTATCTCATTAAATTTACATTTACCAATTGTTTTTATCATTTTTCTCATGTTAGATTACACTCATCCTCAGCTACTTGTTTCTTATCTTCCATTCATTCTTCGTATTCACTTATCTCTTTTTTTTTCATTTGTTCATCTCATTTTCTCACTCTCTCGTTGGTTTCACTCTCTCGTTCTCTCTCACAAGCTCAACCCTCTCACTACTATCTTTCTCTCTATTCACTCGCTCGTGCTCGTCGCCGTGCTGGTGCAGCTCAGTCATTCGCTGGTTCGCCCATCTATGCTGCTCTTGCTGCCTCGGTACATGATTATTTTGATCAACTCATTTCCTTATTGTTTCTTTGATTCTTACTTGCTCTATCTCATTTCGGTGGGTGAGTAGAAACAAGAAGAATAAAGCATAGAAAAAGAAAAGAAAAAAAATGGAGAGAAAGAGAAAGAGGAGCAGTATACAGACATAGAGAAAGGGAGAGGAAAATGAAACTCAAACAAGGAAAATGCAAGATTCAAGAAAAGAAAAGGAAGGGGTTCTTAGCCTTTCATCCTATTCTTTTCTTCACTATTTTGAAGCTTAAAAATATATATGTTAATGGTCATGGAGGTCACGGTCATTTTGAGATTGAATGGAGAAATTTATGATAATTTATGTGCCTTTGTTTCTATTATTCTCAAGTTTTATTTCTTTTATAAGTTATTGAGTAAAATTTTGATATATTGATGTTATATGATGACCTATGTCTCATGGCCAAATGAGGGATTTAGAGGTGATTGTATTCTTTTAGTTACTCATTTAATTCTATTGATGTTTATGTTGTATTGTGATATGTTATTGATGAGAAAATTGTTGGATTTGTGGTTGAATAATCATGGTTGAGTATGCTCTATTTATGGCAGAATTTGCGATGTTATTATGTCATATTTTATGACTTGAATTGTATTAGAAAAATATAGTAAAGTGTTACTCTAGTTGTTGCTTAATTTTGGTTGTTTTTGTGCTTGAATTAGAGCTTTGAATGAAGATTTACAATGAGGGCTGAAGGTTTCCTAGTTTTTGAATCTTAATTATTGATAGAAATAGACTAATTTATGGTTGAAATCAGAACCGTAAGTTCCTGGAAGTAAACCAGATGATGTTGTTCTATTTATGGTTAAGACTAAATAGGAGCTTTTGAAGCTCGTGGTCATCAGCTGAAAAACAGCCTAGGTTTGATTGTTTGTGGTTAAATTTTTTAAAATGTTCACTTATTTTTCTCTATAAATGATTGTGTTGAATTTTGCCATGATGTTGATAATAGAATTGTTGGATTCTTGGACTGTTTGTCAAGGTTGTGTGAACCCTGTTTTGAGCAGAATTTTTATTGCTCTTGTGTTTAGAATTTGTGATTTGAATAATAACTAAAGACCAAAATTTGGCTTAAATGTTGTCCACAACAATATGCCTTATGTAGGCAGAATTTTTGTTGCTCTTGTGTTTGGAATTTGTGACTTGAATGATAACTAAAGATTATGGCTCAATGTTGTCCAGAATTTATTTTGAATTTTGATGTTTTATTGTATAAATCTATAATTAGAAGGGCTAATTGGCCTTGGTAGCAATTTGCCTTGTTGTAACCAAGGTATTAATGTTGTTGTGAATGCTTGATTGTTATGTGATTGATGTGTTAATGTTGATTCTTCATTGAGTTTGAATCTCAAAACTAATTTAAGGAGCATTGAAGCTCACGGTCAACACTTTGCAAATGGCAAATGTTGACTATTAATTTAACCTTATTTTCTATGGTGTTGAGTTTAATTTTTTGGACTTTGAAAGTTTGTTGGTCACAGCTGGAACAATTAGAAAAGAGAAAGATTCTTGTTATTTTTATGCATTAGCTTATTGCTATTAAATGGTTCTTTCTCTTGATGTGAAATTTACATGAGAAAAAGGGTAAGATTATGGTTGTTTTAAGGCTATGAAGGTCATGGCCAACAAGTTTTAAATAATGATACTTTGCATGAATTTATATTTATGATTTTAAGGATTTGGGAACAACATTGAGATATTGATAATTATATAGACCAAATTGAGCTTTGAAATGTGGTATTATTCACTAAGGTAATTAAAGTGGTATTATCCACTAAGATACATGAGGTAGTAGTAATCACTTATGATTATTAAAGGTGGACTTAGCCACTAAGGAGACACTAACGAGGAAGAAGTTATAGCTATAGGTAAGTTAACCTACTTATGCAATGTAAGGATCAATATTTTTTTTTATGAACATATTATCTTAGAAATGAAAAGACTAATTTTCAACTTACGCCACTCTTCTATTTATTATTTATGAAACTTGTTTTTTTTTAAAAAAAATATAGTAGCTGGATTTATTATGATATCATGTTTTATAAACTTACTACTGATAATTATAAATTCACACCCTAGTTTTTTTTATGTTTCTGTGATAAATCCAGAGATATATCACAGCAGGAGCAAAGGAAACACTAAAGACTAAGTTTAGATTTATATAATATTATTTATTTTCTTAGTTTGTAATAAGTTCTGTATTTATATTAATGATTGTATAATTAAGTGTTTGTAATTAATTTTGTAAAAAGTTGTAATTTTAGACATATTAAATAGTTTCGTGGTAAAGAGCAAGTTGCTAAATGTGTAAAATGTCTTGCTCTCTTATTTTGTCAAAGGCTCTATATATTTATACATTGTTAGTTATTATATAGGTGATGTTTAAGTTTAATTTTATAAGTGACACCATTGATTCTATTTACTTGAGTATAATAACAATATACTACAGTATCTAGAATTAGGGTGTTACATATCTGACAAGAAAACCAAGGATTTTTCTAAACAGTTCAACATTACATGATTGATGGACAACCAATCCATGCCAAGGATGACATCAATATCTACTAGAGGCAAACAGATAAGGTTTGCGCGGAAAATCCTATCTTCTACCTTTACACAACAATCAAGACACACTCTGGATGTTGTAACTAGTTTACCAGTAGCCATAGATATAGATAAGTCATAAGAAAGTTCAAACACAGGCAAATCTGACACCTTCACACAATCATTAGAAACAAAGGAGTGGGATGCTCCTGAATCATACAACACAGTTAAAAGATAATTGTGAATAATGCATTTACCCTCGATAAGATTGGAAGACTGAGTCACCGCTTCACCACCTAGGGTATAGACTCTCCCTCTGGCTTGTGGTTTCTGGGTAGGCGCAGTTTCCTTTCTTGATGGACACTCCTTAGCAAATTGCCCAAGTTGTCCACAAACAAAGCACACCAAGCAAGGTTAGTCTCTGTGTTGTCTTCCACACTTAAAACACTTAGGCTCCACAAACTCCTACTTAACCTGCTTTCCCTTTCCCTGAGCAAAGCTAGGTTTAAACGATCCCTTCTTGAACTTTTCATCCCCCTACTTCCTCTTCTGAAAGCTTTATGATTTTTGCTCCACAGAAGGCTTACGACCATGTCTCTCTATTATCTTGTACTTGTTCACCAAGGTGGCAAAATCTTGGATCTCCAATGGCTTGATAAACTTTTGGACCTCATCTCTCAATCCCTCCTCAAATTTTACATATTTCCAATACTCATCAATGTTCAACCTGATGTGGGATTAGAATTTGGACAACTCACTAAACTTGGCCACATACTAACTAACAGACATATCGCTCTGCTTTAACCTCAGAAACTCCATCTCTTTTGCATTTTGAAAATTTTGCGGAAAGTGCTTCACTAGAAATGATCTTTTGAAGATTTCCCACGTTATCAAAGTCCCCAGTGCAACAAACAGTCTCTTAGCATCTATCCACCAATCCTCTGCCTCCCCCTCCAACAAAAAGGAAGCAAAGAGCACCTTTTAGTCATTTGAACAAACCATCACAGTAAAGATCTTTTCCATCTCCTTTAGCCACTCCCTAGCTATGATTGGGTTGTACTCTTCTTTAAAAGTAGACGGGTTGAACCTTCTAAATTCTAAAAGGTCTAGGAAGTTTTGACTTCTACCCACCTGTGCCCCTGGAAATGGTTGCACTGGTGGTGGTGGTGTAGGTTGTGGTTGATTGGCCTCCAGCCTCTCAATCACCCTTGCTATTGCAGCTGCTTGCTTCCTCATCGCAATAGCATTTGCAGTCATCTACTATCGTATCGACCATTGCCATCACGACTTCAGCCATATTCGGACCTTCACTAGGTGAGTTCTTTGTCTCACAGGTTTGCTGTTTTGGTGCCATAATTTCCTGCACATACAGAATAATACATATTGAGTTGATCAGTCCTCAATATCATGTAACTGTTTAACAATAGCTATTAACAATCCAATACTAAGTAAGTCATACAATTCTATTCAACCATCTCAAACAAGAGACAAAGAAATGCATAACACACATAAAAGAACTCTTAACATGCCAAAGCATAGACAGTCCATACCTAAACTCAATAGGATGAACTGCTCTAATATCATAATTGAACACCCTAATACAATTATTATAACGCCCTAATGCGGATGTCACATTTTCAATATAATAATAATAAAACATTACCCAAGTTATAAAATATTTAATACATACATAATATTAGTTGTAAAAATTTTCTTTTTATACCTGATATCATTAAATAAAATAAAACGAATCACAAAACAAAACAAACTATTATTACACACCATAATATACATATGATTTTTGTCTTAAAAATACAAATAATTTACAACTACAAATATTTAATAAAGTAGTAAAAAGTCAGCATAACACTAAAACATAAAACATGCTCAAGTGCACATCGAAGATTTCTAACCCTCCAAAGGATCCTTCTCAGATGGATCATCGAACGACAGAAATCCAGGATGTCTCGCAGCTCTACGGACATGAGTCCGCGCCGTTGATACACTATTGATCTCACTGGGTGCATGAAAACATCCTCCCCAGTAACGCCTAAGAGTCAAAGGCATCTCAAGATGTAAATACACAGTAGTAGTAAACATCGGTGCTCCGTCAAACTCTCTACACAGGGACACAGTCAGATGCCCCACATAGACTACCGATCCTCTATCTTCACGCAGTTGCCAAGCCTCTGAGCCTCCGTGAAACTCAAGTCTCACAAAACCTAAAAACTCAAGCAAAGTCATAACCACAAGATCAATCTAAATAATAGGGGTGATCTAATGGCTCATCTTCCTTAAACTGGTCGCTCGGTTATTGCTCCTCAGGGTACTGAATATCCAAAGGCTACTCCTCCTCCTCTTCCTCAAACTCTTTACAGAACATAAATAATAATACAGAAAATGCATACAAAGAGTTGAGACAACCTATATCATTACCAGCATGGTAGTACAAAAAACGACAGTATATACAGATATCACAGTTGATTAAAAAATCCATATAGTCATATCATGTAGAATATCTCACATTAACACATCAAACATAATAACTCAAGTTAAATATAAATAATCACATTATGATGCAGACCACAAATGCAAATGTACACCAACTCATTCTTACTCCATGGAGCTAAACACAGACATCAGAGAGAATGATCCAAAAGACCTGTCCGTACCTCAGGTTGCCCAACCAACTATTACACAGTCCAACGTCGTGTAAATAGCACATAGTCAAAATTATTATGTAGTTAGTACACAGTCCAAACGTCGTGCACGACAAGCATTGTACTAGACAGTCTCCACAAGATCTTGATTAAGAATAGTGCTTGTCGAGATCATTAGTGTGTTGTCCGTTACCACGGCTCAGAAGAGTTACCAACTATCCATATGTGGAATCCTCCGCATACTAACACCTCCAAGTTCAATCAATGAATCGCACTACGCCTATCACACCCACAACACAGTGTAATTCATCTCATCAGCCAATTGCCATTTTCAACTAAATTGACACATTTCTCAACGTATGTAAATAAATCATAATTACACAAATGCCCTTATTATCATGATAAACTGTAATTACACAAATGCCCTCAGTATTGACATAAACCAAATATAGTATATCTCCACTTGACAGTACTATTTCTCAACATGTTCGGGTCTACCACTTTGGCCCGACAGTAAAACTCATTGTTCCTTTTGGTCGCGTAAGGATTTTATCACGTTTTCACAATCATGTCATCTTTTTCAAACGTTTTCAAATCGCGTAAGATTTTTAAATCGTTTTCTCAATCGCATAAGATTTTTAAATCGTTTTCTCAATCGCATAAGATTTTTAAATCGTTTTCTTAATCGTGTAACTTAAAATTCTTCATTTTAAATATGCGTAAGCTATTTCTAGTATTTTTCAACTACGTAAAATATTTTTTTTATGTTCTAAATATACTTTGAAACTTTCCCCATTATTTGTCCACTTTTAATTAATTTTGACAACATTTTTTCTAGAAAATTCATTAAAAGATATTTTCTACGTTTTTCTTTAAAAATTACCTTGCTTTAGTTATAACCATTATTTACACTTTGAAACTCACTAACGTGCTTCAAAACCCAAAGGTGAGCTCTACGTTAACATTTTCCAAGTGTTCAATTTATTTCTTATTTATAATTAATTCCTCTTATTTAGGTTTCTAAAACTAGGTTCATTTATTTTGTTCTCCAAAAATTCATTGAAATTGAATTTTCTTTAAGTTAACTACTTAGTCCATGTTACCAAGTGGCCTCTAACTCAAGAGGGGGGTGAATTGAGTTTATGAAATATTTTCGCAAATCTTTTGCAAAGCACTAGTTAATCAAATTTTCGTTGAAGCTATTATTTAATTGAAGTGAATAGATAAATGCGATCAAATGAATCACTTACAAATAAATAACCCAAGATAGAAAGTATTCAAGCAAAGCTAAATAACAAACTTAACTCAAGCATATATAATTAAAGCACAACGTAAAGAGATATAGTTGAGAAGAACAAACACAAGGATTTATCCTGGTTCAGCCACCCCTTGTGACCTACGTCCAGTCCTTAAGCAAACCACTCGAGATTTTCCACTAAACTTCAAGCTTGAACGGGTGCTTGAAAACCTTTACATAATAGAGCACTCACCACACCTTGGGATACCTCACCCTTTGTGCTTGAGCCTCAAAATCGAGATACCTCACCCTTTTCACTAGAGGGATACCTCACCCCCTTTACAACCTTTGAAAGATACCTCACCTTTTACAATCTTTGAGAGATACCCCACTCTCTTTTCTCTAGAGGGATACCTCACCCCCTTTACAAAGAATCAAAGTGTTTACAAGATGAAACTCTCACAAGAGTAGATTATACAAATTGAAGCTCTTAGAATGCTCTCAAAAGATGTCTCAAGTTTTTCACAAAAACAGAGCAAGAAATGGATTCAAAGATTGATTCACGTTTTGATGTGATACTAAGATGTTTCAGGTTCAAGAACAACCATCAATGATGCCCCAACAACTGTATTTAAAGCCCATTCATTAAAAGAGCCGTTGGAGGGTGGTTAAAGCCAAGCATTTAATGCATCTAATATAGCCGTTGGGCATGTCAAAACACTGGTAATCGATTACAGGGTTTTGTTAATCGATTACAGGGTTTTGGTAATCGATTACATGTAAGATAGAATGTGTTCTTGGCTTTCTGGGCTTGTAGTAATCGATTACATGACTTGTGTAATCGATTACATGCCCTCTGACTTGATGGTAATTGATACAATATTGATGTAATCGATTACATGGCCCTTTGAACATGTTCTTGGCTTTCTGGGAACATGGTAATCGATTACCAGCTTGGGTGTAATTGATTACACGTCCTTTGACTTCTGGTAATCGATTACATGAATGATGTAATTGATTACAAGGCTTCTATTTAGTTTGTAATCGATTACTAAACATTGGTAATCGATTACACTATACTTTAAACTCATTTTTCAAGCCTGAAAGAGGATTCATATCATTCCTAACTTTAGAAAACATGGATTTAAACAATATTGAACTTTGTTTGGCATGATCCAAGATAAAAGAAGTCCTCTTTTTAGGAATTGATCTTTGAAAATCATATTGATTAAAATCATTTTTGAAAAACTATTTGAGATATCTTGAGAGCATTTAACATTGATGTTCTAATGTCTATATCTAAACCTCTTGATTTCTTCCTTTGATCTTGATTTTCTCTTTTGCTCTTGATCTTCATCTTTGTCTTTGTTATCATCAAAAATCAATTGACATGCTTCAAGACACATGCATTCATAGTCCACATTAGAAAATAATTTTGGAATCAAATATACATTGAATGACATTTTGGCCGAATTCAACATATTCTTTACAAATGATCTTTAAATCATTTTCCATCTTCTAAATCATTTTCAATTCATTAATTTACTTAAATTTTTTTTTATGCAAATGGTTTGTAAAAGCATCACTCTAAAGGCAGACATCCCAACTATGTTGGCACCCTTGCCAATATCAATCATTTGCAGCAAACCATAAACTTATTAAGAAAGAAAAAAGAATACAAAAGGAAACATGAGGGGACATTAACCTTACCCATGGAAGAATTACAAATTCTTAAATCTATAACTAGAAACATTATTCCTATTTTTAAAGAAAACATCAACAATAAATGAAGGTATTAAATTCCACTAAACAAATCCTGAAATAGAAGAGCCATGACAAGCAAGTTTGTCTGCACAAGCATTTTCCTCTCTATAAATGTGAGAACATGAGAATCTCATTTGCTTGGATAAGGTTAAAAAATTCTTCCAACTATTTTGTAATTGCCAAGGAATAATATTAATATTGCTAAAAGTAGAGACAACTAGTTAAGAGTCACATTCAATCCAAAGATTATACTAACTTTTTTAAAAGCTATCTCAATAGCTAGAATAGCTGCTGAGAGTTCAGTAAAAAGAGCATTTTTATTACCAAGACTAAAAGCAAAATAGCCAAGAGTAGCAGCTCTACTGTCTCTAAATATACCACCACAGCCGGCAAGACCAGGACACCCTTTGGCAGCACCATCAACATTACACTTTATCACATAACAGGAAGGTGGAGACCAAATTACTTCCTTAATAACAGGCATTTTCCTCGGATGAGAAGCAACCTTAAAGGACTAAAGGATCATGAATTTTGTTATTGAAGAAGACATGCTGCCAACACTCGAGTTACCAGAGAGAGAAACATTAGCCACAATTAAACTAATGGCTGAGTACACTGAAATAATTTTGTTGTGGAATCTAGCCCTGTTTCTGCAGAACCAAATAGCCTAAAGAACAAATATGATAGCAGCTAAGATGACATCTTGGGCCTGAGAGCTCCAACTTCTGCTGCACAATGAAAGGACAGAAAAAAACTGGAACAGTCCACATACATATTAATAATGTTGCCAAACCAGCTCCAAATATGCTTAGCAAAGTTGCAGTCCAGAAACAAATGATGAGTAGTTTCTGCTGCCTGACCACAAAGGCTACAAACAGACACGATAGTACACCCTTTAGACCAAAGCTTGTCATCAGTTGGCATTTTGTCATGAATAATTCTCCATAATAGAAATGATTTAGAAGGAGGAATGCATTTACTCCATATGAGCTTAGCCCAAGGAACAACATTTCCTATAGGATTTTGAAAAGTGTAAGCATCCTTAAAACTCAATTTGCCAGTATCAGATTTAGTCCAGATCAGAGAATCATTACAAGGCTGAGAAGGAATTATAACCTGCTGAATTTCTGATTTCAAAGCAGGAAACTTGGAAACCAAATCACTAGGAATTGACCACTTACCATTGACAATGAAATCCTTAACTTTTGACTTTAAAGAACTATGCAAAATAATAGGAACACCAATTATATCCACAATTGGACTAGACAACCATGGATCAGTCGAAAAATTTATAGTAGCCACATTGCCAATCTGCCACAAGGAGTGCTCTTGAATGATAGGAATAAATGTCTTAATACCAGACCAGATCGAAGAAGAAATATGGTAGCTAACAGGTTTATTTTTCCTGAAGGCTCTAGTGTAACACCCTAATACAGATATCCAGATATATCCTAGATAGACAGAGATATATAAAGATAACCAGTACTAGAGACGTCACTTCTATACTACATACTAACATATATCTATAATCACAACTGAGTAATTATAGAAAGCCTTGAGAGATTGCGGAAAAGCTTAAACTCATACATATATATATATACATCTTAGCCACATAAGGGCTTTTGTAATACATATAACATAAAACTTACAGAACAAACATAAACTTATTACATGAGTTACGCCTACTTAAAGCAATAAAACTATTCTAGTCTTCATGCTTTATCTTCTCAGAAAGGGGTTTGCATCTCGTACACGAGCCTTTGCTCGATCTACGAATCTGCATCGGTATCTGCATCGAACTCGCACGGATTTACATGGAATAGCAATCGGGGTGAGAATTAACATTCTCGGTATAAGCAATTCCAATACCAGTTCTCTATAACATTGTATATAACAAAAAATATAACAAATGCTATAATTCTAACTTAGGAGCTTTGTCCTCTTTTCTCATAACTTAGGAGTTTCCTCCTCTTTTCTCTTAACTTAGGAGTTTCCTCCTCTATTCTCTTAACTTAGGAGTTTCCTCCTCTATTCTCTTAACTTAGGAGTTGCCTCTCTTTTCTCATAACTTAAACACTTTCTAATAGTGTGATAACAATCAAGAGTGAACATACTTTGCTAATATATACAAGCGCCCATACATCCGTACATTACCAACGTGGTGACGGACAAATGCCCATTACAACTTGTCCGTAAATGCAATGCTAATGATATGTAATGAATATGCCTAAGGAATCCTAAGTGCATGTGAATGAAATGCAAATGCAGAGTTTTGATTTGGAGCGAAGGAATTTGCTAGGAACTAGTCGGTATATCATCTAGTGGTAAATAGAGGAAACCTCATCCTCACCTTACACGTATCCCGGCTCATTGAGAAATTCGGGCTTCATCCTTGCTCAAAGAGTGTCTCTGGATTTCCCAACTTATCTCCTTAGGCCTTGGCACATCGAGACATCAGGGTTATGTCCTTCTCAAAAGTCCTTCGGACACCCATCTATCTCACTTTTTGCCTTCATGATTAACATCAAAGGATACTCACTAGATCCTACTTGACTAATTCATAGACTTTCGTACATACTTATATACTTAGTTCCTCTAAGAGCTAAGCATATTCTAGTCTTCTTATGTTTACCCCTTGTGATGAGGAGAATCAGTAACCTCATACTATATGTAACCTTAGCACTTGGTTAGGAATACTTGTTCCCTTAGGAACTTCTCGATCCCTTACCTCCTAATTTGAATGACCTCACGTCATATAACGTTACATTCTCGGGTAAACATTACTAAACTATGTCTCTTACTTGTACCTAAACTTCACCTCATCACTCCTTTCTCTTAAGTGATTTCTAATGCAACATTACGTTGTTGAGGTGTTAGGTACTTACCTTTGGCGAACCACTAATCTTGGTTACCCTAAGGTCCTTTCTCTTCATCTTCACACTAGCTTAACTCTCTAGTGTGTGAAGAGCTTAGTGTTATGTTTATCTCTTACATAAACACCATCTCACTCTTTTCTATAGACTCAACTCATCCTAGTGAAAGTCATGCGTTAGTGAAAGAGTCTATCTTAACTAATGCCTCATCTAACCTTGCTTAAGGAACTGAGAGCATTTCTCTAAAACTTTGCATAATTAACTCAACTTTGTCTAAAGAGAGTAGTTCATGCATCTAACTTCCTTTTCTATCACACTTCTGGTAGTAGCGTATACTACACTTGTGTGCTAACATACTTATTCTAAACTCAACTTCCATGCTTTACTTGCATCTAAGGAAGTATCTTTTCTTTATCTTGTACTTCTAACTCATCTTAACTTATACTTGAGTTGTTGTACATTTTGCATTTCTACTTTCTCGCTATGACATCTTCTTAGTCATAATTCCTCTTCTTGTGTATTTAACAATGTACTAAGTCTCACTTAACTTGAGACTAAGTACCTAAACGTCCCTCGTGGAACTCATACACAATCTTATCTCCACTCATGTAATCTAACTCTAGAGTGGCTCTTACTTGCAACTCTTTGTTGCCTAAGCTTCTAGGTACCTTCCTAAAGGTAATCCACTATTCTTGGATTTCCTAAGGTTCATACCTTTCTCATCATTCTCTACTAGAGTGAATACTATTATTCATCTCTATTGCACTATCTCATCACATCTTAAGTGATATCAGTTGCAACATTAAGTTGCCTAAAGTGTAATATCATTACTTAAAGCAAACCTTTCCTTTAGGATGCTTAAAAGCCTATGCTTTCTCATACTTGATGGATAGATATTTTCCACTTGAAAATATCCCATCTTGTGCCTTAACACACTTAGGAAACATGTCTTAATGATTCCCTTAACTATGGCACCTCAAAGCATCCAAAAACATCATTTTGGAGCTTCGGGATCTCATGCCGCAACACGGTATTTGCACGCCGCGGCTATGATTTCTTCTCTCGAGGGCTCCGCTGGGCTAATTTTTAACCTCACGCCGCGGCATGCTTCCTCCACGCCGCGGCATTCCGGCGAAAACTCTCGCGGCTGCGGCGTGACTATCTCCACGCCGCGGCTGGCTCAGTCGCCAGAACCCAGTTACGTTGATTCTGCTTGCGGGTAAAAATCAGCGGGTCGCTCTATTGATCATTTCTGTGATTCCAAGCCATCTCAATCCAAATTCTAAGTAATTCTAAGTCCCTAATCAATTCTTTAACATTTAGGAACATCAATTACTCTCTTAAATCTCTTAATTTGGATTATGGCTAGAATTCTTCATTCTTTAACTTAAGGCTCACTTTGTGATTCCAGGGTCTTCTTTCTTAAGTTGATGTTATAGACAAGTCATAAATGACCCAAGGAACACTTCTATGCAAGCCAAACTCTTCTAACATCTCTAAAACTCAAATTAGCATATTATGTATCTATATGCATACATGGAGAATAGAGATGAATAAAAGCTCTAAACCCCTACCTCTTGAAGATTGAAGCCTTGAATCTTGAAGCTTGATCTTCCTCTTTCCTTCTTCTTCCCTTCTCTCCTCTCCCCTTTCTCTCTTTTCTTCTCTGGTTTTCGGTTTTAACGCCCATTGCTTCAACAAGATATCTGGTGGTCTCTCTTCTTCTGCCGAGGAGAACCAAATATAAAGGGGAAGGGACGTGCTGTGGAATTACGGGGAAAAGATTAATCTTTGAAACTTCTATATCTGCTATGGATACCCGAATCATGCTAATTCGAGTTTCCACTGCTTCCAACAACCTTAGAATAAATCATAAGATTCATCTAAATTGTTGTTTCTCTTTTCTCATTATTTTCTATATCTGCAAATTGCTAGTCATTTGGTATTAAAATGCACAACCACCGGTATGCCTCAAAATACCAAACTGACTCGATTCTCTTGAAACTTTTGCCACATCTTACTTGGCTCATTTGTGACCTAGAAATAAACTCTCTATGTTTATTTCTCTTAACTTAGCAACTTATGCTATTATCTGAGTCATTTTAAGCCATTTTACAACTTTTATGTTGCAACTAAGTGCCTAAATGAACTCAGATTGTCACAAAACTTGACTGACATGCTAAACAAGTTAAATGCTACCTTTCGTAACCATTTACCAGTCTAACATGTACTTAAGGGTATTACATCTAGCTTCTTAAATCAATTAAGTCATTCTTTTAGAAAATGGTTAAGAATATTTTGGTTCTCTTTTTCTTGGTGAAGTCGTGAGCTTCCTTGTGTTCTTTGGAATACTCATGTAAATCCTCACATGTTATTCACATCCTATCATAATTATCATACACATATGAACACATACAATATATTTTAAAGCTATAGACATGCATACACACATAATCAATCACAAATAGAAAAGGTATTAAATAACTAAGTGACTGAATCCTTATGGATTCTTCACCACTATTACATCCATTTTCTCACCACCACACAAGGTTGATGAGATTAAATCTCCCTCTTACCTTAAGGGAAGACAAACTCCTCCTAGACTCCTCCTAGTGATTTCATGTGACCTCCCAAGAATCCCTAATAAGCTCAAACAAATTTTAAAAAGTCATAACTATAGGTGAAAAATATAAACCATGGATCAATCATGGCTTAGAACCTAAGAAATCAAGTTAGAAATAAGAAACAAGGATTTTCACCTTGTAGGAAAAATCTTCAAAGTGATTTTCCAAGCTTAAGATGAATTTTTTAAAGAAACTTTCAACTAGAGAAGTTCTTAGAATGATGTTTGGATTTGAGAAGTAGTGTTAGGTGAAATTTTAGAAGAGTGGAGGTATGAGAAATGGGTGGAGACCGTGAGCTTCTCAAAGAAGAAAGGAGAGAATTTTCTTGGATATTTTGCTTTGGAGAAGGTTGAAGACGAAATGAACTTAGCAAAAATGCTATCTCACCCTTCCTAAATCACATTTTTAATATAATAATAATAAAACATTACCCAAGTTATAAAATGTTTAATACATACATAATATGAGTTATAAAATTTTTCTTTTTATACCTGATATCATTAAATAAAATAAAACGAATCACAAAACAAAACAAACTATTATTACACACCATAATATACATATGATTTTTGTCTTAAATATACAAATAATTTATAACTACAAATATTTAATAAAGCAGTAAAAAGTCAGCATAACACTAAAACATAAACATGCCCAAGTGCACATCAAAGATTTTTAACCCTCCGAAGGATCCTCCTCAGATGGATCGTCGGACGACAGAAATCTAGGATGTCTCGCAGCTCTACGGATAAGAGTTCATGCTATCGATACACTACTGATCTCACTGGGTGCATGAAAACGTCCTCCCCAGTAACGCCTAAGAGTCAAAGGCATCTCAAGATGTAAATACACAGTAGTAGTAAACATCGGTGCTCCATCAAACTCTCTACGTAGGGACATAGTCAGACGCCCCACATAGACTACCGATCCTCTATCTTCACACAATCACCAGTCCTCTGAGCCTCCGTGAAACTCAAGTCTCACAAAACCTAAAAACTCAGGCAAAGCCATAACCACAAGATCAATCTAATTGATAGGGGTGATCTAATGGCTCGCCTTCCTCAAACTGGTCGCTCGGTTGTTGCTTCTCAGGGTACTGAATATCCAAAAGCTGCTCCTCCTCCTCTTCCTCAAACTCTTTTCAAAACATAAATAATAATACAGAAAATGCATACAAAGAGGTGAGACAACCTACATCATTACCAGCATGGTAGTACAGAAAATGACAGTACATACAAATATCACAATTGATTAAAAAATCCATATAGTCACATCATGCACAATATCTCACATTAACACATCAAACATAATAACTCAAGTTAAATATAAACAATCACAAATAATCACATTATGATGCAGACCACAAATGCAAATGTACGTCGACTCATTCCTACTCCATGGAGCTAAACACAAACATTAAAGAGAATGATCCAAAAGACTTGTCCGTACCTCAGGCTGCCCAACCAACTATTACACAGTCCAACGTCGTGTAAATAGCACACAATCAAAATCGTCATATAGTTTGTACACAGTCCAAATGTCGTGTACAACAGGTGTTGTACTAGACAGTCTCCACAAGATCTTGATTAAGAATAGTACTTGTCGAGATCATTAGTGTGTTGCCCGTTACCACGGCCCAGAGGAGCTACCAACTGTCCATATGTGGAATCCTCCACACACTAACACCTCCAAGTTCAATCGATGAACTGCACTATGCCTATCACACCCGTAACACGGTGTAATTTATCTCATCAGCCAATTGTCAATTTCAACTAAATTGACACATCTCTCAATGTATGTAAATAAACCATAATTACACAAATGCCTTTATTATCATGATAAACTGTAATTACACAAATGCCCTTAGTATCATCATAAACCAAATATAGTATTGTGGATAAATGACTCTAATATGTTTTGATTTATGACTAAACTTAACATGATTATTACTTTGATTCACTAACTACTTGCCAAGCTTGATTTTTTCAATGAGATTTAATAGAGCCAGAACTGTGGATGCAAAGGATCATAGAGCAAAGCATTTCAATTCAAGGATCATGAAGGCAAACTTAAAGAAGGAATTCAAGGAAGATCATTAGGAACCTTTCTGTAAAGAAAAGGCTTTGTTTAATTCTTTGATTAAGCTCTCATAAATAAGTAAAAATGGTTTTCAAAAGTAAAAATCGATTAAGAACGAAAAAGGTTAATTAATAAGTCTATACATCTATGTGTACATCGATGTACTTTCAGTTAATTAACTAACTTTTTAATGAAAACCTCAGTGTACATCTATGTATAAATATTATACATCTATGTATACATTAATTGATTATGGACTTAATGAAAATCTCAGTGTACATCTATGTATAAGTGTTATACATCTATGTATACATCGATTGATTCTAGAGTTACTTGATCATTATGCAATTTTGCATATGTACATCGATTGATACATCTATGTATAAACCAGAACAGAAGCAAGAACTTTTTTATATAGTTATACAATCGATTAGGTAATCGATGTATAAACTTCTGGGCTGAAAATACGAATGTGTTTCAAGAACAACATCGATGTACTCATGTGTGTATTAATCAAGATCAAGAACTTTCAAGAACACAATCGATTAAGCAATCGATGTACACATGTTATAAAAGTTAAATTTTGTTTAAGACATCTGTGTACTAATCGATTGACTGATAATAGAATTTTTCAAATGAATCTATTTTGATCTTAACTGACTTATAAAGTGTATCCAACGGATCTATTTTGTCATATAACTATATAAGGACTTTGGCAAACACTTTCATATAACAATTGATTCGAAAATTGAGATCAACACACAAATACTGTGAGAGCTTTTCATTGAAAGAAAACAGAGTAAAGTTGAAAAATGGTTACGCGATTTCAAAAACATTGAAAAATCGCTACACAATTTGGAGAACGCTGAAATATTTTACGTGAATGAGAAAACGGCAGAAAATGGTTACGCGATTTGAAAACATAACAAAAGTGTTACGTGATTGTGAAAACGCATTAAAAAAGATACACGATTGAAAATATAGCAAAGTTGTTGTAAGAACTGATGTACTAGAATCGGATGTATCGGTGATATTATGTAATTGTATGAGCAATTATATAATATTCATTGATCTTATGACATTAGACAATTGTATGGGTGGTTGTTCTAATCTCATTTGGGAATAGTCTAAAGATTAAAACTGAGTTACGCATTGAGATATCATGCATTGAACAGAATATAGTCGATGGCTATTATGGTTGATTGGGCCTAGGAGTGAATGAGAATTGAATAGTGAGCTCTATGATGGATCTCAGGGTGCATCAGAGCGAGGTGAGTCATCTAGTGATTATGTTATCACATTATGATCCTCTGGCCATGATGAACCGTTGCAACGCACTGATCAGGAACCAACAAATACTATCTCTTTTCGTGCTCGATGAAGACTGTCATTGAGGCTGACAGATCTTCTGGGCTATTTATCTCTAACATTATGATTAGCTCCTGATACCACTTGGAAACACTTGTTACCAAGTGGCCTCAATACTCAAGAGGGGGGTGAATTGAGTATGTAAAATAATTTTGCAATTCTTTCACAAAACGTTTGATTATCAATTTTCGTTGAAGCTATTAATTTATTAAAGTGAATAGATAGATGAGATCGAATAAATCACTCACAAATAAATAAGTCAAGACAGAAAGTATTCAAGCAAAGCTAAATATCAAACTCAACTCAAGCATATATAATTAAAGAACAAAGTAAAGAGATAAAGTTGAAAGAATCACACACAAGGATTTCTCCTGGTTCAACCACCCCTTGTGACCTACGTCTAGTCCTCAAGTCAAGCTTGAAGAGGTTCTTGAAAACCTTTATAGATTGGAGCTCTCAACAACACCTTAGAATACATCACCCTTATGCTTTGAGCCTCAAAACAGGGATACCTTACCCTTTACAACCTTTGAGGGATACCTCACCCTCTTTACACTTTTGAAAGATACCTCAACTTCTTTTCAACAAGGGATACCTCACCATTTTTCACTAGAGGGATATCTCACCCTCTTTACATAATAAAGAAAGTGTTTGAATGATAGAAACTCTCTCAAAGAGTATATAATACAAGTTGAAGCACTATGGGTATCAAGGAATCACACTTTGAAGCTCAAAATAGAGTATGAGAAAAGATAAGAGAGAAAACTTGTATTTGATGATCAAGAGACTTGTTCAAATAGTTTTTCCAACTTCTCTTTGATGCCCAAACGCTTTCATTTATAGCCCAAAACATTTTAGAGCCGTTGGAGGTGGTTGGGTTCAATAAATGATCCAATAGAGTCATTGGAAATGATTTCTGATTTGCCAGATAATCGATTAAGGAGAAGTCCTAATTGGTTAGGGGCCTTTGAGAATTAATTTCATTGCCTCTGTTTCTCAAATAACCAATTAGGCAAGCTGCCTAATCGGTTAGGCCCTTTTCAAAAACCATTTCACGTGATTTTAAAAAACAATGCTAACCGATTAGGCCAAATCCTCTAATTGGTTAGGCCTATAATAAAAACAGTTCACGTACCATTAAAAACACACACTAACTGATTAGGCCAATCCCCTAATCGGTTAGGCCAACACAGTAATTAGTTAGGCCTTTTAGAAATAGCCTCAGAGTTATCAAATAACCAGTTAGGCAAACATCCTAATCGGTTAGACCTTTCAAGAAATAAAGAGGCAACATTCTAGACTTGTCAAATAACCAATTAGGGAGTTGTCCTAATTGGTTAGGAGCCTTAGAAAAACATGAAAAACGCTCCTAACATGGTGAATAATCGGTTATGGGAAATCCATAATCGGTTATTGCACTCTAGTTTTGAAAACTGACTTTAAATGGTCATAACTACTTCGTTTCTTATCCGTTTAAAACAAATGACCACTCATTGGAAAGATCTTTGAGTCTATTTTCATATGAAACAAGTTTCAGATCAAAACTAAAGACATGATCAAAAGAGTAACCAAAGGTCAGTTTTGCAAAACACTAACTTAGCTATTTTTCATAGTTTTGAACTACCACCATAACTAGCTTTTCAAAACATGTTTGTTAGGCATTTTGGCATGTGAAAACCATTTGTAAATATTTGAAAACATATTTGAGCTTAGTGTGATTCCTATTTACCTTTACACAAGATCTAAGACCTATATACTAATCTTGAATATTCTTAGAGCTTGATCAATGCATTGTCATTCCTTTCTTGTTTGTTATCATCAAAACCATTGCCATTGCCAATGCTAATCACATTCTCCCCCTTTTTTATGATGACAAACAACCATTGAGAAAAAGGTTAGTTCTAATAAATTAGAACTCACAAAATGTGTTAGAGACTTATTCCCCCTCTATTTTTCAAGAGGTGATAATATCATAAATGCACAGTTCCCCCTTAGTTTTGGAATCCCAAGATCATGGAAAAAATACCTTTTATTATTTACCTTTTTCTCAATGACACATAAACTTTTCCCCCTTTTGTCATGATAAAAAAGATATGCAATATATAGATTTTAACAAAGAGAGAAGTAACAATATATCCTTACAAAACCATTGCCATGTAACAAATATTCAATAATAATGCATCAACAATATAAGCATATTAGCATCAAGATAATCACTAAGTACTCAACATAGTACTCAACATAGTTCAAGAACTTAAAACATGATAGTATAGCTAAAACATAAATAATTTAGCTAAAAAGATGTGAACCATGCCTAAGCCCCATCATCTTGCCGTGATGGAAGACAACGCTCAATGTTGTCGTAGTGATCATTGATGACTCCAATGCTTTGCTCCTGATAAGGTCGAAGATCCGTGAGCTGAGTTTGAATGCCTGCATATTGGGCTTGAAGATCTATGATGACAGCTAGGATATGATCTTCATTTGTGGTTGGAGCTTCTTCCATGATTATATCAGCAGGGGCAGCAAATAACTCTTTTTTTGGACAGTTGTATCATGCCCAATACCATATACCCAAGCATCATTAACTATCTTGACTCTCATGCGATTTATGGAAGACTGAGCAAATTTGATACTCAAGAGATTTTGGAAGAAATGATGGGTTTTAATCGGTGGAAAGTGATGGAAAATGATGGAAAAGATGTTTCAATGGTGGATTTTGGTTGGATTTTGAGTAGGTGAGGGATTTGATTAAAAATGGACAGAAGAAGCTATGAAGAACTCTAATCCCCTACCTCAAGTTCTTGGTGATGGTGGATGATCTACCTACAAGCTTGAGCTTTGATCTTAATCTCCCCCCCCCCACCTTTGATCTTCTAGTTCCTTTTGGCTTTTCCTCCTCTTTCCTTTCTTCTTTTTCCCGTTAAGCTTTCTATTGTTATTTTTCCTTTGTTTCCAACCGTGGGGGATAAGAGATAAATAAGGAAGAAAAGTCTAACTTGGCCACTTAAGCCATACTGGAATCTTATATCTACTAATGACACTTCAATTACGCTAAATCAAGTTTTTCAGCTTCCAATAACTTTAAAATAAATACTAAGATTCATATAAATTGTTGTTCCATCATTATCTTATTTCTTCATATTAGTTGCTAGTCAATCAGGCATTAAATGCATAACCAGTATGCCTAAAAATACCAAACTAATTCTGATTATCTTGAAACTTTAACCACAACTTACTTAGCTCATTTGTGACTTAGAAACAAATTCTCCATAATGGTTTCCCTCATCAAAGCAACTTATGTCATTATTTGAGTCATTTTAAGCTACTTTTCACCTTTCAGGTTATAACAAAGTGCCTAAACTAACTCAATTTGTCACGAAATTAAACAGGCATGTTAAGCAAGTTATATGCTATCTTAGTATACATATAAAAGTCTAACATATTATTAAGAGTATTACATTTATCCCCTCCTTTTTAAAATTTTGAATCCAAAATTGATTACCTAATAAGAACAACTCTGAATAGTCTTGCTGCATGTGGGACTCTAGCTCCCAAGTAGCCTCCTCGGTGCTAAAGCCACCCCATATAACCTTCACTAGAGGAATCTGCTTACCTTTAAGCTCTTTGACTCCTCAGTCCATGATCCTCACTGGCTATATATCATAAAACAGATCATCTCTTAATTATATAGATTCATGTTTTACAATATATGAAGGATCTGGATTATACTTTCTCAACTAAGATTCATGAAAAACATTATGAAGATCATACAAACTAGGAGGAAGGGTTATCTGGTAGGCTACAGGTCTAATGTAACATCCCAAGAAAACATGTTAGGCTTGTATATGGTCTCAAAGGTACTATTAAACTTGTATAATATGTCAATTAAGTTTTGTGACAAACTGAGCTCGTTTAGGCACTTAGTTGTAACCAAGAAGTTGAAAAGTAGCTTAAAATGACTCAAATAATAGCATAAATTACTAAGTTGAGGGAAATAAACCAAGAGAGTTTGTTTCTAAGTCACAAATAAGCTAAGTAAGGTGTAGTTAAAATTTGAGAACAATCGGAGTCAATTTGGTATTTTTAGGCATACTGGTTGTGCGTTTTAATGCTGGATTGACCCCCAGCAGATATAGAAAAATAAGATATTAGTGAAACAATAATTTTGATGAATCTTAGTATTTATTTCAAAGATGTTGGAAGTTGGCAAACTTGATTTAGCTAAATTCAAGTGTTCATAGCAGATTGAGAATTTTAGTACCACATTAGTGGTTATCTTTTATGAAGCAAAGTTAAACTTTGCTTCTTGAATTGTTTTCCTTCCCATGGCTGAGGCACAAAATAGAAGGAGAAAAGAAAGAAAAGAAGGAGAGGAAGGGGGAAAAAGAAGAGGAAAAGCAAGAGGATCAAGAGGAGAGTATAACACCCATAAAATTTGTATTTTATTTATTTCGGTCGATTCTTAAATAATTTTAGTAATCCGACTCGACTTCGATAAATTTTATAATTTTTGTAATTTTAAGGATTTTTTGGGAGATTTTACGCTTTTGATTATTTTAATATTATTTTTGGAGCTGTATATGAGCCTTCTTATTTTATTTCTTTTTGTCAATCCTTAATGATTTTTACTAATTTGATTTGATTTTCATGAATTTCATAATTATTATGATTTTTGTGAATTCTTGTGTGTTTTATATTTTGGATTATTTTAATAGTATTCTTGGGTTGTATGCGGGCCCAGGGCGAACACGAAAAAATAAAATTTTTCTGTGGCAAAAAATTTTGTACTGTCAATACGGAGTCGAGGAATCTTACTAAACCCGAATCCAGAAACAGTTTTCAAAATTTTCTTTAACTGTGTTTTGTACTATTTTATTTATCAAACAATAAAAATACAGTAATTTTAGTCCGTAGGATAATAGCAACTAGAAAAATATTATACTGGCTAGTCAAATTAAGTGGTTATGACAACTTTATGGAGAACCAATAAGAAGCAAGCTTGGTGGTGAAGGCTTTGTATATTCACTGTTGATTTAATCTATGGTGGAGATTAGTCTCACAAAATAGCTAGGACCTTTTGTGACCCTTTGATGGCAAGAATGGAATAGAAGCTCTTGACCCTCCATTTTGAAGATGAATATTACAGCTAAGGCTTCATAGAGGAATGATCCAATGGTTCAAATTCAAACCTATAGAAAACTAACTTAGAGGTGAAGGTCTTGAATATCAACCATTGATTTAATCTATGATCCTTAGAAGTCTCACAAAGTGGCTTGGATGAACTTGGGCACTCCTTTGGTGTCCAAGGAGGGGGGGCCTCACGGTTTTAGAGCTTTAGGATGGCTATAGGAAGACTCTTCACTCATTTGATCTCATCTTCATCATTTCCTAAAACCAAATTTCACAAATTCTCTCCTATTCTCTCAAGAACACCTCACGGCCAAAGCACCATGAACACACCTCCCAACTTCCTAAATTTCATTTAATCTCATATCTTGAATCCTTATACCATACTAAAATACTTTGATGTTGTGATCATCTTCATCTCTCTCTTGAAAATCAAAAAGTTATCACCTTGTTCTTTAAAGAAAGCTCAAGGCCACACCCTTCCAAAATACCTTCCAAGCTTCAATAATTCTAAACAACCTTAGATATTGAATCTCCATGCAATTCTAAGGAACTTTCATGTTGAGACCATCTTCCAAATCATCTATCTTTAAGCACTTTTTCTAAGATCTAAGTTTGAAGGATAAAGGGTGAAGTTCTTGATATTCTTTTCTAATCTTAGATTCAAAGTTCTAAACCATGTTTTGATCCATGGTTTTCTTATTCAAGCCTTAGATATTGATTATATGTGTTTACTTTGATTTTTAAGAAGCTCTTGGTGGAGAAAAGTGGATTCAAGAAGGACATGCAAGGAGCTTTGGTGGATTATCCAAGGTAAGAGGGAGATTACCCTCATCAACCATGTGTTAGTGGTGAGGAATGGATGTGCGTGTGGTGAAAAATCCATAAGGATTTATTCACTTGTTTGTTTAAGGCTTTCTATGTTTATGATTGTTTGGTGATTGATATGTTTATTGTTTTGATAAGTATGCATGATTTTATATTATGATTTTGATTAATTTGTGATTAATTGCTTAATATGATTTTATCGTTTTCATAGTAAGCATGAACATGTGATGGTAGAAATATCATAAGTGATATGTTATATGATGAGAATTATGTGGAAAGGAAAAATGTTTTGGCTCCAAAGAACCTTGAGGCTCATGGCTTTTTGTTTGATATGGATTAAAGTATTTCAAATTATTTTACTAATCATGAGTTTTAGATGAGTAGGTAATAAGTTAATGATTTAAGGATTTGCAAAGAAAATGGACATAAAAATGAACAAAGATTTTATGATGAAGTTATTTGTGATTTTCGGCCAATATGCCAAGAATGAATAGATTAGAACAAAAAGTATTTTTTTTAACATAATATTGAATGGATTAAAATAGCAAAGGATTTAAATTAAGGGAATTTGAGATATAAAAGTAAGAAAAAGCTTATTTTTGGAATTAATTAAATTAGTGGATTTAGTTTATAAAAGAGAAATAAATTAGTGACTTGAAGTTTACTGACGTATAGCTCACCCGTTGGGTTTTGAGGCGCCTTAAGAAATTTTAGGTTGGAATAATTGATTTAAAGGAAATATTGATTTTGGGAAAATAATGAAAAATATTACGTAGAAGATTTTTAAGTGAGAAAGTGTGGGATTTGAAGTTAGAAATTTTATAAATTTTTGGGAAAGTCCAAAATGATGTTTGGTATATTGAGAAATGTTTTACGCAGTTGAGAAATGATGAAAAATGATTTATGCGACTTAAAAATATAATTTTTAAGCTACGCGATTTCAAAAATGTTGAAAAATCGCTACGCGATTTGGAGAATGCTGAAATATTTTACGTGAATGAGAAAACGGCAGAAAATGGTTACGCAATTTGAAAATGTAACAAAAGTGTTAGGTGATTGTGAAAATGCGTTAAAAATGATACGCGATTGAAAATACAACAAATTTGCTATAAGAACTGATGTCCTGGAACCGGATGTATCGATGATATTATGTAATTATATGAGCGATTATATAATATTCATTGATCTTATGACATTAGACAATTGTATGGGTGGTTGTTCTGATCTCATTTGGGAACAGTCTAAAGATGAAACTGAGTTACGCATTGAGGTATCATGCATTGAACAAAATATAGTTGATGGCTATTATGGCTGGTTGGGCCTAGGAATGAATGAGAATTGAATAGCGAGGTCTATGATGGATCTCAGGGTGCGTCAGGGCGAGGTGAGTCATCTAGTGATTATGTTATCACATTATGATCCTCTGGCCATGATGAATTGTTGCAACGCACTGACGAGGAACTGACAAACACTATCTCTTTTTGCGCTCGGTGAAGACTGTCATTAAGGCTGGCAGATTTTCTGGGCCATTTATCTCTGAAATTATGATTAGCTCTGTGGAGTAAGAATTGGTTCAATATGCATACACATGGTCAGTACACATATTGTTGTGGCATGGTCAATGTTCAAGTAGTGTGACATAATCATTTCATACATATTGATGATATCTGTTATGATAAAACTGTTATTGTTTATCTTATTGTGATATATGGTTATTAGAATTACTTATGAACTGATGACATAAATATAATTGTGATATCTATATGTATGGAATGACTTTGTCATTCGTATCATTCTTTACTACCATACTGGTATTGATGAAAGGGGATCTCACCTCTTTGCTGTACTGTTTGTCTGTAGTTGTATTGTTAAAATTTGTATAGTAGACGAAGCGGACTTCTTAGACTAAACCGGAGGCAATATTTTGAGTTTGGGAATGACAACGAGGAGTGATCTTCCCAGTTTCGACAATGTGCAGTTTTGCAGAGGAACAGATATCTGACGCGTCGAGATGGATGCGGAACGGAATAAGTATGTTGAGTTTTCTCATTAGTGTTATCACCGTGCTATTAAGTAGGACCCATCATGGGATTTGCTACTGTTTCCATGAGTCTATAAGTTTTATGTTCTAAGTACTGTTGAATATTATGTGGTGTCTGTGTTGTATATTAATCAGTTTAAATCTATTTTTCAATATTACCTATAAGTTTCGGTAAGTTTATGTTTTGGTGAAAAGAAATTTTAAAACCCATGTTTTCTAACTCAAACCTTTTATGAAATGATTTTCAGATTTTAAGTTTTTAGTCTTAAATGTAGTGCCCTACAGAGGGTGTTACATTAGTTAGTATCAGAGCACGGTTAGAGTCTTTTGGGGTTTTGTGGTTAAGTCTGTCTTGTTTGTGCTGTGTGACTCTATGTGCTTGGACTCCGAAAGGAGACAATGTTGTTTGGAATGATTACTATGGTTTTCATTGAATTTTGATTTGTCTTGGAAGAAAGGAAATGACTCATGGTAAACGCACGCGTGTGGAAGCGGAATGTGACACTAGTGATACGGTTGCAACTACGGGAGTAATGCAAATGACAACTGACATGATAGTACAATAGGAACAGAGGATCACTAAATAGCAGGAACTGGAAGTTGAGGTTCAGAATCTATTGGAGGAGAGTTAGTTTTGGGGTAACTTTGGACTACCTAGGTTCCAAAGGAGAAATAATAGGAAGGTAAATCGATTTTAGTGGAAAACATATTTACGATCACCAGGAAATCAACAGCAGTAACAATCTTATGGAGGAAGTACTAGTGGTAGCAGATTTAGTTAGATCGAGACGTCTTTACTATTATGTAAGAGATGTGGAAGAGGGCACCAAACGAAGGCTTGTACGTCTAAGGAAATAATTTGTTTCAAGTGCGGAAAGCCTGGACACATTTCCAAATATTGTGTTCCACCAAAAACGAAGTCTTCTGTTAGTAATATACTTGTTTCAAGTGTTTTGCCTCTGTTATTAAGGTAGAAACCATGTGACAAGAGCAAAAAGAAACAAGAAAGAACAAGATTTAATATGGATGGAAAAGGAAGAATGAAAATGGAAGATAAATGGCAGAGGAAATTGAGGATTTTCTTCCTCCATTGTGCTCTGTTTTCCGTTGGAGAAAAGGGGGGAGAATGTGAAGAATAAAAAAGAAGATTGTAAAAAGGTGAGTGACGTGAGACATATCAAAAAGATGGCTTAAAATTTTGTACTGGAACTTTTGTATTTATTGAATACATTTTAATCTTCTAAAGTTGAGTTTTTAAGTTACTATAAGCTTTATAAAAATTTTAGGACTCAACTTAATCTTCAGATCCATTTTTCAATAATTTTTCATATACTGCTATTCACTTGTCATAACTTATTTTTCATATCAAAATATTCTCCATATTTCACTTACTATCTCCAAGCAGTTTCATAATTTTTCAAGCTATCTAGCTATTTTATTTAATCTACAAACATTTTCTCAATGTCCTTAAAAATACCGAACTGACTCCGTTTGTCCTCAAAATATAACTGCATCCTCTCTTAAACTTTTGTGACCTAGAAATAAATTTTTGATATTTATTTCCTTTAATTTAGCATTTATGCTATTTTTCCTAAGTTAAAATAGTCATTTTGCACGTTTTGTGTTGCGGGAAAGTGTCTAAATTAACTCCAATCGTCACAAAATTTAGTGGACACATTAAACAAGTATTATGGTACCTCTATGACCATATAAAAGTCTAACATGCTAAAAAAAGGGTGTTACATCAAAGCAAAGTCAGTCCATACCCCGACTTAATAGGATGAACTGCTCTAATGCCATAATGTAACATCCTAATACTAACATCTCAATAAATGTATTATTTATAACGATAAACAATATTACAAAATCACTACAAACATAATAATCTAATCATATATTCATAATGTACACTAGAGTCATTATAGAGAGCCTTGTGAAATGCGGAAAAACATAACTCATAACAAAATGCATATACATATACAACATTAGCCTAAGAAAGGCTTAGTGTGATACATAATCTCATTACATAACAAACTAGTACAAAAGAATACCAACTCTGATCTAGAAGCAATAAAAACTAAAACTATGCTAGTCTTTTAGCTCCTTTTTCTTCTTACTCTTGGAAGAACCTTCACCTGGATTTATATGGTAATACAACGGGGTGACAAACAACTATGAGTAAACCAAAACCAATCATACATAGCACAATAAACATAATCTTAACACATGCTACATAAGATATGTTTAAATACTTTACAAGATTTATCTTTAAACTAAAAAAAAACTAAGTTAACATACATTCATAACATATATACTTAGCTCCCTTACGAACCATGATGTTAAACTAGGAACACTGGTTTAGTGTATTATCTTGTGGTAAATAGTGGAAAAGCTCATCCTCACATCGCACGTACCCTGGCACTATCAAGAAGCTCGGGTTGAATTCAGGCTCAAAAGAACCTTTATGGACTTCCCACTAATCTCCATTGACCTAAATGATTGTGCACATTATCAAAGGATACTCACAAAGATCAATACTACCAGACCATCCCAACATACATGAATCTGTTACCAAGTGGCTTCAATACTTAAGAGGGGGTGAATTAAGTTTATAAGACAAGTTCGCAATTCTTTCGCAAAATACTTGAATGTTGAATTTTGTTGAAGCTATTGACTATTTGAAATGAATGAATTGATAAGAACGATAGATATTGCTTAATAACCAACCAAGAGAGAAGTAATCAAGTAAGAAAATAAGCAAGTTAGAGAATCAAACACAATAGTTTATCCTGGTTCGGCCACCAATCCACTTGTGACCTACGTTCAGTCCTCAAGCAACCACTCGAGATTTTTCACTATATCTTCAAGCTTTAATAGGTGCTTGACAACCTTTAAAAACTTGAGCACTCAACTCCTTGGGATGCCTCACCCTTTACAATTTGGAGGGATACCTCACTCTCTCTTACAAAGCAATTAAGATTGATAGAATGAAACTCTCACTAGAGTAAATGATACAAATTAAAGCTCTTAGTATGCTCTCAAAAGATATCTCAAGGATTTGTCAAAAACAGAGCAATGAATGATTTCAAGGATTGATTCTCGTTTTAATGTGTTACAAAGATGTTTCAGGTTCAAGAAGATATGTTAATGATGCCCCAACATCTGTATTTAAAGAGATATGCACTTAAGGAGTTGTTAGGGGATTAAAGGCAATCATTTAATGCATCTAATATAGCCGTTGGGCATGTCAAAACACTGGTAATCAATTACACGTTTCTGGAAATCGATTACATGGTAGTTAGAACGTGTTCTTGGCTTTCTGGGCAGGTTGTAATTGATTACCAGCCTTGTGTAATCGATTACACACCCTTTGACTTACTGGTAACCGATTACATGGTTGATGTAATCGATTACACGCCCTCTGACTTGTTGGTAATCGATTACATGGTTAATGTAATCGATTATAAGACTTCTGTTTAGCTTGTAATCGATTACCACACATGTGTAATCGATTACTTTTCACTTTGAATACATTTTTCAAGCCTAAATGAGAATTCATGCCATTTCTAACTTTAAGAAACTTGGATTGAATAATATTGGTATATGTTTAACATGATCCAAGATTAAAAACAACATCTTTTTAGAGTACGAACTTTGAAAAACATATTGATTAAAACCATCTTTGAAAAACCATTTGAGATATCTTAAGAGCATTTAACATTGATGTTCTAAGGCCTATGTCTAAATAAATCTCTTGATTTCTTTCTTTGATCTTGATCTTCTCTTTTGCACTTGATCTTCATCTTTGGCTTTGTTATCATCAAAAAATCATTTGACATGCTTCAAGACACATGCATTCACATTCTCCCCCTTTTTTATGATGACAAACTGAACATTGAAAAGAAGAGAAACAATTGCATATATGTGTGTGTGTGTGTGTGTGTATGTATATTAGAGATTTAAACGCAACTCTTCCCCGTAATGTATGCATAAGATAGGGTTAGTGATATGTTTATGTAAAAGCTTAAATCAAGCTTCCCCGTGCTTATGCAATCACAGGCCTATGTCTAAATAAACCTCTTGATTTCTTTCTTTGATCTTAATCTTCTCTTTTGCATTTGATCTTCATCTTTGGCTTTGTTATCATCAAAAAACCATTTGACATGCTTCAAGACACATGCATTCACTCTTCCCCTTTTTGAAGATGAAAAACTGAACATTGAAAAGAAAAGAAACAATTACATATGTGTGTGTGTGTGTGTGTGTGTGTGTGTGTGTGTGTGTGTGTGTGTGTGTCTGAGAGATTTCAGCACAACGCTCCCCCATAATGTATGCACAACATAAGGTTAATGATATATTTATGTAAAAGTTTAAATCAAGCTCCCCCGTGCTTATGCAATCACTAATCTCTCCCTCGTTGGCATTATCAAAAGCACATAAACATTCATATTTTCAATAAAATTTTGACAGCATTTCAGCTGTATTTTATGATTTCCCAAAGATTTAAACAGCAGTAACCAATACACCCCAATCAAGTGTTGTAAACAGAATATAATCAATCTAACCAGATCAAGAAATATAACCAAGCAGATCAAGACATCAATATATTCAATAAACAGATATGAAACATCAAAATATCAACTGATTTTATATAAATTGATCCAATGTCATATACAACCAATCAATAATGAAAACAAGAAAAAAAAATATCATGGCAATGGTCCATGGTCACTAGCAGTCGTGTCGCTATCACTATCCTCGTCTGCAGCGACGTCTCCAAGGTCGACATCATTGTCTCCAAGGAGCTCCTCATCATCAGCAGGAACTCCAGCGGGAGTGGCAGAGGAATTAGTGAAGGATAGAGGAGCAGGAGGGGCAGAGGAGGTGGTAAGTGCAGCAGCAGCTCTCCGTTGTGTATAATATGGTCCTTCCAAGAGGGAACGAATAGAAGCAAGCTCTTGATCAGAGTAGTCCATCCTCAGCTCAAGGTGATCCACCTTCTCCTCAATGCGATCCATCCGGGTTTCCACCGTAGTTGCCAAACTACGCATCTCTTGGAGCAGGAGGTCCAATGTGGCTGGAGCTGGAGCATGTTGCTGGTCTTCTTCTTCATCATCACTCTCCGGATAGTGAGGGATATGCCCATAGCTACCATGGGTCAAATAGTACCATCTACCATCTACCTTGCTCAACTGAAGCTTCTTCAAAGTGTGTAAGCCAATGGATTGTGGACCTTTGGAGCTGGTATCCTTGGATTCCTCAAACAAGGAGATGTGACAATGCTCTAGGATAGCTGTCACAAGCATGGCATAAGGAAGAGTAGAGTTCTTCTTCTTCTTCACATCCAACATGTGCTGAATGATGTAGTTGGCCCAATCGATTAGCCTATTTATGGTCATTGCCCATAAGACCACTACATCATCTCTCAAGACCTAGGAGTAATTGCCTCATGATAAATCCACAATGTGTAGTTATATGTGCCCCATATATGTGTTTCATTTATTCCTCAAGTCCTTGTTGTTATACATATTTGGAAGGTTTTGTGCTTATATTTGTTATATTCAATTTTGATAACTTTCCTATATGATTATGAGCAAACTGTGCATATTATTTGATTGATTAAGTGGATTTGCAACTCTTATTTATTTGGTGATTTCTCTATCATAGGAAGGGCTCCAAAACAAGCTAATATATAGAGCAATTGAGCTAAAACTGGAAGAGAAAGTAAAATCTACATCTTAGCAGGCAACGCCGTGGCGCAAGCATATCAATGTCGCGGCGTAGTGCATTCCCCTAATAAGTCAGAGAGCTACGCAACTTGAATGTTGTGGCGCAGGCATGTTAATGTCGCGATGTCACTGACCTAAATTGTAACGCGTCGTAGCATAGGCATATTAATGTCGCGGCGTGACTCTGTTTTTTGATTTTATAAATAGATTTTTATCAGATATTTTAAGGGAGTCTCATGAGAGTTTTTAGGTTTTAGAGAAGTTGCGGCCTATTCTTCATTTCTGGGCAGATTGGAGGCTGGAGGAGTCAAGGATAGAGGTCATCTTCCTTGGGGAAGATGATTTAAGCTTCAATGATGATATCTACTTCCTTCTCCCTTAGTTTTCTTCTCTCCCTTATCTTATGAGCACTGTTTTTGTTGTTATTTTCGTGTTCATGGATTAGCTGAGCTGTATTTAGGAATTACTTTGGATTTTTATATGGATATTAATGTTTATGTTATCTTTTGAGTTTATATTGATGTTTGGTTTTGTTCTACCATGCCTATGCTTAATGCTTGCTTCTGATTGGCCATCAATTGCATGATCATGGTTTATGCAAATGAACTAGACATAAGGATTTGTGGATATGGATATGGTATGGTAGATGCATGTTCGATGAGTTCAATTAGCTTGGATGAATTGATTCGCTAACTAGATAGAAATATACCTTTTAGCTATGTATTAGCGGGTGTTTGAGAATAGATCATTCATTAGTGGAGTTTACACTAGTTCTCATGTAAACATATTGGATTAGGTAAATGACACCAGGTTGATTAACCTAAACAAAGGCTTTTGACTAAATTAGATTCTCAAGCTAACTTAACTCATTCATTGATGTTGCTTAGAAAGATTGCATATCATTAGTAAGAAGTATGAGGTGAAGAAGAATTTCATAAATCTCTAAACCATTATCTTTATTGTTTTGTAGACTTTAGATTTAGTTTCTATACTTTATTCTATTTTATATGCTCTTGAATAGAATTTAGCTAAGTTATTAGTTGTTATTTAGTAATGAAAGCCATACATTCTCATGGGAACGAACTTATACTCTGTATTTGTATTACTTGTATGACCCGTACACTTGTGGCCTAATAAAGGGACAAACAAGTTTTTGGTGCCGTTACCGGGGATAATGGTGTATTTCTGTATAGTTTAGATTAGGTTCTTGGCAATTTCCAGCGATAACGGTTTAATTCTGTATTACTAATATCAACAATGAGTTTAGTTAGTTCTAATTCAAGTTATATATATATTCAATTTTGATACATTTCCTATATGATGAGCAAACTGTGCATATTACCTCCCTTGGGAATCAAGCCTCGAACAACCAGATAATGCAGCACTTTGTTCTCTATTGTTAAGCCAGTAGCCATTACCCTTTTCTTATCCCTTGGAAGCACATAACCAGACCGAATCAGGGATGTCAGAGCACTTTTATATTCAAACTCAGCTCCCCAAGCATTCTCATTTCCATAAAAGCTTGACCTAGTACAGGTGAGCTTGGTTAATCTATATCATTCCTCCCTAGAAATCCTAATTTGAGTTTTCTTCACCTCAGAAATCAGGCAATTATCTTCATATTTCAAATTTGCAAAGAAAACTTTAATCAAATTAGGATAGATAGCCTTGTGAATGCTGAAGAACCTAAGCAATCCTAGCCTTTCAATTAACTGAAAACACTCTAGGGGTTCACTTGAGCAAAACGATTGAGTGAGATACTTAGGCGAGATTAGCTTCCTCGGTTGGAAGTTTTTCCTGAATAGCTCAACCCTTTTGGTGGTGGAGAAATGTCGTGTGAGGTCTAGCCTGGAAATATTACATAGAGGAGCACTAGAGGATTCTCCAACAATGACCCCTGTTCTTGGGCACTTTGCACGTTGGGATGGTTCAGCCATTGAAGGGAAGAGAGGTGAAAAGGAAGAAGGGAAAAGAGTTTGGAGGTGAAATGAAGTGTTTTTGGGTGAGATTTGAGTGAGAAATTGAGAGTTTGGGATGTGGGGTTTTTGTAGGTTCAGAAGAGAAGAAGAGGAGAATCCAAAGAAATGACCTTTTGCGAGTCAGAAAACCTTTAAAAGCCCCTGTGTAATGAATTACATTGGTTGTGTAATCTATTACCAGCCTTCTGTTACCCCTGTAATCGATTACAATTTTGGTGTAATCGATTACCATGCTTCTGGGAACCTTATAATCGATTACATTATTTGTGTAATCAATTACTTGAGTTCTGGGTTCATTGTAATCGATTACTAGTAAGATGTAATTGATTACTTGCTTGACAGAACCTTTGTAATCGATTACAAAGGTCTCGTAATCGATTACCAGCCTACTAAAACTCAGATTTTGCATTTCAAACAGTGAAAAATCAATTTTAAACCTCTCGAATTAGTTCCAAAGCTTTTCAAATCAATTCCAAACATCATGCAAGCATATAATCCAATCAAATTGTGATCCAAGACACATAATTATGCAAAATTGCTACTTTTACCAAGCATTACTCCATTTAGATGGATTTGTGAGGTTTTGAGCTTCTTGGAGGTCTTTGACATGAGGAAGCACCCGCAAAACAACTTAGGAGGAGTCTCCGACACTCAAGTCAATATTGGATTAAAAATCAAAAGTTATGCAGTAAAAAGTTATGATTATGCATAAAAATGTATGTTTATGCAGCAAACTTATATTTTATGCAACAAAACAATCTATTATGCAACAATTTAGCCTATACATGATTGACCTAATATTCCAAGTTCATTTCTTATATAATAGAAAGCTTCTTTTGCCAAAGGTTTAGTGAAAATGTCAGGTAGTTGCTTAGTGGTTTACACAAATTCAAGTATGCAATCACCCTTTTGAACATGATCTCTTATGAAATAATGTCTTATTTCAATGTGCTTTGTTCTTGAGTGTAAAACAAGATTTTTAGACAAATTGATTGCACTAGTGTTATCACATCTTATGGGGATGTGATCCAACTCAAGACCATAGTCTAGAAGTTGTTGCTTCATCTAAAGGATTTGAGCACAACAACTTCTAGCTATAACATATTCAGCTTCAGCTATTGACAATGCCACACTATTTTGCTTCTTACTATGCCAAGAAACTAATGAGCTTCCAAGCAAGTGGCATGTCCCACTAGTACTCTTCCTATCTATTTTGCAACCAACAAAGTCAAAATCAAAATAACCAATTAGGCTATATGAAGCATCCTTAGGGTACCACAATCCTATTTGTGAAGTGCCTATTAGATATTTTATAATTCGTTTTATAGCACATAGTTGAGATTCTTTAGGATTTACAAGATATCTAGCACACATACATACATTAAACATAATATCAGGCCTACTAGCAGTAGGTAAAGGAGTGAGTCAATCATACCTCTATACTTAGTAATTTCTACCGATTTACCTCTTTCATCCTTCTCCAAGTAACAAGAAGTGCCCATTGGTGTAGCCATTTGCTTGGCACCTTCCATTCCAAACTTCTTGAGTAACTCCTTGCAATATTTGAATTGACTTATGACAGTCTCATCCCTTGTTTGCTTGATTTGAAGACCAAGGAAGATGAGTTCACCTATCATAGACATCTCAAACTCACTTTGCATAATATTTATGAATTCTTTACAAAGAGAGTCATTAGTAGAACCAAATATGATATCATCAGCATATATTTGAACAAGAAGAATGTCATGCTTTTGATGTTTGATGAAAAGAGTAGTGTCAACCTTTCCTCTAGAAAAGTCATTTTCCAAAAGAAACTTGCTCAACCTTTCATACCAAGCTCTAGGAGCTTGTTTCAAGCCATACAAGGCCTTTTTAAGTTTAAAAACATGGTTAGGCAGTTCAAAGTTTTCAAAACTGAGAGGTTGATCCATATACACTTCTTCTTGTATGAAACCATTTAAAAAGACACTTTTGACATCCATTTGAAAGAGCTTAAAATCCATGATGCATGCATATGCAAGTAGCATTCTAATGGCTTCTAATCTAGCTACGGGAGCATAAGTTTCTTCATAATCTATACCTTCTTCTTGATTATAACCCTTAGCTACAAGCCTAGCTTTGTTTCTTATTATTATGTTTGTTTCATCAAGTTTGTTCCTAAAGACCCATTTGGTGCCAATTATAGGATGATCATTGGGCCTTGGAAATAACTCCCAAACTTGATTCCTCTTAAATTGGTTTAGTTCATCTTGTATGGCCAAGATCCAATGTTCATCATTAATGGCCTCATTTATGTCTTTAGGTTCAACTTGAGAGACAAAAGTCATATAGTTACATGCATCTCTAAGAGAGTTATGAGTGATTACCCCTTTTGATACATCACATATCACTTTGTCAAGAGGATGATATCTTGATGTTCTCCATTTCTTGGGAAGATCCATGATTTGAGAGTCCTCTTGTCTTGGGGAACCATATGGGTTTTGTTCTTGCTTCTTGACTCCTTTTTCTTGATTTTCTAGATGAGTCCTTGCCAAAATTTCTGCAACATCATCAACAAACTCCTTTCTCGACTCATTTGGATTAGTTTCATCAAATGCAACATGTATGGACTCTTCTATAGTCATAATTCATTTATTGTAAACTCTAAAGGTCTTACTATATATAGAATAGCCAAGAAATATTCCTTCATGAGATTTTGCATCAAACTTTCCCAAGTTATCCTTTCCATTGTTTAAAACAAAGCATTTACATCTCAAAACATAAAAATGTAAGACATTTGGTTTCTTTCCTTTGTATAATTCATAGGGGATTTTCTTTAAAATTGGCCTTATTAGAGCCATATTCATAATATAACAAGCGATGTTAACTGCATCCGCCCAAAAATACTTAGGAAGGTTGGCCTCATTGAGCATAGTTCTTGCCATTTCTTCTAAAGATCGTTTTTTCCTTTCTACAACACCATTTTGTTATGGTGTTCTAGGGGCCAAAAAATTATGCTCAATGTCATGTTCATTAAAAAAGGTTTTAAATTCATGATTTTCAAACTCACCACCATGGTCACTTCTTATGGATGTAATACAAAAACTTTTTTGTTTTGGATAACTTTGGCAAGTCTTTTTAATGATTGAAAAGCATCATTTTTGTGAGACAAAAATAATATCCATGTAAACCTAGAAAAATCATCCACAATCACTAAGGCATAGTAATTCCCACCGAAGCTCATAGTTCTAGAGGGACTAAAAAGATCCATGTGCAAAAGTTGTAGAGGTCTAGAAGTTGAAACCACATTTTTAGCTTTAAAAGAGACCTTTACTTGTTGTCCTTTTTGACATGCATCACAAAGTTTATCTTTTTCAAATTTGAGCTTTGGAAAACCAATTACTAGTTCTTTAGAAACCAATTTGTTTAAGTGATCCATGTGAATGTGAGCAATTCTTCTATGTCATAATCATGAATTATTTTTTTTAGTCATAAAGTATTTACCATCATTTGAGGAAATATCATAAGGCTAATCATATATATGTTATTGACCCTATGACCAACAAACTTAACATGCTTATCATCCTTACCCTCAATTATGCAACAATTTGAATCAAATATTACTCTATTTCCCTTATCATATAGTTGATTAATGCTAAGCAAAATATGTTTGAGTCCTTCAACAAGTAAAACATTATTAATGGATGAGGAAGGGATCTTACTAACTTTACCAACTCCAAGAATCTTTCCTTTGTTGTTGTCATCATATGTCACGTGATCACTCTTCTTAGGTACAATGAAGGAAAACTTGGAGCCATCACCAATCATGTGCTTGGAGCATCCACTATCAAGATACCAACTTGAACTTTTGGTCTTCAAGCACACCTACAACACACATTTAGATTTTAACCTTTGGTACCCAAATCTTCTTGGGTCCTTGTGTGTTAGTGTTAGGCACGGTGCCCTTAGGGACCCAAACCATTTTAGTTCCAACCTTTGTGTTGATTTTCTTCCTCACATTATATGTTGATACACTATGTCCTTTCTTTCCATAATGAAAGCATTTAATGAAGGGACTACATGAGGTACTTGAGGAAACAAAGAGATTCTTGAGAAACTTTTGTTGATTGTGAGATTATACCCTGAACCGGCTTTTTGGAAAACACATCTTTGTTTCCCTAGTAATACGTTCAAGTTGACTCTTCCAAAGGTGAATTTTGCAAGTATGTTTTTCAAATCCTCAATTTCATTTTCATATGCTTTACATGAAGAACAAGATGAGGATGTGGGTGCATTATCATGTAAAGAACAAATCATGCATGATGAGTTAGCATCAATAAGTCCAAGAGTCTTATTTTCAACTTTAAGTTCTTCAATCTCCTTAGTTAAAATAGAAATTTTGTTAGTCAGTAAGGAGATTGTTTTGTTGGAAGTTAAAACCATTTTAGTGAGCCTCATGGATTCATCATATAATTCTTAAAATGCATCTTGCAATTCACTAAATGAAGGAGAAAGTTCAAGATTAGATGAGGTTACCTCGGTTTCACTTTCTTCTTCTTCTTTTCTATTTGCCATAAGCCAAAGATGGGCTTCCTCAACCTCCGAATCATTGGTGAAATCCATATCATTGTCTTCCCATGCAATGTATGCTCTCCTTCCTTTTCTTTCTTTGAAAGGCCTTTTTCAAATTTCTCCATCTTCTTTTGATAAACTGAACATTCTATCTTCATGTGCCCCGATTTTCCACATTCATAGCAAGTTAGAATAGATGAAGTTCCTTCTCTTTTTTGATATGACTTCTTAGGAGGAAAAGGAGGTCTTCTTTGATTTCCTTTTGATAATCACATATTTTATTCATTAAGAAACCCTTATGTTTAGTCATTTACACTCTCCATATTCTTAATTGATTGAGTTTGGTATGATTTTGTGAGTTTGAGCTCAAATTGGTCCTAATTGAATATTTTCAGCATTATTGAGATTTTACACTGTTTCTGTATTTTGGTCATAACTTGAGTTCCTGATATCTGAAAATCATGAATTTTATCTTGTAGGAAAGCTAAGAGGAAGCTCTACAACTTTGATGAAGAGCTCGAAGTCCGATTCAGATGTCTAAGGGACCTAAGTTTACATGGAAGTCAGAATACGGGTTCTGTCAGTAGAATCCGAACAGTGTGCACTCATAAAATCATATCTCAAGATGTAATAATGGAGATGGGCTGAAATTTGGACAGTGGATAGTCAAGATCCAAATAAACAACTTTCATGAAGAACACATTTTCAGAAAAAGAAGTCTAGTAGGTCATTTTGAGCTTGCAAGTCGGAACAGAGGTGCTGAAGTTGGGTTTGAGCAACCTACGGTATTTGGGACATATCTTGGCCTTAAGGAAGCCAAATTGGACGAACCAGCTATCCATTTTATAGCCAAGACAAGGATCTACAACTTTCATGAAGAACACTTTTCGTGTCTGAAGTATAGTGGGTCGTTTTTGGCTTCCAAGTCAGACACGAAATTTTCGTCCTCAACCATCCACTAATCCACTCAACCATCCACTAATCCACTCATCCACTCACCCACTCATCCACTAACTCACCCACTCATCCACTCATACACTAATCCAACCACTTAACCACTCCACCCACTCATCCACTAATCCATCCACTCATCCATCCACTCACCCATTCATGTCCATATTTCCCACTCACCAAAAGTCCTTTGGCATTTTTCACTAATTCAACCACTCAACCATTCCACTCACTCATCCACTAAACCAATCCACTAAACCAACCCACTAATCCATCCACTCAAACACTCCACTCACTCACCCACTCATCCACCCACTTCCCTTTGTCATTTTGTTACCTTAGACTTCTATAAAAGGCACCATTTATCATGAACAAGATGTAACTCTCCTTCATTTTCTCTCTTAGTTTCTTGTTTCTTCATAGTTTCTTCTTGTTTCTTCATAGTTTTTCTTGTGATTTCTTTCTAGCTATGTGTAACTAAACCTCCCTTGGTTAAGGGGGTGATGAAACCGCTAGTATTAATGTTGTAAACTTTGCATATTTGATTATTTCAACACAGTTATGTTTTTATTCATATATTTTGAATCTATTGTTGGTATGAAGGTTTTTGTACTTGTTCCTACTTTCAAAGTAGTAGATCTAGGTTTATTATGCGCGGTTGCGGTAGTAGATCTAGTGGGATGTATGATGTTCATGTGGGTATAATTATCTTTGTGCTATTTGCCGTTATAAAAGTGGTAGATTGGGTTTATTATGCGCGGTTGCATGTATTAGATCTAGAGAAATATATGTTCTAAGTAATTTAATCCCGGTGTGTGATTAGACCTTAGTGTAATTGATTTTCTAAATCTTAATGCAATTGTTGGATAGTTGTAAGAGCGGTTGCTTTATGACTAATCGGTGATTAGGAGTTGATTTGAGTTGTTGCTAAATTGACCAACACGTAAGGAAAACAAAGATTTACTCTCACAATTGCATAAAAACATAATTGAGCATGTTGGAATAAAAGGATATGTGGATTTACATTATCATATAAATCTAGTGGTGGGTTCAATCTCTTAACCAATTTTCTTATATTGTTGATTTCAGTTTGTTTATTGTTATCTTTGAAGTTTCATTGTTCATCAAAACTCCAAAACCCCCTTTTACTGTTTATTGTTAATCAGAGTCTAAATTGGGAATTGTTTAATAGTGTTAATTGAATTGGTTCTCTGTGGATCGACCCTTACTAACTACAACTAGTTGTAAGGTTTTTATTTTCTGGTGGGCCTAACAACTGATTTTTATCTTAATTTTAATCGCTACATCCGCACGCATCACCTTTCTTCTTGAGAAATCTTCCAAACTTCTTCACAAGGAGGCTGAAATTCTCTTCATTCATTTGAATATTGTCAAGATCACTTCCATCATCTTCATCTTCATATTCAATTGAGGAAGAAATGGCCTTGAGAACAATCCTCTTTTTCTTCTTATCTTGCTCTTCATTTTGACTTAATCTATTTAGCTCCAACTCATGCTCTTGAAGTTTTCCAAAGAGAGTGGCCAAAGTCATTGCGATTAGATTCCTTGATTCCGATATGGCCGTCACCTTGGGTTGCTAATTCTTGCTTAAGCATCTCAAAACTTTGTTAATAAGATCTTCATTGGCAAAAGTTTTTTCCAATGAAGCAAAATGATTAATTATATGAGTAAATCGTTTTTGCATTTCTTGAATGCTTTCCCCTTAGTTCATTCTAAACAATTTATATTCATGAGTGAGTGTATTTATTCTAGATTCATTTCACTTGTGCCCTCATGGTTACTTGCAATGTATCCCACATTTCTTGAGCGCTCATACAATTTAACACCCTAAAAAATTCATCATATCCTAAAGAAGTAGTGATGATATTCTTGGCTCTCAAGTTGTATTAGACATTTTTCTTATCATCATCAATCCATTCATTTCTTGGTGTATTTGTTATAACACTGTTAACTAGACATGTGGGGACAAAATGGCCATTTTCAACAGCATCCCACACATCAATATCAATAGCTTCAATAAAAATTTTCATCATTTCTTTCCAATATGCATAATCATCCTTATTGAAAAAAGGAGATCTATTTATAGAAGAATCATCATTAGAAAAACCATTTGAAACCATCTTTTCTCTTGAAGCGGCTAAGCTCTTTATATAAGAGTCTAACTCTGATACCACTTGTTACCAAGTGGTTTCAATACTCAAGAGGGGGGTGAATTTAGTTTATAAGACAAGTTCGCAATTATTTCGCAAAACACTTGAATGTTGAATTTCGTTGAAGCTATTAACTATTTGAAATGAATGAATTGATAAGAACGATAGATATTGCTTAAAAACCAACCAAGAGAGAAATAATCAAGTAAGAAAAGATGCAATGCACAAATGTAAAGAGAAGGGTTTAAAGAATCAAACATAATAGTTTATCCTGATTCGGCCACCAATCCACTTGTGACCTATGTCCAGTCCTCAACCAACCACTCGAGATTTTCCACTATATCTTCAAGCTTCAATAAGTACTTGATAACCTTTACAAACTTGAGCACTCAAATCCTTGGGATGCCTCACCCTTGAGTTTGAGCCTTTTCAAACAAAGGGATGCCTCACCCTTTACAATTTTGAGGGATACCTCATCCTCTCTTACAAAGCAATTAAGATTAATAGAATGAAACTCTCACTAGAGTAAATGATACAAATTGAAACTCTTACTATGCTCTCAAAAGATATCTCAAGGATTTGTCAAAAATAGAGCAATGAATGATTTTAAGGATTGATTCTCATTTTGATATGTTACAAATATGTTTCAGGTTCAAAAAGATCTGTTAATGATGCCCCAACATCTGTATTTAAAGAGATATGCACTTAAGGAACCGTTGGGGGATTAAAGGCAAACATTTAATGCAACTAATATAGTCGTTGGGCATGTCAGAACACTAGTAATTGATTACACATTTCTAGTAATCGATTACATTGTAGTTAGAACGTGTTCTTGGCTTTCTGGACAAGTTGTAATCGATTACCAGCCTTGTGTAATCGATTACACGCCTCTGACTTACTGGTAATCGATTACATGGTTGATGTAATCAATTATAAGGCTTCTGTTTAGCTTGTAATTGATTACCACACATGTGTAATCGATTACTTTCCACTTTGAATACATTTTTCAAGTCTAAATGAGGATTCATGTCATTTCTAACTTTAAGAAACTTGGATTGAATAATATTGATATATGTTTAACATGATCCAAGATTAAAAACATATTTTTAGAGTATGAACTTTGAAAAACATATTGATTAAAAACATCTTTGAAAAACCATTTGAGATATCTTAAGAGCATTTAACATTGATGTTTTAAGGCCTATGTCTAAATAAACCTCTTGATTTCTTTCTTTGATCTTGATCTTCTCTTTTACACTTGATCTTCATCTTTGGCTTTGTTATCATCAAAAAATCATTTGACATGCTTCAAGACATATGCATTCACAGAATCTAGACACCACATCATCACTCATAACATCTTAAGTGATATTCTTACAACACTAGGTTGTCTAAGGTGCTAGACCCTTACTTTGGACACACCATTACTTTAGGTTGTTCTAAGTTTCATACATTCCATTTACATACCAAAGGATCATTCCTTTACCGAATTACCTCTAGTAGTACCTTAACACACTCCTAAAAGCATGTATAAAGAATCTCTACAAGTAAAGTGTAACACCCTAAATTTTATTTATTTTATGATAAATATTCATTTTCTAATATTTGTGATTTTTGAGAATTTTTTAGATTTTTCTGAGAATGCAAAATATTTTAATATTATTTCTCGTTTTGCGTACAAACTGAGCGGAGCCAGGAAAATGAGATATTTTTCCCGAGAACCTTGATCTATGGAAACGTCGATAGGAGATCTTACTAAACCCGAGACTAGACACGATTTACGAAGTTTTATGTTTTTCGAAAAATTTTAACAGATAAAATAATAAATCGCTATGTAAATTTTATCCGCCGGACAATTAATACTGACTTCTGTCAACTGTAACAATTGTCCACTAAATAATAACATGTATTAAAAACTCTATCACATTATCCTAATGTAATCTACTTTAAGTCTAATCAAACCCACTTTAATTCAAATTTATTGTATTTTAATTGAAGCTTCTTTGAGAAGCTTTGACTACCAAATGACCAAGCATACCATTGGCTTGTTGGAGAAGCCTCTCCACCCCTCTCTCCTTCCTCATTGCCGCGGTAACCCATAGCCCAAGGGGAGTGAATTTTTGCTCCCTCACTTACTACACTTAATCACATTTCACTCATTTTTCATCTATCCACTTCTCTCTCTAGTTTTCATCTTCATATTTTTCTCTTCCTTCTCTCTTCTTCTCCTTCTTCCCTACGAAATTACAGCCCCCATTAGAGACCATTTTCTTTGATTTTTCTCTTCACCTAGATCATTTCTACACTTATCTCAACCTCCTCTACATTTCCTATTTAGAAATTTTCTTCAAAATCTATCTTCACCTCCATTGTCTTCCAAGGCAAAGCTTCAAGCTTTAAGGTAAAGTTTTCATTTTTCTTCTTTCTTCTCTTCATTTTCATGTTCCATGGTCTCTTTGATGACCATGGATCTCTTCTTTTTCAACCATTGATGTTGATTCCTTGTCTTGAAATTTCTAGGGTTTTTGGACCCCAAAACCGAAACTACCAAGGAGCAATAGGAGATCATTTTTGTGTTCTTCCTTTAGGTAAGAGTAAGATTACTCACTTCAACTATTATTGGTGGTGAGGGAACCTTTGTATGCTCACTTTGTTTGGTGATTTTGCATGCTTATGTATTCTTGAATTGGATTAACACTTGAATGGTGATCTTGAATATGTTGGATATGTTGAGATACTTGATGGTGTTAGGGTTGTTAAATGGGAAATTTGGAGTTTTCTACCCTAATGTGAGGCCATGGTTTTGACTAGAATTTAGGGATATAAATTGTTTTTTTGTATACAATGAAATGAAGCTTATGTGATTAAATGTTGAATGATAATATTAAAATTAATGAATGGAAAATTTTAAGGATTTAGTACCCTAAGGTGAGGCCATGGTTTTGGCCTTGGATCCTAAGGGATTAGATTGATTTAGTGTGGAATAAAATCTAAGTAATTAGGTATCAAGTAACTAATGCATAAAATAGAAAGAAATTGGAAACTTGATGACCTAGTGAGGCCACGATTTTTAGAGAAAAATTAGGGGTTAAATGATGCCTTGATGCATCTTTGGAGATTAAGAATTTAGAGACATGCATAATCCATAATCAAGTGGAAGAATTAAATTGAACAATAACACTTAAAAGGGCCACGGTTTTGAAGGGTTACCTAACCTAAAAATTTTCATAATTGACTAAAGCTTAAGACTTTGAAAATGTGGATCTATGATATAGACTTGTAATAATTGATAGGCCATGTATCAATACATATTGATGTTGAAAATTGATTCTATGTTATTGTGAGACCCTATGTGGGCTAAGTACTTGTTGGTTGTGTACTTGATGAAATTATGACATGTTGACATTGAGCCATGTATATATATGCCATTGCGGTATATCTTATGATAATGTATCATTAATGAACATACATGATGTACATTGCGTCCTCATGCATATATGTTATCCGTTGGATATTGTTGAAAAGGCGATGTATGCCTTTGAATAACACCTATGTGCAGGTGCGAGTAGACTAAGTGTAGGGTCATAGTGGTTGGCCCTGAGGGCGTCGGGGTGCGGGTGTCTCAAAATAGACAGTGGTAGCTCTACTGGAGTCGTGGGATAGACTGATGCAAGCACACCGACGATCTGGACTGAGACGTTGTCCTATATCGCGATCAATTATTGAGGTGCCATGTATAAGCCGTATTGCGCAACTATTTTTATGAGATGAGCGCACTATTTTTAAAGGCTAACGAGATACTGACATAACTCCTTGATCATTCACTCCGAAAATGTTTATGTCTAGCTCCATGGAGTAGGAATTTGATACCATTTGCATTGTAAACTGTCAGTCTCATAATTCATTGAGCATGAGCATTTATAATTGTAGGAAAATATCTATTATTATTACCGTAACAATTAATTAATTGCTTGAACTATTGACTATTGATAATATGGATGTTGTATGTCTGTTGCTGATAATCTTTACTGCTATTTATTGTTGTTCTGCATTTACTGTTAATTTTGATTGTTATTATGACTGGATGTATGAACTGTGTTGATATGTGGGTATCCAGCGCTGTTCTATTTTCTTACTGCCATTTTGGTACTGAAAGTTAGGTGTCTCACCTTTTTCTATATTTTCGATGTTCTTGTTTAATCCGTATACTTCTGAGAAGATGTTCGTGAGGAAGAAAAGGAACCACCTGAGTTTCCGAGCTTCTGGCCATACCTAGACTAGAGCTTACTGAGGATGTTGTCGCATCCATGTCGATTTTTGGGGTATGCCCGTATGACCTTTCATGGAGGGCCCGACTGCTAGCACATTAACTTGAGCACTGACCAGTGCATCTACCACGGGGAGCTGACTGTCTCTTTGGCATGGGGCCACTACGACACGCCTGTTTTTTATTTTACTACTTTTGTCCACTTGGAATTCTATCTGCTGGTTAGAGATTTATGGGATGATCTATATTATACCCCACAGGAGGACTCGTTCCTCTCCACTACTCGGGTTTCTGCCCAAAATTCAATCGCTCCGATGGCAATTTCATCGGATGAAGAGGACCCTAAGGAGGACCCGGCTACGGTCCCTTCTCGTCAGTCGTAGAGGTTGATACTATTGGTAGCTACTGATGGCTAACCGTTTATCTTTTTAGGGAAGCCTGATGTTTCGCCATATTTATTGGGTGTATATTTGTATCTTTTGGGTGGGTATATCTTTTGCTTTTTGTAAATCATGATGTAATTAAACAGGCTGATGCGTATAATATTATATATGAATTATGAATGTATGACCTTTAAAGTTTGTGTCAATTTTATTGTAATTATAATTATTATCATCTCTTTATTATTATTTACTATCAAAAAAATGTATACATATTTAAATACTCGATCACTTTATAATTGTAAAAAAAAAAGGGCAAATATTTTAATCACGTGTTAAAAATGAATCAGGTCTTAATTTATAAACGTACTTATTATTTTTCACAATTTATTCTCGTTTCTCTAAATTATGGTGTGACGTTCTTTCTTCGCGAGATAAGAAAAAGGGATGTTACAGCAAGAACCTCAAAACATCAAAATAACATCTTTTAGAGTTTCTGGATCTTACGCATTGGCGTGACTTTCCCTACGCCGCGGCGTCCTGCTCTCGAGAAAAAGGCTGGAATGTCATTTTTAACTCACACTCTAGCATACCTTTGCAATGTCGTGATATGCTGCTCTCAGGTTCACTCTCGCCTCGGCGTAGACTCTCTCACGCCGCAGCACGAGGTGTATTTCTACAGAATTCTACAAAAAAAAACCTACACCTGCACTGTTCCATTGGTGCATCTCTCGGTTTTAACCTTTCCAAAATGGTTTCTAAGTGATTTTAAGTCCCTAAACAGTTCCTTAACTCATAGGAATCATCAATCACCTACTTAAACCATTAACTATGGATTCAAAACCAAAATCATTCATCAAAACCTAGTTTTCCCCTTTTGTGCATCAAAGGTCCAAATGAGAAGTTCTAAGCTTCTAACTTAAACTTATACCATGAACAAGTCATAAACAATCATTGTAACACATCTAAGCAAGAAAAACACTCCATACACCTCTAAATCCCAATTTGACCTATTATGCATCAATTATGCATACATGGTGAAAATGGATAGAAGAAGCTATGAAGAACTCTAATCCCCTACCTCAAGTTCTTGGTGATGGTCGATGATCTATCTACAAGCTTGAGCTTTGATCTTGATCCCCCCCTCCCACCTTTGATCTTCCAGTTCCCCCAGGATTTTCCTCCTCTTTCCCCTCTTCTTTCTCCCGTTAAGCTTTCTATTTCAGTTTTTCCTTTGTTTCTAGCCGTGGGAGATAAGAGAGAAATAAGGAAGAAAGGTCTCACTTGGCCACTTAAGTCATACTGGAACCTTATATCTGTTAAGGACATTTGAATTAAGCTAAATCAATTTTTTCAGCTTCCAACAACTTTAAAATAAATACTATGATTCATATAAATTATTGTTCCACCATTATCTTATTTTTTTCATATTTGTTACTAGTCAATCGGGCATTAAATGCACAATTAGTATGCCTAAAAATACTAAACTAATTCTGATTATCTTGAAACTTTAACCACATCTTACTTAACTCATTTATGACGTCAAAACAAATTCTCCATATTTGTTTCCCTCATCAAAGCAACTTATGGCATTATTTGAGTTATTTTAAGGTATTTTTCACCTTTCGGATTGTAACAAAGTGCCTAAACTAACTTAATTTGTCACGAAATTAAACAGGCATGTTAAGTAAGTCATATGCTACCTTAGTATATATATAAAAGTCTAACATGTTATTAAGGGTATTACAATTGCTAACAAATAATGATATTTAACTCTAAGCGGTTAAGCTTTCAACAGAGCACGAAGCTCTAATACTACTTGTAAGCCATGGAAACCATCACCCAAGAAGGGTTAAATTAGGTGATTACAAATTTTTAAAACACCATTATAAAATTAAACATTTTGAAGTACTCAATTAATAAATGCAACGGAACATGCATAACAAAGATACAACTATTATAAATTACTCAAATACAACTTAGGTTATGGGATAAATTAAGCAAATAAACTAGATATCAAATTCAACTCAAGCATATATAATTAAAGTACAAAAGTAAAGGAGATAGAGTTAAGAGAAGCTAACACAACATTTATCCTAATTCAGCCACCAACCACTTGTGGCTTACGTCCAGTTCTCATGTAAACTACTTGAGATTTTTCATTAAACCTTCAAGCTTAAATAGGTGTTTGAAAACCTTTACAGCCAAGAGCATTCAACACACCTCTGGGATACCTCACCCTTTGTACTTGAGCCTCAACAACCAAGGATACCTCACCCTTACAATTTCTTTGAGGAATACATCACCCTCTTTACAATGAATCAAAGTAAAGAAAAAAAGAAACTCTCACAAAGAGTAATTGATACAAATTGAAGCACTATGAAGCTCTTTTAAGATATCTCAAATTTTGACGAAAACATAGCACAAGAGATTGAAAAGAATGATTCACAAATTAAAGCATGAGAAAACTATTTCAGACTATTGGGTGTATGTAAAAGATGTGCCAAAAACTTGTATTTATAGAGTTCCAAGAAAAAGAGTCGTTGGGTATTAATTTCATTCAATAAAAGCTCAAGAAAATAGTCATTGCATGATTTTTGCTCATGTTTATTCGAATAAGCAAAGTCTTATTCGAATAAATCCACTTATACCACACCATGAAGTGTTTTCTGAAACTTTTTATTCGAACTACCCTTTAGTTATTTAAATAAATCTTTAAAAAACACATTTTGAAACGTTTTCTAGGGTGTTTTATATGAATAAATATGTGCTTATTTGAATAAGTCACTTTAGTTTCGAAAACTGACTTTAAATGGTCATAACTTCTTCATTTTTCATTCGTTTAAAGCAAATGATCACTCATTGAAAAGATATTTGAGTCTATTTTCAAATGAAATAAGTTTAAGAACAAAAGTAAAATTATTTTGAAAGTTATGATCAAAATAGTAACCAAAGGTCAACTTTTCAAAACTCAAACTTGACTATTTTTCATAGTTTTGAACTACCACCATAACTAGCTTTTCAAAATATGTTTCTTAGGAATTTTAACATGTAAGAACCATTTGTAAAGTTTTAAAGACATATTTGAGATATCTAGAAAGCTTCTCACATAAATAACCTAAGTCCTATAAACTATACCATTTAAGCTTCCTTTAGACTTGGTCTTTGACATAACTTTGTTGTTATCAAAGTCTTCATGAAATAGGCATTCACATTCTCCTTGAGTTGACAATAATTGAGATTTTTTACTTTCTTGTTGCAATGCTCACTCTTAGTACTCGGACTATCCTTCAAAATATTGCTCACTTAAAACATAGTTCAAACTCATAATTCAATATCTTCAAATGCATGATTCATAAATGTGTAACTCTAGTTAGTCTAACATATATATAAGACTTTCATAGACATATCCAAATAACACATTTATCAATTATTAATAGATATGCTCTGTATAGAATGCAACAAAAAATACTTTGCACATTTTCATTTAAATAGAGTCAAATCCAATATTAATTCATTATAACTCATATAAAGCATTATTGGATAAATTATATAAAGAATGCTACACATATCTCATTGCATGATTATTAAGTGAAATATAACTAGATAAAATATATAATCATGCATGATACAATATAATCTATTAAGCACATCTATGTAGCATAAACATCATTCTTTTTATCTTGTATTTATCATCATCAAAACTTAATATATTAAACCATTGGGGCAAACTTATTTCCACAAAACCATTCTCTGAAAGAGGACAATTCTTAAGGTTTTCCACAAAGCAAAAAGAATGCAATGAAGGGAATGCTAGCCTCAACGCAAACATTCTCTATATTTATAGAGGAAATGAAGCATTCTAATTGATCACACAGTAAAATCTGCATATAATGCTTTCTTTTTCTGATTGGTTATAGGAGCAGTGGGTGGTTGGAAAATAGCATGAAACTGATATCCTCTCTTAAAGGATCTTTAGTTCACAATAAAGTCAAAGTAGCAATTTCCTAAGGAGGCTTAGACTATTATGAGTAGCATAGTAAGGTTGTAAGAAAGGACAAAGACCCTGTGAGTTGTAACACCCCTTGATGTAGCAACCAGAGCGCAATCGTCATTACACCATAGTTACTAAATCCAAGTGGGTCACAGTCATGATAACAGTAATTTAAATTCTCAAGAGTCTATATATATATTTTTTTTGACAATTTGCATAGGTAGAAAATATGAGCCTCGAATGAAATGTAAATATATTCCAAGCCATGATACAACCATCGAAATAAAATCATATCTCTCTTATATATATATATATATATATATATATATATATATATATATATTTATATATAGTCAATTTACACAAATCATCGATGACATAGAATATAATAATTACGAGTCCAATAAAATACAAAGAAATAAAACACAAAAAGGAAAAAAAGTAGTGACCTGTGGATAGGTACTACTAGCGTACAAAGCCGCAACCCCATATACACATACGACGCCGGAGTCCCATCAACAAGTCGAGGCATCAATGCCTCCACGCAACCGCACTCGTACGTGGTGAAGAAACCTTGTCCAAACGCCCAATCCAATCAACCAAAGTGTGGTCCCTCCTTATCTTCCTCACGATCTTTTATCAATATAAGTATAAAACAGACATACAAGGATATAGGAAAGAGGTGAGACACCCATCCTTCTTTACCATTATGGCAGTAAGAAAACGACACGGCGCAGAGTGCCCATAAAGCAATACAGATTATATATTCATCAATAACAACAAAGGAATTTATAATAAAAGTAATTCAATTCTAAGCAATAATCAGAGTCAATAATCACAGTGATACTTATAGTAAAGGTAGAACAACAATAAGCAATAACAGGCAGATCACAATAGTATTTCCAGAAATCAGCACCACAATTAGATAATCATTTACAGGTATTCATGTTCAACAGTTTATAAGACCAGGAATGAATGATGTATAATGCATGCTTTCCTAATTCCTACTCCATGGAGCTAGACTCAATCAAGCGGAGAGAAAGATCAGGAGACATGTCTGTAACTTGGCTGCCGAGGCCAGTGCTATAAATAAATTTTCTCATGCGCAAATCATGGCATTGTACAGACATTCTACACTAGATACGATATAGGACAGTGTCAAGTCCGGATCGTCGGTGTGTTTGCATCGGTTTGCCCCACGGCACGAGGAGCTCTAAACCGTCCATGTGAGGGACCCGCACCCCGACGCCCCGAGGTCATAACACGACCCACACTTATCTATTCGCACCCGCACTAAGGTGTGTTCAATCTCCTAGGCAACTTGGCCTTACAACAAAGTCCACAAGGACAATCACAATGCATAAGACACTATGCATGAACATGTATGATCCACAATCTCATACGATTCCATAATATGCCACATTAGGCCAATATAAGCATCAATATACAAATGGTCACTCACATGGACCCATGACATCATAATACAAGGATTAAGTCAATTGATGCGTCCTTAGGTTCATTATGAATCCTAACTTAGAATTTGTTTCCCTTCTCAAGGTTCATGTTCAAAATCAATACTTGAAATCAATTTAGTATTCCAAGGCAATCGATTTCCTATAACTTGTAAATTAATTAAGCTATTAAGCCTCACACTCTCTTCTTTCTTCACTCACTTAGAATCACCTTAAGTTTTACAATGGTCCCATTCTTAGTCTTCTAAAATTTATGAAGTCTTGACTACACTAAATTCTTCCAATTTATTAGTTGTCCATTTATTACATAGGTTTCTAATTACCTAATCACTTATGCTTCCAACTTATCAAAACCACATACTTACACTCAAAAATACCTTAGAGGCCGTGGCCTCACAATGGTTCCAATTTCAAATCCTTTTAAGCCAACATCTTGCATGTTATTCCTTTAATTCATTTAAGGTGTTTACTTATTAAATTAGCTCACCAAGAACCCTAATTCCTTGGCCTCAAAACCGTAGCCATCACCTGGCTTCAATTCCAAGTTTTTCTTCCACTAAATTCCATCTTGTTGCTTAATTAATCCTTATCTTATGCTTGTTACATATTAACCACAATTTATCCAATTTTTCCACCCCAAAACCGTGACCTCCCAATGGTGAATCCCAAATCACTTTCTTCCATTTCAAGTCTTCAAATCCATTCTTTCCTTCTCTTTTAGGTATTAACTTCTTGTCATTAGTTCACTTAGGTTTTTAGTTCATTAAAATCAATCCCAGTACCCAAGATTCAATGCCAAAACCGTGGCACCATGTTGAGGTAGGAAACTCTAAATTTTTCATTTAGCAACCCCAACATGATCAAGCACAATTTATATATCAAACATATTCAAGAGCATAATCAAGCATCAATCAAATTCAAGAATATTAAATCATACAAAATTTATAATTCAAGCAAGCATACAAAGAGCATACAAGGATGGATTTTTCCATCAACACACATACAAAGTCTTCTCACCACTATAAGTGGTTGAAGTGAGTAGTCTCCCTCTTACCAATGTGTAGAAAACAAGAAGAACACCAAGGAAGCTTCTTGAATTTTCGGATTGCACCTCTCCAAAAACCCTAAAAATTCAACTTTGTTAAAACAACATCAAGGCTTGAAAAATGAACCATGGATGGTCATTAAAGAGACCATAATCACGAAAATAGAAGGAGAGGGAGAGTGGTCTTGAAACTTACCCAAAGTGCTCAAAGTTGGAGCTTGAAGAAGATGATGAAAATGGAGGATTTTCAAGAAACTCCAAGAAGAAAAAGTGTTTAGAATGTTGAAAGGATTGAGAAAATGTATTTAGTTTAAATTTTTGTGATGGTTGGGGTGGTGGAGATGGGCTGGCCGAATGGCCTTGTAGAGGGAAGGAGGAGAAGAAAAATGGAGAAGAAGAAGAAGAAATGGTAGAGAGAGAAAGTGTTTGATAATTATGATTAAAGTGTAGCAAAATTAGCTAAATGAAAGGCAATTATTTGCCTTGCATGGGCTGCCACCAGCCGTGCAAAGAGAGAGAGAAGAGAGAGGGAAATTGGCTTCTAAGAGAAGCCAAAGCACATGGGTCAATGTTTGGGTCAAAGCTTCTTAAGGAAGCTTTGATTATTTAACCATTAAATTTGAATTAAAGTTGATAGATTTGACATAAAGTAGATTACATTAGGATAATGTGATAGGATTTTTATTACACACTATTATCCAATGGATAATAGTTACTGATTGACAGTCGTATTTAATTAATCCGGATGATGAATTTTTCATTTGTATTGATTTATTTTTATTTGTTAGAATTTCTCGAAAATTATGAAACCTCGTAAACTGTGTCAAGTCTTGGGTTTAGTAAGATCTCCCGTCGACATGTCTATAGTCCAAGGTTTTCAGAGAAAACATCGCGTTTCTCTGGTTCTGCTTAGTGCGCACGCAAAACGAAGAATATATTAAAATATTCGACGATTCCGGAAAATTCCCAGAAAATTTTCAAAAATTGCAAATATTATAAAACGACTATTCGTCATATAATTTTCTAATTTTTGAGGCACTACAATCGTTTTCCCGACTCTGTCCGAGTTTCACGCAAAACGAGGAATATATTAAAATATTCTGCGTTCTCATAAAAATCCAGAAAAATTCTAGAAAATCCCAAATATTGTAAAATGATCATTTATCCTGAAATTATTAATTTTTGGGACGTTACATGAGTCATACACGGGGACAACAAAAGGTAAACCTCAAATGATAAAATGGCAATGCAAGCAGTAATCCACGATAGATTTCAACCTCGCATGCCAACCTCGAAGGTACTTTACATCTAATAACGGACCTCGACCTTTTGTGTAAAACATCGCAAGACCCGACATTAATGCTAGGGCTCCTTTGTTCATTATGTGCCCTATGATCCCATTATATACCTTGACACTCAGATGTTCCATCTAAGTGCCAAGCTGGGGACAATTATTTTGGACTGTGATTCAGGATTCCGTCTAGTGGGATCAGACCCGACATGCGTACCACTAGCCTCCACCGTGAATACCCTGATTAAGCCTTGGTGACACGTGGTTAAGACACTAGAACTAAAAGCTAATGGATTACAACATTAAGCCATAATAACAAGATCACTAGATCTATGCAGTGGATATACCTTAAGTATTTGTAACTGCCAATCGAGATCTTACGAGATTATAGGACTCAGAATTGCCTCTAACTGATGATTATAATATCTACGTTCCTATATTATAGGGATCCTCTCCAACAACAAAAGGAAGGCAATCCCTAACAGGATACGAATCCTAAATACATGCACTTAATACTGATTACATTATGATTCCAGTCACGCTCTATAAATACCAAGCTAAGTCATTCTAACCAGGTATCTGTTATCTCACTGCATAAACTCTACTTGTGCACTACTTGACTTGAGCATTTGAGTCCTTTTGCAGGTACTCACTCCTCTGGTCTAACACGCTCTGTTGCAACTGCTCAAAGAGGAAACCACCATAATGTACCTACCTCGGGTATCCCTCTGAAACTATTTCAGAACACAACTAAATTCTTAATTGGGGAATCAGAAGTTGATGAGGATCATTTGTCTCCTTTTCTTGTCCCTTTCTCTGTCTCTCCACTTAAATTTTGTCAAGTATCATAAACTAAATTACATGTCCCCTTCCATTCCCTTTTCATTTTAATTTATTTTTCACTTAGTAAAATTTAAGTAGAGAGATAGGGAAGAGAACAAGAAAAGGAGACAGGTAATATTCTTCCATAAGAAGTTGTTACATACTTTAATAGTATTATATTACCTCATTTAAATTGTAATATGTGACACTTATAAAATTATATATACTATTGAATTAAAAAGTAAAATATTATTAAATTAAATATAAATAATTATAAAACTGCTCAAAGTAATATTACATAAGTATTTTAGAATTTTTATGATCAACGTTATTCGAGGAATGAAATAGGACTCACTTCTTCATTCCACATGTACATAGCATGTGATGCCATCCCTTCTAAAATTTCCACCTCCCCCGCTTTGGCTTCTCTTCCCCTTCTACTAATTTTTCTTCGGTCTAATTTTGGCAAAAAATCAACCAACTTAATACCCTAACTGAAATAGAGCATATCGCTTAAGTCCCCACGAACCAGCACTGTAACAGCCTAATACCAGTATCCTAGCATATCTGGCATATACCTGGATAAGCAGTATCAGTCATGCTACTTCTAACTTAAACATTAACTAATCCATAACATTTAAACAAATCATTATGGAGAGTCATATCTAAAAGTCATACATATATACAATTTTTATATCCTCAAAGCATATATAAATATTTACATAAGCTTTGAATTGAAAATACTAAAACTAAACTAATCTAATTCTTCTATTTTCTTCATCTTCTTACCCTCTTGTAGGGCCTTGACCTGCTAACCATGAAACATAAAGGGGTGAGAACATAAAATTCTCAATAATACACAATATCTCATGCCACTAATGTAAATTTATAAACTATAACTCATAAACTTACTAATGATATCAAACAATTGACTACACTAATGTAAAATATCATTTTCACTTATATACTATGGTTCAACTTTAATAAAAAGAAGAACCACTCTTATTGTGGTTTAACCGTAGGGGAACCAATCTTGAGGTTCAACCCTAAGGGAACTAATCTCTAGGTTTAATCCTAAGGGAACCAATTTACTAAGGTTCAACCTTATTACATAAGGGAGCCAATTCACTAGGGTTCAACCTTATCGCATAAGGGAGCCAATTTACTAAGGTTTAACCTTATTGCATAAGGACTCTAATTTACTAGGGTTTAACCTTGCTAATTCACTAGGGTTCAACCTTATTGCATAAGGGAGTCAATTTACTATGGTTCAACCTTATTGCATCATGAACTTACTAATGATATCAAACAATTGACTACACCAATGTAAAATATCATTTTCACTTGTATACTATGGTTCAACTTTAATAAAAAGAAGAACCACTCTTATTGTGGTTCAACCATAGGGGAACCAATCTCTAGGTTCAACCCTAAGGGAACCAATCTCTAGGTTCAACCTTAAGGGAACCAATCTCTAGGTTCAACCTTAAGGGAATCAATTTACTAAGGTTCAACCTTATTACATAAGGGAGCCAATTTACTAAGATTCAACCTTATTGCATAAATGAGTCAATTCACTAAGGTTCAACCTTATTGCATAAGGGAGCCAATTCTTATTAAACACTCTACTCAATCCCAACTTAATGAGAGAATAGAGTATTTCTCTAAAGCTAGTATATACTTATTGTGTTAACTCAACTAATTCAAATATATGAATAAGATTCTAGGTTCTTGTCTACTTTCACCCATAAAGGTGTAACTAGAGCTCCTAGAGCTCATACTATCTTTAACTTAGCTTGCTTGGTTCACTAATCATCTTTACTTAGTCTTACTAGGGTGCTTGGTTCACTAATCATCTTTCCATAGCTTTACTAGGGTTGCTTCTAACCCAAAGAGTGTTAAACTCTATTTTTACTAGGCTTATAACCAATTATGCTACTTGAATAACTAGTTTAAGCCCTTAAATACTATACACCCTTTTTATTATAACATCTTAGCTCATCCTTTTCCAATAAGCGAGCAATACATAGTTCACAATCCAATCAAGCTTAACTTAAACTATCAAGGAAAATAATTAGGGTTTTGGTTACCTTAAGTATCCATACCCACTATATAATTTCCTATCAAGGCCTAGGACATTGTTATCTGATGACTCCACATTGTGTCGTTATTTGTGCCCTATACTTGTATTTCTCTGATTACTAAAGTCCTTGTATTTATGCATATTTGGTAGGTTTTGTACTTATATTTGTAATATCCAATTCTGATACCTTCCCTATATGATATTGAGCAAACTATGCGTATTATGTTATTGAATAAGTGGATTTTACATTTGTCATTGATTTGGTGATTTCTCTATTATAGGAAGAGCTGCAAACAAGCAAATTGGTGGAAGATTTGGACCAACGCTGATGAGAAGCCCAAGAGGAACCCAAAGGAGCAAAAACAACAGCAAAAATGTGTTTGCTGCAGAATTCTGCAGACAAACTGGTGATGCCATGGCGCTGAGGAGCGTATGCCGCGCGGGTAGTGAATCCCCTGCATCAAAGTCAGAGAGCTCGAAGAATTAAACATCGCGGCGCAGGCATGTTAATGTCGCGATGTCCCTGACCTAAATTGTAACGTGCCGCGACGTAGGCATGTTAATGCCGCGGCATGCCTCTGTGTTTCTGAGTCTATAAATAGAATTTTAACAGATTTTATGAGAGCTCTGCTTTAGTTTTTAGGTTTTAGAGAGGCTGCGGATTGTTCTTCATTTCTGGGTTGATTGGAGGCCTAGGGAGGCTAGGTTGGAGGTCATCTTTTTCACGGAAGGAGATTCAAGCTTCAAGGATGATATCTATGGATTCCTTCCTCTTCTACCTTTGTTTCTCTTCTCTTCCTTATCTTTTTAGCACTATTTTGATGTGTAATTTCGTGTTCATGGATTAACCAAGCTGTATTTAAGAATTACTTTAGATCTTTATATGAATATTGATGTTTATGTTATCTTTTGAGTTTATATTAATGTTTGGTTTTGTTCTACCAGGTCTATTCTTAATGCTTGCTTCTGATTGGCCATCAATTGTATGATCTTAGTTGATGCAAATGAACTAGACATAGGGATTTATGGATATGGATATGGTATGGCAGATGCATGTTCGATGAGTTCAATTGGCTTGGATGAGTTGATTCACTAACTGGATAGAAATATACCTGTTAGCCATGTATTAGCATATACTTGAGAATAGATCGTTCATTAGTGGAGTTTACACTAGTTCTCATGGAAACATAATGGATTAGGTAAATGACATCAGGGTTGATTGACCAAGACATAGGCTTTTGACTAAATCATATTCTCAAGCTAACTTAATAATTCATTGATGTTGCTTGGAAAGATTGCATATCATTAGTAAGAAGTATGAGGTGAAGAAGGATTTCCTAGATCTCTAAACCATTAGCTTTATTGCTTTTGTAGTTTAAATTTAGTTTATTTGTAATTTCTCTATTTTATATGTTTTTGAATAGAATTTAGCTAAGCTATTGGTTGTTACTTAGTAATGGAAGCCATATATTCTCAAGGGAACGATCTCTAGTCTTTAACTGTATTACTTGAATGACTCGTGCACTTGCGGCCTAATAAAGGGACAAACATTATCTCATCAATTTAAGCTTGATTATACTCCATTTAATCTCAATATTTTAATATAAGAGAGTAGTTTTTATAAGACTAGCACAATCCACTTAACTTTGTCTAAACTAAGTCAATTGTGCCTCAATGATAAGCATTTAATTCCTTATCAAACTTGTATCTAAACTACCTTACAATCACATCACTAGTATTATTATAAGCCACACTAATGTGGTAAAGGTTCTAGACCTCTATTTCAAGCAAATCATATTCTTGAAAAGCTTGGAAACTCAACTTGTTCTCATATGCTAGGTGGGTTATTTCTTTTGTGAAATATCCCTAAAAGTATTTTAATACACTTAAGAAAGCATATATATATGATCCCAACTGATAGGAAACTTCAAAACATTAGGAATACAATTCTTGAAAAATTATGGAACTCATGCCTAGGCATGACTTTCCCACGCCTAAGCATGGCTATCTCACGATTAGGCATGGAAATCTCACGCCTAGGTGTGACACTCTCTGTCTCACCTGGACTGAAAACTAATCAGTCCACGCCTAGGCATGATCAAGTTGTGCCTAGGCATGGTCAATTTTGTAGAAATTATATAGAATCGAGCCTGTAACATCCCGAAAAGCATGTTAGTTTTGTATATAGTCTCAGAGGTACCATTATGCTTACTTGACATGTTAGTAAAGTTTTGTGGCAAACTGAGTTCGTTTAGGCACTTAGTTGCAACCCAGAAGTTAAAAAGTAACTTAAAATAACTCATATAGTGGCATAAGTTGCTAAGTTGAGAGAAATAAATCTAGAGAATCTGTTTCCAAGTAGGGTGAATAAGGTGTAGTTAAAATTTGAGAGTAATCATAGTTAGTTTAGTATTTTTAGGCATACTAGTTGTGCATTTTAATGTCGGATTGATTAGTAGTTGATATGGAAAATTAAGATATTGGTGAAATAATAATTTTGATGAATCTTAGTATTTATTTCAAAGTTGTTGGATGTTGAAAAACTTGATTTAGCTAAATTCAAGTGTCCTTAACATATATAAAGTTCTAACTTTAGGCTTAAGTGCCAAAATTAGACTTTGGCTCCTTATTTCCTTCTATTTCCACAGTTCCAGAACAAAGAAGCAAAAACAGAAAAGAAAGCAAAGAAAGAAAGGAACCATGAGAGAGGAAGGAAGAGGGAAAATGGGGGAAAGCATGAGGATCAAGATAAAAGCTTGAAGCTCGGAGATTGATCATCCACACTTGAGGTAGGGGTTTTATGCTCATCTCCACCCCTTTTCATCATTTTCACCATAGTTGTACCTTGGTGCTTAAAAGGTCAAAATGAGTTCTAGAGTTGTTTAATGTGTTTGGCTTTCATATTTGTGTTTCTTTGGTCATTTATGACTTGTTCATAGCATAAGTTGAAGATAGAAACTTAGAACATCTCTTTTAGACCATGGATCCACCAAAAGATGAGTTTTAGGTTAAGTATGGGATTTTTGTTTCATAATCGAAATTAAGAGGTTTAAGTTGATGATTTATAATTCCTAGGTGTTTAATGATTCTAATATGTTTAGAGACCATGATTAGAGTTAGAAAACACTTAAAATCCATGTTTGGATGATTGGAAATGGATTTGGGACCAATGGAACAGTGTCTCGGTTCTGTAGAATTGACCACGCCTAGGCCTAGCTTCTCTATGCCTAGGCGTGGACTGAAAAATTTTTAGTCCAGGCAAGACAGATAGCACACGCCTAGGCGTGGTAAAACCAAGCCTAGGCCTGAGACAGAACAACTTCCTAACAGCTTATAGTGTTTGTTGCATAACTTGAGTTGTAGTTATTGCATTGACCTGATTCCAGTGACATTTGAAAGATAAGACATAAGGCTTCATGTGGTAAAAATTTTAAAATTTTAGAACAAGCCAATCAGTACCAGTTTCTGTTTGAATCTGAGGCAGATTATGTAGAAAAGGCATTTTGGCAGCCAGTAAACCAGATTGCATAATTTCTTACTCCGATGTCGTATTGACATGAGACTAATGACATTTGAAGTTAAGATGTAAGGTTTCTTGCCTGTAAAATTTTAGAATTTTATTACTTTTAATTTGTTCCCAGTTTCAATTTAAAGTCAGGCCAGATTCTAGAAAAATAGTAAGTGCACTGTTTCAGCCTCTACAATTTGTTGTATAACTTTGGCTACACTAAGTCAAATAAGGTGAGGTTTGTGGCATTTGAAAGATATGAGTTAAGGCTATTTACATATAAAATTCCAGAATTTTAGAAGTTAGGATATACATTTGGTGCATTCTTGAAAATCAGTCCTTCTAGGCGCTCAGAGTAGTTGCCTAGGAAGTTTATTTTGGGAAAGAGGATTTCTCAACTTGCTAGAATCCCTTATACATGCCTAGTAAAGTGTGTTGAGACACTAGTAAGGGTATTTCATTGAAAAAATGATTACCTTACATATATGGTAAAGTTTAAGGCTCTAAGCATTCCATAAGTTAGAGATTACCTAAAGTAGGTATCTAGGACCTTGAGTACACTAGGGTAGCATAGTTTATCACTTGTGGTGTGATAATGAGGCAAGCTAGATACAAGTATCATAAGTATGATTTCTTAGCTAGAAACATGAAATATGCTCCTTTATGAATTAGAAATGAGTTGATAGTACATGTTTACTAAAGTTTAGTTCTTCACTTGATTGAATAGAATCATGTGATGAGTTAATGTAGTAGCCTTGTATGAGTTATACATAATGCTGCATGGTTTACTGTACTTGCTAATTCCAAAGCAGAGTAACCTTTAATGATGTACAATCATTTGGCTAAATGAGGTAAATGGGAAAGTTCAAAAGTCTCTTTAAGTGAGGATTTAGCCCTAGTTTCTCAGAGGGTTAAGGTTACTAGTTCCTATGTAGTGGGGTCAGTACTCTCTCATAGTGTGAGTAGGAACCAATCCACTCATTACTAAATAGTTTAAAGAGTCAGTCTTCTTAACTACAAGTTTAAAGAGAACGTGGAATATGCAAGTGACACACACACAATTCTACACTTACACAATCACATTATATTTCATAGTTATTGTAACACCCCAAACTTTCTATTTATTAAACAGTAATTTTGACAGTTAACAGAATTCTACTGTTTAGTGATTTCTGTGTACTGTAAAATTATTTTGAATATTCCGTCTGTATATTTGATTGTTTTGAGTAATTTGCTCTGTGTCAGGAAAATAATAATTTTCGGGCCGGAAAAATTTTACGTAATTTAATTATTACAGAAAAGTCTTAATTATTTTACGTAATCTGATTTGATATTTATGAGTTTTCTAATTTTTATGATTTTGTAGATGATTATGAAATTTTTACTGTTTGTTGGCCATAGGGGGTGTATGTGGGCCCAGGTAGCCATACGTGGGCCCAGGTGGGTCCCACAAAATGAAAAAAAATTTACGCATAGAAAAATTTGTACTGTTTAGACAGAGACAGGGGATCTTACTAAACTTGAATCCAGAAACAGTTTTAAAAAATTTCTTTTACAGTGTTTTATACTGTATTTAATTATCGGACGATAAAAATATAGTAAATATATTCTTTTGTGGGGTTATAACAGATAAAAATAAAATTCTATAATATTAAGTTAACATTGGTGGTTTGGATATCCACCATCGATTTAATCACCGTTGGAGATTTAATCTTGATTTAATCAACGGTGGAGATTTGATCTTAAAAGTGAATAGGATCAATTATAATCGTTGGATGAAAATTAAATCAAGGGTGGAGATTTAGTCATACAAATGGCTATGACCATTATCAACCCTTGGATGTAGAATTAATCAATGGTGGAGATGGATCATTAATGACCATTGGATTTAGTTTTAGATCAATGGTGGCGAATTGGTCATCAAAAATGACTACAACCATTTTGGACCCTTGGATGTAAAGTTTGAAGGTGTAATCTTGACCCTTCATTTTGGAGACACATTCAATGGTTAGGATTGCAAGCCAAAAATGATCCAATGACTCAAATAAAGTCTTCCATCTATAACCTAAACCTAATAGCTATTTTAATCCAAACCATTCTTTTAATCAAGGGTTAGGATGGCTTAGGATGATGGCTATGAAATTTGGCATATTTTTATGAAGCATGGAAGGGGGGGACGGTTTGGAGATGCAAGGGAAAGGGGAGACAACTTTGAATAGGCTTTTTAGGCCAAACAAAAAGATGAAGGCAATACAAAGTGTCATTAAGACCATCAATTATTTTCCTATTGATCATTAATGATCATTCCAAAAGGCTATAGTTTTTCAAACTTCACTTTCCACCTTTATCCATGCAAGCTACGGCCATGTAAGGCTTTGAAGACCAAATAATTCATTTCTACACTTCCTATTATCATATCTTTACCTTTTCACTTAAGTTTCAAGAAATCAACCAAAGAAAATTCCATTTTCTCTCCCAAAGAAGACCATTCGGCCAAGCACCCTAAATCCCTCCTCCATTACTCTTTAATTTCATACAACCTAGTTTCTTGAATCCTTACCTTATTCTAAGCAACTTTCATGTTGAAGACTTTCTCTAAATCTTCCATTTTGAAGGACTTTTACTAAGATCAAGTTATAGAGTTTTTGTTGGTGAAGTGTAAGGAAACTTCATTTATTCTTTTCTTTTCATGTTCTAAATCATGTTTGATCCATGGTTCCTCTTAATCAAGCTTAATATACTAATTTCTTATGTTTGTTTCATGTTTAAGAAATTTGTGTTGGTGGAGATCTTGTTCAAAATACAAAGCAATGAGCTTTAGAGGATCTTCAAGAGGTAAGAGAGAGATTCATCTCACCAACCAAGCATGGTGGTGAGAGATGGTATTATATTTGATAGATGGTGAATCCATGTGAGGATTCATATCCATGGTCATGTAATAATTTGTGTGTGTTATGTGCTTTGATTATTTTTGCCAATGCTTGATATGCTTTGCATGATTTACTTGTGCATGCATGCTTAGTATGATTTTTTTTTTATTTACTTATATGGTATGCCTATGATATGCATGATGAAGATATGTTAAATATATTATGATGGATGCATGTTGAAATAAGAAATTTTGGCTCCAAAGGCCATAGAGAAGGTCACGGTTTTGGGTTTCCAAAACTAGGGTTTTTATTGAAATTTTTCAAGAACAATGAAGTTAATTTTTAGTCCTTAAACTTAAGCAAATTTTCAGCCAAGACACCAACCAATTTGGTGTTTACAAAATTATATTGTCATGAATGATAAAATTAAATGATTTGAGAAGTAAAGAAAATAAACAAAAGGGTTTGTTTTGTAAAAAGAAAGCACACAGTTTTGAGTTGTGTTTTCATGAATTTATTTTGTGTAGAAACAAGAATGGAATTTATTTAAGTTAGAAGAAAAATATTTCATGGTTTCAATAGCCATTTATAAGGTTTTGATAATTTTAGAAAAAAATGTTTTGAAATTATAAAATACAAGAATTTTCAAATAAGGATTTTGGAAAAGGAATTAAAGTGTTATCATTAAGTGAAGTGAAATTTTCATAAATGAAAGAAAAAGGAGATTGAAAGTGTTGAACTTCAAATTATTTTTTTGAAGTAATTTAGAAATATAAATATAAAAGAAAACGTTGTAACTTAATTTTACTAACGTAGAATTTATTTATTGGGTTTTGGAAAACGTTAGGAAATTTAAAGTTAGAAATAGTAATTAAATCAACTAAATGTGATTTTGTAAAATTAAATCAATAAAAAGTGATTTTGAGAAAATATATTACGGAAAAGATTTTTGACTAAGAATAGGAAGGAATGAAGTAAGAAATTATATTATTGTAAGAAAAGTCCAAAATTATATTTTTAAAAGTTAAGAAATATTTTACGAAGGGTAAAAATGGTGAAAAATAATTTACGTAACTCAAAAACGTAATTTTTAAGTTACGCGACTTGAAAAACGTTAAAATATTTCTACGCGATTTATAAAGCGTTTAAATATTTTACACGATCAAAATGTTGTAGAAAAATCGTTATGCGATTTAAAAACAAAAGAATATTTTTACGCAATTAGAATACAATAGAAAATGGTTACGCGATTTTTTTAAACGTAATAGAAAATGTTACAAATCATTGTTTACGTAATAAAATATTACGTGACTGTGAAAACATGACAAAAATATTTTGTGAATGAGAAAAACATGGTAATGTGATTTCGCTGTTAATATACAGTAAACTTTACAGTTAAAAATTAGTATATGAATACTGTACAAGAAATTGAGAAGTTTGCCTGTAATTAGCGTTAATATACGAACGTAAAACAATATTTGAACCTAGTATGAGAAATTATGTGATTTACCTTTGGTTGGTAATTGGTGCATTACATATGCATTGAAAATGGTCCGATGGACTGTATATGGCTAATTGCCTAGGAGATACGTACACCTCTTGAGTGGGTGCGATACGCGTAGTGTAGGTCACTCGTTGACCTTGGGGGCATCAGGGTGCAGGTTGCTCACAATGGGCAGTTGGTAGCTCTTCTGTACCGTGGGTTAGACCAATGCAACACATCGATGATCCGGATTGAGACACTATTCTTAATCGAGATTTGATAAAGACTGTCATGTATGTGCTAGATGTGCAAGATATAATTATAGCACTTGGTCTGAGGCACGTGGTACTGGCAGATCTTTTTGATCAATTTCTCTGACCTGAGTTTAGCTCCATGGAGAAGGAAATCGAGTCTATGTGTTCATGCATTAACATAAATGCTTACATCTGTGAAATATAATAGTTGTGAAATATTGATTATGACAATTATACTTTTTAAAATATCTGCTTAGTGTAGATGGCATTTTCCTGTAATTATTAAATGTTAATTTTGGTTGATAATATGTTGATGCCATATTTGTAATATGATATGTTTATATGGTATACTGTTATATTATCTCTATGCTACCATGTTGGTATTGGCATAGGTGATCTCACCTCTTTATATGTATATTTGTATATTGTATTTATAATTGACTGAAGACGTTGAGAAAGAAATAGTACAAGAAGGAGAAGAAGAACTACTTCTCACGTCTGGGAACGCAGAATTTTGAGAAGATGGAGATGCCCAGCTTTCTAGGATACGTGACATTATAGTTTCGTGGAGGTTCGGAGGCATGGCATGTTTATTTGGATCGACAGTGTATATTTTATATAGGGGACCTGAACATTACTTACAGTAGGCTTTATCAAGGGAACCCCTACTTTAGTGTCAATATTTATGTACAGTTGGAGTTTCCACTATCCATTAGGCAGTATTGGAGAGCTTACTACTGTACTCCTAGTGCGATAAGTATCATGTCGTCTGCGCCGACACCTGTCTGTAGAGCTTCACGTAATAACGGATTCCTATCTGCTGAGGAATCTGAGGAGGACCTATCTGAGAGTTCTGCTGTTTAGTCAGACTTGGGCAATATGTTGAGTCTTAAATTATGTTTAATTACTTTGAGAACATGGTCTGTAATATAAATAATCCTGGAAGTACGTGTATAATGTATAATGATGTAAATTATGTGTGATGATGTATTATATTTTTATTTTCCGCTAAGTTTATTTTATTGTCATCAAAGAAGAGAAAAAAAATTTACAACTCGTATTTTTATCACAACATCACCTTCTATGACTTGAGGGTATTTGGGTAATTAAATAACATAAATGTGGCACCCTATGGTGGGTGTTACAGTTATCATTCCCGAACATCGCATACACACGAGCATATTGCATCCATATTCATTTCCTATTCCTTAGCAATTGTATGGGCAGTTGCTTATTATTAATGATATTTTACAATTGTATGTACGGTTGTTCGATATCATTGATAGCTCTATGTGTGAGTTTAAGATTGTGGATTGGCTTAGTGAATGTTTACATAGAGTAAGGAAATGTAAATATTCTAGTGGTATTAAGTAAAGACTCAATGGCCTGTTGCGAATCCTAAATCTTAAGTTAGTAAATTTATTCATAGAATAAGGTTATATATGCAGTACTTATAACAAGTTTATAAATGAACAAGTTGTGGTCTATTACAATTGTGTAGGTAGTTGTTCTTATCATATGAGTGAGGAGCTTAGGCTTATAGATTATGAGTTATGTGTAGTGAACTTTTACATAACAGTAGTATGTGAATGTTCTAGTGATATTAAATATAGATTTAATATCTTGTAGCAACCATAATCTATTATGATTAAGGTTGAGTAGTATTGAGTAGTATAAGAATAAGTAAACATGAGACAACTTTGATACATTATATAGTTGTATGAGCGATTGTATAATGTTGATATGAGATTTATATTAGTGAATGCCATGAAATATATGAATATTACTGAGACTTTTTATGTTTCTATGTTTCTATAATAAAAGCATGTCAATGCCTTTCAAAGGGTAAAATGATAAAGAAACAGAAGAACTAGTGTAGTTTAGTTTTATTTGTTTCTCTCATAAACAAAGTTGATGTATTTATTTATATTAGATTTGAGAATGTTTAAAGGTTGTATGTATAATTCCTTGTCGTTGTGGCAATTGATGTATCTGTGTACAACTTTTTAGTTATGGCTCACCATAATTATTCATAAATGTTAAGAATTAGTTAATAAGTAAGTTAGAAGTAACATAACTAATATTCTTTATCCAGGTATTTGTTAATAATACTAGGATAATAATATTAGGGTGTTACAGAGCCACTATTCTTATGGCCCTAAATTCGTTTCCAATCATACAAATATGAATTTAAGTGTTTTCTAACTCTAATCATGGTCTCTAAACATGTTAGCATTATTAAACACTAAACTCAACTCATGAATCATGGATTTAAACTCAATCAAGTCAAGAAAACATCCATTAACCAAAATGCTCTAAAAGTGGCTATGGACATCCACCGCACAAGATTAAGCTACCATAGACTCGAATGAGCTGAAAACACTCTACTTAACTCTTGGGACCAAGAACCAAGCTAAAAGCACAGATTTGGCTCACCAAATCCAAACTTTCATTCATGAACCCTATCTTCATACAATGGAAAAGAAAGAGAAAAAGATGAAGTGGAAGGCTAGAAATCCCTTACCTCTTGTAGACACTTGATCCTTGAAGCCTTGTTCCATTGATCTTGGATCTTCCCTTGCTTTCCTCTTCTTTTTCCTATTCTTCTTTTCCTCTGCTTTTCTCCCTTTCTTTCTTTCTTTTCTGTTTTCTGCTAAGGCTTCGTGAGAGAAGAGAGAAAATAAAGAAACTTAAGTTTCTGTGCTGAAACTTATATCTGCTAAGAACACTTGAATTATACTAATTTAAGTTTTTTAACTTCCAACAACTTTAAAATAAATACTAGGATTTATCTAAATTATTGTTTCACTTTTATTCTATTTTTCCATATCTGCAGGAGGTCAATCTGGTATTAAAAGCACAACCAGTATACCTAAACATATCAAATTGACTCTGATTGTTCTCAAATTTTAACTGCATCTTATTTAACTCATTTGTGACTTAGAAATAAGTTATTCATACCAGTTTCCCTCAACTTACCATTTAAAGTCATTTTATGAGTTATTTTAGGCTACTTTTTATCTTCTGAATTGTAACAAAGTATCAAAATTAATTCAATTTGTTACAAAATTAAACTAACATGTTAAATAAATATTAAACTACTTGTAACTATTTATAAGTCTAACATATTATTAAAGATATTACAAGCGTCATCATCATCATCTTTGCAGTTGCCTAGCCACGACGCACGCACCATCAATCCCCAAGATTAGTGACCTAAAACAAACCCATTATAATTCCCAGCCATTGCAAATGGATGTTGGAAAATTGGGAAAGTGTGGTGCAAGAGAAGAACAAGGAAAATGGAGGGTTGGGATCACTTTATAACCATGGTAGTGGACAAATTTAATACAATGTATTAAAACAAAAAAGTGAAAAATTGATATATTTATAAGAATAAAAATATATTTAAATAATTAAATTATCCAACACATTTTATATATTCTTAAAAAATGATATAAAATAATCAACAACAAATGTGATATAAAATTAATATAAATTATATTATATAATTATAATAATAATGATAATAAAATAAAAAATATTATATAAAAGAAATACATAATATAAAAAATGTAATTTTAAACTTTGAAGGCATTTTTATTTGATCGATTTATTGGGTACGATCTAAAGAGGCAAACATGACAGAAAACAAGAGTCCTACTTCTGACAGAAACTAGACTTGAGAGGATAGGTAGGGTGTCAGAGCCAGCTTCATTTAGACTGACTCTTTCCCACTTATAACATTCACAACAAAAGTAGGAAAGTGACCTCTACTCATTTCACCTCCATGAGTTGAGTTCTACACCTGCTCTGCTTTGCGCTACCCAAAATCATCAAATATCTGAACTTGTGGTGCTTCATAACTTGATCGGGTTCATTTCTATTTCAATTATAGAAACGATTTTATGTGTGTGGGACAACTTGATAATATTTTTTTTAAGAATTTACAAGAAAAACTAAGAGCGGCCCTCCTGTGGTTCAACTATGCTCTACCCCTGTTAACCCCTTATATAAAACGGAAATCTTTCACTACGTAACTTGTATATATATTCATTTATATATGTGAAAATACTAAAAAAATAAAAGATCAAATTAAAAGAAAAAGTTTTTAACTTTTTTAAATTAATTATGCGAATAAATAAGAGTTTGTCATGTATATTCTGTTTAGCTTATGAACATAAGGATCTGTATACAGGTTTTTGAAAGTTTAAAATCACTCGTTTGAGTTCGAAAATTCATGTTAGTTACTTTAAAATAGGATAAAAGTGCATTTACAATTGTGGGATGTAGTGGAGAGATGTTCTTGTGATTTATAATTAATTTTATAAATAATTTAAATTGGTTAAATTTATGAAAATATTTTGTGATCTAAAAAAAAGATAAAAGTGTATTTACATTTTTTCTTAAGAAAATTAATGATAAAATTATTAAAGAATAATATTTAATTTAAAAAGACAAAAAAATTAAAATTATTAAAAAAGATTATTTAAGTTTTAATTAAAGATAATGACCATCTCATTTTATTTAAAGGTCAAAATTATTCTTAATTGAAAATAATGACCATCTCATTTAAAATCATTAGCTGTTCAGTGATATTAAATGACTACTTAATAGAAAGTAATGATCACTCATAATTTTTTTTAATTTCATAAAACTTTGCACAAAGAACTTCATTTAAAACCGTTTGACGCTTAATAGTAATAAATGACCAAATTATTTCTTAATTTCATAAAATTTCGCACATGAAAATTCATTTAAAATTATTAGTCACTTAATATTAACAAATGACCATTCAATAAAAAATAATGATCACTCACAATTTTTTTCTTAGTTTTAAGTAACTTTACACATGAGACTTCATTTAAAATCATTAGGTACTCAGTGTTAACAAATGACCATTCAATAAAAATCGATGACCACTTACAAATTTTTTCTTAATTTCATAAAACTTTATACATAAAACTTTATTTGAAATCGATAGTTGCTCAGTGGTAACAAATAACTATTAAATAAAAAATAGGAGTCACTCGCAAATTTCTTCTTATTTTCATAAAACTTTACACCTGAAACTTTATTTAAAATTTTAGTTACTTAGTGTTTACAAATGACCATTCATTAAAAAAGCAATGATCGCTCTTAAATTTCCTTTTGATTTCATAAAACTTCATTTAAAATCGTTAGTTAATCGGTGTTAACAAATTAACATTAATTAAAAAGTAATGACCACTCACAAATTTCTTCTTAATTTTATAAAACTTTGTACATAGAACTTCATTTAAAATTGTTAACCGTTCAGTGATAACAAATGACTATTCAATAAAAAACAAGGACTAATCACAAATTCCTTTTTAATTTCATAAAACTTTACATGTGAAATTTCATTTAAAATTGTTAGCTAGTTGCATAAAAATAAGAAGAAATTTGTGAGTGGTCATTAGTTTTTATTGAATGGTCATTTGTTAATACTGAGTAACTAACAATTTTAAATGATGATTCACGTGTGAAGTTTTATGAAATTAAGAAAGAATTTGTGAGTAGCCTCAACTTTTTATTAAATGATTATTTGTTACTATTGGGTATCTAACGATTTTAAATGAAATTTTATATGCAAAGTTTTATAAAATTAAGAAAAAATTTGTGAGTGATCATTGTTTTTTATTGAGTAGTCATTTGTTACCACTTAGCAACTAATAATTTTAAATAAAATGACAATTACTTTCTATTAAGAATAATTTTGACCATTAGATAAGATGAGATGATCCTTCTCTTTAATTAAACTTTAAATGATCGTTTTTAATAATTTTAATTTTTTTAAATTAAATAGTATTCTTTAAAAGTACTTATCATTAATTTTCTCTTTTTTCTTTTTTATTATTTTAAGAATTATACATCCAACAACTTTATTTTGGAAACGTCTCTTTTAAAGAAAATATGATGATGCATGTGAGCTGCAATTCTTGCATAAGCATGTGGGCAAATGAAAATATGAGCTAGTAGTATTAGAAATTAGTTTGCTAAACTCCAAAAATTTTGAAAATTTTATATAAGTACTTAAGAAAATTATATATGTCGCTCTTGTGGAGACTTTTATAATACTTCTAATGAAGTATTGAGTATTGATGTTCCACAAGATATCACAATTGATTTTTTATTAAAATAATTCAATGGTTAGATTTAGTTACTGATAACTTGAATAACAAGTAAATTTATTATTTACAATTATAATCCCTTAACTTATAAAAAATTATATGTTCAACCATTAAACCCTAACTAGTCACCACATCTTCTGTCGGTTAACCGTGAACCACTATTTGACATCCGGTGCCCAGATCTGTCAGCCACCATCCTTGCAACCCAACAATCTCCACCTTTTTACAACCGTGAACTACCACACAACTGAATCAACTCATCCTGCATCTAGAAAAAAAAAAACTTACTATCAAACTGACTTTCATAAACATCATTCCTTGGCAAAACCAGTAACCCAATTTGGGGTTCAAAAACAGGAGTCACCATGTTTGAGTCATTTTCATAAACACCCTACCCACGTGCCTAAGAGGAGCTGTTGTTGCTGCTATGGAGTCTATAAACTATGTGTCCTTTAGAGGAGTCATAATGACTTATCTCGAAAATCCTTACGAAGTTCTTTCAGATTTTCCCAGAGACGTAGCCGAGGATCAAGTCCTCATTGTCGAGGTGAACCCGGAACATGCTGTTGGGGAGGGACTCGGTGATCAGGCCTTCGTGCACCCACTTCTACTGCGAGGACTTGTCGGCCGTCGGAGACTTGGCGTGCACCAAGAGGGTCACCGGAGGAAAAGGGTGGGGTAGGGATTGAAAAATTACCCGTACCCGCAGAGATCCACGGGGATTACCCGTGACAGGGCGGGAGATGGGTACCCGTTTAATAAATGGGGGCGGAGGCGGGGATTATAGTATCCATCCCTTAGATACCCGCAAAACCCGTTAAATATTTTTTTTATTTAATATATATCATATATTATGATTTTTTTTTTTTACTTTGAGATGAAATGAAAATACATATATTTTTATTATTTTAAAATAAATTTTTTATTGAATGAACCTATAATGATAAAACTTGTTAAAAAATATATACTATTTATGTAATAGTTATTTATGTAAACTAACTATTACAAACTATAATTGAATTTAGTTTGTTATTTATAATATTCTTTTAATTTTGTAAGAATCTTATATTATTGAACAAAATTGTAGTACGTAGTATTAAAATTTATTTTATTTATATTTTTTATAACTTTTAAGATTTTATTTTAAATTATTAACTTCTCGCGGATACCCGTGGATATCCCGTTTATCTGCGGAGATCATAAACGGGTACCCGCGATGGAAGTGAGGGCTGAGGCGGGGGAAGCACTACCTGCCCCGCCCCATTGCTATCCCTAGGGTGGGGGAAGGAGAGGATGCAAGAATAGAAAGTCGTCAACTGCCCAAATCCACCATACCTCTTCCTTACGCCGCACCGCTAGATCTGCGGGCCAATCAGAGCTTTAGAGAAACCCAATCGGAACTAGAGCCAGAAGTGGAAGTGAGCGGACAAAAGGAAAGAGGATGAGGAGGAGAAGAGTTTTGATAGATATGAAATAAATGAAAAAAGAAGAAATAAGGGGTTAATAAATAAATAATAATGAGTTTTTTTATAAATAATAGAAACAAATAAAAAAACTAAAAAAAAAAACTAAAAACATTAACCCTTTGTTTGTTTTAAAAGAAAATGAGTGGAAAGAAAATGAAAGGAGAGAAAACAACCAGAATATTCCTTTTCATATTGTTTGGATGTGCAGAGAAAATAGAGAGGAGAGAAAAAAATTGTGTGGGACCCGCATTAAAACTTTTCTCCTCTCTTCTGCGAAGAAAATGAGGGAGAATGAAAGCTAGCCTCTGAAAATGACCATCATACCCTCATGAGGGTTATCAGAATATGACACAACCGTAGGTTGTCTTTCTTATCTTCCGTTTAGCTCAGCAACTCCACCAGATACTGTAACGCCCCAATTTTTAGAAAATATTCTGAATGTAATGTTTGCTGTTTTTCATGCTTTTGTGTGAATGACCGCTGTGTCCCTATTTTATCTTGTTCTCGATTTATGTATGAAAACAATTACGATAATACTGGCTCAAATTTTATTTGATCGTTTTATGTAATTTGCTTTGAGACGGTAAAATAAAAATTTCTCGAGTTCTTGTTTTAATTTTTGAATGATATACACTATATAATACCGCATTTGGATATTTTATTTGAACGTTTTGGACGATTAGCTACGTTGTGGGAAAAAATGGGAAAATGACCGTTACGTCCCGAAACGTCTTTTTGTTTTTAATTGTTTTCTATATGATTTAATGCCTGAAAATACTGTCTGTGATTTTATATGGACTTTTTGTGTGATTTGCTCTGAGGCAGGAAAATAATATTTTTCTGGGCCGGAGAAATCTTATTTTATTATTTAGAATTGGGGGATCTTACTAAACCCGATTCTGAATGAGACTAAAATTAATCTTTTAATTTTTAAGATTTAATCACAAATAAAATAATTTTATATTATTATAATATTATTTTATTAGTCAATATAATTTAGTGAAAATGGACCCGTAAATATTTTTGCGGGACCCACAATTAGCAAACAGTTAGATCGGTAGCTTAATTAATCACCGTTAGCAGTAGAACTTTCAGAAAACAGCCGACTCACCACTGACTCAAACAGAGAATTAAATGAAATGAGTGACTAGGCTTGTGAGTCATCCATAAGCAACCAATAGAAATCAAGCTTGTTCATCAAGATTTAATCCTAACCTTTGAATGCATCCAAGGGCTTTGATGAAGCCAACCAATGGCCCCTTTGACCAGCCGTGAAGGCTACGGCCATGTGGTCTTGGATGACCAAAATAACACTTCATCTTCATCACTTTTCTCTCTTCTCTCTCTTCCAAAAACCCTAGCCACCATTGTTGTTCTTTTCTCCTACCATTCGGCCAAGTCATAAACTACACCATCCAACCATCCAAAAATTTTTCTAACCAAGTTTTCTAAACCTAAACACTATCCTAAGAACCTTTCTAGTTGGGAGTTTCTTCAAAATCTTCCATTTAGGGCTTGGAAAACAACCTTGAAAGTTTTACCTAGAAGGTGAAATATCATGTTTTTCTTTTCTCTCTTCTATTTCAAAATTCTAGACCATGATTTATCCATGGTTTAGCTTCATTTCATGGTTAGTAACATATAAATTTTTGTTTGAGGTTTCTAGGTATTTTTGAAGGTGAAAACCGTGACCTAGGAGGTGTGAAAGCAAACCTATTGTCTTCATTTAAGGTAAGAGGAAGACAATTCTTATCATCCCTTGGTGGTGGTAAGAAGATGGAATGACTTGTAATGTTTGAAGAATCCATAAGGATTTGGTGGTGTTGTCTTTGTTTGGTGTGTATGTGTTAATTTTTATGTTTGCTAGTAGTTTATGTGGTATTTGTTAGTAGCTTATTTGTTTGGTGATTGTAATAATTTTTGCATGTCTATTAGCTTTTGATTGCATGTCTATAAGCTTTAATTTAGGTTTAGGTGTTAGAAAATATATTGCATGTGTTAGAAAATACAATGCATGTGTTAGAATTTTATGATAATGTATAGGATGTGAATAACATGTTCAAAAATTGCATGAGTGTTCCAAAGAGCACAATCCACAAGCTCACGGCAATGACAAATTGTGAGGACCAAAATGTTCTCTTAATTTTTCTAAAGTGTAACTTAATTAACCTAGGAGAATTAAGAAGGTTTCAAATTGATTTGATCAAAGAAAATGAATTTAGAAATCAAATGGTAAAGACTTAGTATTTTGGGCCAACATGCCTAAAGGATTAAATTGATTCTTGCTAACTATTTTCTAATATGATTTAATGAACTTAAACAATATAATACATTTGATATGATTTGAAAGGTGAAAGACATTTTAGAAATCAAATGAAAGGGTTTTACGAAATTTGGCCAACATGCCACTATAGGTAATCATGATTTCTAAAACTTGATTCCAAACATTTTTCAATCAAAAAGAGACAATACAAGTTAAGAAGAAATTTTCTATAATGGTTTTTGAAGAAACAAATTGAGTAGAATTAAGCTTAAAGGATTAAAACTAATAATTTTATCATTAGGAAGTAAAATACAGTAATTTTGAGAAATTTTCTAACATATAGCTCACTTTAGGTTTTGAAGCATGTTAGAGATTTCAAAGAGAATTAAATGATATGGTTAAAAAAAAAATTAGGTAAATGAAAATTTTATGAAAAAATTTAGTAAACCATTATTATGATTTTTAAACAAAATACTGTCAATTTTTAGTAAAAATGAACCAATAAGATAGCAAAAATATTCAAAAGACAAGATGCGGTATGAAAAATTATTCTACGTAGTTTAAATGTACTAAGTACTATTTCGTTTTTTAAACAGTAATTTTAAAGGCATTCGAATAAGAAAATGATTTGAAAATCCTACGCGATTGAGAAAACGTATTAAAAATGCTACGCGATTTTAAAAACAGAAAAATATCTTTACCCGATTTTTAAACGTTTGTAAAAACGACGGAATTATGAAAACGCGATAAAATTTCTACGTGATTGACCGTTACTATATTTATTTTATGTTTGTCGGAAAATGTGAACCCGTACAGATTATTTTTGAGGATCTTTCATTGTCGGGAAAATGTGAACCCGCATGCATTATTTTGAGGATCTTTCATTTGTCGGGAAAATGTGAACCCGCATGATTATTTTTGAGGATCTTTCATTGTCGGGAAAATATGAACCCGCATGCTTTTGAGAGTTTATCTCATTGTCGGGAAAATGTGAACCCGCATGTGCTTTCTATTTATGTGTGCCAAGTTTTTGGTGGATTGGTTGACGAGACGAATCACATCGTGTTGTCGATGCGATAAACGTAGTGTGGTTCATTGTTCTAATGAACTTGGAGACTTTAGTGTACGGGATCCCACATGTAGACAGTTGGTAGCTCACGTGGGCCGTGGTAAACCGATAACACACTATGGTACTCGACACGCACTATATTTAATCAAGATTTGTGAAATCTAGTAGTACATTTGCCTCGTAGTGCCACAACGTGAGACCGTGAACTACACCACGCCCTGGATGATGGATTCTCGTGTCGTGGGGCTATAGGACGCAACGTGTGACCGCGCAATAGTTGGTTGGGCAGCCGTGGTACTAATAGATTTTACGAGTCATTCCGCTCTCTCGATACTTGTGTTTTCTTTAGCTCCATGGAGTAGGGTTTTGTCATATTATTTATTTATCTCTATGTCTATTTATTTCCATCTTATCTATTTATTGTTTATCCGTATTTTATTTGTTTATTTTATCGGTTTCTTGTTACTATATTTGGTTATTATATCTTATCTCGTTTATTCTTATCTTTCTTATTTTATCTCGTGATGTTTTATCCGTGATGTGATATATTGTTATGATATCTAAATCTTACTCTAATCTGTTATTCTTTCTGTTATAGTATTTTGTATTGCGTGAACTGTATATATGTTGTTTGTCGTCTTCTTATTGGCCATGTTGTAATGATTTTATGTTGTCTTACCTCTTTGTTATATGTATTTTTCTGTTTATTTATTTTACGCGGTAAAGACTTCGAGGAAGAGGATCAGCCTATTGAGATCTTGTACCCGAGGAGGAGGAAGATCAAGCAGTGACGACCGTTTTACGATCAAGAACCATCCGATCATCCATACCCTTTGGATTGATTGTGAGGATGGCAACACCAGGGTTTTTGGGATTCGTAGAGCTAGTATTTCATGGGAGTTCGCTAGCTTGGCATCTACGAGGTGATCGTGAATCGCGGACGTATGCGGGACGTGTGATCGTGATTCTACGTCAACGTTTTGATGGAGAGCCGTCGAACCACAACACTTTTCTCGCATTTAGAGTTACCCTTATCCATTAGGCGTCACCGGGGTGCCGAAAACCCCGAGCCTAGTGAGATAAGCATCGTATCGACCGCGCGATCCCGTTATCGCGTGTGTCGAGACATCCGGATATTTGTCTCCGATGATCATTTTCAGCTGAGAGTGATCCATCAGAGGATTAGATAACCATGATGTTTTTTTTGGGCGCGTTTGCGTATGTCTGTATATATATTAACTCTTTTATTGCTTTCTTTACTATTTTTGTTTAAATATTTGTAGTCTTTGTTGTAAATTATTTGTACAGCTTATAACTTAATCATATGTATATTATTAGTGATGATGTTTTTTTTTATTTCGTATTTTTCGCATTATCTTTTTATATCATATTTCTGTCTATCAGGAATTATTTTACAACCCGTAATAATATTTAACAAATGTTTCACAACTTGGGTAGATTTTATTTCTATTTCTTTTATTTTCTTTTATGTGTGACATCCTCCAAAGGGGTGTTACAGATACCCCCTCCACCTTCTTCCCTGGCGTCCTTGTAGTGCGACGGTAGCGCACAGTCCCTCCTCTGTCCAGCTGTGGGACCCGATACCCCCTCCATTGTCTTCCCTCTCCCTGTTGTGCGACGCCAGCACAGTCTCTCCTCCATCTAGCCGTGGGCCGCCGCAGCTGTCTCTCCTCTCATCCAGTCGTGCGGCATCCTTGTCTCCGCTGCAAAGATCCACCACTGCCTCCGCAACTCAACACCCGAGAACCACCCCACTGTCCTCCACGAGCCAACACCACGCAGATCGCTCTGCCACGTCTCGCACTCCCTGCTCCCCTCTATCTTGGCCACATCGCCGCCACACTACCAGACCTCGCGACCACCGCCCAAATAGCCAGATTCGCTCCGTCCTCTGCCGTCCTTCCATCGCTAACCACCGCCACCTCCACCCAGATCGCGTCGTTGTCCACTGCTGTCGAGGCCGTTTCGTGCCTCGCTGCCCTCCGTCGTCGCCGGAGCTGCGCACCAGCACCCCTCCCCTCTGTTGCTCGTTTTTGTGACTCTCTCTCGGGTTTTTTTTTCTTTGGTTCAAAAAAACAAAAGCCACCATTTTTTTCATTTGCTTTCATTCTTTTCTCTCTCTTTTTTTTTTATCCATTAGTTATCTCTTTTTTTTTTTTTTAATTTTAAGTTTGTTGCTTTGAGTTCTTTTTTTTTTTTTTGTGATTTATTTGAGTCTTTTTTTTTTTTGGCTAAATTTGTTATACTTTAAGCAAACTTTTTTTCTTTGAAATAAAGGATTTTTTTTAAGAAAATATGTTAGTCAAATAATTTGGGTTATGGTGAGAGTGTTTGAAAAATACAAATAAAGATCATAAAAAAAATATTTTGAATTCTTTTGTTGATTTATTAAAATTGGCTTATCTTTATTGATATGTTTATTTTAATTACATTATTAACTTTTGTTTTAAATAGTGATCTTGTACTAAATTTAAATAGTGATCTTGTTATATTTTAGCTCAATCTTCTGCTCGATTAAGTGACAAAGTAAAGGGTTGTGGTATGGACTATATGCACATATATTACTAATAATGGAGCAGTGCTCTGTTGGACAAAATAGATCATCAATTCACTGTAATTAACTAAAGCTAATGATGTTAGATAAGCTAGATTACATGGATAGGAAAATATCAGACGTGTGAGCTTTTATTTACGGTTCAAAGTAAATAATGGAGGTGCAATTATTACATTAGAGAGGTAAAACAAATAGCAAGAAATAAATTCATTTATTACATTACATAAAAGATATATTAGTCATTTTATATAATTCTATTTTCTTTCTTCTCTCTTTTCTTCTCAACCAAACAAGAGAAAAAAAAATTTCATTTTCTTTCTCTCATTTTTCTCTTCATCCAAACAATAGGAGAGAAAATATAATTTTCTCTATTTTCTCTCCTCTCTATTTTCTGTCTTCCTATTTTCTCTCTTCATCCAAACAAAGCATAAATAAAATTAATGAAGTATCAATGCTCCATACTCTTTTAGTAGTATTGTAAACTTTTTCCACTCCTGTATACATTGTGAAAACATTGTATGCCCGCCCGAAGTCCCAAAGTTTTTGCTCACCATTCGCCATTGGTTGCAGGTGATTTCACCTACCACATGCATCGATGCCTGGAAGATCACCACAGACAGTAAGAAAAAGAATGTGAAAGCACAAAAGAAGGGATAACCAGCCATTATCCAGCTTTCTTCATTTGAAATCTCTCCAATTTTGCAGAGACTCTGCTACTTTGCATATTGAAACTGAAACTTGCCCTTGCCAAATTTATGTGGACCTTATGGGGTGGAATTGCAATTCAGTTTTTATTTGCCCTTTACAATTTGTTTGATAGTTTTAGGCAAACAGGAAAGAAAATAATATTTGAAGAAAGAATTTCCTCACACCGCTTGTTTAGATGTTACAATAAAATAGAGAAAAAAATTTACCAGAAATTACGGGAGAAAACAAAGTGAAGGACGCGTTATCTTTTAAAACCCAGTGAAAGAGTTTACAAATATAAATGAACTTTTGAGAGTATTTTGCAGAGACTCTGCTACTTTGCATAGTGAAACTGAAACTTGCCCTTGCCAAATTTATGTGGACCTTATGGGGTGGAATTGTAATTCAGTTTTTATTTGCCCTTTACAATTTGTTTGATAGTTTTAGGCAAAAAGGAAAGAAAATAATATTGGAAGAAAGAATTTCCTCACACCACTTGTTTAGATGTTACAATAAAATAGAGAAAAAAATTTACCAGAAATCACGGGAGAAAACAGAAGTGAAGGACGTGTTATCTTTTAAAACCCAGTGAAAGAGTTTACAAATATAAATGAACTTTTCAGAGTATTTGATAAATTAATTTCAATCTTTTGATTTCTTGACCTTTTTAGGGAGTGTTCCCCCTGCTCACTTCTTTCTTTTCTTTTCTTTTTTTTAACTCATGATTATTTTTTTACTCATTCCTTTCTATCTAAATAAAGAAATCAGATGTATGTGGTCAGTATTCGTTTCTTTCAGTTCTTTGGATGGACATAAATCTATATAGGGGAAAACATCATAAACTAAAGATGCATACTGAAATAGGAATTATTTGAATCTTCTATGATGTGTATGAATATTCTATTACAAAACTCGTATATTTCAATGACCACAAAAGATAAATCTCATATTAATTAGGAGTTATTTGTAACTAAGCAATTTTCTATTAGATATCAATTATGAACTCTAGGTAGTGGCAGTGCTCTAGAATGCTTCATCCAATCCATTACAGGGTGGGAGATTGATCAGCTGAAAAGAAACTGCAGAACTCATTGATACTAAAGAAATTTTGCTCCTCCATTCTCATAAAGTGGGTCTGAAACGTTCTATCAGGAGACCCTCTTGAATCAGAGTACTGAAGCCAGTTCGTGACTGAACTTGAACTGGGCAAAGATCCATTGAAACACACAGGAGAATCCACATTACTTTCTTCCTTAACCACACCATTTGAATTACTCTCTGATGCTCCTCTGTCTCTCTCCTCTGAAAGGGGAGATTCTTCTTTCACTGACTCATTGCTTTCTGCTCTACCTCTACACAATTTTGCTTTCAACTCTGTTAGCTGCAGTGCACACACCAAAGAATACAAGAAAGAACCCAAAAAGTTGCACATTAATAAGACTGGCATGTAGAATTCAACTGGGCTACGCAATCAAAGTGACTGATTTTATACCTTTATATTAAGAGCCTCATTCTCTTGCTCAAGATTATTATACTCAACCTTGAGAGCATCAAAATTGGACTTGAGAATGCCATAGTCTCTCTCCAATTGCTTGGTTTTCCAACGAGCTCGTCGGTTTTGGAACCAAATAGCAACCTGTCTGGGTTGCAAGCCTAATTCTTCTGCTAACTTAACCTTGCGCTCTGGCTCTAGCTTATTGTCCAACTCAAAGCTCCTCTTCAAGGCCTTGACCTGATCGAAACTTAGTCTCCTTTTCTTCTCCAAGACTAAGCTAGCATCTTCATAGTTGTCTTCTTGGTCTAATCTATCTAAAATTGCCTGAAATTCTTCACTGTAACCCTGAGTTTCTTTCCTCTGATTCACCGCTGCATTCACCAAGGGTGAAAACAGTTGGAATTAGCCATTAGGCATAACTAGAATCTTGAAATACTGAAAAACTTGTTACCAAAAATTGATCTAAACCACCAACACACTAAAAAGAAAGAAAGAAAGCAAGAAAGCAAGAAACTCACATACACACGAAAGAAAGCAAGAAAGAAGGAAAATAATCATTCTGTGTAGTTTTATTTTATGAGTATTGCTCCATTAGGCTTAAAGTGGTTGAATGAGAATTCTGTGGAAGGGTATCTGAAGAATGAATGGTGCAGATGAAGGAACCAATTAGAGAAAGAGATTCTCAGATTATTTTAATTACTTCTATACCTTTTAATGGGCACATGGAAAGCAAAGCAGCTATAGTATCTGAGTTATTGAGCCTCTCCATTGCTGGGAACAAAAGATTCCAAAAACAGATCCTCCAATCTCTGTTTCGTATAAGTTAAAGCAGAATTTAAAGGCAAAAATACAGAATACTAAGGTAGAAAACAGAACCAGTTTGAGATAACAGATCAGTAAGATGATAAAATCCTATGTTCAATACTGTGCTGTTGATGGGTTCAAGACCCACAAATAGTTGCTTTTATATTCTCATTTTCCACAGAGTGGATTCCCATGTAACCAAATCATAACCAAAGGTGAATCCAGCAAAAAAAACAGGACAGGACAAATGTGAAAAGCAATCCAAAACTTTATCTAGCTAATCATTATCTAATCAATGAGACACACACTCAGAGATACTGGGTCACGGCTAGCCAGCTTCACTGTGAGCGATGCATTCAGTCAGATGCATGAGTCCAACTACAATGTGGAATGGTAAATTTATAGTGAATTAGAGGTTTTTTGGTTTTTTATTTTCCCTCTTTGGTAAACTTTTTGGGGGTTAATTGATACACTAACATGTTAGTGTTTGAATGAAAAGTACCCTACCCTCCTTGGATATCGTAATCACGTATCAAAATTATGTGAGAAGATTTACTTTCGATCTTTTGTCGACTGCATAATTTTATTTTGAATAAAGATTATGATACATTTTTTTTAGAGATGTATATATATATGTCTCCATCTAGTGGGAAAATCTTGGTTGTTAGTTGTTGTTGTATATATATATATGTATATGTGTATATATATATATATGTATATGTGTATATATATATATATGTATATGTGTATATATATATATATATATATATATATATATATATATATATATATGTGTGTGTGTGTGTATATATATATATATGTGTATATATATATATATATATGTGTATATATATATGTGTGTGTATATATATATGTGTGTGTGTATATATGTATAATTTAATAAGAGAAAATAATAAAAAAAAATATAAAATGAATGATATTGAGTCCCACCTAGTGAGAAAAGGCTTGATTATTGGTTGTTGTTGTATATATATATATATGTGTATATATATATATATATGTATATATATATATATATGTGTGTATATATATGTATAATTTAATAAGAGAAAATAATAAAAAAAATATATAAAATGAATGATATTGAGTAAAATATAAAAAATAATGTGAAAAAAAAAAATCAGAGTTGTTTTATTTTACTTTCATATAACCATGTTAGAGCGAAATACTACATAAGTGGCTTTGTTTTATTTACCCATTTTTAGTAATAGAAACTTCATATAAATTGTATGAACAATAAAATACAAATTTATATGAGAATTTTTTCTCTTTTTACGCAAGATAGCAAAGATCATTACTAAAATGAAAAGGGAATCAAAATCTCAAAAATACAATGAGTATGGGCATGAACCCAAAACAAGCCTAGAAGCATAGCTATGTAGGGTGCTAAAGTGGGGGAGGAGGTGTTCATGCAAAACTATTTCCCATCTCCATCCTCATCAGGCTTGAGGTTTCATTTTTTTCACCAATCATTCTTCAAAGGAAACTTATTGTATAAGGATATTGATCAAGGCTATCCTATCAGTGTGAGTAGGCTTTCTATGCTCCGATTTCTTGTACCCTTTCTTGGATTGGGAGGCACCATAAGTATCAGGGTCTAATCCTACATTAAACTACGTTAGGAGAGTAGGATTGATACTCTGAGGTGGTGTTGATATTATGTTGCTAACTGGCACCTCAATATGTGTGGTTTGGGTGATCTCATAGATAGGATCAGTCGAGGGGATATAATTTTTTGCGTTAGATACACTGAGAGTGGTGAAGATAGTGCTTCCTGCCTAGTTGTCGTGTTGAATTAAAGTGCTATATGTTTTCAACCCCGATAATCCTACCGCGTACAGTACTCACACTTATTTTAACACTGAGTACTGTTCATGGGACCCACCCGTAAACAGTACTAAATCAGGCTTCTGTTTCTTTTTTTTTAGTATATGTCCATTAATCAATTTCTTTAAGTCGTTAACCACTTTTTTGTTCTTCGTTAACCAACTTATTTCACGAGCATAGAAACTCTGTGGTAAAATCTTGTGTCATTAACCAACTTCTATATGTAATTAACTACTTTTTGGTTCTTCATTAACTAACTTTTTTCACGAGTATAGAAACAAAGTTGGTTAATGAAGAACAAAAAAGTGGTTAATTACATATAGAAGTTGGTTAATGACAGAAGATTTTACTACATGGTTTCTATGCTCGTGAAATAAGTTAGTTAACGAAGAACAAAAAAGTGGCTAACTACGTAGAGAAGTTGGTTAATAGACATATACTAAAAAAAAAAAGAAGACAGAAGCATGATTTGGTATTGTTCACGGGATGGGCCCCATGAACAGTACTTGGTATTGAAATGGGTGTGGTCACTGTACGTGGTAAGATGGAAATTTTCCATATGTTTTTGTTTCCAACCCCGATAATCCTACCGCGTACAGTACCCACACCCATTTCAACACCGGGTACTGTTCATGGGACTCACCCGTGAATAGTACCAAATCATGCTTCTGTTTCTTTTTTTTTTTTTAGTATATGTCCATTAACTAACTTTTCTACGTCGTTAACCACTTTTTTGTTCTTCGTTAACCAACTTATTTCACGAGCATAGAAACCATGTCGTAAAATCTTGTGTTATTAACCAACTTCTATATGTAATTAACCACTTTTTTGTTCTTCATTAACTAACTTTTTTCACGAGTATAGAAACAAAGTTGGTTAATGAAGAATAAAAAAGTGGTTAATTACATATAGAAGTTGGTTAATGACAGAAGATTTTACCACATGATTTCTATGCTCGTGAAATAAGTTGGTTAACGAAGAACAAAAAAGTGGTTAACTACGTAGAGAAGTTGGTTAATGGACATATACTAAACAAAAAGAAGAAGACAGAAACATGATTTGATACTGTTCATGGGTGTGGATACAAGTTTGCTCCAATGATTTAATATGATGTTTTGATGATGACAAATACAAGACAAAAAGAATGATGCATATGCTTGATAGATGTACTTTATAGATGACAATTGCATCACAAAAGAATATTGATCATATTACATAAATATGCTTAAAGAGCTATATGTAACATTAATCATATAATATATCCAATAATATTTTATATGAGTTATAAATGAATTAATATTGGATATGTCTATGAAAGTCTTGTATGCATGTTAGATTAACTAGAGTTATACATTTATGAATCATGCATATGAAGATATTGAGTTATGAATTTGGACTAACTATGTTTGGTTTAGTGAGCAATACTTTGTAGGATAGTCCAAGTACCAAGAGTAAGCACTACAACAAGAAAGTAAAAAGATCACAATCATGCTCAACTCAAGAAGAATGAAAATGATAAGATGTTCCAAGCGTTTGCAAGATTTGAAGAGAAGAATTTTTTAGAAGCTTGGATTACATCAAGAATTGATGATGGCAAAAGATCAAGTCTCAAGGTTCTTCAAGAATAGCTTATAGGACTTAGATCTTGTGTAAAGGTAAATGGGAATCACACTAAGCTCAAATATGTTTTCAAATCTTTACAAATAGTTTTTACATGCTAAAATACTCAACAAACAAGTTTTGAAAAGCTAGTTATGGTGGTTGCTTAAATCCATGAAAAATAGTTAAGTTTGTGTTTTGCAAAGCTGACCTTTGGTCACTCTTTTGATCATAACTTATAAACTACTTTGAGTTTTGTTTTGAAACTTATTTCATTTGAAAATAGACTCAAATATCTTTCCAATGAGTGGTCATTTGCTTAAAACGGATAAGAAACGAAGAAGTTATGATCATTTAAAGTTAGCTTTCAAAACCAGAGTGCCCTAACCGATTAGGCAATTCACCTAACCGATTATTGCACAAGTCAGGAGCGTTTTTCATGTTCTAAAAGCTCCTAACCGATTAGGCAATTCACCTAACCGGTTAGTGTGAATGTTAGGAGTATTTTTCATGTTTCTAAAGCTCCTAACCGATTAGGCAATTCACCTAATCGGTTAGTGTAAAAGAAAAGAGCGTTTTCGTGTTTTTATAAAAGCTCCTAACCGATTAGCAACTCCACCTAATCGGTTATTCTAAATGTCGGAGCCAAAAATCAAAGCTCCTAACCGATTAGGATAATTTCCTAACCTAAGTTAGCTGGGAAATCAGAAAACACGAACAACGGCTCTATTACTAGCATTTAATGTTTTTATCTACCTCCAACGGCTCTAAAATGCATTGGGCTATAAATGCAAGTTATTGGGCATCAAAGAAAGGTTGGAGAACAATCTGAAAATGATCATTGAGCATTAGATTCGTGTTTCACTATCTATTTCTCCAAACCTCTGTTTTTAAGCTATACTTGTGTGAATCCCAAATACCATAGTGCTTCAATTTGTAATACTTGCTCTAGAGAGAGTTTCTTCCATTTAAATCTTATACAATCTGTTTAGAGAGGGTGAGGTATCCCTCAAGCATTGTAAGGGTGAGGTATCCCTTGAAAAATAGAGGCTCAAGCATTAGGGTGAGGTATCCCATAGTGTTGAGTGCTCAAGATTGTAGTGGTTGTCAAGCACCCATTGAAGCTTGAAGATATAGTGGAAAATCTCAAGTTGTTGCTTGGGGACTGGACGTAGATCACAAGTGGATTGGTGATCGAACCAGGATAAACTATTGTGTTTGATCTTCTAAACTTTATCTCTTTACATTTGCACCTTAATTATATATGCTTGAGTTGAACTTGATATTTAGCTTATTTGCTTGATTTATCCTATATTTCAAGTTGCAGTTGAGTAATCTATAATAGTTGTACATTTATTGTGCATATTCCGCTGCATTTATTTATTGAGTGATTTAAAATGCATAATTTGTCAAAGTTGCATTAAAACTAGTCATCACCCAATTCACCCCCCCTCTTGGGTAATGGTTGCCATGACTAACAATGGGTGGGCCCCATGAACAATACCTGGTGTTGAAATGGGTGTGGTCACTGTACGCGGTAAGACGAAAATTTTTCTTTTGTTTCTGTTTTGTGCATAGCTTCATGTCTACGCTCCTGGCTCTTACTCTGCTCTCGCTGGAACATAAAGAGTGGATGTAACATGTCTTTCTCTTCCATCATCAAAGGAGAGGGAAGACAGTCTTTGGACATCTAGTCAACCATTGAATGATGCCCTCTTTTGTTGGATCATTGTGTTGCTATTAGCTCTGCCTACTAGTGAACTCTGTTATCATAATCCTTCGTCTCAAATCCTGTTTGGTTCGCTTTCAATTTGGGGCATATCCCTACTCTTTGATTTTGCCTTCCATTTCATCTTTGAGGAAAGTTTGGCATCCTCACTTGTCATGACCTATCATTCTACAATAGTAGCAATATGTAGGCAACTTTTCAACAGAAAATCTATCCTTACCTTAGAGTAATTAGACAGGCCGAGATTGACCCCTCATTTCAACAACTTTGTTACATCCATAATTGTCAGTGCTTTGAGTATAAAGCCTTATTTATCACGAAATTGCCATAGACTTGTATTAGAGACTGAGCCAACTGTGTTACAAAACTTTTTCCCGATTCTAGCTGAGTGGTACTCTCCTAGTAATCCCCAGCATTGGACCCAGAGAGAGACCAAGTAGAAATTGTAACGGCAATTGCTCACTCCTTTTCCCATTGTTTCATCACTAACACCTGTCCTTTTAGAGTCCAAGGTTGTTGGTGTAGAGCAAAATAGGCATCAATGTCCTCCTCAAGGTAGAATTTGTAAGTATGAGATTCTACCTCTTCGCACCGGAACCCTTTTGGATTGAGCCAGATACCCATCAAGATGGATATCATTATAGCAAACGCTGGCAGCTTGTTCGAGAAGAGTTTCCCAGTGAGGCAGTGCCGAGAGGATTCAATTTGGTGCAAGATCTTAGATTCGTCGAGGAGCACTATCTCCTTGTCTTCGTTCGATATTCCATTAGAGATGGGTGAGGCTATAGGGTGAAAAGAGTGGTGGGGATTGTCTAGTTTGGCCTAATTTTGCGGGGGTTAGTTTGGAATGGTGGTGTTTTGAGAAACGGTGGGATTCTTACTACAGGGTAAGGAGGAAAATGGCCAATGTCATAGCAAAGCAGGTTAAGTCTATAACACCCTTGTGGGGATGTCACATATATAAAAAGAAATAAATAAAATCTACCCAAGTTGTAAACATTTATTACGTATTAATATGGGTTGTAAAACAATTCCTGTTAGACAGAATATTATTAAATAAAATAATGCGGAAATATAAAGTAAACAGAACAACATTACTCATAATATACATATGGTCCAAGTTATAAGTTATACAAATAATTTACAACTATAACTACAAATATTTAAACAGAAACAGTAAAGAAAAACAGTAAAGAGTCAATATATACATACGCAGACGCGCCCAAAAATACATCATAAATATTTAATCCTCTGATGGATCACTCTCAGGAAACTCATCAGAAGATAAATATCCAGGATGCCTCGACACTCGGCGGACATGAGACCGCGCAGTCGATACGAGTGTCATCTCACTAGGCTCAGTGGATACACCACCCCAATGACGCCTAATGGATAAAGGTAACTCTAGGTGTAGAAACACAGTCGTCGTCATCACTGGCTCGTCATCAAACCTATGACGTAGGGACACAGTCAGCCGTCCCACATACGTCACGGAGTCTCTGTCTCCTCGCATATGCCAAGCTAACGATCCACCGTGAAACTCGAGTGTCACGAACCCCAAAATCCGGCACCGCCATACCCAAACTAATCATCCAATGGATATGGATGATCAGATGGTTTTGATCGTCGAACTGATCTTCGGCTTGCTGATCTTCCTCCTCCTCGGGATATAGAATCTCAAGAGGCTGTTCCTCTTTCTCAAACTCTTTACCGCATAAAAAAAAATACAGAAAACACATACAATAAAGAAAGAGGTAAGACAATCTAAAATCATCACAAACATGGCAAATAAGAAAACGACAAACAACAAATATACAGTTCATGCAATATAAAAAGCTATAACAGTAATTTAATAACAGTATAGTGAAAAGATCTAATTATCACAACAACACATGATATCACGGATAAAACAATAACACATACCATTTAATATCACAGATAAAATAATTTCAGAAACAGATAATTTCTCGGAACGATAACCAAATAATTAAATAACAGATAAAATAAATAATGTTGAAGATATAATTAAATGCAACATCACACGATCCTACTCCATGGAGCTAAAACACATACAGATATCAGAGAGAGAATGACTCGCAAAATCTATTAGTACCACGGCTGCCCAACCAAACTATTGTGCTGTCACACTTTGCGTCTATAGCCCCACATCACATGGAATCCATCATCCAAGGCATGATGTAGTTCACGGTCTCACATTGTGATACTACAGGCAATGTACTATTAGACTTCACGAAGTCTCAATTAAAAATAGTGTGTGTCAAGTCCATTAGTGTGTTATCGGTTACCACGGCCCAGCGGAGCGACCGACTGTCCATATATGGGATCCCGTACACTAACGTCTCCAAGTTCATAAGAACAATGAACCACATTACATTTATCGCATCGACAACACGATGTGATTCCCCTCGTCAACCAATCCACCAAAAACTGGTATAACTAAGATAAAAAGATACAGTAAGTCCCACCGGACAAATACTGTTCCAAAGCCTGTACGGGTTCACCTCATAGCCCGACAGCAGAAAAATACAGAAAATCCAGAAAGAATATGGAGAATACCGTTTCGATCAATCGTGTAGAAATTTTATCGCATTTTCACAATCTCGTCGTTTTTACAAACGTTTTTAAATCGCGTAAATTTAATTTTTTGTTTTCAAAATCGCGTAGAGTTTTTAATACGTTTTCTCAATCGCGAAGGTTTTCAAATCATTTTCTTGTCCAAACTCCTTAAAAATTACTGTTTAAATAAACGGAAATAATAAATAATACGTTTAAACTACGTAAAATATTTTTTATACCGTATACTGTCTTTTGGACATCTTTTCTATCTTAATTGCCCGTTTTTACTAAAAATTGACAGTATTTTGCTTAGAAAATTATATTAATGGTTTCCTAAGTTTACCGTAAAAATTCTGTTTATTAAATTTTTAAACCATATAATTAATCCTTTTGAAAACTACTAACATGCTTCAAAATACAGCATGAGCTATATGTTAGAAATTTTTGAAAGTTACTGTATTTCTGTTCTAACAATAAAATCATTAACTTTAATCTTTAAATTTAATTTTTATCATTTTGTTTCTTTAAAACTCATTGGAGAAAAATTCTTTTTAACATATATTGCATCTTTATACTTGAAAATAGTTTGGAATTGATTTTAGAAATCATGAATTATTGATTTGGCATGTTGGCTGAAATATATGTTTGGATCATTTGATTTCTAAATTCATTTTTCTTGATCTAAACAATGCTATCTCTAGTTAATTTCCCTAGGTTAATTAAATTACACTTTAGGGAAAATATGAGAACATTTTGGTTCTCCTTTTTGTGTCCATGGCCGTGAGCCTTAAGATTGTGTTCTTTGGAACACTCATGCATACCTTAGCATGTTATTCACATCCTATACATTATCATGCAATTCTAACACATGCAATATATTTCTAACACATATAACTTAAATCAAAGCTTGTAGACATGCAATCAAAGCTTGTAGACATGCAAATTATTACAAGTATCAAATAGGAAAGCTACTAACAAATACACAAACACATAAACAAGCCACTAACAATCACACAAATGAATCCTTATGGATTCTACAATCACAAAAATCACACTCCATCTTCTTACCACCATCCTTAGATGATAAGATTAGTCTTCCTCTTACCTTAAATGAAGACAAAAACTATTCTTTCACTCCTCCTAGGGTTTCGGTTTCACTCCACCAAATCACCTAGCAAGCTTAAACAAAACCACAAGTTACTAACCATAGAAAGAGAGCTTAAACCATGGTGAAATCATGGCTTAGAACTTTGAAAAAGAGTTTAGAAAAGAAAAACTAGGAATTTCACCTTCTTGGTTGAATCTTCCAAGTAGGTTTTCAAGCTTCAAATGAAGGATTTTGTAAGAACTCCCAACTAGAGATGTTCTTAGGATTGTGTTTAGGTTTAGAAAACTTGGTTGGATAGAATTTTGGGTGATTGGATGGTGTAGAACTAGGTTTGGCCGAAACTAGCTCCAAGAGAACATCAATGGTGTTTAGGGTTTTTGGAAGAGAGAGAAGAGAGAAAGTTGCATGAAGACAAAGTGATTTTTGGTCTTCCAAGGGTGGCTTGGCCGTGGACTTCATGCCATGCAAGGTGTCCATGGCTTGGCTTCATCCAAGCCTTAGAATGCATCAAAGGCCAAGATTAAAACTTGGTTAGCAAGCTTGTCTCCCATTGGTTCCTTCTAACCTAGTCACTAAGCCTTGTCACTAAGCTTCATTATTACACTAACCTAGTCACTAAGCTAGTCATCATGTTCTAGAGAGTTCCTTCACTAATGATGATTAATTAAGCTACTAAGTTAACTGTATTAGCTAAATGTGGGTCCCGCAAAACATTTCCGGGTCCACTGTCATCTAATTATACTGACTAATAAAATAATACACAAAATTATTTTATTGGACAGTTATATCCTAAAAATTAAAAGATTAATTATTGTCTCATTCAGAATTGGGTTTGGTAAGATCCCCCAGTCTGAATAATTAAAACAAGATTTCCCCGGCCCGGAAAAATATTATTTTCCTGTCCCGGAGCAAATCGCATAAAAAGTCAAAATAAAATCACAGACAGTAATATTAAGCACTGTAACATATAAAAAAATTAAAAACAGTACAATCGGGACGTAACGGTCATTTTTTTTTATTTGTTCCCACGACGTAGCAAATCATCCAAAAAGTTCAAATAAAATTACAGACAGTATTAATTGTCTGTATATCTCCCAGAAAAATTAAAACAGTAGCTCGAAAAAATTTTTATTTTACTGTATCGAAGCAAAATACGTAAAACGATTAAATAAAATTTTAGCCTGTAAAACATATTTGTATTTCATACAGAAAAACAAGAAACAGTAAATAAGGACACAACAGTCATTTACATAAAAGCTTGAAAAACAGCAAACAAAACATTCGGGACATTTTCTAAAAATTGGGGTGTTACAACTCTCCCCAATAAATAAAAAATTTCGTCCTCAAAATTCGCTGCACATCAAAACAAATGAGGATACTGATCCTTTATTTTATCTTCCAGCTCCCAGGTAGCATCACCCGTCACGTCGTTCCATATAACCTTCACTAACTCGATCATCTTCCCTCGAAGCTGCTTTACCTTTCTGTCCTCGATTCTAACAGGTAAAGTCTCGTAAGTCAAATTCTCCTTCAACTGTACTTCATCTGGTTGTATAACATGCGTCGGATCTAGTATATACTTCCTGAGCTGAGATACATGAAATACATCATGCAGATTGGATAGAAAAGGTGGCAAAGCAATCTGATACGCCACAGGACCTATACGTCGGATAATCTGATACGGTCCAATGAACTTAGGAGTAAGCTTCTTAGACTTAATAACCCTTCCGACACCGGTCGTAGGAGTAACTCTTAGAAACACATGCTCACCCTCCTCAAACTCAAGAGGTCGTCTTCGTTTATCCGCATAACTCTTCTGTCTGCTTTGTGTCGTTCTCATCTTCTCTTGTATCATCTTTACCTTCTCCGTAGTCTGTTGTACAAGATCTGGTCCAACAGTCATGCTTTCCCCATCCTGATACCAACATAACGGAGTTCGACATCGTCTTCCATACAACGCCTCATAGGGTGCCATCCCTATACTTGAGTGAAAACTATTGTTGTAGGTGAATTCTATCAAAGATAAAAATTCATCCCAACTTCCTCGTTGCTCCAACACACAAGCACGCAACAGATCCTCCAAAGATTGTATAGTTCTCTCTGTCTGACCATCAGTCTGCGGATGATACGCCGAACTCAGTCGCAACTTAGTTCCCATAGCTTCTTGCAGACTTCGCCAAAACCTTGACGTAAACCTCGGATCTCGATCAGAAACTATACATGTAGGTACACCATGTAATCTAACAACCTCACTGATGTATAACTGGGTTAATCTTTCCAACGAATACTTGATATTAATTAGTAAGAAATGAGCCGATTTAGTAAGCCTATCGACTATAACCCATATTGAATCATGACCTTTCCTCATCTTCGGCAAACCAGTAACGAAATCCATCGAGATAGTATCCCATTTCCATTCTGGAATAGATAACGGTTGCAACATTCCAGCTAGTCTTTGATGTTCCACTTTCGCTTTCTGACAAAACAGACAAGACTCCACATACTCTGCTACATCTCTTTTCATCCTTGGCCACCAAAACAACCTCTTCAAGTCTTGGTACATCTTGGTCATTCCCGGATGTAAACTAAGGTCACTAGTATGAGCTTCATCTAGAATCGACTTCTTCAATTCAGAATCATCAGGCATACAAATCCTTCCCTTAAACCTTAAGATTCCATCTGCTCCTTCTTCTACTGTTGCCTTATGACCTTGCTTTAGCAATTCTCTCTCATTCTGCAAAAACACATCTTCCTTTTGTTTATCTCAGACAACATCAAGAAATTCGTTTATGATCACAACCTTAAACAAACGAACTTTTTCAGGTAGAAACTCCACAGACAACCATAGATCTTGAAACTTATTGATTAACTCTTCCTCCTTGGTCATCATTGCCGAAACACTAAGCACCTTTCTGCTCAAGGCATCAGCTACCACATTAGCTTTTCCCGGATGGTATTGAAGTTGAAAATCATAATTCTTTAAGAATTCCAACCATCGCCTTTGCCTCATATTCAATTCTTTCTGATCAAACAAGTACTTCAGACTCTTGTGATCACTAAAGACATTGAACAGCGCTCCATACAGAAAATGCCTCCACACTTTCAGAGCAAAAACCACTGCAGCCAATTCCAAATCGTGTGTTGGATAATTCCTCTCATGAACCTTCAATTGACGAGAAGCATACGCTACAACATTCTGATTCTGCATTAAAACACAACCTAACCCTTGATAAGAAGCATCACAATACACGTCAAAAGTTCCCTTAGAATCTGGCAAGATCAACACAGGTGCAGTTGTTAACCTCTTCTTCAACTCTTGAAAACTGGCTTCACATTCTTCCGTCCACTCAAAAGCTTGACTTTTTCTCGTAAGTTATGTAAGCGGTCCAGCAATCTTTGAGAAACCTTCGATAAACCTCCGGTAATAACCAGCAAGTCCAACAAAACTTCAAACTTCTGTTATCGTCTTAGGTCTTTCCCACTGCAAAACAGTCTCCACTTTTGATGGGTCTACTGCAATACCTTCTTTTGAAATCACATGACCTAAAAACTGAACTTTTTCTAACCAGAACTCACACTTAGCCAACTTCGCATACAGCTGCTTTTCTCTCAAAATCTGAAGAACAATACCAAGATGTTCAGCATGCTCTTCCTTAGATTGAGAATAGATCAGAATGTCATCGATAAAGACAACGACAAATCTGTCTAGATACGGATGAAAAATCCTGTTCATATAATCCATAAATATGGCAGGAGCATTCGTCACCCCGAATGGCATCACCTGATACTCATAATGTCCATATCGAGTTCGAAAAGCAGTTTTCGGCACATCTTCCCCTTTAACACGAATCTGATGATACCTCGATCTCAGATCTATCTTGGAAAACACCACAGCTCCTCTTAACTGATCCATCAAATCGTCAATTCTTGGAAGCGGATATTTATTCTTGATAGTCACCTTGTTCAACTGACGATAATCTACACAAAGCCGAGAAGTTCCGTCCTTCTTCTTGACCAAAATCACTGGCGCACCCCATGGCGAAACACTTGGTCGCACAAACTGCTTCTCCAACAATTCCACCAATTGCTTCTTCAGCTCCTCCAACTCTGCTGGCGACATACGGTACGGTGCAATTGAGATAGGACCTGCTCCTGGTACTAAATCAATTGAAAACTCGATCTCTCCTCTCGGGTGGCAAACCAGGTACGTCATCGGGAAAACTACGGAAACTCGTTGACAACAGGAATAATATTCACATCCTTCTCATTCTTAACCTCTAGAGAAGACAATACCACATATCCCTGTGCTCCCTCTCTTAACAAAGACTTGACCTTAACAGCAGTTAAGAATCCAGACTTTTCTTCCTTAGGAAAAACTATGGTTTTACTTGCACAATCTATAAGGATATGGTTAGAAGATAACCAGTCCATTCCTAAGATTACATCTATATCAACAAGAGGTAAACAAATCAAGTTGACCAAAAACTTACGATCCTTCACAACAACAGGACAATCCAAACATATCTTGGATGCAATCACAGGTTTAGCAGTTGGAGTAGAAACACTCAATTTAACATTCAAAGAAGACACAGGCAACTTCAATCTTTCCACACAATCATATGCAATAAATGAGTGTGTAGCACCAGAGTCATATAACACAGTCAGATGGTTACCTCCAATGTCACCTTCTCCTTGTATAAGATCATCAGATTGAGAAATTTATGTTCCCGTCATAGTATATACTCGCCCTCCAGATCTCGGTTGAGTATTCCCTGACTTCTGTTGATTAGCACGAATATAACGAACAACAGGTTTCCTTTCTGACTGAGTACAATCCTTTGACATATGCCCAGGTTGTTTACAGTTAAAACAAACTGTCCCCTTAATCGTGCACTCCGGAGAGATATGACCTTTCTTTCCGCACTTAAAACATGTTAGTGTAAACGTCACTTTCTGTCCAACTCCACTACCACTTGCACTTCCCCCAACTGGTGGTCGTTGAGATTGGCTCCCTGATGGTCTGGAATACGGCTTGCGCTGAAACCGATTCGTACTTCCTCCACCTTTCTGGAACCTTGTCGGCCCAAAGCTACGATTCCTCTGATCTCTTGACGGCTCTAATTCTTCAAGTCGCGCACATGCATCAACCAAAGCATGAAACTGATTTATCCTCAAGGATATCACCCCTCGCTTCAGTTCCACTCTCAGGCCCGATTCAAACTTCCGACATCTCCATGAATCATCCAGTCGAGTTTGAGCATAATCCGAGAATTGAGACAAATTCTCAAATTTTGTCGCATACTCATTCACCGTCATATTTCCCTGTCGCAAACCAAGAAATTCCATTTCCTTGGCATGCCTAGCACTTGCAGGAAAATACTTTCCTAGAAAAGCATCAGAAAATACTTCCCATGTGATTTTTGTTCCTTCAGCTTGTAAAACCCGGCGAGTTCCTCTCCACCAATGTTCTCCATCTCCTCTTAGCATAAAGACGGCATAAGTCACCTTTTTATCATCTGTGCATCTCATTCCTTCAAAAATCCTTTCCAAATCTTGTATCCATTGACTTGCCTTCTCCTAGGATCAACCTCGCCTCTAAAGTGTGGCGGATTGTGGCGCCTAAATTCGACAAATTTAGGGCATCAAGAGTAGCATCTTCTTTGTTGAGTCGCTCTCAAATTCTCTTTGCATCATTACTTCAGCCATCCGCTGCATAGCTTCAGCAGCCGCAATCATAGGATCCACATCACGATTCACGTTCGTACGTCCTCTACCTCGTCCAGACATCTTCTTTCTTCAAACAAAATAAAACAAAATTAGATACATCCTTTCGGAAGTAAATCACAGAGAATCACACAAAGACAAACAAAAAACAGACCCAACCACAACCCCAAAAGACTCTAACTTGGGCTCTGATACCAACTAATGTAACACCCTTGTGGGGATGTCACATATATAAAAAGAAATAAATAAAATCTACCCAAGTTGTAAAACATTTATTACGTATTAATATGGGTTGTAAAACAATTCCTGTTAGACAGAATATTATTAAATAAAATAATGCGGAAATATAAAGTAAACAGAACAACATTACTCATAATATACATATGGTCCAAGTTATAAGTTATACAAATAATTTACAACTATAACTACAAATATTTAAACAGAAACAGTAAAGAAAAACAATAAAGAGTCAATATATACATACGCAGACGCACCCAAAAATACATCATAAATATTTAATCCTCTGATGGATCACTCTCAGGAAACTCATTAGAAGATAAATATCCAGGATGCCTCGACACTCGGCGGACATGAGACCGCGCAGTCGATACGAGTGTCATCTCACTAGGCTCAGTGGATACACCACCCCAATGACGCCTAATGGATAAAGGTAACTCTAGGTGTAGAAACACAGTCGTCGTCATCACTGGCTCGTCATCAAACCTATGACGTAGGGACACAGTCAGCCGTCCCACATACGTCACGGAGTCTCTGTCTCCTCGCATATGCCAAGCTAACGATCCACCGTGAAACTCGAGTGTCACGAACCCCAAAAATCCTGGCACCGCCATACCCAAACTAATCAGTCCAATGGATATAGATGATCAGATGGTTCTTGATCGTCGAACTGACCTTCGGCTTGCTGATCTTCCTCCTCCTCGGGATACAGAATCTCAAGAGGCTGTTCCTCTTCCTCGAACTCTTTACCGCGTAAAAAAAAAATAGAGAAAACACATACAATAAAGAAAGAGGTAAGACAATCTAAAATCATCACAAACATGCCAAATAAGAAAACGACAAACAACAGATATATAGTTCATGCAATATGAAAAGCTATAACAGTAATTTAATGACAGTATAGTGAAAAGATCTAATTATCACAACAACACATGATATCACGGATAAAACAATAACACATACCATTTAATATCACAGATAAAATAATTTCAGAAACAGATAATTTCTCAGAACGATAACCAAATAATTAAATAACAGATAAAATAAATAATGTTGAAGATATAATTAAATGCAACATGACATGATCCTACTCCATGGAGCTAAAACACATACAGATATCAGAGAGAGAATGACTCGCAAAATCTATTAGTACCACGGCTGCCCAACCAAACTATTGCGCTGTCACACTTTGCGTCTATAGCCCCACGTCACATGGAATCCATCATCCAAGGCATGGTGTAGTTCACGGTCTCACATTGTGGCACTACAGGCAATGTACTATTAGACTTCACGAAGTCTCGATTAAAAATAGTGTGTGTCGAGTCCATTAGTGTGCTATCGGTTACCACGGCCCAGCGGAACGACCGACTGTCCATATATGGGATCCCGTACACTAACGTCTCCAAGTTCATAAGAACAATGAACCACATTACGTTTATCGCATCGACAACACGATGTGATTCCCCTCGTCAACCAATCCACCAAAAACTGGTATAACTAAGATAAAAAGATACAGTAAGTCCCACCGGACAAATACTGTTCCAAAGCCTGTACGGGTTCACCTCATAGCCCGACAGCAGAAAAATACAGAAAATCCAGAAAGAATATGGAGAATACCGTTTCGATCAATCGCGTAGAAATTTTATCGCATTTTCACAATCTCGTCGTTTTTACAAACGTTTTTAAATCGCGTAAATTTATTTTTCTGTTTTCAAAATCGCGTAGAGTTTTTAATACGTTTTCTCAATCGCGGAAGGTTTTCAAATCATTTTCTTGTCCAAACTCCTTAAAAATTACTGTTTAAATAAACGAAATAATAAATAATACGTTTAAACTACGTAAAATATTTTTTATACCGTATACTGTCTTTTGGACATCTTTTCTATCTTAATTGCCCGTTTTTACTAAAAATTGACAGTATTTTGCTTAGAAAATTATATTAATGGTTTCCTAAGTTTACCGTAAAAATTTGTTTATTAAATTTTTAAACCATATAATTAATCCTTTTGAAAACTACTAACATGCTTCAAAATACAGCATGAGCTATATGTTAGAAATTTTTGAAAGTTACTGTATTTATGTTCTAACAATAAAATCATTAACTTTAATCTTTAAATTTAATTTTTATCATTTTGTTTCTTTAAAACTCATTGGAGAAAAATTCTTTTTAACATATATTGCACCTTTATACTTGAAAATAGTTTGGAATTGATTTTAGAAATCATGAATTATTGATTTGGCATGTTGGCCGAAATATATGTTTGGATCATTTGATTTCTAAATTCATTTTTCTTGATCTAAACAATGCTATCTCTAGTTAATTTCCCTAGGTTAATTAAATTACACTTTAGGGAAAATATGAGAACATTTTGGTTCTCCTTTTTGTGTCCATGGCCGTGAGCCTTAAGATTGTGTTCTTTGGAACACTCATGCATACCTTAGCATGTTATTCACATCCTATACATTATCATGCAATTCTAACATATGCAATATATTTCTAACACATATAACCTAAATCAAAGCTTGTAGACATGCAATCAAAGCTTGTAGACATGCAAATTATTACAAGTATCAAATAGGAAAGCTACTAACAAATACACAAACACATAAACAAGCCACTAACAATCACACAAATGAATCCTTATGGATTCTACAATCACAAAAATCACACTCCATCTTCTTACCACCATCCTTAGATGATAAGATTAGTCTTCCTCTTACCTTAAATGAAGACAAAAACTATTCTTTCACTCCTCCTAGGGTTTCGGTTTCACTCCACCAAATCACCTAGCAAGCTTAAACAAAACCACAAGTTACTAACCATAGAAAGAGAGCTTAAACCATGGTGAAATCATGGCTTAGAACTTTGAAAAAGAGTTTAGAAAAGAAAAACTAGGAATTTCACCTTCTTGGTTGAATCTTCCAAGTAGGTTTTCAAGCTTCAAATGAAGGATTTTGTAAGAACTCCCAACTAGAGATGTTCTTAGGATTGTGTTTAAGTTTAGAAAACTTGGTTGGATAGAATTTTGGGTGATTGGATGGTGTAGAACTAGGTTTGGCCGAAACTAGCTCCAAGAGAACATCAATGGTGTTTAGGGTTTTTGGAAGAGAGAGAAGAGAGAAAGTTGCATGAAGACAAAGTGATTTTTGGTCTTCCAAGGGTGGCTTGGCCGTGGACTTCATGTGTAACACCCTAATACAGATATCCAGATATATCCTAGATAGACAGAGATATATAAAGATAACCAGTACTAGAGATGTCACTTCTATACTACCTACTAACATATATCTATAATCACAACTGAGTAATTATAGAAAGCCTTGAGAGATTGCGGAAAAACTTAAACTCATACATATATATATACAAACTTAGCCACCTGAGGCTTATTGTAATACATATAACATAAAACTTACAGAACAAACATAAACTTATTACATAAGTTCTGTCTACTTAAAGCAATAAAAACTATTCTAGTCTTCATGCTTTATCTTCTCATCCTTGGCAAGGTTTGCATCTCTGTACCTGCACCTTTATCTTTATCGGTACACTGTACTGCATGATTCGAAACACGCATCGGATTTACATGGAATAGCAACGGGGTGAGAATTAACATTCTCAAGTATAAGCAATTCCAATACCAGTTCTCTATAACATTGTATATAACAAATATATATAACAAAAGCTATACTTCTAACTTAGGAGTTTCCCCTCTATTTTCATAACTTAGGAGTTTCCTCCTCTATTCTCATAACTTAGGAGTTTCCTCCTCTATTCTCATAACTTAGGAGTTTCCTCCTCTATTCTCATAACTTAGGAGTTGCCTCCTCTTTTCTCATAACTTAAACACTTTCTAATAGTGTGATAACAATCAAGAGTGAACACACTTTGCTAATATATACATACCATACATCGCATACATGTACCAACAAATGTGACGGACAATGCCCATACAACCGTCCGTAAATGCAATGCTAATGATATGTAATGAATATGCCTAAGGAATCCTAAGTGCATGTGAATGAAATGCAAATGCAGAGTTTTGATTGGAGCGAAGGAATTTGCTAGGAACTAGTCAAGTATATCATCTAGTGGTAAATAGAGGAAACCTCATCCTCACCTTACACGTATCCCGGCTCATTGAGAAATTCGGGCTTCATCCTTGCTCAAAGAGCGTCTCGGATTTCCCACTTATCTCCTTAGGCCTTGGCACATCGAGACATCATGGTTATGTCCTTCTCAAAAGTCCTTCGGACACCCATCTATCTCCTTTTTGCCTTCATGATTAACATCAAAGGATACTCACTAGATCGATCCTACTTGACTAATTCATAGACTTTCGTACATACTTATATACTTAGTTCCTCTCGAGCTAAGCATATTCTAGTCTTCTTATGTTTACCCCTTGTGATGAGGAGAATCAGAACCTCATACTATATGTAACCTTAGCACTTGGTTAGGAATACTTGTTCCCTTAGGAACTTCTCGATCCCTTACCTCCCGGTGAATAACCTCACGTCATATAACGTTACATTCTCATGTAAACATTACTAAACTATGTCTCTTACTTGTACCTAAACTTCACCTCATCACTCCTTTCTCTTAAGTGATCTCTAATGCAACCTTACGTTGCTGAGGTGTTAGGTACTTACCTTTGGCGAACCACTAATCTTGGTTGCCCTAAGGTCCTTTCTCTTCATCTTCACACTAGCTTAACTCTCTAGTGTGTGAAGAGCTCAAGTGTTATGTTTATCTCTTACATAAACACCATCTTACTCTTTTCTATAGACTCAACTCATCCTAGTGAAAGAGTCTATCTTAACTAATGCCTCATCTAACCTTGCTTAAGGAACCGAGAGCATTTCTCTAAAACTTTGCATAATTAACTCCACTTTGTCTAAAGAGAGTAGTTCATGCATCTAACTTTCCTTTTCTATCACACTTCGGTAGTAGCGTATACTACACTTGTGTGCTAACATACTTATTCTAAACTCAACTTCCATGCTTTACTTGCATCTAAGGAAGTATCTTCTCTTTATCTTTACTTCTAACTCATCTTAACTTATACTTGAGTTGTTGTACATTTCTGTTCTACTTTCTCGCTATCTTTATCTTGTACTTCTAACTCATCTTAACTTATACTTGAGTTGTTGTACATTTTGTTTCTACTTTCGCTTATGACATCTTCTTAGTCATAATTCCTCTTCTTGTGTATTTAACAATGTACTAAGTCTCACTTAACTTGAGACTAAGTACCTAAACGTCCCTCCGTGGAACTCATACACAATCTTATCTCCACTCATGTAATCTAACTCTAGAGTGGCTCTTACTTGCAACTCTTTGTTGCTTAAGCTTCTAGGTACCTTCCTAAGGTAATCCACTATTCTTGGATTTCCTAAGGTTCATACCTTTCTCATCATTCTCTACTAGAGTGAATACTATTATTCATCTCTATTGCACTATCTCATCACATCTTAAGTGATATCAGTTGCAACATTAAGTTGCCTAAAGTGCAATATCATTACTTAAAGCAAACCTTTCCTTTAGGATGCTTAAAAGCCTATGCTTTCTCATACTTGATGGATAGATATTTTCCACTTAAAAATATCCCATCTTGTGCCTTAACACACTTAGGAAACATGTCTTAATGATTCCCTTAACTATGGCACCTCAAAGCATCCAAAAACATCATTTTGGAGCTTCAGATCTCATGCCGCGGCACAAGATTTGCACGCCGCGGCGCCCTTCTCTCGAGGGCTACTGCTGGGCTAATTTTTAACCTCACGCCGCGGCATGCTTCCTCCACGCCGCGGCATTCCTGCGAAAACTCCGCGCTGCGGCGTGACTATCTCCACGCCGCGGCGCCATCGCCAGAAACCCGGTTCTCGTGAAACTGCAGCCTACGGGTTTCTCGTTCTATTGGTCATTTCTGCTGATTCCAAGCCATTTCAATCCAAATTCTAAGTAATTCTAAGTCCCTAATCAGTTCTTTAACATTTAGGAACATCAATTACTCTCTTAAATCTCTTAATTTGGATTATGGCTAGAATTCTTCATTCTTTAACTTAAGGCTCACTTTGTGATTCCAGGGTCTTCTTTCTTAAGTTGATGTTATAGACAAGTCATAAATGACCCAAGGAACACTTCTATGCAAGCCAAACTCTTCTAACATCTCTAAAACTCAAATTAGCATATTATGTATCTATATGCATACATAGAGAATAGAGATGAATAAAAGCTCTAAACCCCTACCTCTTGAAGATTGAAGCCTTGAATCTTGAAGCTTGATCTTCCTCTTCCCTTCTTCTTCCCTTCTCTCCTCTCCCCTTTCTCTCTTTTTTTCTTCTCGGTTTTCGGTTTTCTTCTTCTCTCGCCGAGGAGAACCAAATATAAAGGGGAAGGGACGCGTGTGGAATTACGGGAAAAGATTAATACCGAAACTTCTATCTCGCTATGGATACCCGAATCATGCTAATTCGAAGTTTCTCTGCTTCCAACAACCTTAGAATAAATCATAAGATTCATCTAAGTTGTTGTTTCTCTTTCATCTCATTATTTTCTATATCTCTAGGGATCAATCGGCATTAAAAGCACAACCCGTATGCCTAAAAATACCAAACCGACTCGATTCTCTTGAAACTTTTACCACATCTTATTTGGCTTATTTGTGACCTAGAAATAAACTCTATGTTTATTTCTCTTAACTTAGCAACTTATGCTATTATCTCGAGTCATTTTAAGCCATTTTACAACTTTTATGTTGCAACTAAGTGCCTAAATGAACTCAGATTGTCACAAAACATGACATGCTAAACAAGTTAAATGCTACCTTTCGTAACCATTTACCAGTCTAACATGTACTTAAGGGTATTACATTTCTCCCTCCTTTTTAAAATTTTGTCCCCAAAATTGTTCACCTCACGTAAACAATTCGGCTAAACAAAACTCTACATGGAACTTCGCTTCTATGCGGTCCTTCTTTAGTACCTTCTCCCAACCACTTTCTCTTGACTAGATCCGCTTATCTCAAAGCTCTTGATCTCTATGCTTATGGATGGTAAGCTGTACTAAAACATAACTTAGCTTTGAACTCCTTCTGATAGGGCTTTCAAAACCAATTGTGAATCTAGTATCTCTCTCAGACACTATATTCACTGAAACTCTATGAATCCTAACTATTCCCTTCAAAAGTAGTTGAACTACCTTATCTAGAAAATAGCTATCTGTTCTTAGCAAAAGATTGGTGGATTACTTAATCTTGCCACCTTTATCGCCGCTCAACATATTCTCTTATGTTCTTTAACATACTATGCTACTATACATCTTCCTTAACTCTTGGAAAACCTTAGTAGCCTCTTGATAGATGGTACACTTTCTCTCGGTGAGCTTCCTCGGAATCCTTTTCTTGATTTTTGACTCTCTTGGAAGACAAAGTTATCTCTAAACTTCGTCATTCCCTCTTAGTCATAACAAAATCCTTAAGGGTTCCCTTGAAAATCTGCTCACACTTGTCCCTTAGAGCTTCATTCTCCTTCCGAGCTTCAAAGAAATCTCGAGCCTTTAGGCCTCTTACTATGTCCACCTTGCTCACCGAGAGACTATCCGGAATCATAGTCACCGCTAGACTCAAATTCTCGAAAACTCTCAAGAATTCACTCTCTCTTGGACTATCATCTAGGATAACCACTACACCGGCATTACCCGAATGATATCTCAACTCAAGGTTATGAACCTTGAAAAACTCTTTCCATCTATTCCGCTTCATGTCCAGCCTTCCTCTCGATCCACAAGCATCTTAAGCTATCATGATCGCTGAACATCTCTAACTAGACTCCTTATGAGTTATGTCTCCAAAACTATAAGGTATCACTACTATGGCTAATTCCAAATCATACCTAGGGTAGTCCTTCTCTTGCATGAACTGCCTTGATGCGTAGGCATCTACCTACCTCTATTGCATCTAACATACCCTAGTCCCATCTTCGAAGTATAACTGTCTACTTCAAAGTTCTCTCGGGAATTTGGAATTACCAAAACTAACGTAGTAATCAACCTTCTCTTCTACTCTTGGAAAACAAACTCACTATCTAGAGTCCATTACTGGGTACTACCTCTCTTAACTGGCCTAAACCAGGTAGCACTAACTTAGAAAATCTATCGATAGATTCTCTCTGCTCTTGGATACAATGGTTACTCTACCCATTGTACCACCGCTTAAACTCATTTGGGGTTCTCTGCAATTTCGTCTTAAGAAATTACATAACTCTTAAACTGTACCACTTGTAATCCAAGACCGACTTTCGGTTTTCTTGGTACTTAACCCTTCTTTTCAAAAGTTTCCAAAACTACCTTTGACATACTTTTCATGTCCTTTCGTAATTCTGGAAAACTCTCGAAAATCTGCTTTACTTTACTATGCTTCTATGATAACCAAGTCTTAGATCATCTCCTGAGAAAATTCAAAGATTCTCTCAACTGATCTTACCTGATCATCCTTCTCTCTCGAACAACCAAACCATACCAACAAGGTAAGCAACTAGATTCACAAAGTAAATCAACATGATCTACAAAGTAAATTTATTCTCTTCTTATACACACCTTAAAAGATTTCCCTTTACATGTGTTCTCATCTCATACCAAGTTGGAAGATTTCGTCGCTTTCTTTTGTCCAAGAACCATCTCTCTTACGATGTCCTGGTTACTTACTTATGTAGCTCATGGATTACCCATCAAAATGGTCTACATCCATGTATCTTACCACATCTAGCACATCTTAGTTACTGGAAGCTTGATTTGCTTTTCTCCTTAGAGTTGCTCCTCTACAAGCACTCTTCTTATACTTATCATTACTTCAAGCTTCCACTGTGCAACTCTGATACAACTTGAGATCAAAAGACACTCTCACTGACCTCAACATCTGATCTTTTCCTCATTAGGAACTTTCTAACTCTTGTTCCATCGAGGCTACTTCTACAACTCTGCATGCACTGACTAGAGCGCAGAAGTCTATAACCTCCTTTTGCATCGCAATTCTTCTAATGTCTTCTCCAAGTTCTACTTCAAATTTTATTCACTTCCAGTCTTTATCTGGATTGGACGTAAAATAAGAAAAGAACTCTTGACATTCTTTGAATTGCTTTGCATTCTCGATCTTCAATAATATCCCCTTGCTCTAACTTTAGGAATTCTTCTTTCCTTTGCTTTCTCTAACTCAAGGGAATAATACTTATCTAGGAAAGTAACTCTAAACACCTCTCATGTGGTTCGAGTACTAACCATCTCTAGTAACCTCTCTCGCTTCATCTTATCGCTTTCGGCTTCACCTACTAACCCTTACGAAGCAAGGTCACTTTCTATTCATCAGCACTTGCTATGGTCTCAAGGATCTCTTCCATCACATGAAACCATCTTCTAACTCGGTGAACTAAACGCTCCCTTGAAAACAAAGGAGTATCTTTCTTGAACTCCTGAGAAACACCGATTCCTCAAAAGTTCTCTCTCGTCTTCGCTACTAGCTAAGCGAGTTCTATTCTATCGCTTCGATAGACTTCTACTAATGGTACCGCTTCTCTCAACACAAGACCATTTCTCTAAAAGCTCGGTATTCTCTTTCTTTACCAGTCTCCTAGTCATGCAATTCCATCCGCTTATCTCAAAAAGAGATAAAAGAATGCATAACTTTCTACTAAATCGCTACTTATGCCTAAGCAAACGGTCCATACCCGGCTCAACAGATGAACGCTCGATACCAAAATGTAACACCCTAATACGATATCCAGATATATCCTAGATAGACAGAGATATATAAAGATAACCAAGACTAGAGATGTCACTTCTATACTACCTACTAACATATATCTATAATCACAACCGAGTAATTATAGAAAGCCTTGAGAGATTGCGGAAAAACTTAAACTCATACATATATATATACAAACTTAGCCACCCGAGGCTTATTGTAATACATATAACATAAAACTTACGAACAAACATAAACTTATTACATAAGTTCTTTACTTAAAGCAATAAAAACTATTCTAGTCTTCATGCTTTATCTTCTCATCCTTGGCAAGGTTTGCATCTCTGTACCTGCACCTTTATCTTTATCTGCACTGCACCGCATCCGAACTCGCATCCTGGATTTACATGGAATAGAATCGGGGTGAGAATTAACATTCTCAGTATAAGCAATTCCAATACCAGTTCTCTATAACATTGTATATAACAAATATATATAACAAAAGCTATACTTCTAACTTAGGAGTTTCCCCCTCTATTTTCATAACTTAGGAGTTTCCTCCTCTATTCTCATAACTTAGGAGTTTCCTCCTCTATTCTCATAACTTAGGAGTTTCCTCCTCTATTCTCATAACTTAGGAGTTGCCTCCTCTTTTCTCATAACTTAAACACTTTCTAATAGTGTGATAACAATCAAGAGTGAACACACTGCTAATATATACAGCGCCCATACATCTGTACATACCAACAGTGACGGACAATGCCCATACAACTGTCCGTAAATGCAATGCTAATGATATGTAATGAATATGCCTAAGGAATCCTAAGTGCATGTGAATGAAATGCAAATGCAGAGTTTTGATTTGGAGCGAAGGAATTTGCTAGGAACTAGTCAGTATATCATCTAGTGGTAAATAGAGGAAACCTCATCCTCACCTTACACGTATCCTGGCTCATTGAGAAATTCGGGCTTCATCCTTGCTCAAAGAGCGTCTCTGGATTTCCCACTTATCTCCTTAGGCCTTGGCACATCGAGACATCGGGTTATGTCCTTCTCAAAAGTCCTTCGGACACCCATCTATCTCCTTTTTGCCTTCATGATTAACATCAAAGGATACTCACTAGATCGATCCTACTTGACTAATTCATAGACTTTCGTACATACTTATATACTTAGTTCCTCTCGAGCTAAGCATATTCTAGTCTTCTTATGTTTACCCCTTGTGATGAGGAGAATCAGAACCTCATACTATATGTAACCTTAGCACTTGGTTAGGAATACTTGTTCCCTTAGGAACTTCTCTCGATCCCTTACCTCCCGGCTGAATGACCTCACGTCATATAACGTTACATTCTCGTGTAAACATTACTAAACTATGTCTCTTACTTGTACCTAAACTTCACCTCATCACTCCTTTCTCTTAAGTGATCTCTAATGCAACCTTACGTTGCTTTGAGGTGTTAGGTACTTACCTTTGGCGAACCACTAATCTTGGTTGCCCTAAGGTCCTTTCTCTTCATCTTCACACTAGCTTAACTCTCTAGTGTGTGAAGAGCTCAAAGTGTTATGTTTATCTCTTACATAAACACCATCTTACTCTTTTCTATAGACTCAACTCATCCTAGTGAAAGAGTCTATCTTAACTAATGCCTCATCTAACCTTGCTTAAGGAACCGAGAGCATTTCTCTAAAACTTTGCATAATTAACTCCACTTTGTCTAAAGAGAGTAGTTCATGCATCTAACTTTCCTTTTCTATCACACTTTCGGTAGTAGCGTATACTACACTTGTGTGCTAACATACTTATTCTAAACTCAACTTCCATGCTTTACTTGCATCTAAGGAAGTATCTTCTCTTTATCTTGTACTTCTAACTCATCTTAACTTATACTTGAGTTGTTGTACATTTCTGTTCTACTTTCTCGCTATCTTTATCTTGTACTTCTAACTCATCTTAACTTATACTTGAGTTGTTGTACATTTACGTTCTACTTTCTCGCTATGACATCTTCTTAGTCATAATTCCTCTTCTTGTGTATTTAACAATGTACTAAGTCTCACTTAACTTGAGACTAAGTACCTAAACGTCCCCTCCGTGGAACTCATACACAATCTTATCTCCACTCATGTAATCTAACTCTAGAGTGGCTCTTACTTACTGCAACTCTTTGTTGCTTAAGCTTCTAGGTACCTTCCTAAGGTAATCCACTATTCTTGGATTTCCTAAGGTTCATACCTTTCTCATCATTCTCTACTAGAGTGAATACTATTATTCATCTCTATTGCACTATCTCATCACATCTTAAGTGATATCAGTTGCAACATTAAGTTGCCTAAAGTGCAATATCATTACTTAAAGCAAACCTTTCCTTTAGGATGCTTAAAAGCCTATGCTTTCTCATACTTGATGGATAGATATTTTCCACTTAAAAATATCCCATCTTGTGCCTTAACACACTTAGGAAACATGTCTTAATGATTCCCTTAACTATGGCACCTCAAAGCATCCAAAAACATCATTTTGGAGCTTCAGGATCTCATGCCGCAAGACAAGATTTGCACGCCGCGGCGCCCTTCTCTCGAGGGCTACCGCTGGGCTAATTTTTAACCTCACGCCGCGGCATGCTTCCTCCACGCCGCGGCATTCCCGGCGAAAACTCTCGTGCTGCGGCGTGACTATCTCCACGCCGCGGCGCCATCGTGCCAACCCCGGTTCTCGTTGCACTGCAGACTACGGGTTTCTTGTTCTATTGGTCATTTCTCGCTGATTCCAAGCCATTTCAATCCAAATTCTAAGTAATTCTAAGTCCCTAATCAGTTCTTTAACATTTAGGAACATCAATTACTCTCTTAAATCTCTTAATTTGGATTATGGCTAGAATTCTTCATTCTTTAACTTAAGGCTCACTTTGTGATTCCAGGGTCTTCTTTCTTAAGTTGATGTTATAGACAAGTCATAAATGACCCAAGGAACACTTCTATGCAAGCCAAACTCTTCTAACATCTCTAAAACTCAAATTAGCATATTATGTATCTATATGCATACATAGAGAATAGAGATGAATAAAAGCTCTAAACCCCTACCTCTTGAAGATTGAAGCCTTGAATCTTGAAGCTTGATCTTCCTCTTCCCTTCTTCTTCCCTTCTCTCCTCTCCCCTTTCTCTCTTTTCTTCTCTGGTTTTCGGTTTCTCTTCTTCTCTCGCCGAGGAGAACCAAATATAAAGGGGAAGGGACGTGCGTGGAATTACGGGAAAAGATTAATACCGAAACTTCTATCTGCTATGGATACCCGAATCATGCTAATTCGAGTTTCTCGCTTCCAACAACCTTAGAATAAATCATAAGATTCATCTAAGTTGTTGTTTCTCTTTTCTCATTATTTTCTATATCTGTTTAGGGATCAATCGGCATTAAAAGCACAACCCGTATGCCTAAAAATACCAAACCGACTCGATTCTCTTGAAACTTTTACCACATCTTATTTGGCTTATTTGTGACCTAGAAATAAACTCTCTATGTTTATTTCTCTTAACTTAGCAACTTATGCTATTATCTCGAGTCATTTTAAGCCATTTTACAACTTTTATGTTGCAACTAAGTGCCTAAATGAACTCAGATTGTCACAAAACTTGACTGACATGCTAAACAAGTTAAATGCTACCTTTCGTAACCATTTACCAGTATAACATGTACTTAAGGGTATTACATCATGCCATGCAAGGTGTCCATGGCTTGGCTTCATCCAAGCCTTAGAATGCATCAAAGGCCAAGATTAAAACTTGGTTAGCAAGCTTGTCTCCCATTGGTTCCTTCTAACCTAGTCACTAAGCCTTGTCACTAAGCTTCATTATTACACTAACCTAGTCACTAAGCTAGTCATCATGTTCTAGAGAGTTCCTTCACTAATGATGATTAATTAAGCTACTAAGTTAACTGTATTAGCTAAACGTGGGTCCCGCAAAATATTTCCGGGTCCACTGTCATCTAATTATACTGACTAATAAAATAATACACAAAATTATTTTATTGGACACTTATATCCTAAAAATTAAAAGATTAATTATTGTCTCATTCAGAATTGGGTTTGGTAAGATAGTAAGAATAATTAAAACAAGATTTCCTACCGAAAAAATATTATTTTCACGTCTTGAGCAAATCGCATAAAAAGTCAAAATAAAATCACAGACAGTAATATTAAGCACTGTAACATATAAAAAAATTAAAAATAGTATAATCGGGACGTAACGGTCATTTTTTTATTTTTCCCCACGACGTTTCAAATCATCTAAAAAGTTCAAATAAAATTACAGACAATATTAATTGTCTGTATATCTCCCAGAAAAATTAAAACAGTAGCTCGAGAAAATTTGTATTTTACTGTATCGAAGCAAAATACGTAAAACGATTAAATAAAATTTTAGCCTGTAAAACATATTTGTATTTCATACAGAAAAACAAGAAACAGTAAATAAGGACACAACAGTCATTTACATAAAAGCTTGAAAAACAGCAAACAGAACATTCGGGACATTTTCTAAGAATTGGGGTGTTACAAAGTCAAATCTGGTTGAGGATGGTTAGTTTGATTAGTAGGCAGGACAGAGGTCGACAATAACAATTGGTTGACAAGTGGCGAAGTTGGGTTGGGTGCCAGTGGTAGTTGGTCGGATTGGAGAAGGTGGATCCCGAATTGGGCAGTTTATGGATTTGTGGCAAGAGAGATGACGAAGAGGCCAATGTAGATGGAGGAATGAGCTAGACAACACTAGAGAAGACTCCCTATGGGAGATGGTGGCCGACAATGGCAAAGAAATGCAGCACTAGCTGGTGTGGCGCTAGAAAGCCCTAGCAGACAGACTAGGCGAGCTATTGAGAAATTGTTAGCTATATAATATTGAAAATTAATGATATGATTTTTATAGATTTAAAACCAAATTAAAGAATTTAAACTACTTTGCATAAATATTGCACTTTCGGCCATTGTTGTATAACAATTGCTGTAGAGATATAGTTTGTTGAGAACGTCTTTAACACACCTAAAAAAAATGGGTGCATCCATGCACCGTGTGATTTAAACCATTAATTTTAAAGACTTTTAAATCAATGGTTGATATCCATTACTTTAAATTAGAGGTATAAATAAGTTAAGTTATTTGTGAACTATTCAAGTTTGACTTATTAAATACTTGATCACACTCATTTGTTTAATTAAACAAACAAACCCAAACTTTTATTTGAACTCGATTATATAAATGAGTCAAGTCTAAATTTTATGAGCTCGACATTAAAAGCTCACGAATAATTTGCAATTATATATAACTATTTAAGTTTGACTTATTAAATACTTGATTACACTCATTTGTTTAATTAAACAAACAAATCTAAACTTTTATTTGAACTCGATTATATAAATGAGTCAAGTCCAAATTTTTTGAGCTTAACATTAAAAGCTCACGAGTAGTTTGCGATTATATATATATATATATATATATATATATATATATATATATATATATATATATATATATATATATATATATAATTAAGGCAGAAATTACCATAGTTAATAAGAAAATAAAAATTATAGGATTGTTAAAGGTATTTATCTTAATAAGTATTTATAAAAAGTTAATAACAAGTATATATAATTGTCAATGGACTTTATCTCTGTGCACAAAAGAAGAAGACCATTTCATTGTAGAAATATGTTGAACATTTTTAAGTGCTAAAGCTTACTTTGAAATTTCATTTTGTAATGGTGGAAGATTATGAGTTTTTTAATCATTTTATGTAATGAATTATGAAAAAAGGTCTTTATTTTTATTTTTTATTTTTTTATTATAAAGATGTTTACTAATTATTAGCTTAATAAATTTTAAAAAATAAAAAATACTTTAAGGAGAGATTTGATTAAAAGAAAGAAAATTATCAAGCCATAAAATGAGTTAAATGAGTCAAGCCCAAACTTCCATATTTTTAAACAAGCCGAGCTCAAGCTTTAAGTTTGGCTTGTTTAAATAAATAAGGCAAGCTTGAACAACCTATTTTTTTTATAAGCCAAGCTTGAGCTTCAAGTGCTCGGCTTAGCTCAGCTCATTTTCACCCCTACTTAAAACTTACTTATTAGGTTAATTTTTTAGAGTCTATTTATAAAGTTAGTCCTCAAAATAAGAAATTGTTCCTAAGATCCTCTTTATATAATAATTTAGTTTTTAGTCCTTCTTTCTCTCCTCCACACAAGCACTGTCTCCAACCTTTATTTTCTCTTTCTCACCTGAATATGTAGAAAGAGTTCTTATCTCAATCTTCTGCTACCAATTTTTTTTTATTCTTTTAACCCACATCATATTCTACATTATAACATATACGTTGATTCACAAAAGAATTGGTATTAGGTTCCATTAAAACTCATCTATTCAGAGGGGTTGTGTCTTCTTTGCATCTAAAAAATGTCTCAAATCGATAGAAGATTGAAAGCCTAATTGCCTCCATGGGTTCCCATAACAATGGATTCAATTCACTGTCAAGCTCAAATATACTTCACAATTTTAAAGGAAAGACACATACAATTCAATAACTGCTTGGTGGGTATTATGTGAAATATGAATTTTTCTAATGCAAATCCATTTCATCCTCCATTATAAGCCAAAGCTCACATGTTTCCTCATTAGATATGGAAATAATTCAAATCAATTGGGCATATCTGAATCTTTTCCTTTGGTTGTTTTGATCACTCAACTCATCTCTAAGAAACCTTAATATTAATACAACGACATGTTGTGGGTTGTAAGGACAATATTAAGGTCGTATGTAATGCCTTCAATAACATGTTAGGCTTATAAATTATTACAGAGGTAGTCAAATATTTGCTTAACATGCCAGTTTAATTTTGTGACAAACTAAGTTAATTCAAGCACTTTGTTGCAATACAGAAGGTGAAAAGTAGCCTAAAATAACTCAGAAAATGACTTTAAAGGCTAAGTTTAGGAAACAGGTATGAATAACTTGTTTCTAGGTCACAAATGAGTTAAGTAAGATGTAGTTAAAATATAAGGATAACTAGAGTTAGTTTGGTATTTTTAATCATACTAGTTATGTGTATTAATATCGGATTGACTAGCAACAGATATGGAAACTTTAGAAAATGATGAAACAACAATTTAGATGAATCCTAAGATTTATTCTAAAGTTGTTGGAAGTTAGAAAACTTGAATTAGTATAATTCTAGTGTTCTTAGCATATATAAGTTTCAGCACAGAAACTTAAGTTGCCAAGATTGACCTTTTCTTCTTATTTTCACTACTTTCTCACGAAGCCCTCAGCCAAAAGATAGAGGAAAGAAAGAAAGAAGAGATGAGGGGAAAATAAAGGAAAAGAATAAAGAGGAGAAAAGGAAGATCAAGTGAACTCCAAAGCTTGAAGATCTTCAACCACACCGCTAGAGGTAGGGCAGTTTCTTTCTCATCTTTTCCTTTTTGTTTCATTTTGTACGAAACTAGGTCGCATGAGAAGAAAGAAATGGATTTGAGAAGAAAATCTATTTTCCTTGCTTGATTCTTGGTTTCAAGAATTGAGCTTGAGTATTTTCTAACTTGTAGTGAAGTTTTTATTCATCTTTTCCCTTTTTATTCACTTTGAATATAGTTAGGGTTCATGAATAAAAAATTGAAGAATTAGGTTTTTGAATGATTTAATTTTGTTCATAACCTAAGTTCAATGAGTTGAAATTAGTGTTTAATGTAACGCCCCTAAATTTAATAACCATGACACAATCATCATTATGCCACAGTCACTAAATTTAGGCATGCTACAACTAAACAACAATTTTCTAAATTTAAACATTGTGCATATATAGAAAATATGAGCCACGAATGAAATATATTTAGTACACAGCCCTTAAAATACAATCACCGAAGGGAAATATATTCCATATATAAATGTATCCATCCTTAACATGAAGCATTGGTAACACAAAACATAATACTTACATAACCAAATAAAAGATGACAAGTACAAAAACACCAAAGAGGAAAATAAAAACCCTGGGATAGGTACTATTAGTAGACATAACCGCAACCCCTATATATAAAACGCTCGGTGTCTCGGTTAACACACCAGACATCAATGCCTCCTTGAAGCCGTACCCGCACGTAGCTAACGAAATCTCGTCCAGATGCCATCACCGTAAATCAGAAGTCTATCCAACTAAAAATCCAGATGATTTTACCTCGTCCCCTTCGCAGTCTTCATCAACATAAACATAAAATAGGACAAAGCAACAAAGAGGTGAGATCTCCTACATCATATACCAAAAGGGCAGCAAAGAAAACAATACAAATGACAAAGTCATTCTATACATACAGATATTGCAGATATATTCAACTTATCAATTTCATAAATATCGTGAGAGAGCATATCCCACAATAATATAAATATTAACAACGCTATAACAATAGGCATCCACCGTAGATATATAAAATGATTATGCCATCATAATATGTATGTTGACCATGCCATGACAATAGGTATACTGACCATGCGTATGCATATGAACCAATTCCTATTCCATGGAGCTAATACTCAATTTCAGAGATGAACGTTCCAGAAGATCTACCCCCCTCAATAACAGTCTACACCGGACCACGAAAAGAATAATGCTTGTCGGGCTCGTAATGCGTTGCAACAGTTTATCATGGCCAAGGGTGTAATAATGTGATAACATAATCACTAAATGAATCACCACGCCTCACGGTCCCCCAAGATCCTTCCATTGGATCACACTACTCAATTCTCATTCACTCCTAGGCAACAAAAGTCATACAGACACTGACTGTATGATGTTCAATGCATGATAACTTAATGCATAACTCTAGCCATCATTGTACTGTTCCCAATGGTATTAAAACAATCGTCCATACAATCGTCTAATACCATTAGTATCAATGATATTATATAACCGCCCATACAATTACATAATAACATTGATCCATCCGGGCCCAGCACATCGGCACAACAACAAAACAATGTATAATGTTCAATGCACGACAATTCAATGAATAATATAAGCCATCACAGGCCACAAAAATTTTAATAAAACTAGGTCCAGTACGTCGACCCGATGGCAAACCGCTATTTTCACAATTGCATCAACATTTACCAATGTTCTCCCCAAAATTCACATTATATTACTTCACCGAAAACTACTTCCAACACTTTTACTAAAATCCTCTTAAACAAAATGTTTTGAATTCTAAATCACTTTTAAAACTTATTATCCATTATCTAAATCAAAATCATTATTTATTTAATAAGAACTATACGTTGTCCATATTCTTTAAAAAGATAATCTTTTTATGATAAAATACTTTAAACTTAACATCCTTTTTCCTAATTCACTTTTCATGATCTCTGTTAAAAATATCTTCTTTTCAATTTATAAAATCTTATGCATTTCCTTTCCAAGCATTAAAAACCTTAAATTCATACTCTTATTACTTAATTGCTAAATTCACAATTTATAAAGTATCTTTGGCTTGATTACTCCTATTTTAAATAAAGTGGCTACGTGCCACAAAGGTTCTTGAACTTAAAAATCTCTTTCCGCTTACATATATTCATATCATACAACGTATCAAAATCCCACCATAACAAATTTATGCATACTTTTAAACCACAAAGATAGCATAGACAACCACATACAAACAATCTAATTCATGCAATCAAGTAGATAAATTAACATAGCAATTAAACAACCATATAACTTTCATGCATACTATCAACTTCATATAATCAAACATAATTAAACAAGCACAAGCAGTCATCATCACACAATCAAGTGAAGAAATCCTCACATGGATTCTTCACTTACAAACACAAAGTTTCCATTTTCTCACCACCAAACTTGGCCGATGAGGTTAACCTCTCTCTTACCTCAAGAGAAGATCAAAAGAGAGCTCCTTGATGTCTCCTTGAATTTTCGTCCACCACCAATAAGCAATTCCTTAAGATAACAAGAAATCAAACATTAAATCTAAACTTGATAGAAGACAACCATTGATCAAGATCATGGTTTAACACTTGAAAAATAAGATTAGAAGTGAAGGTTCAAAACTTCACCTCTAGGTCTTCACATCTTGGATTCTGAAGAAACACTTGAAAATGGATGAATTTGAAGATGGTCTCAACATAAAAATATCTTAGAATAGTGTCTAGGTTCAAGATCAAGGGTTTGTTGGAATCAAACAAGGTTGGATGGTATTTTGGGGGTATTGGCCATGAGTTATAGGAAGAAAAATAATGTAGAATGTCCAGCAGCGAGCGCTTGAGCGCTAGCCTTCCAGCGCCTAAGCGCTGGCTAGGCACGACCAACATTTTTTTCTTTGCCAACTGAGCACCTAAGCGCTCCATTACCAGCGCCCAAGTGCTGACTGGGTAACGTTCAATACTTCTTCTTTGTCAACTGAGTGCCTAAGCGCTCTATTACCAGTGCCTTAGCGCTGGCTACATACATCGAGAGAAAAAAGAGAAGAGGAAAAGTGAGAGAAAAGGTGAGAGATGGTCCAAGAATAAGGCTTAACTAAGATGGTTATGGATCGAAACATAGTCTAGAACCTTAAAATGAAAAGAGAAGCAAAGATTAGCAATTTCACCTCAAAAACTCTAGATTAGAGCTTGATGCCTCCTTGATGATTTTCGTTCAACTCCACCACTAAAACCCTAGGACATCAAACTTTCACAATCAATAACCAAAACTTGAAAAGAGAAGCCCTTGGTTACAAAGATGACCAAGAATCACGAAAATGAAAAGAGAAAATAGGAAAGTCATGAACTTTATCTTAAAGTTTCAAATCTTAGGGCTTTATGGAAGAAGATGAAAATGGTAGATTTGGGTGATGGTCACAAAAGAGAAAAACTTCAAGATGATGAGAAGGTGCAAGAAACAAGGTTGGTTGAGCAAGAAGATGTGGGTGTCCAAAAATGGTGGTTTGGCCGTGGAAGAGGAGAGAAAATAGAGAAGATGAAAGTGTGATAGAAAAGTGAGAGAAAAGATAAAGGTTCTTTGGGAGAAAATGTGAAATGAAAGATTAAGGGAAAAGATGAAACTTGGTAATCTTTTTGCTCCTTAAACCGTGGCCACACATTCAAGGAGAGAGAAGATGAAGCTTCTACAATAAGCTTTGGTAAAGCTTCTCCAACAAGCCAATAGGAAAGTGTTAGGAAGTTTCCCATAAAGCTTCTTCAAGAAGCCAAAACTTACTTTTTTGAAAAGTCAACGATGATGTCATAATTTGTGATGTTATTAAGTTGTTCTCTAGAAAAGATGACTAACACTCTACTTAGGTTATTATCCAGTGGACAAAAGTTGCAGTTAACAAAACCTATATTTATTATCCAACGGATAATAAAACGTACTACGATTTTATTTATCAGATAAAATCTCAAAAAATAAAAACTTCATAAATTATGTCCGGCTCGGGTTTAGTAAGATCCCGCGGTATCGTTTCACAGTCCAAAGCTTTTCGGTCTCGAAAAAATAATATATTTTTCTAGTCTCGCATATGCGCACATAAATCGAGAAATATAATAAAATAATCAAACAAGTGAAATAATTCAATAAAAATTCCCAAAAATCACAAATATTATAAAATGAATATAAATCATGAAACAAGTAATTTTTGGGTGTTACAACTCTCCCCTTCTAAAAAGAAATTTCGTCCTCGAAATTTGTCATACCTAAGCTTCGGCCCATTAGGTACACAAACTCTGCCTTTGAACCTCAGGATTTCATTAAGTTCTTCCTTAACTATTAACACAACATCTTACTTTATCAACTCCTTCTTATTTCACAAAAAATTTCCACCTTACTATTTCCCTTATTTTCTTCCATTAGCTTACTTAAAATAATAACCATATTCAAACAAATCTTTTCCAGTGCCAACTCCGCCGATAACCACATGTCCTTAATTTGCTTTATAAATCCCTTTTGATCAAACAGGTACTTCAGACTTTCATGATCACTGTAGATGTTGAATGTTACCCAATGTGGAAAATGTCTCCATATTTTTAACGTAACACAAAATAGCTAACTCCAAGTTCGTGTAGGGTAGATCTTCTCATGCACTCTCAACTGCCATGAAGCATACGCTACTACCCCTTCTATTCCACATAAGCACACATTCTAAGCCTTAACATGAAGCATCACCATACACCTCGAAAGGTTTGTTGGGATTTGGCAGAATCAATGCTAGCGAAGTAGTTGAACGTCTCTTCAACCCTTGAAAACTTTTTGCATATGCGTTGGTCCATAGGAAAGTTTGATTCTTTCCTATAAGTTGGGTGAGAGGTCCCGTTATGTTGGACAAATCCTTCGATAATATCTGGCTAATCCCACGAAGCTACGAATTTCTGCTATAGTCTTTGGTCTTTCTCATTGGAGAACTACTTCAACTTTCAACAAATCCACAATAATCCCTTCCTTTGAAATCACATGACTCAAAATTCTAACCTCCTACAACCAAAATTCGCACTTTGAAAACTTGGCGTACAACTTCTTCTCCTTTAGAATCTAGAGAACCACACTGAGACATTCAGTATGTCCCTCATGATTTCAAGAATAGATTAGAATGTCATCATTAAAGACAACAACAATTCTGTCTAGGTAAGGACGAAAGATCCGATTCATGTAGTCCATGAATACGACATGAGCATTTGTTACTTCGAACGGCATTACAAGATATTCCTAATGCCCATCGCGCGTCCAAAGAGCTGTTTTGGAAATAACCTCTACTTTCACTCGAATTTGACGATAACCAGATCGTAGATCAATCTTGGAGAAAACAACGGCTCCCTTTAGCTAATCCACTAATTCATCCATCTTCTTTAGAGGATACTCATCATTGATCGTAGTCTCATTCAACTAGTGATAATTCATACATCACCGAGAAGTTCCATCATTCTCTTTAACTGACAGCACTGGAGCTCATTATGAGAAACTCGTTGACCATAAGAATAACATTCACATTCTCCTTACATTTGACTTCCAAAGAAGATATTAGCATGTATCCTTGGGCTTCTTTTCCTCGATAAAGCTTCAACTTAGTTGGCCGTTAAGAATTCAAAAATCTTAGTTTCAAGAAACACTAAGGTGTTCATCGGAACAGTCTAGTAGGATGATTAGAAAAACACCAATCCATCCCTAAAATCATATCTATTCGAGAATGAAGTAAACAACTCAAATCAACAAAAAATATTCAGTCCTTAACACAAATAGGATAGTTTGAGTAACTAGATAGTAACAATAGGTTTAATGATAGAAGCATAAATGAACAAGTTAAAAGGTAATGAAGACACTGATAATCCTAATCAATCCATACAGTCATATGCTATAAAGAAATGGGCTGCCCCCATAATTATACAGCACAGTCAAGGGATCGTCACTTGTGGCACAATCTCTATTGTTTAGATCTTCAGTTTAGGAAACTTTCACTCCACCCAGGGTATAAACTTTCCCTTCAGCTTGAGGTCTTGAAGCACATACATCACTAACAGAAGACTTCATCTTTGGTGGAGCACAGTCTCTAGAAATGTGTCCGAGCTTCCTGCACTTGAAACAAACTACGCCCTTGATCTTACACTCCCTCGTTGAGTGGTTCTTTCCACATTTCTTACATATTGGTAAAAATGCCAAGGTCTGGCTAGATCTGCTGCCACTAGCACTTCCTCCACATGTTTGTTGTTGCTATTGCTTCCTCAATGTTCGTGAATATGATTTCTTCTTAAACTGCTTAACCTTTCTATTATTCCTCCTTTGTAACCTATGTAGTCCAAAGTTACCCCAAAGTCGACTTTCCTCCAACAAATTCTAAACCTCAACTTCCAATTCCTGTTGCTGCATGGCCCTTTGATTCTGTTGTGCTGTTACATCCACCATTCTTTGCATTTCCTCTACAGTCGTAGCCATACTTTCGTTGTGTCGTCCTGCAGCCATATGCGTGCGTCTACCACGAGCCACTGCCTTTCTTCAAAGGTAGACAAACTAAAACATAACGAAAACCAATTCGTAACTCCTTTCAAACAATATGATCTCCTTTCGAAAACCAAACACAAAGAATCACGCAACTCAAACAAGGCAAACTTAACCACAAACCCAAGAGACCTGAATTCGAAAACTCTAGAGATACCATAACAACAAGGTGTAGATGTGAACAAATTCTAAATGAGTTCAGTCATACCAGCTGGACTTCTTGTTAAATGAACTCCTATTCTCCTAGTACGCCTAGGTGAAGTCATAGTTTTCTGTTCACACAGAATATTACATATTGAGTAGGTAAGTCCTCAATATCATGCAATTATGTAATAGTAGCTACTAACTTTCAACCTAAGGCAAGCCATGTAGTCCTTTCCCAACATCTCAACCAAGAGACAAGGAAGTGCACAATACATAAGAAACTTCTAACATGTCTAAGCATAGTCAGTCCATACCCCGGCTCAACAAGATGAACTGCTCTGATACCAACTAATGTAATGTGTAACACCCCGAAAATTCGTATTTTATTTATTTCGGGTGTTTCTTAATTATTTTGAATAATCTGACTCGACTTCTGTGGATTTTATAATTTTTGGATTTTTAGGAATTTTTGAGAGTTTTTATGTTTTTTTAATATTTTAATATTATTTTGGGGTTGTATACGAGCCTTTGTATTTTATTTCTTTTTGAAAATCCTTAATGATTTTTACTAATCCGACTTGATTTCCATAAGTTTTATAACTTTTATGATTTTGTGGATAATTATGAAATTTTTATATTTCTCTGATTGTTTTTGGACTGTTTGTGGGTGCAGGTGGCCTTATGTGGGCCCAAGTGAGTCCCACAAAGTGAAAATTTTGTTATGCGTAGAAAAATTTGTACTGTTGAGACTGGGACAGGGGATCTTACTAAACCTGAATCCGAAAATAGTTTTAGAAAATTTCTTTTACTGTATTTTGTACTGTATTTAATTATCGGGCGATAAAAATAAAGTGAAAATATTATTCATAGGGTAATAGCAGATAAAAATAAATATTATTCTAATTAGTCAACCTTGGTGGTTTGGAGATCCACCATTGATTTAATCAAGGGTGGAGATTTAGTCTTAAAAAGTGACTAGGATCATTTATAACCATTGGATGAAGAATTAATCAAGGGTGGAGCTTTAGTCTTCTAAAGTGACAAGGACCATTTATGACCATTGGATGTAAAGTTTGAAGGAGTAATCTTGACCCTTCATTTTGGAGATACATCTAATGGCTATAATTTCAAGGAGAAAGATCTAATGGCCTAGATTAAGTCTTCTAACTTAAAGTCTACCTTAATCCTAACCATTGAATTAATAAATGGCCTAGAATGCTCTAAATGGTGGCTTGAAAAGATGCTCACTTATTGATCAGTTATTGGATGCATAATGAGAGGGGGGAGGGGACGGTTTTTGGTGGCTTAAGTGTGTAGGAAAATTTGAAGACCACATTATTGTCATTCTTGGTCATTATTGATCAATTCCAAAAAGTTAAAGCTCTTCAAAATTTTCTCTCCTTCCTTCTCCAAGCAAGTTTCGGCCAACACCTAGAAGCCATGCCTCCAAGCTTCTAAAATTTCATCTAAACACATTTCCTAAACCTAAACACCATTCTAAGAACATCTCTAGTTATGAGTTTTCACAAAATCATTCATCTAGAGCTTGAAATCCAAGTTTAAATTTCTACCAAAAAGGGTAAAGTTCTTATTTCTTCACTCAATCTTATAATTTTAATTTTCTAAGCAATGATTGAACCATGGTTTACCTATTCTTTTACTTGTTATTGATTTTAAGACTTGTTTATAATTTTTAGGGATTTTCCAAGGAGCTCCACGAAAATTGGTAGGAAGGAAAACCAAGTGTTTTCACTTCATTCTTTATCTTAACCAAGTCTAAGAAGCCTTCCTTTCACAAAAATAAAAAACTCCATCCTTGTTCTTCAAGAGGAACCATTCGGCCATGCCACCCAAAATCACCCTCCAATCTCTTTTAATTTCATCCAACCATAGATCTTGAATCTACATGATATTCTAAGCAACTTTCATGTTGGAGACTTTTTCTAAATCTTTCATCTTCAAGGAGTTTTTTCAAGAGCAAGTTTTAAGGTTTTTGAGGTGAAGTGTAATGAAACTTCATTTCTTATCTCTTTTTCATGTTCTAAGCCATGTTTGATCCATGGTTTTTCTTATTCAAGCTTGATATAGTAATAAACTTGTGTTTTGTTTTGTATTTGAGAAGCTTTTTGTGGTGAAGGACTTGGAAAAAGAAGCAAAACAAGGACTTTTAGAGGTTCTTCAAGAGGTAAGAGGGAGATCCATCTCACCAACCAAGTATGGTGGTGAGAGATAGTTTGGTATTTGATGGATGGTGAATCCATGTGAGGATTCATATCCATGGTCATGTAATTATTTGTGGGTGTTTATGTGCTTTGATTATTTGCTTATGTTTGATATGCTTTGTATGATTTATTTGTGTTTGCATGTTTAGTATGATTTATTGCTTTTATGATATGCTTGAAATATAATATGTTGATTATATGTGATGTATGCCATAAAAATTGTTGGAAAGAAAAACAATTTTTGGTTCCAAAGACCATGAGGATTTCGGCCTCTACACCTCAAAATAGGTGTTTACAAATTAATGTTTTCATGAATGGTAAAATTGGATGTTTAGAAAAGCAAGGAAAATAAACAAAGGGTTTGTTTTCAAAGAATAAGTGTTCATGGTTTTTGAAGGATTTTTTTGAATCAAAAGATTCTAAGTATTTTACTAATCATGAGTTTTAAATGAAAAGAGCAATGACTTGATGATTTTAAGGATTTGCAAAGAAAGTGAAAATGAAAATGAACAAATGAATTGATTTTGAAGACCATGAGTCTCACAGTTTTTGGCAAGAAATTTAAATGGTTTTGTTTGTGTAAAAACAAGAATGGTACTTAATTGATTTAGAAGGAAAAATATTTGATGGCCATTGAAACCATGTACCACGGTTTTGGAAGGTTTGTAAATGCTTTGGTTTTTATGAAACAAAGTGATTTTCAAAGTGAAAATATAATTTGATTTAGTACAAGGATTTTGCAAATGGAATCAGAGTATTTTATCACTTGAGAAATATAAATTTCGCTTATGAAAGGAAAATAGAGGTTGTAAGGGTTTAAACCTCAAATTGTTTTGGAAAAGGATTGAATTTGAGAATTTATTTTGATTTATAAAGGAAACATTGATAATTTAAAATTTACTAACGTAAAACTCATCCTTTGGGTTTTGGAGCGCATTAGGGAATTTTAAATGAGAAACATTGATTTAAAATCAATAGAAAGGTGATTTTATGAAATTTATTGTGAAAATGATTTTCTTGAATAAAAAGAAAATGTGGAAAATAATATGAGGAGTCATATTATTTTAAAAAAGGTTGAAATGGAATTTTTGAAGGTTGAGAAATATTTTTCATAATGGAATTATGGTGAAAAAAGATTTACGTAACTTAAAAACGTGATTTTTAAGCTACACGATTTGAAAAATGTTAAAATATTTCTACGCGATTTGGAAAGCGTTTAAATATTTTGAAAATGATGGAAAATAGTTTACTCGACTTAAAAAAATGATTTTTAAGTTATGCGATTGCGAAAATGGTGGAAAATTGCTATGCAAGTTGAGAAACGTATAAATATTTTTACGTGATTGAGAAAATGTTGAAAAATCATTACGTGATTTGTAAATACAACAGAAGTGTTACGGAATTGTGAAAACGTAACATAAATGTTGCGCGATTGTGAAAACATGACAAAAGTGTTTTATGACTATGAAAACGCGATAATATGATTTCGCTATTGAAAATACAGTATGATTACTGTTGAACCAATATATGGACACTATATGAGAAAATGACGAGTTTTGCCTGTGATTGGCATTTGGTGCATTTTACATACATTGGAAAGATATGCCTGTGATTGACATTTGGTGCATTATACATGCATTGGAAAAATATGCATTGTGGCATATGATGAAATTAAAAGATATGCATTGAGACATATGATGAAATTGAAAAATATGCATTGTGGCATATCATGAATTTAAACAAAATTGCATTGAACGAAAATTAATAGCTGATGCTATTGTGACCCTTGTGGTTGAAGAGGGAATGAAAATTGATAGCGAGGTCTATGATGGATCTTGGGGGCGTCAAGGCGCGACAGTTGACCAGTGGATATTTGTCCGTGGGCTAAGGTGAACCATATGCCACTTGGCGATGCAGTCCATTGCAACGCATTGATGATACCTGACAATAACACGATTCTTTTTGACGACTGGGAGATTGTTTTTGGGCTAAGGCTGACAATTAACCAGAGCATTCTTCTCGAAATTGTGAAAACCTCCATGGAGTAGGACATTGAGTCTACATGCATAACATATGCATCATTATTGAGCATTGGTTATGATAATTGAACTGTTGAATACTTGGATAATAGTTGAGGGCATTATCGTAAATATTGAATATTTATATCTGTGTGATATAATAATTGAGGAATGTTGGATGATGAAGATGATAAATAATGTTGATGGCATTATTATAATTATTCTTATTTTATACATTATGATGATGGCATAATTATAATTATGGTATGATATATTTGTATGGTGTGCTGTTTGTGTTATCTCTATGCTACCATGTTAGTATTGGCGTAGGTGATCTCACTCTGTGTTATATTATTTGGTTGGGCTTGTGTTGTTAAAATTATGTAGTAGATGGGACGAGTTTTCTTAGATGTGACGGGTGGTAGATATTCTGAGTTCGGTGAAGCATCAAGGGGCAACCATCCCAGATTCGATGGTGTGCAGTTTTGAGGGGAAACATATATATGATGCATCAAGAAGGATACAAGAGGGAATAAGTATGTTAAGTATTTATCATTAGTGTTTTACCGTACTATTGAGTAGGACCCGTCATGGGGTTTGCTACTATTTAAAATTGAGTCTGTAAGTTTTATATTTATTGAATAATTGTTCAATATTAAGTGGTGTCTGTTATATGAGTTTTAATCGGTTTAAATCTATTTTTCAGTATTACTTATAAATATCAGTAAATTTATATTTTCGCGAGAAGAAATTTTGAAACCCATATTTTATAACTCAAACCTTTTATGAACTGATTTTTAGATTATAAGTTGGTAGTTGGAAATGTGATGCCCTAAGGAGGGAGTTACACAGTGCCCCTAAATTTAATAACCATGACACAATGGTCATTATGCCACCGTCACTAAATTTAGGCGTGCTACAACTCAACAACAATTTTTCAAATTTAAACATTGTGCAAATATAGAAAATATGAGCCACAAATAAAATATATTTAGTACACAACCCTTAAAATACAATCACTGAAGGGAAATATATTCCATATATAAATGTATCCATCCTTAACATAAAGCATTGATAACATAAAACATAATTGTATTGTTTTTAAGGTACGAAATTTTTGTTAGTGGGGGAGAGTTGTAACACCCCAATTTTTAGTTAATTATATTTTTGCCCTAATTGTATTGTTTTCTATTTTCTATATGTTATAAAATTAATTTGACTATTTCGTAACTGTATTTGATTATTTTGAGTGATTTACTCCGAGTCAAGAAAATAATAATTTTCGGGTCAAGGAAAATCTTGTTTGATTATTTGGAGCTGGGAGATCTTACTAAACCCAATTCTGAATAATACGTATATCAATCTTTTAATTTTTAGGATTTTTCTGTATAATAAAAATATTTATCATGCAGAAAAGTCTATGGGACCCACGTTTGGCTTGTGGGACCCACGTTTGTTTTGTGGGACCCACATTTGGGTTTGTGGGATCTGTAACACCCCTTTGGAGGATGTCACACATAAAAGAAATAAAATAAATAGAAATAAAATCTACCCAAGTTGCGGAACATTTGTTAAAAATTATTACGGGTTGTAAAATAATTCCCGATGCAGAAATATGTAATAAAAAGATAATGCGGAAAAATACGAAATAAAATAAAAAAAAAACATCATTACCGATAATATACATATGATTAAGTTATAATTTGTACAAATAATTTACAACTAAGACTACAAATATTTAAACAAAAACGGTGAAGAAAGAAAGCAATAAAAGAGTTAATATATACGTACATTGACGCGCGACCAAAAAAAAAACATCATCATGGTTATCTAATCCTCGGATGGATCACTCTCGGATCTGAAAATGATCATCGGGAGATAGATATCCGGATGTCTCGACACACGGCGATAAGGGATCGCGCCGATCGATGCTTATCTCACTAGGCTCGGGTTTTCAAAGACCCCAATAACGCCTAATGGACAAGGGTAACTCTAAGTGCGAAATAACGTCGTCGTCATAATCGGATCTCCATCAAAGCGATGACGTAGAATCACGGTCATACGTCCCGCATATGTAATTGACGAACACGATCTCCTCGTAAATGCCAATGGATCACCTCCATGAAATACCGGCTCTATGAATCCCAAAATGCGGCGTCGCCATCCCACACAATCAATCCGGAGGATATGGATGATCGGATGGTTCTTGATCGTAAAGCGATCATCGGCTTGTCGACCTTCCTCTTCCTCGGGGTACACGATCTCAAGAGGTGTTCCTCTTCTTCCTCTTCAAACTCTTTACCGTATAAAATAAATAGACAAGAGACACATACAATAAAGAGGTAAGACAACATAAAATCATCGCAACATGGCCAATAAGAAGACGACAAATAACAACTACACGGTTCATACAATACGAAAAAGCTATAACAAGTAATACATATTAGATATCCTAGTGTTTGAACATCATAGATATAACACAAATAAAGAAAATCACACAGATAAATCAATCTCACGGATAAAATAAGATAAGAAATGGACAACTAACATAAGAATTATCGGATAAATATAAATAGAGAAAATGTAAAAACATCCAAGATATTACCGAGATAAAGATAAATAGAGAAAAATGGAATATTATCCAAGATAAAATCAAATACACCAAAACACAACCCTACTCCATGGAGCTAAACCCAAAGGATATCAGAGAGAATGACTTGCAAAATCTATTAGTACCACGACTGCCCAACTAACTATTACGCGGTCAAACGTTGCGTTAATAGCCTACGGCACTGGGAATCCACCATCCAAGCGTAGTATAGTTCACGGTCTCCCGTTGTGGCACTATAGGCAATGTACTACTAGACTTTACAAACCTTGATTAAATATAGTGAATGTCGAGTACATTAGTGTGCTATCGGTTTTACCACTGACAGTGATTACCAAGCTATAATGCCCACATGTGGGATCCCGTACACTAAAGTCTCCAAGTTCATTAGAACAATGAACCACACTACGTTTATCGCATCGACAACACGATGTGATTCGTCTCGTCAACCAAAACACCAAAAATTGGTATAAAGACAAAACATAATTCTAAATATATGAAATTACGAAAATGCCCTCAAGATAAAAAATATGCCCTCAATGGTAGAAAGGAGACAATGAAATAACCTCAACGGACAGACGGGTTCACTTTTTCCCGACAAATAAATAACCTCAACGGACAACATGTACGGGTTCACATTTTCCCGACACGGCGAAAAATAAATATAGTAACGGTCAATCGCGTAAAAATTTTATCGCGTTTTTGAAATCTCGTCGTTTTTACAAACGTTTAAAAATCGGGTAAAGATATTTTTTACGTTTTTAAAATCGCGTAGCATTTTAATACGTTTTCTCAATCGCGTAGGTTTTAAATCATTTTCTTATTTGAATGTCCTTAAAATTACTGTTTAAACAGATAGAAATAGTACTTAGTACATTTAAACTACGTAGAATAATTTTTCATACCGCATACTGTCATTAGGATATTTTGACTATCCTATAAGTTCATTTTTACTAAAAATTGACAGCATTTTGTTTATAAACTTATAATAATGGTTTTCTAAATTTTCCATAAAATTTTCTATTTACCTAATTTTTAACCATTTCATTAAATTCTTTTTGAAATCTCTAACATGCTTCAAAACCAAAAGTGAGCTATATGTTAGAAAATTTCTTAATATTACTGTATTTCCTTCCTAATGATAAAATTATGAATTTTAACCCTTTAGACTTACTTCTAATCAATTGGTTCCTTCAAAAATCATTATAGAAAATTTCTTCTTAACTTGTATTGTTTCTTTTTAATTGAAAAAGGTTTAGAATCAAGTTTTAAAAATCATGATTACCTATAGTGGCATGTTGGCCAAATTTCATATAACTTTTGCATTTGATTTCCAAAATGTCTTTCACCTTTTAAATCATATCAAATGTATTATATTGTCTAAGTTCATTAAATCATTTTAGAAAATAGTTAACAATAGTCAATTTAATCCTTTAGGCATGTTGGCCCAAAATACTAAGTTTGTATCATTTGATTTCTAAATGCATTTTCTTTGATCAAATCAATTAGAAACTTTCTTGATTCCCTTAGGTTAATTAAGTTACACTTTAGGAAAAATCAAGAGAACATTTTGGTCCTCCAAACTTGTCATTGCCGTGAGCTATTGGATGTGTTCTTTGGAACACTCATGCAAATTTACACATGTTATTCACATCCTATATTTTATCATACAATTCTAACACATGCATTATATTTCTAACACATGCAAAAATATTTTCTAGTACATACAACCTAAATTAAAGCTTGTAGACATGCTTTCAAAAGTTAATAGACATGCAAAATTATTACAATCATCAAACAAGAAAGCTAATAACAATTACCACATAAACTACTAACAACCACAAAAATTAACAAATACACATCAATAAACACACCACAACCGAATCCTTATGGATTCTACAAATAATCCATCTTCTTACCACCATCAAGGGATGATAAGAATTGTCTTCTCTTACCTTAAATGAAGACAAAAGCTTGCTTTCACACCTCCTAGGTCACGGTTTTCACCACCAAAAACACCTAGAAATCTCAAACAAAATCTACATGTTACTAACCATGAAAAAGAAGCTAAACCATGGAAAAATCATGGCTTAGAACTTTGAAAAAAGAAGAGAGAAAAGAAAAGCATGAAATTTCACCTTCTAGGTAAAACTTTCAAGGTTGGTTTCCAAGCCCTAGATGGAAGAATTTGAAGAAACTCCCAACTACAAAGGTTCTTAGAATGGTGTTTAGGTTAAGGAAACTTGGTTAGAAAAATTTTTGGATGGTTGGATGGTTAGGAAATAAGCTTGGCCGAATATGGTGAAAAAATGGACAAGAATGGTGGCTAGGGTTCTTGATGAGAGAGAAGAGAGAAAAGTGATGAAGATGAAAGTGATTTTAGTCTCCTAAGGCCTCTTGGCCGTGAACATCAAGTGGGGTGCAAGGTGGGCACCTTGCTTGGCTTCATCCAAGCCATTGGATGAATCAAAGGCCAAGATCAAGCCTTGGTGAGCAAGCTTGATTCTTTGACTCACATCTTTGAGTCACACAAAGTATTAAATGCTTAATTGAAAATATTAGTCGACTGTTCAGAAAGTTCTAAATTACGGTGATTAATTAAGCTACCGATCTAAGTTACTGCTAATTGTGGGTCCCGCAAAATATTTCCGGGTCCACTTGTCACTAAAACATACTAACTAATAAAATAATATTATAATAATATAAAATTATTTTATTTGTGATTAAATCCTAAAAATGAAAAGATTATTTTTAGTCATTCGAGAATCGGGTTAAGTAAGATCCCCCAATTCTAAATAATAAAATAAGATTTTCCGGCAGAGCAGGAAAATATTATTTTCCTGCCTCGGAGTAAATCACACAAAAAGTCCATATAAAATGCAGACGAGTATTTTCGGGCATTAAATCAAGAAGAAAACAATTAAAAGCAGACAAAAACAGTAAAACGCTTGACGTTCGGGACGTAACGGTCATTTTCCCATTTTTGTGGAACCCCAGCAATATTATTATATTGTATATCTTTCGAGAAAAATTAATTTGTGGAAAAATTTTTATTTTCTGTCTCGAAACAAACTTTAAACGATCAAATAAAAAAATTATCGTAGTTGTTTTCATACAAAAATCGAGAACAGAAAAATAAGGACACAACGGTCATTCATACAAAAGCATAAAAAAACATAAAACAGTACATTCAGAATATTTTCTAAAAATTGGGGCGTTACAGGATCCACTTTTAGAAAAAATATTTACCAACGTAAATAGCTTGTAAAATCTAGACCAAAAGGTTGAAAATCCATAAAAATGGTTAGATTTAGTAGATTAGTTAGTTTAAAATCTAACTTAATGGAATAATTAGTCTAAAACCTAATTAAGTTAATCTAAAGGGTTTAAGTGATAATTAAATGGATTAAACCTAATTAATTTTTCATCAAATTTTAGTTAGGCAATGTACTAGTATAATTAAGTAGAAGATTAGGGACTCTAAGTAAATAAATGATTAACTAAAATACAAAGGAACCTAGCTAATTATTAATTAAAACAAACTAGGAGGACTTAAACATAAATAGGTTTATGAAATCAATCAAATTTTGATTGAATTTCCTATGCATATTTCGGCCATATGCTCTAAGTATGCAATCATGGAGTTGGTAGAAGCTTGAACATCCACCCTTGAATCCATCTAAAGGCCATTAGGAGCTTAGAATTGTCAACAAAGGTGGCTAGCTCTTTGATTGAGCTCTACGGCCATGCATAATGGAGGAAGAATATTATTCACTTCATAATAATTCATTCAATCATTCGAACTTATTCTCTCCTATCTCTTCCTTTCATGAACTCAAAGAAAACTTCAACCTTTCTCTCCACACACCATTCAGCCATCACACATAAATCCTACTTCCACTCATCAAAAATTTTATCTAACATCATTTCCTAAACCTAAACCATATTCTAAGAACATCTCTAGTTGTGAGTTTTCACAAAATCATCCATTTGGAGCTTGGAAAATCACTTTGAAGTTTTTTTCCTATAAGGTGAAAATTCTTGTTTCTTGTTTCTAATTTGATTTTTGATGTTCTAAGCCATGATTGATCCATGGTTTATCTTTTTCAAACATAATTTATGACTTTAGAATTTGTTTAAGTTTGTTAGGATTTTTGTTGAAGCTACACAAAATTTCTAAGGAGGAGTCCAAGGAGATCTTGTCTTCCTTATAGGTAAGAGGGAGATTTAATCTCATCAACCATGTGTAGTGGTGAGAAAATAGATGTAATTGTGGTGAAGAATCCATAAGGATTCATTCACTTGGTTGTTTGTTGTCTTTTCTATTTGCGATTAATTTTGTGTGCATGTTTATTGTCTTTTCTATTTGTGATTTATTATGCATGCAAGCATGTCTATAGCTTTGATATTTTGGTATGTGTTTTATGATTGCTTTAATATATGGTATGTGTTCATAGATATATGATATATATTGTGAGATGTGAATAATATGTTGAGATTTGTATAAGTGTTCCAAAGAACACATGATGAAGAGCTCACGGTTTTTACTATGAAAAAAGAGAACCAAAATGTTCTCAACCATTTTTGAAAGGATGGCTTAATTGATTTGATTAAGTTAATGGATTTTACAATAATTTAGAGGATGGAAAATAATTAAAAAAAATGATTTGTACAAAGAATGGTGGAATTCGGTCAAAAATGCTTTTTAATGTATAATTAATCTAAAATTTATTTTCTATGTGTAGACTAGTTAGTTAACTTAAAAAGAATTCATTTACAATGGATTTTCAAGAACCAAATAAGTAAACAAATTTTTATTAGAAGTCTAGTATAGAAAAGAAATAAATTTTAGACACTTGAAAAATACTTACCTTTGAGTTTGAAAGTATGTTAGCAATTTTCAAAGTGTATTTTATGGTTATAATTAAATAAAGGAATTTTTAAATAGAATACGTAGAAAATATCACTTAGTGGATTTTCTAAATGAAATGCTGTCAAAATTGATTAATAATGAGCAAGTATTGAAAAATGTTTCAAAATGGCATTTAGAAAGCAAGGAAATATTTTACGTAGTTAAAGAATAAAATTAACTGTAGAAGAATTTATTAAAATCGAATTTTTGAGAAAAACGTCAGAAATTATTACTTAGAGTAATTTTTGTAAGAAAAATGGAAAATAATGTCTAAATAATATTTTTAGTTTTGGAAAGTTTCAAAATTTAATTTGGAGCATCAAGAAATATTTTATACAGTGAAAAACAGTAGAGATAGCTTAAGCGTATTTAAAATAATGACTTTTTTTAACTACGCAATTGAGAAGACGTTGAAAAATATTTACGCGATTGAAAAACGTTTGTCAAATGTGACGTTATTGTGAAAATGCGATAAAATATTTACGCGACTAATGGGAATAGTAATTTTTACTGTCAGGCCAAAGTGATGGACCTGGACATGTTGGGAAATAGTACTGTCAAGTGGAGACATATTGTTTTTGGAATTATTGATACTAAGAGTTTTTTTGTAATTATGGTGACAATGAGGATATTTATATAATTATGATTCATGGTGATACTGAGGGTATTTTTGTAATTATGGATCATTACATACATAGTGTGGTATGTCAATTTGGTTGAAATTGACGATTGACTGACGAGATGAATTACACCGTGTTGCGGGTGTGATAGGCATAGTGTGTTCATGTGGAGAACTTGGAGGCGTTAGTGTGCAGTAGATTCCACATGTGGACAGTTGGTAGCTCCTCTGGGCCGTGGTAATTGAAAACACACACTTGCGATCTCGACAAATACTATTCTTAATCATGATCTATTGGGGACTGTCTAGTACTATGCTTGGACGTACACGACGTATTTGACTGTGTACCATTCACACGACGTATTTATTTGTGTCTTTGTTTACACGACATATTTAAACCGTGTAATTGTTGGTTAGGCAGCCTTATGTGCGGACATGTCTACCGGATCATTCTCTCTCGATGTTTGTGTTTAGCTCCATGGAGTAGGAACGAGTCGAGTACATGGCATATTTAATCTGCATCACGCATTGTGTGAATAGTTATAATTTGATTTATGATATTTTGCATATGTGATAATATGAATTGTTATATTAACTGTTATATTTGTTTGTATTGTCGTTTTCTTTACTGCTATGCTGATAATGATGTAGATTGTCTCACCTCTTTGTATATATTTTTTGCATTATTGTTTATGTTTTGTAAAGTCGTTGAGGAAGTAGAAGAAGAGCAACTACTAGATTGTCAATACAACGAGGAGCAGCAACAGAGTGACCAGTTCGAGGAAGGCGAACCTCGAGATCATCCATATCATATGGATTGATTGCAGCGTGGTATGGTGTTACCAGAGTATTTTTGTCTTTCGATGATCTTCCCGAGGAGGATTCTTCGGAGGATTAGAACTTTTAGTGTTATGCTTGGGCTAGTTTATGGTTTACTTTAAACTAGACAATTTACTATTTTTTATTAAATAGTTTGTAATATGTAAATTATTTGTACCTATTAAAAACAAAATCATATGTATGATCCTGGTGTGTATGTAATAGTTATTTTATTTTATGTTCTGTTTATTTTATTTTATAATATAATGTTAAAAATATATTTTTACAACCTATATTATTATATATTACGAAATAACTTATAACTTGGGTAAAAGTTTTATTATTATTGTTTGGAAATGTGACATCCCCAATAGGGTGTTGCATTTAGTTGGTATCAGAGCCCAAGTTAGAGTCTTTTGGGGTTGTGGTTGGGTCTGTTTTTGCTTGTGTTGTGTGATTCTCTGTGATTGGTGTCCGAAAGGGTACATCTGACTTTGTTTTGTCTTGTTTGATTGAAGAAGAAGATGTCTAGCGGAAGAGGAATGCGTGCAAACATGAATAGTAATGTTGACCCAATGACTGCAGCTGCTGAGGCTATGCAGCGTATGGCAGAGGTGATTACGCAACAAAATGAATGAGCAGCTCAACAGCAAGATGCGACTGCTGATGCTCTAAGCTTGTCTGAGTTTAGGCGTAATAACCCACCGCAATTCAGAGGTGAATTTAATCCAGAGAAGGCGAGTCTTTGGATCCAAGATCTCGAAAAGATATTTGAAGGAATAGGGTGCGCCGATGATCGAAAGGTGACATTTGCTACATTTATGCTGAGAGGGGATGGCGAGAACTGGTGGAGAGGAACCCGACGCTTACTACAAGCTGAGAGAACTGAAATTACCTAGGAGGTATTCTGTGAAGTATTTCTAGAAAAGTACTTTCCTGCCAGTGCTCAACATGCCAAGGAGATGGAATTTCTTGGTTTACGTCAGGGCAACATGACTGTCAATGAATATGCTTCTAAATTTGAGAGCTTGTCTCAGTTCTCAAACTATGCTCAAACTCGATAGAATAATGCGTGGAGATATCGGAAATTTGAGGAAGGGTTGAGGGTAGAATTGCGACAAGGAATGCTACCCTTGAAGATGAATCAATTTCTTGCTTTGGTGGATACTTGTGCACGACTCGAGGAGTTGGAGCCGTCACGTGATCCAAGGAATCGTAACTTTGGACCAACGAGGTTTCAAAGAGGAGGTAGCAGTAATAATAGCCGGTTTCAGCGCAAACCGTATTCGAAACCACCGGGGAATCAACCTCAACGTCCATCTATCAGGGGAAGTTCTAGTGGCAACAAAGCTGGTACGAATGTGGCGTTTACGCCAAGATGTTTTAAATATGGAAAGAGTGGCCACATATCTAGAGACTGTTCAATTAAAGGACCGATCTGTTTCAAGTGTGGAAGGCCTAGGCATGTTTCTAGAGAACGTAACGAATCAGAAAGTAAGCTAGTTGTGAGTAATGTTCGTGCTACTCAGCCACGATCTGGAGGGTGAGTGTACACGATGAGCGGGGCTGAGGCTTCTCAGTCTGAAGATCTTATTCAAAGGGAAGGTGTCGTAGCAGGTAATCTTTTGACTGTATTATATGATTCAGGTGCGACGCATTCATTTATTGCGTATGACTGTGTGGATTGGTTGAAATTACCTATGTCTTCTTTGAGTTTTCAATTGATTGTTTCTACACCAGCTGCCAAGCCTGTTGTTACATCTAAAGTATGTTTGAACTGTCTTATTACCATAAATGATCGAGTCTTTTCGGTCAATTTAATTTGCTTACCTCTTGTTGAAATAGATATAATATTAGGAATGGATTAGTTATCTTCTAACCATATCCTATTAGACTGTGCCAATAAAACCTTAGTTTTTCCTAAGGATGAGGATTCTGGATTTTTAACTGCCATCAAAGTCAAATCTTTGTTGAGGGATGGAGCTCAAGGATACATGCTGCTGTCTTCTTTGGAAGTCAAGAGTGAAAAAGATGTGAATGCTATTCCAATCGTGAATGAGTTTCCGAAAGTTTTTCCTGATGATGTACCTGGCTTGCTACCAGAAAGAGAAATCGAGTTTGCTATTGATTTGGTACCAGGAGTAGGTCCTATTTCAATTGCACCATATAGGATGTCGCCATCAGAATTGGTGGAGTTGAAGAAGCAATTGGAGGAATTGTTGAAAAAACAGTTTGTGCGACCGAGTGTTTCACCGTGGGGAGCACCAGTACTACTAGTCAAGAAGAAGGATGGAACTTCTCATCTTTGCGTAGACTATCGTCAGCTGAATAAGGTCACGATAAAGAACAAATATCCACTTCCAAGGATTGATGATTTGATGGACCAGCTGAAAGGAGCAGCTATTTTCTCTAAAATAGATATACGATCAGGTTATCATCAGATTCGTGTCAAGGTAGAGGATATACCTAAAACAACTTTCCGAACTCGTTATGGGCATTATGAGTATCAAGTGATGCCGTTCAGAGTGACGAATGCTCCTGCTATATTCATGGACTATATGAATAGGATTTTTCATCCGTATCTAGACAGGTTTGTCGTTGTCTTTATCGATGACATTCTGATCTACTCCCAAAATAAGGAAGAGCATGCTGAACATCTCAGCATAGTTCTCCAAATTTTGAAAGACAAGAAGCTGTATGCAAAATTGGCAAAGTGTAAGTTTTGGTTGGAAGAAGTTCAATTTCTGGGTCATGTAATTTCCAAGGAAGGTATTGCGGTGGACCCATCAAAAATAGAAACTATTTTGCAATGGGAGAGGCCGAAGACGGTAACTGAAATTCGAAGTTTTGTTGGAATGGCCGGATATTACCGAAGGTTTTTCTAAGATAGCTGGACCTCTTACGCAACTCACAAGGAAGAGCAAGCTTTTGAATGGACGAAAGAATGTGAGGCAAGTTTTCAAGAGTTGAAGAAAAGATTGATGACTGCACCAGTGCTGATTTTGCCAGATCCTAATGAGGCTTTTGAGGTGTATTATGACGCTTCTTATCAAGGGTTAGGATGCATGTTAGTGCAGAACAGAAATGTGGTAGCCTATGCTTCAAGACAGTTGAAGGTTCATGAGAGGAACTACCCAACGCATGATTTAGAACTCGCTGTAGTGGTTTTTGTGTTAAAAGTGTGGAGACATTTTCTGTATGGAGCTGTGTTCAATGTCTTCAGTGTTCACAAGAGTTTAAAATACATGTTCAATCAAAAGGAATTGAACATGAGGCAGAGGCGATGATTAGAGTTCTTGAAGAACTATGATTTCCAACTCCAATACTATCCGGGAAAAGCGAATGTGGTAGCGGATGCCTTAAGTAGGAAAGTGATCAGTGTTTCTATTATGATGATAAAGGAGGAAGAATTGATCAATCAGTTTAGAGATTTGAGGTTATCAGTGGAATTGGCACCAGGAAGGATTTGTCTAAGTAAAGTTACTATTTTGAATGATTTGCTTGAGGAAATTAAGGAAAAACAGGATGAGGATCCATATTTGTTGAATGAGAAAGAATTTTTGAAGCAAGGTCATAAGGCAACGGTTGAGGAAGGATCTGATGGAGTCTTAAGGTTTAAAAGAAGGATTTGTATACCTAATGATCCCGATCTGAAGCAAGCAATTTTGGACGAAGCTCATGGCAGTAGGTTGAGTATGTATTCGGGATGACAAAGATGTATCAAGATTTAAAGCGAATGTTTTGGTGGCCATGAATGAAGAGAGATGTTGCGGAACGTGTGACGTCTTACCTTGTATGTCAGAAAGCAAAAGTTGAACATCAAAGACCAGCCGGTATGTTACAACCTTTAACTATTCCCGAGTGGAAATGGGATAATATCTCAATGGATTTTGTTACCAGATTGCCAAGAATGAAGAAGGGTCATGATTCTATATGGGTTATAGTTGATAGGCTTACGAAGTCAGCGCACTTCTTGCCGATCAATATTAAGTATTCGTTGGAACGATTAACCCAGGTGTACATTAGTGAAATTGTTAGACTTCACGGTGTACCCTTAAGTATAGTTTCTGATAGAGACCCGAGGCTGACGTCAAGATTTTGGCAAAGCCTACAAGAAGCCATGGGGACTAAGTTACATCTAAGTTCTGCTTATCATCTGCAGACTGATGGTCAAATGGAAAAGACTATTCAATCACTGGAAGATCTGTTGTGTGCTTGTGTGTTGGAACAACAAGGGAGTTGGGATGAATTTCTGTCTTTGATAGAATTTACCTACAATAATAGTTTTCACTCAAGTATAGGGACGACACCCAATGAAGCACTATATGGGTGACGATGCCGAACACCTTTGTGTTGGTATCAAGATGGGGAAAGTATGACCATTGGACCTAATCTTGTGCAACAAACTACGGAGTAGGTGAAAATGATTCAAGAGAAAATGAGGACGACTCAGAGCCGACAGAAAAGTTATGCTGATAAGCGGAGACGACCTCTTGAATTTAAAGAAGGTGAGCATGTGTTTTTGCGTGTAACACCTACGATTGGTGTCGGAAGGGTTATCAAATTCAGAAAGCTCACTCTTAAATTTATTGGACCTTATCAACTCATTCGTCGGATAGGTCCTGTAGCCTACCAAATAGCCTTACCACCCTTTTTATCCAATCTCCATAATGTATTCCATGTGTCTCAATTGAGAAAATATATTCCTGATCCAACACATGTCATTCAACCTGATGAAGTACAACTGAAAGATAATTTGACTTATGAAATGCTTCCTGTTAAGATTGAGGACAGAAGAGTGAAACAACTTCGAGGGAATATGATTGTATTGGTAAAGGTAATATGGAATGAGATAACGGGAGATGCTACTTGGGAGTTGAAAGATAAAATGAGGGAGCAGTACTCACATCTTTTCTAAGGTACGATAAATTTCGAGGACGAAATTTTTGTTAGTGGGGGAGAGTTGTAACACCCCAATTTTTAGTTAATTACATTTTTGCCCTAATTGTTTTGTTTTCTATTTTCTGTGTGTTATAAAATTAATTTGACTATTTCGTAACTGTATTTGATTATTTTGAGTGATTTACTCCGAGTCAAGAAAATAATAATTTTCGGGTCAGGGAAAATCTTGGTTGATTATTCGGAGCTGGGGGATCTTACTAAACCCAATTCCGAATAATACGTATATCAATCTTTTAATTTTTAAGATTTTTCTGTATAATAAAAATATTTATCATGCAGAAAAGTCTGTGGGACCCACGTTTGGCTTGTGGGACCCACGTTTGTTTTGTGGGACCCACATTTGGGTTTGTGGGATCCACTTTTAGAAAAAATATTTACCAACGTAAATAGCTTGTAAAATTCTAGACCAAAAGGTTGAAAATCCATAAAAATGGTTAGATTTAGTAGATTAGTTAGTTTAAAATCTAACTTAATGGAATAATTAGTCTAAAACCTAATTAAGTTAATCTAAAGGGTTTAAGTGATAATTAAATGGATTAAACCTAATTAATTTTTCATCAAATTTTAGTTAGGCAATGTACTAGTATAATTAAGTAGAAGATTAGGGACTCTAAGTAAATAAATGATTAACTAAAATACAAAGGAACCTAGCTAATTATTAATTAAAACAAACTAGGAGGACTTAAACATAAATAGGTTTATGAAATCAATCAAATTTTGATTGAATTTCCTATGCATATTTCGGCCATATGCTCTAAGTATGCAATCATGGAGTTGGTAGAAGCTTGAACATCCACCCTTGAATCCATCTAAAGGCCATTAGGAGCTTAGAATTGTCAACAAAGGTGGCTAGCTCTTTGATTGAGCTCTACGGCCATGCATAATGGAGGAAGAATATTATTCACTTCATAATAATTCATTCAATCATTCGAACTTATTCTCTCCTATCTCTTCCTTTCATGAACTCAAAGAAAACTTCAACCTTTCTCTCCACACACCATTCAGCCATCACACATAAATCCTACTTCCACTCATCAAAAATTTTATCTAACATCATTTCTTAAACCTAAACCATATTCTAAGAACATCTCTAGTTGTGAGTTTTCACAAAATCATCCATTTGGAGCTTGGAAAATCACTTTGAAGTTTTTTTCCTATAAGGTGAAAATTCTTGTTTCTTGTTTCTAATTTGATTTTTGATGTTCTAAGCCATGATTGATCCATGGTTTATCTTTTTCAAACATAATTTATGACTTTAGAATTTGTTTAAGTTTGTTAGGATTTTTGTTGAAGCTATTCAAAATTTCTAAGGAGGAGTCCAAGGAGATCTTGTCTTCCTTATAGGTAAGAGGGAGATTTAATCTCATCAACCATGTGTAGTGGTGAGAAAATGGATGTAATTGTGGTGAAGAATCCATAAGGATTCATTCACTTGGTTGTTTGTTGTCTTTTCTATTTGCGATTAATTTTGTGTGCATGTTTATTGTCTTTTCTATTTGTGATTTATTATGCATGCAAGCATGTCTATAGCTTTGATATTTTGGTATGTGTTTTATGATTGCTTTAATATATGGTATGTGTTCATAGATATATGATATCTATTGTGAGATGTGAATAATATGTTGAGATTTGCATAAGTGTTCCAAAGAACACATGATGAAGAGCTCACAGTTTTTACTATGAAAAAAGAGAACCAAAATGTTCTCAACCATTTTTGAAAGGATGGCTTAATTGATTTGATTAAGTTAATGGATTTTACAATAATTTAGAGGATAGAAATTAATTAAAAAAAAATGATTTGTACAAAGAATGGTGGAATTCGGTCAAAAATGCCTTTTAATGTATAATTAATCCAAAATTTATTTTCTATGTGTAGACTTGTTAGTTAACTTAAAAAGAAATCATTTACAATGGATTTTCAAGAACCAAATAAGTAAACAAATTTTTATTAGAAGTCTAGTATAGAAAAGAAATAAATTTTAGACACTTGAAAAATACTTACCTTTGAGTTTTAAAGTATGTTAGCAATTTTCAAAGTGTATTTTATGGTTATAATTAAATAAAGGAATTTTTAAATGGAATACGTAGAAAATATCACTTAGTGGATTTTCTAAACGAAATGCAGTCAAAATTGATTAATAATGAGCAAGTATTGAAAAATGTTTCAAAATGGCATTTAGAAAGCAAGGAAATATTTTACGTAGTTAAAGAATAAAATTAACTGTAGAAGAATTTATTAAAATCGAATTTTTGAGAAAAACGTCGAAATTATTACTTAGAGTAATTTTTGTAAGAAAAATGGAAAATAATGTCTAAATAATATTTTTAGTTTTGGAAAGTTTCAAAATTTAATTTGGAGCATCAAGAAATATTTTATACAGTGAAAAACAGTAGAGATAGCTTAAGCGTATTTAAAATAATGACTTTTTTTAACTACGCAATTCAGAAGACGTTGAAAAATATTTACGCGATTGAAAAACGTTTGTCAAATGTGACGTTATTGTGAAAATGCGATAAAATATTTACGCGACTAATGGGAATAGTAATTTTTACTGTCAGGCCAAAGTGGTGGACCCGGACATGTTGGGAAATAGTACTGTCAAGTGGAGACATATTGTTTTTGGAATTATTGATACTAAGAGTTTTTTTGTAATTATGGTGACAATGAGGATATTTATATAATTATGATTCATGGTGATACTGAGGGTATTTTTGTAATTATGGATCATTACATACATAGAGTGGTATGTCAATTTGGTTGAAATTGACGATTGACTGACGAGATGAATTACACCGTGTTGCGGGTGTGATAGGCATAGTGTGTTCATGTGGAGAACTTGGAGGCGTTAGTGTGTAGTAGATTCCACATGTGGACAGTTGGTAGCTCCTCTGGGCCGTGGTAATTGAAAACACACACTTGCGATCTCGACAAATACTATTCTTAATCATGATCTATTGGGGACTGTCTAGTACTATGCCTGGACGTACACGACGTATTTGACTGTGTACAATTCACACGACGTATTTGACTGTGTGCTGTTTACATGACATATTTAACTGTGTAATTGTTGGTTGAGGCAGCCTTATGTGCGGACATGTCTACCAGATCATTCTCTCTGATGTTTGTGTTTAGCTCCTGGAGTAGGAACGAGTCTGAGTACATGGCATATTTAATCTGCATCACTGTGTGAATAGTTATAATTTGATTTATGATATTTTGCATATGTGATAATATGAATTGTTATATTAACTGTTATATTTGTTTGTATTGTCGTTTTCTTTACTGCTATGCTGATAATGATGTAGATTGTCTCACCTCTTTGTATATATTTTCTGCATTATTGTTTATGTTTTGTAAAGTCGTTGAGGAAATAGAAGAAGAGCAACTACTGGATTGTCAATACAACGAGGAGCAGCAACCGAGTGACCAGTTCGAGGAAGGCGAACCTCGAGATCATCTATATCATATGGATTGATTGCAGCGTGGTCTGGTGTTACCAGAGTATTTCTGTCTTCCGATGATCTTCCCGAGGAGGATTCTTCGGAGGATCAGAACTTTTAGTGTTATGCTTGGGCTTGTTTATGATTTGCTTTAAACCGAGCAGTTTCATCGTTTTTAATTAAATAGTTTGTAATATGTAAATTATTTGTACCTATTAAAAACAAAATCATATGTATGACCATGGAGTGTATGTAATAGTTATTTTATTTTATGTTCTGTTTATTTTATTTTATAATATAATGTTAAAAATATATTTTTACAACCTATATTATTATATATTACGAAATAACTTATAACTTGGGTAAAGGTTTTATTATTATTGTTTGGAAATGTGACATCCCCAGTATGGTGTTGCAATGACAACAGGCATCCACCGTAGATATATAAAATGATTATGCCACCACAATATATATGTTGATCATGCCATGATAATAGGTATACTGATCATGCATATGCATAATGAACCAATTCCTACTCTATGTAGCTAATACTCAATTTCAGAGATGAACGTTCCAGAGGATCTGCCCCCCCTCAATGACATTCTACGCTAGACCACGAAAAGAATAGTACTTGTCGGGCTTGTAATGAGTTGCAACGGTTTATCATGGCTAGGGGTGTAATAATGTGATAACATAATCACTAAATGAATCATCTCACCTCACGGTCCCCCAAGATCCTTCCATTGGATCACACTACTCAATTCTCATTCACTCTTAGGCAACAAAAGCCATATAGACACTGATTGTATGATGTTCAACGCATGATAACTCAATGCATAACTCTAGCCATCATTATACTGTTCCTAATGGTATTAAAACAACTGTCCATACAATCGTCTAATACTATTAGTATCAATGATATTATATAACCACCCATACAATTACATAATAACACTGATCCATCCGGGCCCAGCACATCGGCACAACAACAAAATAGTGTATAATGTTCAATGCATGACAATTCAATGAATAATATAAGCCACCACAGGTCACAAAAATTTTAATAAAACTGGGTCCAGTACGTCGGCCTGATGGCAAACCGCTATTTTCACAATTGCATCAACATTTACTAATGTTCTCCCTAAAATTCGCATTATATTACTTCACTGAAACTACTTCCAACACTTTTACTAAAATCCTCTTAAACAAAATGTCTTGAATTCTAAATCACTTTTAAAACTTATTCTCCATTATCTAAATCAAAATCATTATTTATTTAATAAGAACTATACGTTATCCAAATTCCTTAAAAAGATCATCTTTTTATGATAAAATACTTTAAACTTAACATAGCAATTAAACAACCATATAACTTTCATGCATACTATCAACTTCATATAATCAAAATTAAACAAGCACAAGCAGTCATCATCACACAATCAAGTGAAGAAATCTTCACATGGATTCTTCACTTACAAACACAAAGTTTCCATTTTCTCACCACCAAACTTGGCCGATGAGGTTAACCTTTCTCTTACCTCAAGAGAAGATCAAAAGAGAGCTCCTTGATGTCTCCTTGAATTTTCGTCCACCACCAATAAGCAATTGCTTAAGACAACAAGAAATCAAACATTAAATCTAAACTTGATAGAAGACAACCATTGATCAAGATCATGGTTTAACACTTGAAAAATAAGATTAGAAGTGAAAGTTCAAAACTTCACCTCTAGGTCTTCATATCTTGGACTCTGAAGAAACACTTGAAAATGGATGAATTTGAAGATGGTCTCAACATGAAAATATCTTAGAATAGTGTCTAGGTTCAAGATCAAGGGTTTGTTGGAATTAAACAAGGTTGGATGGTATTTTGGGGGTATTGGTCGTGAGTTATAGGAAGAAAAGTAGTGTAGAATGTCCAGCGGCGAGCGCCTGAGTGCTAGCCTTCTAGCGCCTAAGCGCTGGCTAGGCATGACCAACATTTTTTTCTTTGCCAACTGAGCGACTAAGAGCTCCATTACTAGCGCCCGAGCGCTGACTGGGTAATGTTCAATACTTTTTCTCTGTCAACTGAGCACCTAAGCGCTCTATTACCAGCGCCTGAGCTCTGGCTACTCACATGGAGAGAAAAGAGAGATGAGGAAAAGTGAGAGAAAAGGTGAGAGATGGTCCAAGAACAAGGTGTAACACACCTAAATCTAACAACCACAACACAATTGTCATTGCACCACAATTACTAAATCCAGGCGTGTCACAGTGTCAACAAATACATTAATTTCAAATTTTAAAAGCTTGTTTCCACATTTATGCATAAGTAATAAAATACAAGCCTAAAAATGAAACATGTTTAGTAATCAGCCATTAAAATACAATCACTGAAATAAAAACATATTTCATATATATAGTGTATTTGTCCTTAACACAAGGCACTGATAACACAAAATATAAGACTTACATATTCAAATAAAATATAGCCGAAACAAAACACTAAAGGGGAAAAGTAGTAACCCTGGGGTAGGTACTACTAGCAGACAAAGCCGTAACCCCATATACATATACGACAGTCGGAGTCCCAGTCGACAAGTTAGGCATCAATGCCTCCACGCAGCTGCACTCGTACGTAATCGAAGAAATCTTGTCCAGACGTCCAATCCCATTGGTGAAAGTGTGGTCCCTCTTCTCTCCTTCACGATCTTTTATCAAACATAAATATAAAATAGAAATATAAAAATACAGGAAAGAGGTGAGACACCCTTCTTTCATTACCATTACGGCAGTAAGAAAATAACACGGTGCAGAGCGCCCATAAAGCAATATAGTTCATATATTTATTAACAGCAACAGTAATATTTATAGTAAAAGCAGAATGACAGTAAACAATAGCAAGAATCAACAATAACAGGCAAATCATAATAATATTTCTAGTAATCAGCACAACAATCAGATAATCATTTACAGAAGTAAAACAGTTACTTTCACAGTCACAGATGTTCATGCTCAATAATTTATGAGACCGACAATGAACGATGCACAATGCATTATGGTACCAAAATTCTGACTCCATGGAGCTAGACATCAACCTTTCGGAGTAAATGATCAAGGAGTAATGCCAGTATATCGTTAGCCTTAAAAAAGTAGTGTGCTTCATCTCATAAAAATATTTGCGCATCAATGGCTTATACGTGGCACCTCAACAGTTGATCACGAGATAAGACAGCGTCCCGGTCCGGATCATCGGTGTGTTTGCATCGGTCTACCCCATGTCACAGAGGAGCTCTTAACTGTCCATGTGAGGAACTTGCACCCCAACGCCCCCAGGGTCAACAACATATGACACCTACGCTTAGTCTATTCGCACCCGTACATAAGTGTTATTCAACTCTTAGGCTTACATATATATGATGACATAATGTCTAATCATGTATGTTTGTCAATGATGCATTCATCATAAGCAATACCACAACAGTATATAATTCATTATCAAATTACATATGTATGATGACACAATGTCCAATCATGTATGTTTATCAATGATGTATTCATCATAAGCAATACCACAATAGTATATAATTCATACTCAATACATTAAAATTTCCTCGAGAAATTCATCAATAAATACTTAGCCCCATATAGGGTCTTACAACAATATAGAATTACTTCTCAACATCAAAGTATGTTCATGGCCCATCAATTATCACCACTTCCCCATTAAGGCTTAACATTTCCAAGAACTTAAGTCTTGATCAATTATGCAAATCCTTAGGTTAACTAACCCTTTAAACCGTAGCCTCACAAGCCTTCAAGGTTCTAAATTTCTTTCCATATTATGCACTAGTCTCTTGATACCTATTTGCTTAGTTTTTATTCCACACGGGATCAATTCAATTCTTCAACAACAATATATATTATAGTTTATCATTTATCACCATTTCATATTATGGAGTTCAACTTTTACAACGTTATATGTCTTAATCAATTATCACGATGTCCATGTTATGGATTCTCATTTTCAAAGTCTCAAGTCTTTGGTCAATTATGAAAATATTAGGGTAAATAACCCTTTAAAACCGTGGTCTTCTCAAATGCCATTATTCAATTTAATTCTTCCACTTATTAAAGATTATGCATGTCTCTAAGTTTTCAATCTCCAAGGATGCACCAAGGCATCACTTGAACCCAATCTTTCTCTCTAAAACCGTGGTCATCATAAGTCTTCAAGGTCCAATGTTTCTTTCCATTTTATGTATCAACTTCTTAACATCAACTTACTTGAATTTTAGTTCACCAAGTTCATTCCAATTCCTTGTAGTTTTAAGCCAAAACTGTGGCTACCTCTTTAGATATTTAATCCTTAAAACTTTCCATTTAGTAATCTCAAGGTTATCATCCAACATTTAATTCCCTAAGCTTTATTCATTTGTTCACAAAAACAATTTACAACCCAAAATTTCCTTCAAAACCGTGGCACCATATTAGGGTAGGAAACTCTAAATTTTCCATTTAACAACCCTAATATGATCAAGTATAATCAACATTCCCATTACATCCAAAATCACCACCAAAACCGTGGCCATCATGTTAGGGTAGGAAACTCCAAATTTTCCATTTAGCAACCCTAACATGATCAAGCACATTTAACACTTCCAACCCATTCAAAATCATATTCAAGTATTAATCAAATTCAAGAGCATACAAGCATGCAAAAATCATAATTCAAAGCAAGCACACAAAAGTTTCCTCACCACCAATAATGGTTGAAGTGAGTAATCTCCCTCTTACCTAAAGGAAGAACACAAAAATGGTCTCCTATTGCTTCTGGTGGATTTCAGTTTTGGGGTCTTCAAAACCCTAAAATCTCTAACACAAAGAATAAATGTTAAGCTTAGTAAAGGATGGATCTTTGGCTTCCAATAAGACCATAGAACACAAAAATGAAGAGAAAGAAGAAGAAAGGTGGAAGCTTTACCTTAAAGTTAGAAGCTTTGCCTTGGATAACAATGGAGGAGAAGTTGGTTTTTAAAGAAAACCCTTCAAACAAAAGTTGTAGAGGAGGTTGAGGGAAGTGTAGAAATGGTGTTGGTGAAGAGAAAAGTGAAGAGAAATTTGGGAGATGGTGGCTGGATTTTCGTAGCCAAGGAGGAGAAGAAAAGAGAAGGAAGAAAGGTTGGATTTTTGAAGAAACTTTCTAAAGGAAAGATGTAGAGAAGGATGAGGTGAGTATGGAAATAGTCTTGATGAAGGAAAAAGATGAAGATTGGTGGTCAAGAAGGGCTGAAATTCGTAGCTATGGTGGAGGAGTAGAGAGAAGGAGGAGAAGCTTGAAGAAGATGAAGTCAGAGAGAGAAAAAGTGTGGGAAAGTGAAGACATTTTTGTGTGTGTGTTAGGTTAAGTGTAGGAAGCAAAATTGCTTCCCCATTAAGCCCATGGGTCCACAGCAATGAGAGAGTGAGGGAGAGGGAGTGGCTTCTCCAACAAGCCAAGGGTGTCTTAGTCATTTGGTAGTCAAAGCTTCTCAAAGAAGATTTGGCCAAAGTACACAAAAATTGAATTAAAATGAATTTGATTTGACATAAAGTGGATTGCATGTTAGATAATGTGATAGGGTTTTTGACACATGTTATTACCCAATGAATAATTACTACAGTCGTCAGAAGTCAGTATTAATTTATCTGACGGATGAAATTTATATAGTATTTTATTATTTTGTCTGTTAAATTTTTTGAAAAACATGAAACTTCGTAAATCGTGTCTAGCCTCGGGTTTGGTAAGATCCCCCGTCGATGTTTCCACAGATTAAGGTTCTCGGGAAAAATATCTCATTTTCCCAGGCCTGCTCAGTTGCACGTAAAATGAGAAATAATATTTAAATATTTTGCGTTCTCAGAAAAATCTAGAAAAATTCAAAAAAAATCCTAAATATTATAAAATGATCATTTATCATGAAATTGTTAATTTTTGGGATGTTACCCCGGCTTCGCTCAGTGCATACGTAAAACGAGAAATAATATTAAAATATTCTACGTTCTCAGAAAAATACAGAAAAATTTCTAAAAATCACAAATATTATAAAACAACTATTTATCCAAAAATTATTAATTTCTGGAATGTTACACAAGGATTAACTAAGATGGCTATGGATCAAAACATAGTCTAGAACCTTAAAATGAAAAGAGAAGCAAAGATTAGCAATTTCACCTGAAAAACTCTAGATTAGAGCTTGATGCCTCCTTGATGATTTTCATCCAACTCCACCACTAAAACCCTAGGACATCAGACTTTCACAATCAATAACCAAAACTTAAAAAGAGAAGCCCTTGGTCACAAAGGTGACCAAGAATCACGAAAATGAGAAGAGAAAATAGGAAAGTCATGAACTTTACCTTAAAGCTTCAAATCTTAGGGCTTTATGGAAGAAAATGAAAATGGTAGATTTGGGTGATGGTCACAAAAGAGAAAAACTTCAAGATGATAAGAAGGTGCAAGAAACAAGATTGGTTGAGCAAGAAGATGTGGGTGGCCAAAAATGGTGGTTTGGCCGTGGAAGAGGAGAGAAAATGGAGAAGATGAAAGTGTGATAGAAAAGTGAGAGAAAAGATGAAGGCTCTTTAGGGAGAAAATGTGAAATGAAAGATTAAGGGAAAAAATGAAACTTGGTCATCTTTTTCCTCTCTAAACCATCGCCACACATTGAAGGAGAGAGAAGATGAAGCTTCTCCAATAAGCTTTGTTAAAGCTTCTCCAACAAGCCAATAGGAAAGTGTTAGGAAGTTTCCCACAAAGCTTCTTCAAGAAGCCAAAACTTACCTTTTTGAAAAGTCAATGATGATGTCATAATTTGTGATGTCATTAAGTTGTTCTCTAGAAAAGATGACTAACACTCTACTAAGGTTATTATCTAGTGGACAAAAGTTGCAGTTAACAAAACTTGTATTTATTATCAGGTTTAGTAACATGCCCTTGTATCGTTTCCCAGTCTAAAGCTTTCCGGTCTCAAAAAAATAATATATTTTTCCAATATCGCATAAGCACATGCAAATCGAGAAATATAATAAAATAATCAAACAAGTCAAATAATTATAGAAAAATTCTCAAAAATCACAAATATTATAAAATGAATATAAATCATGAAACAAGTAATTTTCGGGGTGTTACAACTCTCCCCTTCTAAAAAGAAATTTCGTCCTTGAAATTTGTCATACCTAAGCTTCGGGCCATTAGGTACACAAACTTTGCCTTTGAACCTCAGGATTTCGTTAAGTTCTTCCTCAACTATTAACACAACATCTTACTTTATCAACTCCTTCTTATTTTGCAAAATTTTGCCACCTTACTATTTCCCTTAATTTCTTCCATTAGCTCACTTAAAATAATAACCATATTGAAACAAATCTTTTCCAGTGCCAACTCTGCCGACAACCACATGTCCTTGATTTGCTTTATAAATCCCTTTTGATCAAACAGGTACTTCAGACTTTCATGATCACTGTAGATGTTGAATGTTGCCCCAAGTGGAAAATGTCTCTATTTTTCAGCGCAACACAAAATAGCTAACTCCAAGTTCGTGTAGGGTAGATCTTCTCATGCACTCTCAACTACATTGAAGCATACGCTACTACCCCTTCTATTCCACATAAGCACACATTCTAAGCCTTAATGTGAAGCATCACCATACACCTCGAAAGGTTCGTTGGGATTTGGCAGAATCAATGCTAGCGAAGTAGTTGAATGTCTCTTCAACCTTTGAAAACTTTCTTCACATACGTCGGTCCATAGGAAAGTTTGATTCTTTCTCGTAAGTTGGGTGAGAGGTCCCGCTATGTTGGACAAATCCTTCGATAATATCTGGCTAATTCCACGAAGCTACAAATTTTTACTATAGTCTTCGGTCTTTCTCATTGGAGAACTGCTTCAACTTTTGACAGATCCACAATAATCCCTTCCTTTGAAATCATATGACTCAAAATTCTAACCTCCTTCAACGAAAATTCGCACTTTGATAACTTGGCGTACAACTTCTTCTCCTTTAGAATCTGGAGAACCACACTGAGACATTCAGTATGTCCCTCCTGATTTCAAGAATAGATTAGAATGTCATCATTAAAGACAATAACAATTCTATCTAGGTAAGGATGAAAGATCCGATTCATGTAGTCCATGAATACGGCAGGGACATTTGTTACTCTGAACGATATTGCAAGATATTCCTAATGCCCATAGCACGTCCGAAAAGCTATTTTGGAAACAACCTATACTTTCATGTGAATTTGATCATAACCAGATCGTCGATTAATCTTGGAGGAAACAGCGGCTCCCTTTAGCCATTCCACTAATTCATCCATCTTCTTCTGAAGATACTCATCCTTGATTGTTGTCTCATTCAACTGGTGATAATCCATACATCACCGAGAAGTTCCATCCTTCTCTTTAACTGACAGCATTGGAGCTCATTATGAGAAACTCGTTGACCATAAGAATAACATTCATATTCTCCTTACTTTTAACTTCCAAAGAAGATATTAGCATGTATCCTTGGGCTCCTTGTCCTCGATAAAGCTTCAACTTGGTTGGTCGTTAAGAATTCAGAAATCTTAGTTTCAAGAAACACTAAGGTTTTCGTTGGAACGATCTAGTAGGATTATTAGAAAACAACCAACCCATCCCTAAAATCATATCTATTCGAGAATGAAGTAAACAACTCAAATCAACAGAAAAGATTCAGTCCTTAACACAAATAGGATAGTTTGAGTAACTAGATAGTAACAATAAGTTTAGCGATAGAAGCAGAAATGAACAAGTTAAAAAGTAATGAAGACATTGATAATCCTAATCAATCCATACAGTCATATGCCATAAAGAAATGGGCTATCCCTAGACTTATACAACACAGTCAAGGGATCATCGCTTATGGCATAATCTCTATTATTTAGATCTTAGTCTGGGAAACTTTCGCTGCACCCAGGGTATAAACTTTCCCTTTAGCTTGAGGTCTTGAAGCACATACATCACTAACAGAAGACTTCATCTTTGGTGGAGCACAGTCTCTAGAAATGTGTCTTAGCTTCCTGCACTTGAAACAAACTACCCCCTTGATCTTACACTCCCTCATTGAGTGGTTCTTTCCACATTTCTTATATATTGGTAAAAATGCCAAGGTCTGGCTAGATCTGCTGCCACTAGCACTTCATCCACATGTTTGTTATTGTTGTTGCTTTCTCAATGTTCGTGAATACGATTTATGCTTAAACTGCTTAACTTTTCTATTATTCCTTCTTTGGAACCTAGGTAGTCCAAAGTTACCCCAAAGTCGACTTTCCTCCAACAGATTCTAAACCTTGACTTCCAATTCCTGTTGCTATACGGCTCTCTAATTTTGTTGTGCTGTTATGTCTGCCATTCTTTGCATTTCCTCTGCAGCCACAACCATACTTTCATTGTGTCGTCCTGCATCCATATGTGTGCATCTACCATAAGTCATTGCCTTTCTTCAAAGGTAGATAAACTAAAACATAACGAAAACTAATTCGTAACTCCTTTCAAACAATATGAACTCCTTTCGGAAACCAAACACAGAGAATCACACAATACAAACAAGGCAAACTTAGCCACAAACCCAAAAGACTTGAACTCGAAAACTCTAGAGATACCACAACAAAAAGGTGTAGATGTGAACAAATCATAAATGAGTTCAGTCATACCAGTTGGACTTCTTGTTAAATGAACTCCTATTCTCTTAGTACGCCTAGGTGAAGTCATAGTTTCCTATCCACACATAATATTACATATTGAGTAGGCCAGTCCTCAATATCATGCAACTATGTAACAGTAGCTACTAACTTTCAACCTATGGCAAGCCATGCATTCCTTTCCTAACATCTCAACCAAGAGACAAGGAAGTGCACAACACACAAGAAACTTCTAACATGTCTAAGCATAGTCAGTCCATAACCTGACTCAACAGGATGAACTGCTCTGATACCAACTAATGTAATGCCCCTAAATTTAATAACCACGACACAATTGTCATTATGCCACAGTCACTAAATTTAGGCGTGCTACAACTCAACAACAATTTTCTAAATTTAAACATTATGCATATATAGAAAATATGAGCCACGAATGAAATATATTTAGTACACAGTGTAACACCCTAGAAAAACATGTTAGGCTTGTATATGGATACAAAAGTAGCCTAATACTTGCTTAACATGTTTGTTAAGTTTTGTGACTGTTTGAGCACGTTTAGGTACTTTGCTACAACGCTATGTGTGGAAAATAGCTATTTTTAGCTTTGGAAGTGGCTTAAACTGCCTAGTTAGTGGAAATAAATGTGGAGAGTTTATTTCTAGGTCACAAATGTGTGAACTGTGTTACAGTTAAAATTTGAGATTTATCAGGGTTAGTTTGGTATTTTTAAGCATATTGGTTGTGTGTTTTAATACCGGATTGACTGCTAGCAGATATGAAAAAGCGTGAAAATGGTGAAAATAGATTTTTAATGAATCATAGAATTTATTTTAAGTCTGTTGGAGGTTAGAGAACTGGATTTGATGAAATTTGAGTGTTCTTAGCAGATCAAGATTTTTGGTACCACACTAGTGGCTGCCTTTAAGTAGCAAAATTAGATTTTTGCTACCAAAGGAGCTCCACGGCAAAGAAGAGAAAACAGAAAAGAGAAAAGAGAAAAGAGAAAAGAGAAAAGAAAGAAGGAGAAGGAAGAAAAAGAGAAAGGGGAAAGGAAGAAGACCAAAGGGGAGGACTTCCATGGCCATCCTTGGCTTCATCTTCATCTTGTCTACAAGAGGTAGGGGGAAAACTTGTTTTTAATTCTTGAATCCATCTTCTTCATTTAGTTTATGGGGACCTAATGGAGGAAATGGGGTTTTGAAGTGTGAGAATTGTATTTATGTTAGTAAATGCATGAATCTTGTTAGAAAGCTAGAGAATAGCATGTTTTTGGTTTGATGGAACCACGAAGTTGGATTTTCAGCCTTGGAATACCTTGATTCCCATTTTAGGTCATATTTGGGGGTTTATGTTAAGTGTGGATTTTGATTTACAAAGTGGCATGATTGAGTGACATTAAAGTGGTTTAAGAGTTTAAATGTGTTAATGGATCTTATTTGATGTTGAATATCACTTAGAATTGAGTTTTGAGTGATTGAAGGAGGATTTTGTTCCAATGGAACAGTAACCCGTGACTACAGAATTCTGCAGAATTCATGTTCTAATGCTGGCGCCACGGCACAAGGATTTCACACTGCGGCGTGAGACTGATGCACTTTCAACCCGAGAGCAAGGCACCGCGGCGTGGCACAGTGGGTGCTGCGACGTGAGCTCTAGAATCTTCAAAAATGTGTTTTTGATGTTTTTGGAAGTTTTTTAGTGTTGGGAACTTTCATGTATGTCTTTACAAGTGTGATGAGACCTTAATAAGGGTATTTAATGAAGTGAGAATGTGATAAATCAAAGTGATTTGTAATTACTAATTATGTGAGGTAATTAGGCATGGATATACACATGTATATTGTGGAATATGAATTGAGAAAATGAGTTTCCATAAGTGTTGGAATCACTCATGTTTACTCTTTTGAGAGTGTTGAATTACTTTTAAGAGTATTTGGATAAAATGTGTTGTAAAATGAACTTGATGTGCATATAAATCAATTGTGGAACTAATTATGTGATGTAATTAGAAATTATTTTGCATGATATGATTGTGAAACATAGTTGATGTAACATCCCAAAAAGTATCTGTTTAATTATAAATAATCATTTTGTAATATTCTTGATTTTTAGAAATTTTCTTGGAATTTTTTGGAAATGACGAATATTTTAATATATTTCTTGTTTTACGTGCACACTGAGCTGAGAATTGATGAGGTTAGTGTAACACTCTGGAAATCAGTTATTTTACCACAAATAGTCATTTCCTAATATTTGTGATTTATGTGAATTCTTTCAGAATTTTTTGGAGACGACGAATATTTTAATATATTTCTCGTTTTATGTGCATATTGAGCAGAGTTGGGAAAACGACTGTAATATTTCAAAGATTGGGAAATGATTAGACGAATAGTCGTTTTACAATATTTGCAATTTTTGAGAATTTTCTGGGATTTTTCCGGAAACGTCAAATATTTTAATATATTTTTCGTTTTACGTGTGCACTGAACGGAACTGGAGAAACGCGATGTTTTCCCCGTGAACCTGGAACTATGGACACGTCGACGGGGGATCTTACTAAACCCGAGGTTGGACATAATTTACGAGGTTTCACGTCTTTCGAGAAAATTTAACAGATAAAATAAAATAATACTGCGCAAAATTTATCTGTCAGATTAATTAAATATCGATTACTGACATTAATCGTAACTATTATCCATTGGATAATAGCATGTAATAAAAATTCTATCACATTATCCTAATGCAATCTACTTTATGTCTAATCAATTCACTTTAATTCAAATTTAATGTAAAATAATCAAAGCTTCTTTGAGAAGCTTTGACCAAATAATGACCAAATGGCCCTTAGCTTCCAAGGAAGCCAAAACACTCTCCCTCTCTCTCTCTCCTTACACCTATGGCTGAAGCACATTTGGGGGGGGGGGGAGGAAATTAGTTTCACTTAACTAATTATACATTACACAAAATTCATTTAACCTAAAGCCTTTCTCTCTCTACCTTTCTTCTTCTTTCTTTCTTCATTTTCTTCTTCTCCTCCTTCTCTCTACATGAGAGCTACGGCCAGCCCCTCTCCCACACCTCAACCATCACAAATTTTCCAACCAACCACATTTTCTTAATCCTCTCTATCTCCTAAACACCTTTCTTGCTTGAAGCTTCTTGAAAATCCACCATCTTCATCACTTTCTTCAAGCTTCAAGGTTAGGGTTTTTGGGTAAGCTTCAAGACTCTTCTTCTCTTCTCTTCATTTTCGGTTTCAATGATGTTCTAATGACCATCTACACTCCATTTTTCATGTCCATATGCTATTCTAATCAAGTCAAAATTTCTAGGGTTTCTTGGAGATACAATCCGAAATTACAAGGAGATTTCTTGGGGTTTCTCTTGATTTCTACACTTAGGTAAGAGAAAGACACTCCTCCTCAACCTCTATTAGCATCTAGGAACCTTGGTTGTGTTGTTTGTGGAAAAATCCTAATGAGGGTTATTCTTTGATTTGCTAAATTAAATGCTTACATGTTGATTTTATGGAGTTCATGACCTTGATTTGATTTATTGTGTATATTGATATGTTGGATTGGATTGGATGGCTTGAAATGGAAGAAAATGAATTTGGAAGGACTCTTGGGTGGCCACGATTTTGAGGTGAAAATTGATGTGTTCTTGGTGAACAAATTTTAACAAGTGAATGACTAAATTAATCAAGTGTGTAATATAAAATCAATGGAATGGAAAAATTGAGAATTGAATCCACTAGGGAGGCCACGACCTCTAGGGCTATTTAGGACTTAATTATGTAATTTTTGGTAATCTTGGAAGTTAGAAAACTAAATGGTTGAAACATAGGCAATAGGTTAGCAAGGTAGCAAATTTGGAAGAATTAAATACAATTGGAGATTCATAAATTTTAAAGGACTAAGGAAGGAACTTGTCATGAAACTTGAGGAAATTTTACAAGAGTAAGAACAAGAGAGTGTGAGATTTTGGGATCTTAGAATAACCATTCTAAGTGTATGAGAATAAATTACTTTAGAAAATTCAATTAATTATGGAAACTTATTTAGTGACGAATTCTTGTAAGGATGGCAAATCTTGAATAAGAATGCATAATGGACCTTAGAAATGTATTACCTTATTTGATTTCAATATTATGACATTATAGATCTATGTGAGTGACCATTTATGTGTTGATGCTTATCTTGGCCAATTGTGGCATATTATGGAATTGTATGAGATTGTGAATCATACCTGTTCATGCATAAAGTCTTATGCATTGTGAATGTCCTGTGGACTATTGTAAGGCCAAGTTGCCTAGGAGATTGAACACACCTTAGTGCCGGTGCAAGTAGACTAGTGTAGGTCATGTTATGACCTTGGGGGCGTCGGGGTGTGGGTCCTCCACAATGGGCAGTTGGTAGCTCTTCTGTCCGTGGGGCAAACCGATGCAAATGCACTGACGATCCGGACCGAGACACTGTCCTATATCGTGATCGAGCATGGAATGTCTGTACAATGCCTAGATGTGCACGTGAGAATTATTGATTTTAGTACTTTGGCCACGGCAGCCGAGTTACAGACATGTCCCTTGATCTTTCTCTCCGACTGTTTGTGTCTAGCTCCATGGAGTAGGAATTTGGGAAAGCATGCATGTGCATCATGAAATAATTTGTCATTGAAGACTGTGTAGTTGATGGATTTCACTACCCAGAGTGTTGTTTTCTGGATGGACTTCCAGTGCTTGTCCAAGGTTATGGATGTGACTTCCATTTCTTTGTTTAGGATACATGCATTCATGACATTACCATGGACTTGGTATCATTGTATTGTATGGTTTGACTAGTTGAGATGTAATGCTTCTCCTAGTTGTTTGATGGGCTGAGATGCCTCATTGTAAAAGAGTAGTTGAAGATGGGCATTCCTTCTTTACTCTTGGTGACCCAGAGTAGTCGAGGTAGGGTGACATCCTCACTACATATGATGAGTAGTTGGGGTGGATTTATCCTTACTATGACTCATACATGCATAACAATAGTATTTAATTGTATGGGCGGTTGTATATTATTGTTGTTTGCTTCTGGGAATGAAGTGTAGTTTACTTCTGTGATGTGAAGTGTAATTTTATTAGTTGCATGTGGAAATGAGTTTTCTATACAACTTATAAAATGAGATTCTATTTTGGGAATAAAAAGGATATGATTTTGGCTTTTGTCACCTTTCTAGTAATATTGTATTTTCACATGATGTTTTTCCCCAAAATAGCTGGAATGATTGTGATAACATGTTTTAATTGCATGGAACTACTGAGAATGAGTGATTCTCACCCCCTGTGTGTGTTTCCATGATGATTCCAAGGAGGAAGCTTTATGGGAAATAAAGCAATCGAAGTCAGGAGCTTGAAATGCTTAGCTTAGTGTAGCTAAGCAGTTTATTTTGAAATAATGTATGTAAGGTATTTATAAGGAATACTGTTGTGGTGTAATATTTATATATTCATTCATAGCTCATATTTTCTATATAATATCAATATGTTATATTGAAAATCGCATAGCTGTTAAGTAGCAGGTCCGAATCTAGTGACTGTGGTAGTATACTATGGTTATTAAATTCAGGATGTTACACACAACCCTTAACATACAATCACCGAAGGGAAATATATTCCATATATAAATGTATCCATCCTTAACATAAAGCATTGGTAACACAAACATAATACTTACATAACCAAATAAAAGGTGACGGGTACAAAAACATCAAAGGGGAAAGTAGTAACCCTGGGATAGGTACTATTAGCAGACAGAATCGCAACCCCTATATATAAAACGCTCAATGTCTCAGTCAACACACCAGACATCAATGCCTCTATGAAGCTGTACCCGTACGTAGCCAATGAAATCTCGTCCAGATGCCATCACCGTAAATCAAAAGTCTATCCAACTAAAAATCTAGATGATTCTACCTCGTCCCCTTCGCAGTCTTCATCAACATAAACATAAAATAGGACAAAGCAATAAAGAGATGAGATCCTCTACATCACATACCAAAATGGAAGTGAGGAAAACGATACAAATGACAAAGTCATTCCATACATACAGATATTGCACATATATTTAAGTTATCAATTTTATAAATATCGTGAGAGAGCATATCCCACAATAATATAAATATTAACAACACTATAACAATAGGCATCCACCTAGATATATAAAATGATTATGCCACCACAATATAAATGTTGACCATGCCATGACAATAGGTATACTGACCATGCATATGCATAATGAACCAATTCTTACTCCAAGGAGCTAATACTCAATTTCAGAGATGAACGTTCCGGAAGATCTACCCTCCTCAATGACAGTCTACGCCAGACTATGAAAATAATAGTGCTTGTCGGGCTCGTAATGCGTTGCAATGGTTTATCATGGCCAAGGGTGTAATAATGGGATAACATAATCACTAAATGAATCACCGCGTCTCACGGTCCCCTAAGATCCTTCCATTGGATCACACTACTCAATTCTTATTCACTCCTAGGCAACAAAAGCCATATAGACATTGACTGTATGATGTTCAACGCATGATAACTCAATGCATAACTCCAGCCATCAACATCCGTCCATACAATTGTTTAATACCATTAGTATCTATGATATTATATAACCGCCTATACAATTACATAATAACACTGATCCATCCAAGCCTAGCACATCGGCATAACAAAAAAACAGTGTATAATGTTCAGTGCACGACAATTCAATGCATAATAGAAACCACCAGAGGCCACAAATCAAATTCGAATAAAACTGGGTCCAGTACATTGGACCGATGGCAAACTGCTATTTTCGCAATTGCATAAACATTTAGCAATGTTCTCCCCAAAATTCTCATTATATTGCTTCACTGAAAACTACTTCCACCACTTTTACTAAAATCCTCTTAAACAAAATGTCTTGAATTCTAAATCACTTTTAAAACTTATTCTCCATTATCTAAATCAAAATCATTATTTATTTAATAAGAACTATACGTTATCCATATTCTTTAAAAAGATAATCTTTTTATGATAAAATACTTTAAACTTAACATCCTTTTTCCTAATTCACTCTTCATGATCTTTGTTAAAAATCTCTTCTTTTCAATTTATAAAATCTTATGCATTTCCTTTCCAAGCATTAAAAACCTTAAATTCATACTCTTATTACATAATCACTAAATTCACAATTTATAAAGTATCTTTGGCTTGATTAATCCTATTTTAAATAAAGTGGCTATGTGCCACAAAGGTTCTGATAACTCCATAAAATGTAGTTATTTGTGCCCCATATATGTGTTTCACTGAGTGCTAAAGTCTTTGTATTTATGCATATTTGGAAGGTTTTGTACTTATATTTGTTATTTTCAATTATGATACCTTTCCTGTATATAATTAAGCAATTTGTGCATATCTGATATGTAATTAAGTGAATTTTTATCTGTTATTGATTTGGTTTTTTCTCTATATTAGGAAGGGCTCCAAACAAGATGATATGTGGAGCAATTGAGCTGAAATTGGAAGAGAAAGCCAAATCTGCATCTCAGCAGGAAACGACGTGGCACAGGCATGTGAATGCCGCGGCGTGAGATTCCTCTGCATCAAAGTTAGAGGGCACAAAGAATTGAGCACCGCGGTGCAAGAAAATCAATGTCGTGGCGTCCCTGACCTAATTTGACACGCGCCACGGCGTAGGCATGTTAATGCCGTGGCGTGCCTCTATTTTTCTGAGTCTATAAATAGATTTTTAGAAGAATTTTATAGAGAGCTCCAGGTTAGTTTTTAGGTTTTAGAGAGGCTGCGACCTATTCTTCATTTCCGGGCTGATTAAAAGCCTAGGGAGGCTAGGTTGGATGCCATCTTCCTCATGGAAGGAGATTCAAGCTTCAATGATCACATCTATGGATTCCTTCCTCTTCTCCCTTTGTTTCTCTTCTCTTCCCTATCTCTTGAGCACTATTTTGATGTGTAATTTCATGTTCAATGGATTAGCAATTGTATTTGGGAAATACTTTAGATCTTTATATGAATATTGATGTTTATGTTATCTTTGAGTATCTATTGATGTTTAGCTTTATTCTTCCATGCCTATGCTTAATGCTTACTTCTGTTCGATCAACAATTGCATGATGTTAATTGATGCAAATGAACTAGACATAGGAATTTGTGGAGATGGACATGGTATGGTTGATGCATGTTTGACGAGTTCAATTAGCTTGGTTGAGTTGATTCACTAATTGGATGGAAATATACCTTTTAGCCATGTATTAGCGTGTGTTTGAGAAAAGATTGTTCATTAGTGGAGTTTATACTCGTCCTCATGAAAACATAAGAAACATAGTGGATTAGGTAAATGACACCAGGGTTGATTGACCTAGACATAGGCTTTTGACTAAATCAGATTCTCAAGCTAACTAACTAATCATTGATGTTGCTTATAAGGATTGCATATCATTAGTATGAAGTAGAAGACGGAGAAGGATTCCCTAGATCTCTAAACCATAATCTTTATTGTTTTTGTAGTTTAGATTTAGATTATTTATGCTTTCTCTATTTTATACGTTCTTGGATAGAATTTAGCTAAGCTATTGGTTGTTACTTGGTAATGGAAGCCATATATCCTCGTGGGAATGAACTTATACTCCGTATCTGTATTACTTGAATGACCCATGCACTTGCGGTACACAAATGGTTTAACAAGTTTTTGGCACCGTTGCCGGGGATAATGATGTATTTCCAAAGAGTTTAGCCTTATTCCTTGGCAAGTGCTGGGGGATAACGGTCTAAATCCATATTGCTAATATCAATAATGAGTTTAGTTAGTCCTAATTCAAGCTGTATAGTTCTTTTCTCATTTATGTTTTCATTCTTTATAGTTTAGGTACAATAATTGGAGGATGAACTTCATCATTCGAGGCCTTTGTGGGAGCTCGAGACACCGCAATGGATAACCTCAATCAGGCAAAGGAAGGCCTACCATCCAATCCATTACTTTTGTTATCAAACCAGCAACTAGTGTGGCGGTTTGCCTTGACAAAGTCCTGCCAGGACTATAACTCAGGCCTTTCTTGGGAGGGAACCCAGGTTTTTATGTTTTTGTTAATTAGTATGTGTTTTTTAAGTTGTAAGTCATAAACATGCTAGTATGTTTGTTTTTGTAGTTTTAGTTAGTTTTTAGGCTTTTCTTTAGTTTAAAGTCTTAAATATGTTAGTATCTTCGACTTTTTTATTCTTGTAGTTAGTATGTTTGATTTTAGTAGATTTAGTTAGTTTTAAGTCTTATATATGTTAGTATGCTTGATTGTTGTAAGTTTAGTTAGTTTGTAGATGTTTGTTTAGTTTTAGGTTATATATAGGTTAGTATGTTGATTTTGTTGTTTTAATAAATTTTAGTTGTCCAAATTAGGTTTTAGCCTTTTGGACAAGTTTTAGAGGTATTGAGGACCTCTTTGGGCAAAATTCTTCAGCAAAACTGAATTTGCTGCAGAATTGAGCAGGCTGGTCTCTCACGCCGCGGCGTGAGTTTATTGAATGCCGCAACATGGTGGTTATTTATGCGCATCTGAGCCAATTTCCAGAGACCTCAGCATCGCGGCGCTCAGTTGAAAAACTTGTTCTAAAAAAAAAAGATGCTTGATCTGGGTGCTACTGAAGGCACCCATTCTGATCAAATACTGTGGCATGCATGCTGTGTGCTGTGGTATGTTGTGTTGTAATATATATATTGTACATTATTAGTTAGTTTAAGTTTTTAAATATTAGTAGTATACTCAGCTCTCATATTTCAAAATGTTTATAGGCTCAAGTACCCTGGACACCATGGAAAGTGAGGACTTTGTCTCAATTCGGTTTGGAGGAGTGTCATTACGTGCTTTGATTAGTATGATGTATTAGGTATGCATGTGATGATATTTTCTAGATGCAGTTGTGATAGCCACCATGTTTCCATGAGTTTCTAATTGTTTTGGTTATTACTGATGGGTTTACAAAGAAGTTTCAATTTTTCCTATTATGCAAATGATGAGTGCAAGTCATATTGAAAAGTCTCATCTAATTGAATGCATGCTTTATTGCAAAAGAATGCTGGAGTTGTTTTGGTTGCTCATGATATGAAAGGTTGCTATTTGCCCCCTTGTGAGTGAAAACCTTATGTGATCTTGAAGCATGTGAAACAGTTCAGTTGTTTTTGATGCATGATTTACATTCCACTTAGAAGCAAGTGTAACTTTGAGTATGATATGAGTGCATGTTAGAGAAAGTTTATGGATGTACATGTAGAGTTTCGATTATCCTAGAAGTTGTTTCTAAACTCTCTTGAGGCGAAATCCCAGATTGTGCATGACTGAGGAAATGATTAGGGCATTCTTTAGACCGATTGAGCTTTTTAAGCCTACCCTGATATGATGATATCTCTAGGTCCCATTTTGAAGCCTCATAATTGTTTGGCCTTATATGTTTTTTATTCACCCATGGTGTTCGTTAACCTGTTAACCGTTCTAATAAATGTAAAAGCATTGCATTTTCTTCTTACCTTCAATGTTTGTTGAGTACATGATGTGTTATTTCTTGAATTGAGTCCAGTGAGTAGGGGCATGTATGTTTAAGAAAAATGAGCCTGAAGGAACCAAATGCAATCAAAAGAAAAAAATTGATTTGTAAAAGTAAAAAGAAAAAAAAATTGAGAAGAGAGAAAAGCAAAGCAAACAATGAAAGAAGAAAAGCTAAAAAATGAAAAGAATTGCATGGTTCTGGCAAGTTGTGATCATTCACTGTTGAATACCTTTCTAATCTCAGTTAGTGGCTCAAGTGTTGAAATGATATGTTTATGTTTCTTAATATTTGTAGTATATCCTTTCCCTTCTTTTCTTACGCCCATTACCATTGGCCTAACATTACAAGCTGTAAAGACCCTTTTGATCCTCAATTGTGTGTGGTCTACATTAGTGGAGAGAGAGTTTAGGATCAATTTTGTGGATTTCATGATTCATATATATATATATATGTTTATAAACTCATCCGGATGCGTATGATTTGAATAGAAGAAGTTTATCTTGCATGTTCGTGGATAATGTGAATTGCATGGAATAAAGTTGGATTGTTAGCATATGAAGGATTATGTATGAGTGAAGTTGGTTTTGGGGCATTTGCACTTTTTATGGATTGAAGTAATCATTACATACTAGTAGCTGTGGTTTAATTGAAGAATAGAAATATTAAAACTTGTTAATCGCTGAGTGCATGATGTGTATAAATTGTTACGAAAGTTTACTTGGTCATACTTTGTTCTGCTCGAGGACAAGCAAAAGGTTAAGTTTGGGGGTGTGATAACTCCACAAAATGTAGTTATTTGTGCCCCATATCTGTGTTTCACTGAGTGCTAAAGTCTTTGTATTTATGCATATTTGGAAGGTTTTGTACTTATATTTGTTATATTAAATTCTGATACTTTTCCTGTATGTAATTGAACAATTTGTGCATATTTGATATGTGATTAAGTGAATTTGTATTTGTTATTGATTTGGTGTTTTCTCTATATTAGGAAGGGCTCCAAACAAGATGATATGTGGAGCAATTGAGCTGAAATTGGAAGAGAAAGCCAAATCTGCATCTCAGCAAGCAACGCCATGGCGCAGACATGTCAATGCCGCGGCATGAGACTCCCCTGCGTCAAAGTCAAAGGGCATGAAGAATTAAGCACTGCAGCGCAAGGAAATCAATGCCGCGGCATCCCTGACTTAATTTGACATGCGCTGTGGCATAGGCATTTTATTGCCGCAGCCTGCCTCTATTTTTCTGAGTCTATAAATAGATTTTTAGCAGAATTTTATAGAGAGCTCCAGGTTAGTTTTTAGGTTTTAGAGAGGTTGCGACATGTTCTTCATTTCTGGGCTGATTAGAGGCCTAGGGAGGCTAGGTTGGATGTCATCTTCCTCATGGAAGGAAACTCAAGCTTCAATGATCACATCTATGGATTCTTTCCTCTTCCCCTTTTGTTTCTCTTCTCTTCCTTATCTCTTGAGCACTGTTTTGATGTGTAATTTTGTGTTCAATGGATTAGCAGCTGTATTTAGGAAATACTTTGGATCTTTATATGAATATTGATGTTTATGTTATCTTTTGAGTATTTGTTAATGTTTAGCTTTGTTCTTCCATGCCTATGCTTAATGCTTGCTTCTGTTTGATCAACAATTGCATGATGTTAATTAATGCAAATGAACAAGACATAGGGATTTGTGGAGATGAACATGGTATGGTTGATGTATGTTCGACGAGTTCAATTGGCTTGGATAAATTGATTCGCTAACTGGATAGAAATATACCTTTTAGCCATGTATTAGCGTGTGTTTGAGAATACATCGTTCATTAGTGGAGTTTATACTAGTCCTCATGAAAACATAAGAAATATAGTGGATTAGGTAAATGACACAAAGGTTGATTGACCTAGACATAGGCTTTTGACTAAATCAGATTCTCAAGCTAACTAACTAATCATTGATGGTGCTTATAAGGATTGCATATCATTAGTATAAAGTAGAAGGTGAAGAAGGATTCCCTAGATCTCTAAACCATTATCTTTGTTGCTTTTATAGTTTAGTTTTAGATTATTTATGCTTTCTGTAACACCCTCCGTAGGGCGTCACATTTTAAAAAAAAAAATAAATCTTAAAACTAATTAAAATTATTTTATAAAAGCTTTAAGTTTCAAAATATGGATTTTTAAAATTTCTTGTCACGGAAATACAAACTTACCGGAAATTTTAAGTAAAATGGAAATTAAATTTAATAACATACACATCACCAATCATTTCATATAAGTTAAAACGTAATATTTGACTCGAGAAACAAAAAGAGCAAACCCAAAGACGGTACTACTAATAGCACGGTAACAACACTAACGAGAAAAATTCAACCTACATAGTCTGTTTCTTCACCAATTGCATCTTGTTGAAACTTGAAAGTTCAGTCTTGTCTCCTATAGGTTTGAGTATGTGTTCCGCCTACTATACGAATTCAAATAATACAAACCAAACAAACAACACAGGAAAGAGGTGAGATCCCTTTCACCAATACCGATACGGTAGTAAAGAATGATTCGAATGACAAAGTCATTCCATACACCTATAATCACAATTATAGTCATGTTATCAATTTACAAATATTTCTAATATGCATATAACCTAATAAAATAAACAAGTAATAACATTATCGGGATCGGGATAGATATAACAATTCATACCATATAAAATATCATAACAAGACAATAAAAATAAAGATTAAATTCAATAACAACAAATAGCAGAACAAAAATACAATAATGCACGAGACAAAATACAACATATAAACAATTAATATCGGATATAAAAGATCACAAATAAAAATATCACGGATAAAAGATAATGAGATAAAAGAAATAACAAATAAAAGATAATAGATAAAAATAATAAATAGAAGATAATAATGCACCACATATCAACATATACAATAAGACATAATCCTACTCCATGGAGCTAAACCACACAAACACGGACATCGAGGAACGACCCGCAAAGTCCTCTAGTACCACGGCTGCCCAACCAAACTATTGCCTTTGTCTTACGTTGTGTCTATAGCCCCACGACACAAGGAATCCATCATCCCGGCGTGGTGTAGTTCACGGTCTCACGTTGTGGCACTACAGGCAATGTACTATTAGACTTCACCAGATCTCGATTAAACATAGTGTGTGTCGAGTCCACTAGTGTGTCGCCATTTACCACGGCCCGAGAAGAGCAACCAACTGTCCACATATGGATTTTATGCACACTAATGCCTCCAAGTCCATTCAAGATCGAACCACACTACGCTTATCACACCGACAATACGATGTGATTCACCTCGTCAATCAATCCACCAAAAATTTTGGCATAAACTCAATACACAACCAAAGATAAGAAAATTACAAAAATACCCTCAAGAGGTAAAATATATAAAGCTGTACGGGTTCTCATTTTCCGACAAGAAATCCTCAAAAGCTCATGACGGGTTCACATTTTCCCGACAACGGCGAAAAATCCTCATCATGTACGGGTTCTCATTTTCCCGACAATAAAGCTTGCCCTCATTGGCAACAAAGAGATATATTGTACAGTTCACATTTTCCCGACAAATGAAAAATACAGTAATGTTTAATCGCGTAGAAATTTTATCGCGTTTTCATAATTCTGTCATTTTTACAAACGTTTTCAAATCGCGTAAATAAATTTTTCTGTTTTTAAAATCGCGTAGGATTTTTAATACGTTTTCTCAATCGCGTAAGATTTTTAAATCATTTTCTTGTCCAACTTCCTTAAAATAAATGTTTAAAACAAACAGAAATAATATTTAGTACTTTTAAATTACGTAGAATATTTTTCATAGCGTATACTGTCTTTTGGACATCTTTTCTATCTTATTTATCCGTTTTTACTAAAAATTGACAGTATTTTGTTTAATAAATTATAATAATGGTTTCCTAAATTTACCATTTAAAAGTCCTTTTCATTTTTGTTAATACCAAATAATTATACTTTTGAAAATTCCTAACGTGCTTCAAAACACACGATGAGCTATACGTTAGAAATTTTATAAAGCTACTGTATTTCTTCTTACAGTAAAAACCATTAGTATTAACCTCTTAAACTTAATTCTAACTACTTTATTTCTTTAAAACTCATTGTAGAAAATTTACTTTAACTTGTATTGCTTCTTCTTGATTGAAAATAGCTTGGAATTAATTTTAGAAATCATGAATGTCTAATTTGGCATGTTGGCCGAATTTGATAAAAACTTTGCATTTGATTTCCAAATTATTTTTCACCTTTTAAATACATGTTTAATCTCTTGTATTGTCTACATTGATTTAATCCTTACCCTAGAAAATAGTTTTAGAAATCAAAGTGTTGAAGTTAGACATGTTGGATGAAAATGTAAGGTTATGCCATTTAATTTCCAAATTCATTTTTTCTTGATCTAAACAAATGGATATCTTACCAATTCTCTTAGGTTAATTAAATCAACTTTTAAGAAAATTAAGAGAACATTTTGGTTCCCCATTTGGATCATGGCCGTGAGCCTTGTTAATGTGTTCTTTGGAACACTCATGCAATCCTTGACATATTATTTGCATCCTATCTATTATCATGCATTTCTAACACATGCCATATTATCAAAGCTTGTAGACCTTCAAATTAAAGCTTGTAGACATGCAAATTATTACAAATATCACATAAGAAGACTACTAACAAATACACAACAACCTACTAGTAAGCACCAAATTATCAAACACACAAATAACAAACACACAAATAATTAACACATCAAAACAAGCACACCACCGAATCCTTATGGATTCTACAAGCACAACCACATATATTCCTCACCACCAACACTTGGTTGATGAGGGTAATCTCCTCTTACCTCTTGTAGAAACTTCCAAAGCCATTGTATGTCTCCTTCAAGCAATTCCTCTCCACCAAGAGCTACTTGAAAAATCAAAGAAAACATACAATATTAATATCTAAGGCTTGAGTAAGGAAAACCATGAATCAAAATATGGTTTAAAAGGAAAGAATAAAATTAATAGTGAAGATTTCATAAACTTCACCTTAAAACCCTACACCTTGAGCTTGAAGAACAAGGGTGAAAATGGATGATTTAGGAAAAACTTCCAACATGAAAGTTCCTTAGAATGGTATGGAGATTCAAGATCTATGGTCATTTAAATTTTTAGAAGCTTGGAAGAGGCTTTTGGTGAGTTGGCGAATTCAAGGGGAGAGAAAAAGGAAAGAAATTTGGTTGCTTGATCTTGGTTCTTTGAAGAAAAAGAATATAGATAGAAAAGGATATAGAAGAGAAATGATGGAGATATGGTGGAAGACCGTAGGGTTGGAGAAGAAAAAGAGAAGAAAAGTTGAGAGCTTTTGGCTTATTTGATGTATTTGGAGAAAGATGGTAGACTTGGCTATGCATGGCCGTGAATGACTTTGAGAGAAAGAATGAATAATGAGGTGAGATGGCTAACTATAGTATATTGCCTTTCACCAAATGTGAAGAGCCTTGGAAGTCAAGTGTATTTGCCGTGAAAGCATTGAGAAAAGGTGATAATTATATTTTGTTTTGCTATCTTCAATTGCATGGTCACAAATGCATTGAAAGTAAGCATGAAGTGAAATGTAATAATGGTCTCCATAAAGCATGCACTTGCCGTAGAAGCTTGGAGAACATGAATATATTGAAGTGTTGGAATTGCCTTCCTAAAGGCATTCAATTGCCGTAAATGTATTCATGACAAGAAGCCATCTATATTGACTTTGTCATACTTGATTAATAAATGAAAGGTAGAAAAGAATTAAATTGCAATATTTGGTCTTCCAAAATTTAGCTTGGCCGTAGACATTCAATAAAGAAAGCCATCAATATTGACTTGGTTAATTAGTTGAAAGATAGAAGAATGGAATTGTAATATTGGCTTTGCAAAAGTTGCAATTGCCGTAGAATGAAATCAAAGAGAAGAAACCAAGGTTGACTAGTCTTTATTTGGTTAATTTGGCTTTCAAAATGAATTCTAAAGCTTCCTACGTAAATTCACTCTGTGAATTGGTTAATTATAGCAAATTTCATCTCTTCCACCGTAGCCAACAATTTCAAGAAGTCAAACATTTGTTTAAAAGCTTGCTTTCTATTGGTTCTTAAAATTCAAGCCATTAATTTTGACCAATTTCTATTGGTTAAATATTTGCTAACTTTCTTATTGGTTGCTATTTTTGTTGACCAATTTCCTATTGGTGCACACTATATATTATAGCATACTTTAACCAATGAATAATATTTATTATTTAAAAGTCAAGATCTATTATCCAATGGATAATAAAATACACATAGATTTTTATTTTATGAGTAGAAATTATTATTGATTGATTACCTTGATGAGTCATAAAGCGAGTCATCACAGAGAAATTTCTAGAATATGTGACTCACTACAATGAGTCAGTATGATAAGTCATCGTGGAATTTTCTAGAACGGGTGAGTCAGCATGGCGATTCAGCATAGATATTTTCTAGAGCAGATGAGTCAGCATAGCGAGTCGAGTCTTTGCGTCATTGATCGCATCTTGGCGAGTCATCACCGGTGAGTCAAGACGGCGGCAGTCATCTTATCGTGTCACGGTTGCATCACTGACTGTGTCATCATGGCGAGTCATCAAAGAAGCTTTTGGAACTGCTGAGGTGTCACGCCACGTGTCATCGTCATATTGGCCCGTTGCGATGAGTCATAGCCACCAATTTTGACTAACTCCTTATTGGTCCACGTGTAAAGACTTAATAACTAAGCGTGGGTCCCGCAAAATATTTAAGATTCTCTTCGTCACTTATTTGTATCTTGACTAATAAAATAATATTATAATAATATAAAATTATTTTATTTGTGATTAAATCCTAAAAATTAAAAGATTAATTTTAAGCTCATTCAATTGGGTTTAGTAAGATCGCCTACGAATAATTAAAAAGCAATTTTCCCGGTCCGGGAAAAATATTATTTTCCTATCCCGAGCAAATCACACAAAAAGTCCATATAAAATCACAGATAATATTGAAATCGTATCATGTAGAAAACAATTAAAAGCGACAAAAATAGTACAAGCAAGACGTTCGGACGTAACGGTCATTTTCTCATTTTTCCCACAACGTAGCTAATCATGCACAACGTTCAAATAAAATTACAGACGGTATTACGTATATCAACCAAAAAATTAAAACAATGATTCAAGAAAAATTTTATTTCACTGTCTTGAAGAAAAATACGTAAAACGATTATATAAAATACTAGGCAAAGATTATACATCTTTTTGATATAGAAAAATTTAAAACAGTAATTTGATAAAATTTTTATTTTCTTGTATCGAAACAAATTATGTAAAACTACCAAATAAAATAACAAACAGTATTATTTTTCTGTATTTCATACAGAAAAACAAGAAACAGTAAAATAGGGACACAACGGTCTTTTACCCAAAAGTTGGGATGTTACACTTTCTCTATTTTATATGTTCTTGGATAGAATTTAGCTAAGCTATTGGTTGTTTCTTAGTAATGGAAGCCATATATTCTTGTGGGAATGAACTTATACTCCATATTTGTATTACTTGAATGAGCCGTGCACGTATGGTACACAAATGGTCTAACAGGTTCTTGAACTTAAAATCTCTTTCTGCTTACATATATTTATATCATACAATGTATCGAAATCCACCATAACAAATTTATGCATACTTTTAAGTGACAAGGATAGCATAGACAACCACGTTCAAACCATCTTATTCATGCAATCAAGTAGATAAATTAACATAGCAATTAAATAACCATATAGCTTTCAAGCATACTATCAACTTCATATAATCAAACATAATTAGACAAGCACAAACAGTCATCATCACACAATCAAGTGAAGGAATCCTCATATGGATTCTTCACTTACAAACACAAAGTTTCCATTTTCTTACCACCAAACTTGGCCGATGAGGTTAACCTCTCTCTTACCTTAAGAGAAGATCAAAAGAGAGCTCCTTGATGACTCCTTGAATTTTCGTCCACCACCAACAAGCAATTCCTTAAGACAACAAGAAACCAAACATTAAATCTAAGCTTGATAGAAGACAACCATGGATCAAGATCATGGTTTAACACTTTAAAAATAAGATTAGAAGTGAAAGTTCAAAACTTCACCTCTAGATCTTCATATCTTAGACTTTGAAGAAACACTTGAAAATGGATGAATTTAAAGATAGTTTCAACATGAAAATATCTTAGAATAGTGTCTAGGTTCAAGATCAAGGGTATGTTGGAATTAAACAAGGTTGGATGGTATTTTGGGGGAATTGGCAGTGAGTTATAGGAAGAAAAACACTATAGAATGTCCAGCAGCGAATGCCTGAGCGCTAACCTTCCAGCGCCTAAGCATTGCCAAGGCACGACCAACCTTTTTTTCTCTGCCAACTGAGCGCCTAAGCGCTCCATTACCAGCGCCCGAGTGCTGACTGGGTAACGTTCAATACTTCTTCTCTGTCAACTGAGCGCCTAAGTGCTCTATTACCAGTGCCTGAGCACTGGCTACTCACACGGAGAGAAAAGAGAGAAAAGGAAAAGTGAGAGAAAAGGTGAGAGATGGTCCAAGAACAAGGCTTAACTAAGATGGCTATGGATCAAAACATAGTCTAGAACCTTAAAATGAAAAGAGAAGCAAAGATTAGCAATTTCACCTGAAAAACTCTAGATTAGAGCTTGATGCCTCCTTGATGATTTTCGTCCAACTCCACCTCTAAAACCCTAAGACATCAAACTTTCACAATCAATAACCAAAACTTGAAAAGAGAAGTCCTTAGTCACAAAGGTGACCAAGAATCATGAAAATGAGAAGAGAAAATAGGAAAGTCATGAACTTTACCTTAAAGCTTCAAATCTTAGGGCTTTATGGAAGAAGATGAAAATGGTAGATTTGGGTGATGGTCACTAAAGAGAAAAACTTCAAGATGATGAGAAGGTGCAAGAAACAAGGTTGGTAGAGCAAGAAGATGTGGGTGGCCAAAAATGGTGGTTTGGCCGTGGAAGAGGAGAGAAAATGGAGAAGATGAAAGTGTGATAGAAAAGTGAGAGAAAAGATGAAGGCTCTTTGGGGAAAAAATGTGAAATGAAAGATTAAAGGAAAAGATGAAACTTGGTCATCTTTTTTCTCCCTAAACCGTGGCCACACATTCAAGAAGAGAGAAGATGAAGCTTCTCTAATAAGCTTTGGTAATGCTTCTCCAACAAGCCAATAGGAAAGTGTTAGGAAGTTTCCCACAAAGCTTCTTCAAGAAGCCAAAACTTACCTTTTTAAAAAGTCAACGATGATGTCATAATTTGTGATGTCATTAAGTTGTTATCTAGAAAAGATGACTAACACTCTACTAAGGTTATTATCCAGTAGATAAAAGTTACAGTTAACAAAACCTATATTTATTTTCCAACAGATAATAAAACGTACTGCGATTTTATTTATCACATAAAATCTCAGAAAATGAAAACTTCATAAATTATGTCTGGCTCGGGTTTTGTAAGATCCTTCTGTATCATTTCACAGTCCAAAGCTTTCCGATGTCGGAAAAATATTATATTTTTTCAGTCTCGCATATGTACACGTAAATCGAGAAATATAATAAAATAATCAAACAAGTCAAATAATTCCAAAAAAATTTCTAAAAATCACAAATATTATAAAATAAATATAAATCATGAAATAAGTAATTTTCAGGGTGTTACAACTCTCCCCTTCTAAAAAGAAATTTCGTCCTCGAAATTTGTCATACTTAAGCTTCAAGCCATTAGGTACACAAACTCTGCCTTTGAACCTCATGATTTCGTTAAGTTCTTCCTCAACTATTAACACAACGTCTTACTTTATCAGCTCCTTCTTATTTCGTGAAAATTTGCCACCTTTCTATTTCTCTTAATTTCTTCCATTAGCTCACTTAAAATAATAACCATATTCAAACAAATCTTTTCCAGTGCCAACTCCGCCGACAACCATATGCCCTTAATTTGCTTTATAAATCCCTTTTGATCGAACATGTACTTCAGACTTTCATGATCACTGTAGATGTTGAATGTGCCCCATGTGAAAAATGTCTCCATATTTTCAGCATAACACAAAACAGCTAACTCCAAGTTCGTGTAGGGTAGATCTTCTCAAGCACTCTCAACTGCCCATATGCTACTGCCCCTTCTATTCCACATAAGCACACATTCTAAGCCTTAACGTGAAGCATCACCATACACCTCGAAAGGTTAGTTGGGATTTCGCAGAATCAATGCTGGCAAAGTAGTTGAACGTCTCTTCAACCCTTTAAAACTTTCTTCACATGCGTCGATCCATAGGAAAGTTTGACTCTTTCCCGTAAGTTGGGTGAGAGGTCCAGCTAAGTTGGACAAATCCTTCGATAATATCCGGCTAATCCCACGAAGTTACGAATTTTCGCTACAATCTTCGGTCTTTCTCATTGGAGAACTGTTTCAACTTTCGACAGATCCACAATAAAACCTTCCTTTGAAATCACATGACTCAAAATTCTAACCTCCTCCAACCAAAATTCGCACTTTGACAACTTGGCGTACAACTTCTTCTCCTTCAGAATCTGGACAACCACACTGAGACATTCAATATGTACCTCCTGATTTCAAGAATAGATCAGAATGTCATCATTAAAGACAATAACAATTCTATCTAGGTAAGGACGAAAGATCCGATTCATGTAGTCCATGAATACGGCAGGAGCATTTGTTAGTCCGAACGGCATTACAAGATATTCCTAATGCCCATAGTGCATCTAAAAAGCTATTTTGGAAACAACCTCTACTTTCACGTGAATTTGACGATAACCAGATCGTAGATCAATCTTAGAGGAAACAACGACTCCCTTTAGCCAATCCACTAATTCATCCATCTTCTTCAGAGGAAACTCATCCTTGATTATAGTCTCGTTCAATTGGTGATAATCCATACATCACCGAGAAGTTCCATCCTTCTCTTTAACTGACAGCACTGGAGCTCATTATGAGAAACTCGTTGACCATAAGAATAACATTCACATTCTCCTTACTATTGACTTCCAAAGAAGACATTAGCATGTATCCTTGGGCTCCTTTTCCTCGATAAAGCTTCAACTTGGTTGGCTGATAAGAATTCGAAAATCTTAGTTTCAAGAAACACTAAGGTTTTCATTGGAACAATCTAGTAGGATGATTAGAAAACAACCAATCCATCCCTATAATCATATCTATTCGAGAATGAAGTAAACAACTCAAATCAACAAAAAAGATTCAGTCCTAAACACAAATCGGATAGTTTGAGTAAACTAGATAGTAACAATAGGTTTAGTGATAGAAGCAGAAATGAACAAGTTAAAAGGTAATGAAGACACTGATAATCCTAATCAATCCATACAGTCATATGCCATAAAGAAATGGGCTGCCCCCAGAATTATACAACACAATCAAGGGATCATCGCTTGTGGCATAATCTCTATTGTTTAGATCTTTAGTCTGGGAAACTTTTGCTCCACCCAAGGTATAAACTTTTCCTTTAGCTTGAGGTCTTGAAGCACGTACATCACTAACCAAAGACTTCATCTTTGGTGGAGCACAGTCTTTAGAAATGTGTCCGAGCTTCCCGCACTTGAAACAGACTACCCCCTTGATCTTACACTCCCTCGTTGAGTGGTTCTTTCCACATTTCTTACATATTGGTAAAAATGCCAAGGTCTGGCTAGATCTGCTGCCACTAGCACTTCCTCCACATGTTTGTTGTTGTTGTTGCTTCCTTAATGTTCGTGAATATGATTTCTGCTTAAATTGCCTAACCTTTCTATTATTCCTCCTTTGGAACCTAGGCAGTCCAAAGTTACTCAAAAGTCGACTTTCCTCCAACAGATTCTAAACCTCGACTCCCAATTCCTGTTACTGTGTGACTCTCTGATTCTGTTATGTTGTTACGTCTGCCATTCTTTGCATTTCCTCTGCAGTCACAGCCATACTTTCATTGTGTCAACCTACATCCATATGCACACGTCTACCACGAGCCATTGCCTTTCTTCAAGGGTAGACAAACCAAAACATAATGAAAACTAATTCGTAACTCCTTTCAAACAATATGATCTCTTTTCGGAAACCAAACACAGAGAATCACGCAACATAAATAAGGCAAACTTACCCACAAACCCAAAAGACTTGAATTCGAAAACTCAAGAGATACCACAACAAAAAGGTGTAGATGTGAACAAATCCTGAATGAGTTTAGTCATACCAACTGGACTTCTTGTTAGATGAACTCCTATTCTCCTAGTACGCCTAGGTGAAATCATAGTTTCTTGTCCACACATAATATTACATATTGAGTAGGTCAGTCCTCAATATCATGCAACTATGTAATAGTAGCTACTAACTTTCAACCTATGGCAAGCCATGCATTCCTTTCCTAACATCTCAACCAAGAGACAAGGAAGTGCATAACACACAAGAAACTTCTAACATGTCTAAGCATAGTCAGTCCATACCTTGGCTCAACAAGATGAACTGCTCTGATACCAACTAATGTAATGCCCCTAAATTTAATAATCACGACACAATCGTCATTATGCCACAGTCACTAAATTTAGGCGTGCTACAGCTCAACAACAATTTTCCAAATTTAAACATTGTGCATATATAGAAAATATGAGCCACGAATGAAATATATTTAGTACACAACCCTTAAAATACAATCACTGAAGGGAAATATATTCTATATATAAATGCATCCATCCTTAACATAAAGCATTGGTAACACAAAACATAATACTTACATGACCAAATAAAAGGTGACGAGTACAAAAACACCAAAAGGGAAAGTAGTAACCCTGGGATAGGTACTATTAGCAGACAAAACCACAACCCCTATATATAAAACGTTCAGTGTCTCAGTCAACACACCATACATCAATGCCTCCATGAAGCCGTACCCGCACATAGCCAATGAAATCTTGTCCAGATGCCATCATCGTAAATCAGAAGTCTACCCAACTAAAAATCCAGATGATTCTACCTTGTCCCCTTCGCAGTATTCATCAACATAAACACAAAATAGAACAAAGCAACAAAGAGGTGAGATCCCCTACATCGCATACCAAAATAGCAGCGAAGAAAATGATACGAATGACAAAGTCATTCCATACATACAGATATTGCAGATATATTCAAGTTATCAATTTCATAAATATCGTGAGGGAGTATATCCCACAATAATATAAATATTAACAGCACTGTAACAACAGGCATCCACTGTAGTTATATAAAATGATTATGCCACCACAATATGTATGTTTACCATGCCATGACAATAGGTATACTGACCATGCATATACATAATGAACCAATTCTTACTCCATGGAGGTAATACTCAATTTCAGAGATGAACGTTCTAGAAGATCTGCCCATTCTCAATGATAGTCTACGTCGGACCACAAAAAGAATAATGCTTGTCAGGCTCATAATGTGTTGCAATGGTTTATCATGGCCAATGGTGTAATAATGTGATAACATAATCACTAAATGAATCACTGCACCTCACGGTCCCCCAAGATCCTTCCATTGGATCACACTACTCAATTCTCATTCACTCTTATGCAACAAAAGCCATACAGACACAGGCTGTATGATGTTCAACGCATGATAACTCAATGCATAACTCCAGCCATCATTGTACAGTTACCAATGGTATTAAAACAACTGTCCATACAATCGTCTAACACCATTAGTATCATTGATATTATATAACGGCCCATACAATTACATAATAACACTGATCCATCTGGGTCCAGCATATTGACACAACAACAAAATAGTGCATAATGTTCAATGCACGACAATTCAATGCATAATATAAGCCACCACGGGCCATAAATCAAATTTTAATAAAACTGGGTTCAGTACATCGGCCCAATGGCAAACCGCTATTTTCACAATTGCATAAACATTTACCCATGTTCTCCCCAAAATCCGCATTATATTACTTCACTCAAAACTAATTCCATCACTTTTACAAAAATCCTCTTAAACAAAAGGTCTTGAATTCCAAATCACTTTTAAAACTTATTCTCCATTATCAAAATAAAAATCATTATTTATTTAATAAGAACTATATGTTATCCATATTCTTTTAAAAGATAATCTTTTTATGATAAAATACTTTAAACTTAACATTTTTTTCCAATTCACTCTTCATGATCTTTGTAACACCTGCTAGGGATGTCACATTGTCGAATAATTCTAATAAACATTACCCAAGTTATAAAACGTTTAGTACATATATAATAATATGAGTTGTAAATTTTTTTCTTTTTATTCATTATATCATTAAATAAAATAAACGAAACATAAAATAAAACAAACTATTAAATACTCACCATAATATACATATGATTTTGTCTTAAGTATACAAATAATTTACAAACTACAAATATTTAATAAAGCAGTAAAAAGTCTGACGTTACTCGAAATATAAACTAGCCCACATGCACAACTAGGAATTCTAATCCTCCTCAGATGGATCATCGCATGACAAAAATCTCGGATGTCTCGCAGCTCTACGGACATGAGTCCATGCTGTCGTTACACTACTAAGCTCACTGGGGGCATGAAAACGTCCACCTCAATAACGCGTAATAGTCAAAGGCATCTCTAGATGTAAATGAAAAGTTGTAGAAAACATCGGAGCACCATCAAACTCCCTACGGAGGGACACAATCAGACGTCCTACATAAACCACCGACTCTCTGTCTTCTCGCAGATGCCAGGCCTCAGAGCCTCCATGAAACTCAAGTCTCACGAACCCCAAAAACTTAGGCAAAGCTATAACCACTAAATCAATCCAAATGATAAGGTTGATCTAGAGGCTCGCCTTCCTCAAACTGATCGCTCGGATGCTGCTCCTCCGGATACTGACAATCTAGAGGTTGTTTCTCTTCCTCTTCCTCAAACTCTTTATGGAACATAAATAATAATACAAAAAAATACATACAAAGAGGTGAGACAATCTACATTACCAGCATGGCAGTATAGAAAATGACAATACATACAGATATCGCAGTTGATACAATAATCCATATTATCACATCATGCGCAATATCTCAAATTACTGTAAACAATCACATTATGATGCAGACCATATATGCAAATGTACACAGACTCAGTCCTACTCCATGGAGCTAAACATACACATCAGAGAGAATGATCCGGAAGACCTGTCTGTACCTCAGACTACCCCAACCAAGTATTTACGCAGTCAAACGTCGTGTAAACAATACACAGTCAAAGCATCATGTAAGTAGCACACAGTCAATATGTTGTGCACAACCGGTATTGTGCTAGACAGTCTTCACAAGATCTTGATTAAGAATAGTGCTTGTCGAGATCGCTAGTGCGTTGCCCGTTACCACGGCCTAAAGGAGCTACCAACTCTCCATATGTGGAATCCTCCGTACACTAATGCCTCCAAGTTCTCTAAATGAACCGCACTACACCTATCACACTCGCACTATGGTGTAATTCATCTCGTCAGTCAATCGCCAATTTCAACCAAATTGGCATACTTCTTAATGCATGTACATGAACCAAAATTACACAAATAACCTCATTATCAGTATTTCTAAATATAGTATGTCTCCACTTGACAGTACTATTTCTCAACATGTCTAGGTCTACCACTTTGGCTCGACAGTAAACTTACTGTTCCTTTTAGTCGCAAAAATATTGTATCTTGTTTTCACAATTGCGTCACTTTTTTCAAATGTTTTCAAATCATGAAAGTATTTTTCAATGTTTTTGAAATCGCATAGTATTTTTAAATCATTTTCTTAATTGCGTAACGTTTTTAAATTGTTTTCTCAATCGCATAGTTTAAAAATCATTATTTTAAATATGCGTAGGATATTCCTAATATTTTTCAACCATGTATAATATTTTCTTTTCGTTCTAAATTATATTTTAAAACTTTCTCCACTATTTTTTTATTTTCAATTTTATTGACAGCATTTCGTCTAGAAAATCCATTAAGTGGTATTTTCTACGTTTTCCTTTAGAAATTACCTCTCTTAGTCATAACCAATATTTACACCTTGAAACTTGCTAACGCGCTTCAAAACCCAAAGGGTGAACTTTACGTTAGTATTTTTCAAGTGTTCAATTTATTTCTCATTCATACTTAATCTCTCTAATTAAGTTCTTAATAAAAGGTTCATTTATTTTGTTCTTCAAAATCCATTGAAATTGAGTTCTCTTTAAAGTAATTCCTTAGTCTACACTTAGAAAATACTTTTGGATCAAAGGTATATCAAATGGCATGATAGCCGAAATTCAATATATCATTTGTAAATCATCTTTAAATTATTTTCCATCCTCTAAGTCATTGTAAAATTTATTTATTCAACTAAGTTAATTAATTCATGCTTTAGAAAATATTTGAGAACATTTTGGTTCTCTTTTTATTGGTGAAGCCGTGAGCTTCCTTGTGTTCTTTGGAACACTCATGCAAATCCTCACATGTTATTCACATCCTACAATAATTATCATGCATCTATAAAACACATACCATAAATTTTAAAGCTATAGACATGCTTACAAACAAAATCAATCACAAATAAGCAAAAACATTAAACAACCAAGTGAATGAATCCTTATGGATTCTTCACCACAAATACATCCATTTTCTCACCACCACACAAGGTTGATGAGATTAAATCTCCCTCTTACCTTAAGGGAAGACAAGCTCCTTCTAGACTCCTCCTAGTGATTTTCGTGTAGCTCCCAAAGAAACCCTAACAAACTTAAACAATTTTAAAGTGTTATAAACTATGGTTGAAAAAGATAAACCATGGATCAATCATGGCTTAGAACTTCAAAAATCAAGTTAGAAATAAGAAACAAGGATTTTTACCTTGTAGGAAATAAACTTCAAGGTTGGTTTCCAAGCTTCAAATGGATGATTTTGAAGAAACTCTCAAGATGAAAGATGCTTAGAATGGTGTTTAGATTTGAAAGGTGGTGTTAGATGAAAATTTAGAAGAGTGGAGGTGTAGGTTGAAGGTGTTAGCCGTGAGCTTCAAAAGGAGAAGCTATGGTGTTCTTGGTTCTTGGAAGAAAGAGAAGAGAGGTTTTGGGTGATAGTAAAAATGAAGATGAAGATGAAATGACTTAGCACAAAAGCTCTCCTACCCCTCCTAATCACTTGGCCGTGGAGCTCCCTCAAAGGAGGTAGCCACCTTTGTTGACCAACCAAGGACTCCTAATAGCCTTAGATGTGATCAAGGGTTGATGTACAAAGCTTTGTCTCCAATCTTGAACCTTTTTGAAGTGTCCATAACTGAATGGCCCAAGGGAGGGCAAACTAAGTTTTAGTTCACTTTGATATTTAGTTAGACTTAGGTACATTTAGTTAGGTTTCTTAGTTACTTGTCTAACTATTTAGTTACTTAAGGCAACTAGCCATCTTGACTTTACTAGAACCTTCACTAACTAAAACTCTAATGAGTAGCTAACTAGGTTTGTTCCATTTAGTTACTACTTAGACACTTTAAATTAACTTAGTTAAGTTTAAGCTAACTTAGTTAGGTTTTTCTAGTTACGTACTAACTAGTCCAACCATTTTTGTTGACTACTTTCTATTGGTTTAGAAATTTTTAAGCCTTTTATGTTGACTAATTCTTATAGGCTTAGAAATAATTCAAGCCAGAAATGTTGACTGATTTACCAAGTGTGAGTCCCACAGACTTTTCCGAGTCCATGGTCCTTTGGAGCAGAAGCTACTGTTTTTAAGACAGTAGGTACTATCCAATAAAATAATATTATAAAAATATAAAATATTTTTATCGTACAAATAAATTCTAAAAATTATAAGATTGATACACGTATTATTCAGAATTAGGTTTAGTAAGATCCCCCAACTCTGAATAATCAGATAAAGATTTTCCCGGCTTGAAAATTATTATTTTCTTGACTCGGAGTAAATCACACACAATGATCAAATACAGGTACGAAACAATTAAATTAATTTTATAACACACAGAAAACACAACACAATACATTTGTGGACAATATCATAATTTAATCAAAAGTTAGGGTGTTACAATCTTTGTTAAAAATCTCTTCTTTACAATTTATAAAATCTTATGCATTTCCTTTCCAAGCATTAAAAACCTTAAATTCATACTCTTATTACCTAATTGCTAAATCCATAATTTATTTAGTATTTTTGGCTTGATTACTCCTATTTTAAATAGAGTGGCTGTGTGCCACAAAGGTTCTTGAACTTAAAAATCTCTTTTCGCTTACATATATTCATATCATACAACGTATCAAAATCCCACAATAACAAATTTATGCATACTTTCAAGCCACAAAGATAGCATAGACAACCATGTACAAACCATCTAATTCATGCAATCAAGTAGATAAATTAACATAGCAATTAAATAACTATATAGCTTTCATGTATACTATCAACTTCATGTAATCAAACATAATTAAACAAGCACAAGCAGTCATCATCACCCAATCAAGTGAAGGAATCCTCACATGGATTCTTCACTTACAAACACAAAGTTTCCATTTTCTCACCACCAAACTTGGCTAATGAGGCTAATCTCCCTCTTACCTCAAGAGAAGATCAAAAGAGAGCTCCTTTATGTCTCCTTGAATTTTCGTCCACCACCAACAAGCAATTCCTTAAGACAACAAGAAATCAAACATTAAATCTAAGCTTGATAGAATACAACCATGGATCAAGATCATGGTTTAACACTTTAAAAATAAGATTAGAAGTGAATGTTCAAAACTTCACCTCTAGGTCTTCACATCTTGGACTTAGAAAAAACACTTGAAAATGGATGAATTTGAAGATGGTCTCAACAAAAAAATATCTTAGAATAGTGTCTAGGTTCAAGATCAAGGGTTTGTTGGAATTAAACAAGGTTGGAGGTATTTTAGGCGTATTGGCCATGAGTTATAGGAAGAAAAATAGTGTAGAATGTCTAGCAGCAAGCACTGGAGAGCATTCCTTCCAGTGCCTAAGCGCTGGCTAGGCACGTCCAACATTTTTTTCTCTGCCAACTGAGTGCCTAAGCGCTCCATTACCAGCTCCCGAGCGCTGACTGAGTAACGTTCAATACTTCTTCTCAGTCAACTGTGTGCCTAAGCGCTCCATTACCAGTGCCTGAGCGCTGGCTACTCACACGGAGAGAAAAGAGAGAAGAGGAAAAGTGAGAGAAAAGGTGAGAGATGGTCCAAGAACAAGTCTAGAACCTTAAAATGTAAAGAAAAGCAAAGATTAGTAATTTCACCTCAAAAACTCTAGATTAGAGCTTGATGCCTCCTTGATGATTTTCGTCCAACTCCACCAGTAAAACCCTAGGACATCAAACTTTCACAATCAATAACCAAAACTTGAAAAGAGCAGCCCTTGGTCACAAAGGTGACCAAGAATCACGAAAATGAGAGGAGAAAATAGGAAAGTCATGAACTTTACCTTAAAGCTTCAAATCTTAGGGCTTTATGGAAGAAGATGAAAATGGTAGATTTGGGTGATAGTCACAAAAGAGAAAAACTTCAAGATGATAGGAAGGTGCAAGAAACAAGGTTGGTTGAGAAAGAAGATATGGGTGGCCAAAAATGGTGGTTTGGCCGTGGAAAATGAGAGAAAATGGAGAAGATGAAAGTGTGATAGAAAAGTGAGAGAAAAAATGAAGGCGCTTTGGGGAGAAAATGTGAAATGAAAGATTAAGGGAAAATATGAAACTTGGTCATCTTTTTCCTCCCTAAACCGTGGCCACACATTCAAGGAGAGATAAGATGAAGCTTCTCCAATAAGCTTTGGTAAAGCTTCTCCAACAAGCCAATAGGAAAGTGCTAGGAAGTTTCCCACAAAGCTTCTTCAAGAAGCCAAAACTTACCTTTTTGAAAAGTCAACGATGATGTCATAATTTGTGATGTCATTAAGTTGTTCTATAGAAAAGATGACTAACACTCTATTAAGGTTATTATATAGTGGACAAAAGTTACAGTTAACAAAACCTGTATTTATTGTCCAACGGATAATAAAACGTACTGTGATTTTATTTATCAGATAAAATCTCGAAAAATAAAAATTTCATAAACTGTGTCCGGCTCGGATTTAGTAAGATCACCTTGTATCGTTTCACAGTCTAAAGCTTTTTGGTCTCGAAAAAATATTATATTTTTTCAGTCTCGCATATGCGCATGCAAATCGAGAAATATAATAAAATAATCAAGCAAGTCAAATAATTCTAGAAAATTTCCCAAAAATCATAAATATTATAAAATAAATATAAATCATGAAACAAACAATTTTTGGGGTGTTACATTTAATGATCTTAACATGATTAGAGACCATGATTAGGGTTGGGAAACATATAGAATTCATGATTTAAGGATTAGAACTTGGTTAGAAACCAAGGTTATGCAGAACCCGATTCTGCAGAATCTAGGCAGCATCCTAGCAGCCTGTGATGTTTGTTGCATAACTTGAGCTGTAGTCACTAGATTGACCTGATTCTTGTTGCATTTGAAAGCTAAGATGCAAGGCTTCATTTAGAAAAAATCGCATATTTTAAGAACAACCCAATTAGCACCAATTTATATTTGAATCTAAGGCAGATTTTGTAGAAAAGGAAGTCTGGCACTTGTTAAACTAGATTGCATAATTTCCTACTCTAAAGCCGTATTTACATGAACTAGTGGCATTTTAAAGCTAACATATAAGGTTATAAGAGGTAAAAATTTTAGAATTTTAGCACTCTTATTTTGTTCCCTGTTTCAATTTAAAGTTAAGTTAGAATCGGGTAAAATAGTGAGTTTCCTATTTTAGCTTCTGCATTTTGTTGCATAACTTTGGCTACACTTAGCCAAATTAAGTGAGGTTTGTGACATTTGAAAGATATAAGAGAAGGTTGCTAGTAAAATTTCAAATTTTTTGAAGTTATGATGCACATTTGGTGCAATATTGGAAATTAGCTTTTTTAGGCAATATTTGAGGTGTGAGCCCTAAAAACACTAGTAGCTCCTTAATAGTTAAAGTTAAGTTAAATATACAAGTTTTCCAGTAAATGCATTACTCTCTCAATAAGTTGAGTTAAAATAGGGTCATAGCCAGAGTTGGTTCGTTTATGCAATAAAGTTGAACCATAGCAATAGTTGGTTCCTTTATGCAATATGGTTGAACCATAGCAAGAGGTAGTTCCTTTATGCAATAAAGTTGAACTATAGTGTTCGCTCTTTTGCTTACCTCAAGTGCACGAGTCGCACTTGTAATATAGTCAAGAGTCGAATATCATTCCCACGAGGATTACGTTAATTTTAAGAACCAAATATTAACCACTAGTTTATTTAATATTATCCAAGCACATTCAAATTATAAAAGGATTGTTCAAAGTAACTATAAAGACTAAAATGCAGTAAATCAGAATTAAAGATGTTGATTAGAGAATAGGGAATCCTTCTTCACCTCCTACTTCAATTGATAACATGCAATCCTTATAGCAATATAAACGAAAGGATTAGGTTAGCTTGAGAATCTAACTTAGTTAAAAGCCTATGTTTAGGTCAATCAACCATATTTTAGTTACCTAATTCACTTTGTTTCCATGAGAACTAGTGTAGAATCCATTCATTAAGATATATTCTCAATCAATTATTATGCATGGCCAAGAGGTATATTTATATCCCATTAGCGAATCAACTCACCTTACCATTAGAATGAAATTAAACATGCATTAACCATACATATGATCTCTAATCCAAATTCTTATGTCTAGGTTCATTAGATTTCAACAAATCACTTAAAAGTTAATCAAACAATCAAGAACATTAAGGTTTATAGGATTGAACAAAACCAAATCAAGTATATAAACTCAAAGGATTACAAAAACATAAGAAATCCCTATATACAACTTAGCTAGCCATGAAACACGAAAATATATGACAATACACCACGTTCATAATAATGAAAAAGAGGAAGTAAAAGGAATGGAAGAGAGAAGATCAATGATGATGATCCTTGATGCTTGAATCTTCTTCTAAGATGAAGATGACCTCTAACCTTGGCTACTTTTGCTTCCTTTCAACCTCACAATGAAAACCTAGCCATTGTTTTCTAAAAAAATAAAAGCTCTCTAGTTGAAATATGATAAAATAATATTTATAGGTCCAGAAAACATAGTCATGCCGTGGCATTCACAAGCCTACACCGTGACATACATGCAAATTAAGTCACCACATTGCGACATTCATTCCCTTGCGCCGCATCATGTAAACTTCGTGTCTCTCTGTCTGAAGTAGGGGATGTACTGCAACACCCCAAAATTTGCTAATTTACACTAATGTTTGAATGGCACTGTTTTGTGATTTTTGTGTGTTGTAAAATTATTTTGACTGTTCTGTGACCATTTTTGATCTTTGTGTGTGATTTACTCCGAGTCAGGAAAATAATAATTTTTGGACCGAGAAAAATCTTTAACTGATTATTTGGAGTTGAGGGATCTTACTAAACCTAATTCTGAGTGATACGTGTACCAATCTTTTAACTTTTAGAAATTATCTACGAAATAAAAATATTTTATATTTTAATATTATTTTATTATCTGTTAGATAGTACCTACTGACTTAAAAGAAGTAGCTTCTGCCCAGTGGATAATAGACTCAGAAAAGTCTTTGTGACTTACAATTTGGTGAACCAATAGGAATTGGTCAACGATAGCGGCTTGAATTTTCTAAGCCAATAGGATGTAGTCAACGATGACGGTTGGACTAGTTAGCTTGAAAACTAGCTAACCTAACTAAGTTAGCCTAAACTTAACTAAGTTAATCTAAAAAGCCTAAGTAGTAACTGTACCACCCTACTGGGGATGTCACATTTTCGATATAATAATAATAAAACCTTACCCAAGTTATAAAACGTTTGGTACATAAATAATATGAGTTATAAATTTTTTCTTTTTATACACGATAGCATTAAATAAAATAAAACGAATCATAAAATAAAACAAACTATTATTACACACCATAATATACATATGATTTTTGTCTTAAGGATACAAATAATTTACAAACTACAAATATTTAATAAAGCAGTAAAAAATTTGACATCACAACAAACTATAAACATGCCTAAGTGCACATCGAAGATTTCTAACCCTTCGAAGGATCCTCCTCAGATGGATCGTTAGATGACAAAAATCTTGGATGTCTCGCAGCTCAACGGATAGGAGTCCGTGCTGTCGATACGCAACTAAGCTCACTGGGTGCATAAAAACGTCCTCCCCAGTAACGCCTAATAGACAAAGGCATCTCTAAATGTAAATAAAAAGTAGTAGTAAACATCGGTGCTCCGTCAAACTCTCTACACAGGGACACAGTCAAACGCCCCACATAGACTACCGATCCTCTCTCAGCTCATAGTCGCCAGGCCTCAGAGCCTCCGTGAAACTCAAGTCTCACAAAACCCAAAAATTCAGGCAGAGTCATACCGCGTCACAATCAATCCAAGTGATATGGATGACTAAACGGCTCGCCTTCCTCGAACTGATCGCTCGGTTGCTGCTCCTCAAGGTATTGAATATCTAGAGGTTGCTCCTCTACCTCTTCCTCAAACTCTTTACAGAACATAAACAATAATACAGAAAAATGCATACAAAGAGGTGAGACAATCTACATCATTACCAGCATGGCAGTATAGAAAATGATAATACATACAGATATTACGATAAATACAAAATTTCATATCACTACATCATACATAATATCTCGAATTTAAATATAAATAATCACAATTAATCATATTATGATGCAGATCATATATGCAAATATACACCGACTCATTCCTACTCCATGGAGTTAAACACAGACATCAGAGAGAATGACCCAGAAGACCTATCCATACCTCAGGCTACCTAACCAACTATTACCCAGTCAAACGTCATGTAAATAGCACACAGTCAAAATCGTCGTGTAGTTAGTACATAGTCCAAACGTCGTGCACAATAGGCATTGTACTAGAAAGTCTCCACAAGATCTTGATTAAGAATAATGCTTGTCGAGATTGTTAATGTGTTGCTCTTTACCACAACCTAGAGGAGCTACTAACTGTTCACATGTGGAATCCTCCGCACACTAACGCCTCTAAGTTCACTCAATGAACCGAACTATGCCTATCACACCCACAACATGGTGTAATTCATCTCATCAGTCAATCGCCAATTTCAACCAAATTGACACATCTCTCTATGCATGTACGTAAACCAAAATAACACAAACGCCCTCATTATCACTATAAACCATAATTACACCAATACCCTCAGTTTTGGTATAAACCAAATATAGTATGTCTCCACTTGACAGTACTATTTCTCAACATGTCCAGGTCCACCACTTTGGCCTGACAGTAAAACTCACTGTTTCTTTTAGTCGCACAAAGATTTTATCGCGTTTTCACAATCGTATCACCATTTTCAAACATTTCCAAATCGCGTAAATATTTTTTGACGTTTCTAAAGTCGCGTAATGTTTTTAAATCATTTTCTTAATCATGTAAGATATTTTTAAATCGTTTTCTAAATCGCGTAACTTAAAAATCGTTGTTTTAAATACGCGTAAGCTATTTCTAGTAATTTTCAGCTACATAAATCTTTTCTCTACGTTCTAAATTATATTTAAGACTTTATCCATTATTTGTTCATTTTCAATTAATTTTTAACAGCATTTCGTCTAGAAAATCTATTAAATGATATTTCTTATGTTTTCCTTTAATAACTACTGCTTTTAACCATAACCATTACTTGCTACTTGAAACTTGCTAACGTGCTTCAAAACCCGAAGGTGAGCTCTATGTTAGTATTTCTCAAGTGTTTCATTTATTTCTTATTTATACTTAATTTCTCTATTTTGGTTTCCAAAACTAAGTTCATTTATTTTGTTCTCTAAAATTTACGAAAATTGAATGCTCTTTAAGTTAACTACTTAGTCTACATTAGATAATAATTTTGGAATCAAATTTACATTGAATGCCATTTTGGACGAATTCAACATATTCTTTACAAACTATCTTTAAATCATTTTCCATTTTCTAAATCATTATCAAATTCATTAATTCACTTAAATCACTGAAGTCATTCTTTTAGAAAATGGTTGAGAACATTTTGGTTCTCTTTTTCTTGGTGAAGCCGTGAGCTTCCTTGTACTCTTTGGAACACTCATGCAAATCCTCACATGTTATTCACATCCTATAATAATTATCAAACATCTATAAACACATATCATATATTTTTAAAGCTATAGATATGCTTGCACACATAATCAATCACAAATAAGAAAAGACATTAAACCACCAAGTGAATGAATCCTTATGGATACTTCACCACAACTACATCCATTTTCTCACCACCACACAAGGTTGATGAGATTAAATCTCCCTCTTACTGTAACACCCCAAAATTTACTTTTCTATTATCAGAATTCATTCTAAAAATATTTGTGATTTTCTGGAATTTTCTTAGAATTTTTGAAAATGCGGAATATTTTAATATATTTCTCGTTTTACGTGTGTACTGAGCGGAACCGGAGAAATGAGACATTTTCTCCGAGAACCTTGAACTATAGAAACGTCGAAGGGGGATCTTACTAAATCCGAGGCCGAACACAGTTTACAAGGTTTTACATTTTTCAAGAAATCTTAGCCGATGAGATAATAAAACACTGTGAGGAATTTATCCGTCAGATTTGTAGTGCTGACTTCCACCAACTATAACTATTGTCCAATAAATAATAACATGTATTAAAAATATTATCACATTATTCAAAATCTAATTTTTGTATCACACCTATTAGTTTAATTTTAAAAGAAAGATTAAATTTAATCCAAGTTTATTATGGGAAGCTTCCTAGCAATTTCCCTTGCAACATATTTTTCTCTCTCCTTTCTCCACTCTTCTACGACAGACACTACAAGGGGAGTCCAAATATTTCCCTTCCATTACTTTTATATTTCACTCATTTCTCTACACCCAAATACCCATTTCTCTCTTTTTCTCTCTTCTTCTTCCTCTCCACCGAACACACACACACACACCATCACATTGGAAGACCAACTTCCTCATTTTCCAAACCAATCACATTTTCTTGTTCCTTCCACCCTTTCAAAACTATTCTCCTTGGTTGTTATCTCTGGTTCTTCTTCTTCTTCTTCTTCCATTTCTCTTCCACCATTAAAGCTAAAGCTTGGAGCTTTAAGGTAAAGTCTTCAACTTTCTTCCATTTCCTTGCTATTTTCATTTTCTCTTGGCCACCTTGGTGACCAAGAACCTATTTTTCATGGTTGAGTGAACATTATGGTGATCACTCACATTGGAGTTTTTCTTGAAGGAGGAGAAACAAAAATCTAAGACAAAAAGGAGTAGCACATTGTGTTGTTTTCCATATAGGTAAGAGGGAGATGATCCTCTTCAACCAACCTTGGTAGTAAGGGAATGTCTTGTATGTGTTTTGTTGTTGATTTTTGAATCCATGTATAAAGTTCTCTCATTTTTATGTTGTTCTTGATGATAATGTATTTTGTTGGGTTTGTATGATTTAATGGATGCTTCTTGTATGATTTGAAGGTGTATTTGAGTATTTTGTTGATTAAATATGATGAGGAATGGTTTGGTTGAGTTAGAGGGCCTGAGAACTCTGTTTTTCTGCAAGTTTACGCGTGGTAATCGATTACACGAGGCTTGTAATCGATTACCAAGCTCTTAAAGATACAAAATCGTGATTCTGGAAACCTGGTAATCGATTACATCTGGTGTGTAATCGATTACAGAGGTTCTGTTTAGCTTGTAATCCATTACAGGATGAGTGTAATCGATGACCAAGCCTCTGATGTCATGAAATGGTGCTTCGGGGAAGCACGTAATCGATTACACAACCATGGGTAATCGATTACGAAGGTTCTGCCCAATTGGTAATCGATTACCACGGTTGTGTAATCGATTACCAGTGCCTTGAAGTTACGAAACGTGATTCTGGGAATCACGTAATTGATTACAATGAGATTGTAATCGACACTGAGAGGTTCATTTCTCAGTAATCGATTACAAAGGTGCTGTAATCGATTACCAATACCAAAAATGAGGTTTCTGAGCTGGAAATGATTGAGATGGTGGTTCTTTGTCCTTTGTAACTCAAACATAACCTAAAAACCCTGGATTCAAGGATTTTACTTTATTAATTTGTGATAGGAAGATGCATTCACCCCATTAGGGAAGAAATGATTTTTGAATATGGAATCCTTGGATCCATGATATGGAAATCGTGGTATGTGTGTAATGAGGAATGCATGTTGATGCTGAAATTATTGATGTAGTACTCAATGAAATAAGAATGATGATGTGCCATTGAGGCAATGTTTTAAATAAATGTATTGTTGATATGTCATGTTGGACATCGAATATTGCATATGTGCCATTGAGGAAAGGCTTATGCCGAACGCATCATTGATGAACATACATGATTGGACATTGTGTCATCATGCATGTGTATTGTCCGTGGGACATTGATGAGAAGGCTATGTTGCCTAGGAGTTTGAATAACACCTATGTGCGGGTGCGAATAGACTAAGCATAGGTGTCATATGTTGTTGACCCTGGGGGCGTCGGGGTGTGAGTGTCTCACAATAGACAGTGGCAGCTCCAATGGGGCCGTGGGATAGACCAATGCAACACACTGACGATCCTGCCTGAGATGCTGTCCTATATCGCGATCAACAGTCGAGGTGCCATGTGTGAGCCATTTTGCGCAAATGTTTTTATGTGATGAGCACACTATATTTTTAAGGCTAACGATACACTGGCATTACTCCTTGATCATTCACTCCGAAAATGTTTATGTCTAGCTCCATGGAGTAGGAACTTTGGTACCCTTGTTGCATTGTGAGTTGTCAGTCACATGGTCCATTGAGCATTCATGATTGGATAATGTGCTTACTATTATGACTGTGATATTTATCTGATTCTTGGTAATACTGATGTTGCTAGTTGGCTATGGATGATATTAATTACTATTCCTTGTTGCTTTACTCTCATTAATTGCTTTCATGTATTACCACACTTGTATGTATTAGCTATGTCTTATGTGGGCGTTCGACGCCGTTTATTTTCTTGCTGCCGTGTTGGTACTGAAAGCTGGGAATCTCACCTATTTCGGTATTTTCCTTTATTTTGCATTTTGGTTGAATTGTATGCTCTCTAGAAGACACTCGTGAGGAGAACAAGGAAGCTACTGAGTTTCAAGGTTTCTGGCCTTATCTCGATTAAGACCGAAGTTGCTGAGAATGTCTTTTCGCCCCCGTGGATTTTTTTGGTTACGTGCGGATCAACTTTCATGGTGGTCCGGATTGCTGGCATATCAACGTGCAGACTGACCGTTGTGTGTACCACGGCGAATTGACGGTGTCTTTGGCATGGGGACGCTACACTGCTTCTATTTTTGACTTTCATGCTTTTGTATGGTTGGAATTTTATATGCCTGTAAGAGATATGTGGGTGGATATGTACTATACCCCACGTGACGACTCTTTCCTGTCTACTGCTCGGGCTCCTGCCCGCTGTTCTGTCGTCCCGATGGATGTCTCGTCGGACGACGAGGACCCTAAGGAGGACCCATCTACGGTTCCTTCTCATTCCAGGCAGTCTTAGGGCTGGTTGTAAATTGATGGCTACTGATGGGTGTCCGTTTATTTTTTTGAGGGAGCCTGACGTAATACTGGATTGTGGGTAGACATATTTGTATCTCTTGGGGTAGGTACACATTTTGTTTTTTTGTATATCTTTTGGAAGTGTAATTTAAACAGGCTTGTAATTATGGTACAAAGTATGTAACTATCTATATCGTATATGATTGTATGTTTCATTACATGTTGATTCCTCTGTGACGTTTTTGATAAGAAGTTTTATATGGAGGAGGAACCTTTAATTTTAAAGCAATCACACAATATATTTACAAACAGGTGTATATGCACACTAATGGAAGATCTCACCGAATTTATGTTAAATAAAAAAAAAAAGAAAAAAGGGGTGTTCAAACTTTACGTAATCATTTGTGCGTCGTTTCACTATGGTGCGACGTTCCCTCTTCTTACCCATTATGACTAAGGGAGGAAAAAGGGGCGTTACACTGTCTTGGTATCAGAGCTCCCGGTTATTTTTCTTTGGGTCGTGTGGTTTTGGACTGTTTTGTTTGTGCTGTGTCATTCTCTGTGATTTTGTTGTTTGGTATTCAAATGAATACATCTAACTTTCTCTGTGTTTTGCATAGTCTAATCTGAGAAGGAACAATGGCTCGTCGAAGTGATATAGCTGCTGCCATAGAGGCAATACAGAAGATGGCCGAGGCAATGTTGCAACAGAACCAGCAGACAGCTCAATAACAGGCTAGGGCTGCACAACAGCTAGAGGCTATAGCGGATGTTCAGAACTTGGAAGGATTTCGTCGCGCCAATCCTCCATAGTTTAAAGGGGAGTTTGACCCAGAGAAGGCTACATTGTGGATTCAAGAGTTGGAGAAAATATTTACGGGTATGAATTGTGCTGACGATCGGAAGGTTACCTATGCTGCATATATGCTGATTGGAGATGCAGAGCATTGGTGGACTGGAGAGCAAAGGCTACTGCAAGCCGCGAATGTGGTGATAACTGGGAAGTGTTCAAAGAAAGGTTCTTGAACAAGTATTTTCCTGAAAGTGCCAGGCACGCAAAAGAAATGGAATTTCTAAGATTGCGACAGGGAGGCATGACTGTGAGTGAATACGTCGCGAAGTTTGAAAACTTGTCCAGATTTTCAGCCTACTTTCAACTTCAACCCAATGAAACTTGGAAGTGTCGAAAGTTTGAGGAAGGCCTGAGGCACGATGTGAAGAAAATCGTGATAGCTTTGAAGATCACTCAGTTTTCTGAGCTACTCGACACTTACTACCGATTGGAAAGTGTGGAACAAGAACGCGAGGCAAGAAATAGAAACTTTAGGCCCGTTCGGTCCCAAAGAGGAGGTGGTGGTAACGCGAGTCGTTATCAAAAGAAGCCTTATTCCAGACCCTCTGGAAGCCAACAACCACAAAAGTTTCAAGGAGGAAGTCCAACTGGAAGCCCGGCAAGGATGGGTCAGAATGCTACGACTACTCCGAGATGCATGAAGTGCGGGAAGGAGCATTTCACAAGGGACTGCACAATCAAAGGAATTATTTGCTTTCGGTGCGGGAAACCTGGTCATGTTTCTCGAGACTGTAACCAGACCAAGGCGGAACCATCCGTCAATGCTGCTAAGACTTCTAAACCACAAGTTGGAGGCAGAGTCTACACCCTGAGTGGTGCTGAGGCCTCTGAATCCGAGGATCTGATACAAGGAGAAGGTATCATTGAAGGTAATCTTTTAATTGTACTGTATGACTCTGGTGCTACTCATTCTTTCATTTCACATGACTGTGTGGAAAGACTTGGATTGCCTGTGTCTTCTTTACCTTTCGATTTGACTGTTTCGACTCCTACTGCAAAACCTGTAGTCACTACTAAGGTGTGTCTAGGTTGTCCTTTAATAGTGGAAGGTCGGGTCCTTTTCGTGATTTGATCTATTTACCATTATCCCAACTAGACGTGATATTAGGAATGGACTGGCTATCTGCCAACCATGTCCTGTTAGACTGCTCCAGAAAAATAATAGTTTTCCCTTTGGATGAGGATTCTAGATTTTTGACCGCCAACCAAGTGAAAGCTTTCCTGAAAGAAGGAGCTCAAGGATACATACTGTTATCTTCTTTGAAAGTTGAGAGTGAAGTTGATGTGGACGCAATCTCTATTGTTCGAGATTTCCCTGAGGTTTTCCCTGATGATGTACCTGGTTTGCCATCGGAACGTGAGGTCGAGTTTGCTATCGACTTGGTACCTGGAGCTGGTCCTATTTCTATCGCGCCTTACCGTATGGCACCAGCAGAACTCGTGGAACTTAAGAAGCAGTTGGAAGAACTCCTAGAGAAGGAATTCGTGAGACCCAGTGTGTCACCGTGGGGAGCACCTGTATTGTTGGTCAAGAAGAAAGATGGGACTTCAAGATTATGCGTGGACTACCGTCAGTTAAACAAAGTTATGATCAAGAACAAGTATCCATTGCCAAGGATAGATGACCTGATGGACCAATTAAAGGGAGCAGCTGTGTTTTCCAAGATCGATTTACGATCTGGATATCACTAAATCAGAGTGAAAGTGGAAGATATTCCCAAAATGGCTTTCCGTACTCGTTATGGTCATTACGAGTACCTGGTGATGCCTTTTGGTGTGACAAATGCACCTGCGATATTTATGGACTACATGAATAGGATCTTTCGTCCTTACTTGAACAAATTCGTTGTTGTTTTCATCGATGATATTTTGATCTATTCACAAAGTCGCGAGGACCATGCTGAGCACCTCAGCATAGTTCTCCAGATCTTGAAGGAGAAAGAGCTATATGCGAAACTATCCAAGTGCGAGTTTTGGCTAGATGAAGTGAAGTTCTTAGGTCATGTAATCACAAAGGAAGGAATTGCAGTGGATCCTTCAAAGGTAGAAGCTGTGCTACAGTGGGAAAGACCAACTACAATGACGGAAATCCGAAGCTTCATTGGATTAGCCGGATACTACCGGAGGTTTATTGAGGGATTTTCCAAAATCGCTGGACCGCTCACTCGACTCACCAAGAAAGATCAAGCTTTTGAATGGACAGATTCCTGTAAAGGAAGTTTCCAAGAGTTAAAAAAGAGGCTGACTACGTCACCAGTGCTAGTCTTACCGAATCCTAGTGAACCGTTTGAAGTGTACTGTGACGCTTCGTATCAAGGTTTGGGGTGCGTTCTTATGCAAAACGGAGGAGTGGTGGCTTATGCCTCAAGACAATTGCGAGTGCACGAGAAGAATTACCCAATACATGATCTAGAATTAGCTGCAGTGGTGTTTGCATTGAAGATATGGAGACATTATTTGTATGGAGCCACATTCAACGTTTTCAGCGACCACAAAAGTCTGAAGTACCTGTACGATCAGAAGGAGCTGAACATGAGGCAACGAAGATGGCTAGAATTTTTGAAAGATTACGATTTCCAACTTCAGTACCATCCTAGAAAGGCGAACGTGGTGGCCGATGCTTTGAGTAGAAAGACGATTAGTGTTGCCACTATGATGATTAGAGAAAAGGACTTGATAGAGCAATTCAGAGATGTATGGTCATTTGTAAAGTTAACACCGGGAAAAATTTGTATGAATAGGATCACTATCTCGAATGACTTGATGGATGATATTCGAGAGAAACAAAAGGTCGATAAATTCCTGCAAGAAGAAAGAGAATTGATAAAGCAAGGTGGTGTGTCAACATTGAAGGAAGGAAGTGATGGGATTTTGAGATTCCAAGGAAGGGTCTGTGTGCCTAAAGATGAAGAACTCAGAAGGTACATACTTGAACATGCTCATTCTAGTCAGTTGAGTATGCATCCTGGAATGACCAAGATGTATCAAGACTTGAGGAAGTTATTTTGGTGGCATGGAATGAAAAGAGATATCGCTAGATGCATGTCATCTTGCTTGGTTTGCCGAAAACGAAGATTGAGCATCAAAGACCACTGGATTACTACAACCCCTGGCTATTCCGAATGGAAAGTGGGATAGCATCGCCATGGACTTTGTTGTCGGATTACCAAGAACTAGGAAAGGATATGACTCAATATGGGTAATAGTGGATCGACTTACGAAGTCAGCTCACTTTCTGCCAATCAACATAAGATATCCGTTGGAGAAGTTGACTCAGATATACATTGGTGAAATTGTTAGACTTCATAGGATACCCATGAGTATTGTTTCCGATAGAGACCCGAGGTTTATCTTGAAGTTTTGGCAAAGTATTCAGGAGGCTATGGGAACAAAGTTGCGGTTAAGTTCTGCCTACCATCCACAAACTGATGGTCAATTGGAAAGAACAATTCAGTCGTTAGAAGATCTGCTAAGAGCTTGTGCGATAAAGCAAACTGGAGGTTGGGATGAAATTTTGCCATTGGTGGAATTCACCTACAACAACAGTTACCATTCAAGTATAGGGATGGCGCCCTATGAGGCTTTATATGGGTGGAGGTGTCGGACGCCTCTGTGCTGGTATCAAGATGGAGAATGGCTTACCGTTGGACCTGAACTTATCCAACAAACAACCAAAAAAGTCAAGATGATTCAGGAGAAAATGAAAACGGCTCAGAGTCGGCAGAAGAGTTATGCGGACAAAAGAAGGAAACCTCTTGAGTTCGAAGAAGGGGAGCATGTCTTCTTGAAAGTCACGCCTATGATTGGGGTCGGTCATGTCCTCAAATCTAGAAAACTCACTCCAAAATTTCTTGGACCCTACCAAATTCTTCGTCGGATAGGTCCTGTTGCTTACCAAATAGCTTTACCTCCTTTTCTTTCAAACCTTCATAATGTTTTTCATGTGTCTCAACTCAGAAAGTACATCCTAAACCCTAATCATGTCATAGCACCTGATTCTGTACAATTGAAGGAAAACTTGACATATGAGACAACTCCTGTAAGGATTAAGGATAGGAGGACGAAGCAACTCAGAGGAAAGGACATTGCACTGGTGAAGGTAATCTGGAATGAATCAACTGGAGATGTGACGTGGGAGCTAGAGGACAAAATGAAGGAGCAATATCCCGAATTGTTTTAAGGTATGGAAAATTTCGAGGACGAAATTCCTATTTGTAGGGGAGAGTTGTAACACCCCAAAATTTACTTTTCTATTATCAGAATTCATTCTAAAAATATTTGTGATTTTCTGGAATTTTCTGAAAATGTGGAATATTTTAATATATTTCTCGTTTTACGTGTGTACTGAGCGGAACCGGAGAAATGAGACATTTTCTCCGAGAACCTTGAACTATGGAAACGTCGACGGGAGATCTTACTAAACCCGAGGCCGGACACAGTTTACAAAGTTTTACATTTTTCGAGAAATTTTAGCCGATGAGATAATAAAACACTGTGAGGAATTTATCCGTCAGATTTGTAGTGCTGACTTCCACCAACTATAACTATTGTCCAATAAATAATAACATGTATTAAAAATATTATCACATTATTCAAAATCTAATTTTTGTATCACACCTATTAGTTTAATTTCAAAAGAAAGATTAAATTTAATCCAAGTTTATTATGGGAAGCTTCCTAGCAATTTCCCTTGCAACATATTTTTCTCTCTCCTTTCTCCACTCTTCTACGGCAGACACTACAAGGGGGGGAGTCCAAATATTTCCCTTCCATTACTTTTATATTTCACTCATTTCTCTACACCCAAATACCCATTTCTCTCTTTTTCTCTCTTCTTCTTCCTCTCCACCGAACACACACACACACACCATCACATTGGAAGACCAACTTCCTCATTTGCCAAACCAATCACATTTTCTTGTTCCTTCCACCCTTTCAAAACTATTCTCCTTGGTTGTTATCTCTTGGTTCTTCTTCTTCTTCTTCTTCCATTTCTCTTCCACCATTAAAGCTAAAGCTTGGAGCTTTAAGGTAAAGTCTTCAACTTTCTTCCATTTCCTTGCTATTTTCATTTTCTCTTGGCCACCTTGGTGACCAAGAACCTATTTTTCATGGTTGAGTGAACATTATGGTGATCACTCACATTGGAGTTTTTCTTGAAGGAGGAGAAACGAAAATCTAAGACAAAAAGGAGTAGCACATTGTGTTGTTTTCCATATAGGTAAGAGGGAGATGATCCTCTTCAACCAACCTTGGTAGTAAGGGAATGTCTTGTATGTGTTTTGTTGTTGATTTTTGAATCCATGTATAAAGTTCTCTCATTTTTATGTTGTTCTTGATGATAATGTATTTTGTTGGGTTTGTATGATTTAATGGATGCCTCTTGTATGATTTGAAGGTGTATTTGAGTATTTTGTTGATTAAATATGATGAGGAATGGTTTGGTTGAGTTAGAGGGCCTGAGAACTCTATTTTTCTGCAAGTTTACGCGTGGTAATCGATTACACGGGGCTTGTAATCGATTACCAAGCTCTTAAAGATACAAAATTGTGATTCTGGAAACCTGGTAATCGATTACATCTGGTGTGTAATCGATTACAGAGGTTTTGTTTAGCTTGTAATCCATTACAGGATGAGTGTAATCGATTACCAAGCCTCTGATGTCATGAAATGGTGCTTCTGGGAATCACGTAATCGATTACACAACCACGGGTAATCGATTACGAAGGTTCTGCCTAATTGGTAATCGATTACCATAGTTGTGTAATCGATTACCAGTGCCTTGAAGTTATGAAACGTGATTCTGGGAATCACGTAATTGATTACAATGAGATTGTAATCGATTACAGAGGTTCTGTTTCTCGGGTAATCGATTACAAAGGTGCTGTAATCGATTACCAAGACCAAAAATGAGGTTTCTGAGCTGGAAATGATTGAGATGGTGGTTCTTTGTCCTTTGTAACTCAAACATAACCTAAAAACCCTGGATTCAAGGATTTTACTTTATTAATTTGTGATAGGAAGATGCATTCACCCCATTAGGGAAGAAATGATTTTTGAATATGGAATCCTTGGATCCATGATATGGAAATCGTGGTATGTGTGTAATGAGGAATGCATGTTGATGCTGAAATTATTGATGTAGTACTCAATGAAATAAGAATGATGATGTGCCATTGAGGCAATGTTTTAAATAAATGTATTGTTGATATGTCATGTTGGACATCGAATATTGCATATGTGCCATTGAGGAAAGGCTTATGCCGAATGCATCATTGATGAACATACATGATTGGACATTGTGTCATCATGCATGTGTATTGTTCGTGGGACATTGATGAGAAGGCTATATTGCCTAGGAGTTTGAATAACACCTATGTGCGGGTGCGAATAGACTAAGTGTAGGTGTCATATGTTGTTGACCCTGGGAGCGTCGGGGTGTGGGTGTCTCACAATAGACAGTGGCAGCTCCACTGGGGCCGTGGGATAGACCAATGCAACACACTGACAATCCTGCCTGAGATGCTGTCCTTTATCGCGATCAACAGTCGAGGTGCCATGTGTGAGCCATTTTGCTCAAATGTTTTTATGTGATGAGCACACTATATTTTTAAGGCTAACGATACACTGACATTACTCCTTGATCATTCACTCCGAAAATGTTTATGTCTAGCTCCATGGAGTAGGAACTTTGGTACCCTTGTTGCATTGTGAGTTGTCAGTCACATGGTCCATTGAGCATTCATGATTGGATAATGTGCTTACTATTATGACTGTGATATTTATCTGATTCTTGGTAATACTGATGTTGCTAGTTGGCTATGGATGATATTAATTACTATTCCTTGTTGCTTTACTCTCATTAATTGCTTTCATGTATTACCATACCTGTATGTATTAGCTGTGTCTTATGTGGGCATTCGACGCCGTTTATTTTCTTACTGCCATGTTGGTACTGAAAATTGGGAATCTCACCTCTTTCGGTATTTTCCTTTATTTTGCATTTTGGTTGAATTGTATGCTCTCTAGAAGACACTCGTGAGGAGAACAAGGAAGCTACTGGGTTTCAAGGTTTCTGGCCTTATCTCGATTAAGACCGAAGTTGCTGAGAATGTCTTTTCGCCCCCGTGGATTTTTTGGTTACGTGCAGATCAACTTTCATGGTGGTCCGGATTGCTGGCTTATCAACGTGCAGACTGACCGCTGTGTGTACCACGGCGAATTGACGGTGTCTTTGGCATGGGGACGCTACACTGCTTCTATTTTTGACTTTCATGCTTTTGTATGGTTAGAATTTTATATGCCTGTAAGAGATATGTGGGCGGATATGTACTATACCCCACGTGACGACTCTTTCCTGTCTACTGCTTGGGCTCCTGCCCGTTGTTCTATCGTCCTGATGGATGTCTCGTCGGACGACGAGGACCCTGAGGAGGACCCATCTATGGTTCCTTCTCATTCCAGGCAGTCTTAGGGCTGGTTGTAAATTGATGGCTACTGATGGCTGTCCGTTTATTTTTTTGAGGGAGCCTGATGTAATACTGGATTGTGGGTAGACATATTTGTATCTCTTGGGGTAGGTACACATTTTGTTTTTTTTGTATATCTTTTGGAAGTGTAATTTAAACAGGCTTGTAATTATGGTACAAAGTATGTAACTATCTATATCGTATATGATTGTATGTTTCATTACATGTTGATTCCTCTTTGACGTTTTTGATAAGAAGTTTTATATGGAGGAGGAACCTTTAATTTTAAAGCAATCACGCAATATATTTACAAACAGGTGTATATGCACACTAATGGAAGATCTCATCGAATTTATGTTAAATAAAAAAAAAGAAAAAAGGGGTGTTCAAACTTTACGTAATCATTTGTGCGTCGTTTCACTATGGTGTGACGTTCCCTCTTCTTACCCATTATGACTAAGGGAGGAAAAAGGGGCGTTACACTTACCATAAGGGAAGACAAACTCGTTCTATACTCTTCCTAGTGATTTTTGTGTGACCTCCAAAGATACCCTAACAAGCTCAAACAAATTTTAAAGTGTCATAACTATAGGTGAAAAAATATAAACCATGGATCAATCATGGCTTAGAACATAAAAAATCAAGTTAGAAATAAGAAACAAGGATTTTTACCTTGTAGGAAAGAATCTTCAAGGTGGTTTTCCAAGCTTAAGATGGATGATTTTGAAGGAACTCTCAACTAGAGAAGTTCTTAGAATGATGTTTGGATTTGAGAAGTAGTGTTAGGTGAAAATTTAGAAGAGTGGAGGTGGTGGTTTAGGGTGTTAGCCAAATAGCTCAAGGAGAAAAGTATGGAGTTTTTTTCTTGGTGTTCTTGAAGAGAGAGAAGTGAAGGCTGAGTTGATAGTGAAGATGACAATGAAGAGAAATGCCCTCCTCTCCTATGCATGGCCGTGGAGCTCAATGGAGGTGGCCACCTTTGTTGACCATCCAAGGCCCCCTAACAACCTTAGATGTGATCAAGGGTTGATATCCAAGGCTTTGCCCTTAAGCTAGCTTCCTATTGGTGTAGGAAATCAAGTCATCAAGCTTCTTGATCCTTCTTGAATGTGCTTGGTAGAATTGCTCCAAGGGAGAGCAAACTAAGTTTGTGTTCTCTTAGACAATCTAGTTAGACTTATGTGCATTTGGTTAAGTTGCTTTGTTACTTGTCTAACTATCTAGTTACTTAAGATAACTAGCCTTACTCTTGACATTACTAGATCATTCTCTAACTAGAACTCTAAGGTGTAGCTAACTAGGTTTACTTCATTTAGTTACTACTTAGACACATTAGATTAACTTAGTTAAGTTTAAGTTAACTTAGTTAGGTTTTTCTAGTTACTTACTAACTAGTCTAACAACTTTTGTGGACTAAAATCCTATTGGCATAGAAACTTTCAAGCCATTTTTGTTGACCTTATCCCATTGGCTTAGAAATAAATCTAGCTAGAAACATTGATTGATTCTCCAAATGTGGGTCCCATAGACTTTTCTGGGTCCATGGTCTATTTTGGAGCGGATTTCTACTGTTTTTGATACTGTAGATACTGTCCAATAAAATAATATTATAAAAATATAAAATTTTTTATTGCACAGTTAAATTATAAAAATTAAAAGGTTAATACACGTATCACTCGGAATTGGGTTTAGTAAGATCCCCCAGTTCCGAATAATTAAATTAAGATTTCCCCGACCCGAAAATTATTATTTTCTTGACATGGAATAAATTGCACACAACAGTCAAACATAGTCACGAAACAGTTAAATTCATTTCATAACTCAGAAAATATAAAACAGTACAGTTATGATAATATCATAATTTAACCAAAAGTTGGGGTGTTACAACTCTCCCCCACTAATAAAAATTTCGTCCCCAAAATTTATCATACATTAGAAAAGTTGAGGGTATTGCTCCCTCATTTTATCTTCCAGCTCCCAAGTTGCATCTCCCGTTACATCATTCCATATTACCTTTACCAATACAATCATTTTCCCTCGAAGCTGCTTCACTCTTCTGTCCTCAATCTTAACAGGAAGTGTCTCATATGTCAAATTATCTTTCGATTGTACTTCATCAAGCTGTATAACATGTGTTGGATCAAGGATATATTTTCTCAGTTGAGACACATAGAATATATTATGGAGATTGGATAGAAAAGGTGGTAAAGCTATTTGGTAAGCTACAAGACCTATTTGACGAATGATTTGGTAAGGTCTGATGAATTTAGGAGTGATTTTTCTAGACTTAATAACCCTTCCAACACCAGTCGTAGGTGTTACTCGCAAGAACACATACTCACCTTCCTCAAATTCAAGAGGTCGCCTCTGTTTATCAGCGTAGCTTTTCTGTCAGCTCTGAGTTGTCCTAATTTTCTCCTGAATCATTTCACCTTTTTCGTAGTTTGTTGCACAAGATCGAGCCCAAAGGTCATACTTTCCCTATCCTAATACTAACATAAAGGTGTTCGGCATTGTCACCCATATAGTGCTTCATAGGGTGCCATCCCTATACTTGAGTGAAAACTATTGTTGTAGGTGAATTCTATCAAAGACAATTCATCATAACTCCCTTGTTGTTCTATCACACAAGCACATAACAAATCTTCCAACGAATGTATTGTCCTCTCCGTTTGTCCATTAGTCTGTAGATGTAAGCAGAACTCAGACGTAACTTGGTTCCCATGGCTTCTTGCAAACTTCGCTAGAACCTTGACGTAAACTTCAGATCTCTATCAGAAACTATACTTACGGGCACACCATGAAGTCTGACAATTTCACTAATGTACACTTAGGTTAATTATTCCAACGAATACTTGATATTGACTGGCAAGAAGTGTGCTGACTTCGTAAGCCTATCAACTATAACCTATATAGAATCATGGCCCTTCCTCGTTCTTGGCAACCCGGTAACAAAATACATCGAGATACTATCCCATTTCCATTCTGGAATAGTTAAAGGTTGTAACATACCGGCTGGTCGTTGATATTCTACTTTTGCCTTTTGACAAACAAGGCAAGGCGCCACACGTTCTGCCACATCTCTATTCATCCTTGGCCACCAAAACATCCGCTTTTAGTCTTGGTACATCTTAGTCATTCCAGGATGCATACTTAACCTACTAGTATGAGCTTCGTCTAAAATTATTTGCTTAAGATCGGGATCATCAGGTATACAAATCCTTCCTTCAAATCTTAAGACCCCATCAGCTCCTTCCTCAACCGTTGCCTTATGACCCTGCTTTAAAATTTCTCTCTCATTTTGTAAAAACGGATCATCTTCCTGTTTTTCTTTGATTTCTTCTAGCAAGTCATTCAAAACAGTAATTTCGTTTAAACAAATCCTTCCTGGTGCCAATTCCACAGATAACCATAAATCTCTAAACTGATTTATCAATTTCTCCTCCTTTATCATCATGGTAGAAACACTGATAACCTTCCTACTTAAGGCATCCGTCACCACATTTGCCTTTCCTGGATGGTATTGAAGCTGAAAATCGTAGTCCTTCAAAAACTCTAACCACCGTCTCTGCCTCATGTTCAATTCCTTTTGATCAAACAAGTATTTCAAACTCTTGTGATCACTGAAGACATTGAACGTGGCTCCATACAAAAAATGTCTCCACGCTTTCAATGCAAAAACCACTGCGGCTAGCTCCAAATCATGCGTTAGGTAACTTCTCTCATGTACCTTCTACTGTCTTGAAGCATAGGCTACCACATTCCTATTCTGCATCAACACACATCCTAACCCTTGGCAAGAAGTGTCACAATACACCTCGAAAGCCTTGCTAGGATCTGACAAAATCAGCACTGGTGCAGTTGTCAATCTCTTGTTCAACTCTTGGAAACTTGCCTCACATTCTTCTGCCCAAACAAAAGCTTGACTCTTCCTTGTGAGTTGCGTAAGAGGTCCAGTTATCTCAGAAAAGCCTTCTATGAACCTTCGGTAATACCCGGTGTAACACCCCAAACTTCCTAAATAGTTGACAGTAATTTTGACAGTGAACAAAATTCTACTATTTAGTAATTTCTGTGTACTGTAAAATTATTTTGAACATTCCATCAGTATATTTGATCGTTTTGTGTGATTTACTCCGTGTCAGGAAAATAATAATTTTCGGGCTAGGAAAATCTTACGTAATTTAATTATTACTGAAAAGTCTTAATTATTTTACTTAATCTGATTTGATATTTGTGAATTTTCTAATTTTTGTGATTTTGTGTGTGATTATGAAATTTTTATATTACTCTGATTATTTTAGTGTTATTCGTGGGCCGTCTATGGGCCCAGGGAGGTTGTATGTGGGCCCCGCATGGGTCCAGAAAGGTAAAACAAAAAGTTTTGTAACCAGGAAAATTCACACTGTTAAGACAGAGACGGGGGATTTTACTAAACCTGAATCAGGAAACAGTTTTAGAAATTTTCTTTTACTGTGTTTTGTATTGTATTTAATTATCGGGTGATAAAAATACAGTAAAAATATTATTCGAAGGGTAATAGCAGATACAAAAATAAATATTGTACTGCATAGTCAACATCAGTGGCTTGGATATCCACCATTGATGTAATCAATGGTGGAGACTTGATCTTGATTTAATCAACGGTTGAGATTTAGTCTTATAAAATGGTTAGGACCATTTATAGCCCTTGGATGTAAAGTTTGAAGGAGTAATCTTGACCCTTCATTTTGGAGACACATCTAATGGCTAGGATTTCAAGGAGGAAAGATCTAATGGCCTAAATTAAGTCTTCTATCTAAGCCTAAACCTAAAACCTACATTAATCCTAACCATTGATCTAATCAATGGTTAGAAATGCTTGAAATGGTGGCTAATTATGATGGTCACTTATTGAATGCATAAGGAGAATGCATGAAGGGGGGATGGTTTTGAAGAAGCTAATAGCTATAGGAAGCTTATCATTCATGCAATCATTCATTCTTGTCTCCAAAATTATCAAGAACCAAAACACAGAAATTTTATCTCCTTTTTTCTCCAAGCAAGGTTTCGGCCAAGCACTCTAAACCACCCTTCCATCACTTTTTAATTTCAAACAACCATATTTCTTGAATCTATACCATATTCTAAGACACTTTGTAGTTTACACCAAGTTCTAAATCTTTCATCATCAAGGAGTTTTTGCAAGAGCAAGTTCTAGGGTTCTTAAGGTGAAGTTATGGAAAACTTCATTTCTTCTCTTTTTTCCATATTCTAAACCATGTTTGATCCATGGTTCCTCTTATTCAAGCTTAATATACTAATTTCTTTGTGTTTATTTTATGTTTAAGAAACTTTTGTTGGTGGAGATCTTGTTCAAAATACAAAGCAATGAGCTTTTTGTGGTTCTTCAAGAGATAAGAGGGAGATCCATCTCACCAACCAAGCATGGTGGTGAGATATGGTTTGTGTATTTGATGGATGGTGAATCCATGTGAAGATTCATATCCATGGTCATGTAATAATTTGTGTGTGTTTATATGCTTTGATTTTTTGCCTATGCTTGATATGCTTTGTATGATTTTATTGCTTATATGGTATGCTTATGATATGCATGATGAAGATATGTTGAATATATTATGATGGTTGTTTGATAAAACAAGAAATTTTGGCTCCAATGGCCAAGGGGAGGCTATGGTTTTGACACCCAAAAATTAGGGTTTTATGTTGAAATTTTTTAAGAACAAGGAAATTGATTTGTTTGAAGAAATTATGAAGTGGAGAAATTATTTTTTTTAGTTTCAAAGACCATGGTGAATTTCAGCTTTATCACTTCAAAATAGGTGTTCACAAATTAATATTTTCATCAATGGTCATATCCATGGTTTTGAAGACTTGTAATGCCTTGATTTTTATGAAAACAAAGTGATTTTCAAAGTGGAAATATAACTTGATTTAATACAAGGAATTTGGAAAGGGAATCAGAGTGTTTTATCACTTGAGAAATGGAATTTTCATATGTAAAGGGAAAAGAGAGGTTGAAAGTGTTTGAACCTCAATTTATTTTAAAAAGGATTGATTTTTTAGAATTGATTTGGAATTATAAAGAATACGTTGGTGACTTGGGATTTTCTAATGTATAACTCATCCTTTGGGTTTTGGAGAGCGTTAAGAAATTTTAAAGTTAGAAACATTGATTTAATGGAATGGTGAATTTATGGAATAAATTACGAAAAGGATTTTCTTGAGTAAGAAAATGTGGAAAATAATGTGAGAAGTCATATTATTTTGAAAAAGGTTGAAATGGAATTTTTGAAGGTTGAGAAATATTTTACGAAGTTGAAAAATGGTGAAAAATGATTTACGTAACTTAAAAATGTGATTTTTAAGCTACGCGATTTGAAAAATATTGAAATATTTCTACGCAATTTGGAAAGCATTTAAATATTTTTACGCATTTGAGATAGTGTTGAAAAATCACTACGTGATTTAAAAATGGTGGAATAATTTTACATAATTGATGAAAACGTTGAAAAATCTATATGTGATTTGAAAATGTAATAGAAATGTTACAAAATTGTGGAAACGCGACAAAAGTGGTGCGCGACAATGAAAATGCGATAATATGAATTTCGTAAATTAAATATACAGTAAGATTACTGTTAGATTAGTGTATGGACACTATATGAGAAAATGATGAATTTTTGCCTTTGGCATTGGTGCATTTTATATATATGAACTAGTGTATGGAGACTGTATATGAATTTTGCCTATGATTGGCATTGGTGCATTGAACATGCATTGGAAAGGTCTGATGGACTGTATGAGGCTATTTGCCTAGGACAGATGTACACCTCTTGAGTGGATGCGATATGCGTAGTGTAAGTCACTTCTTGACCTTAGGGGCATCGGGGTGCGGGTTGCTTACATGGGTCGTTGGTAGCTCTTCTTCCCGTAGGTTTGACCGATGCAACACACCAATGATCCTGACTAAGACACTATTCTTAATCAAGATCTAGTAAAGACTGTCATGTATATACTAGATGTGCAAACACATATGAGAAATATGGCACGTGGTCTGAGGCATGTTAGTACAGACAGATCTTTCGGATCAACTTCTCTGAACTGAGTGTTAGCTCCATGGAGTAGGAAATTGAGTCTAAGTGCGCATGCATGAATATGAGCATTTATATTTGTATGACATATTAATTGAGGGATATTGGCTATGACAATTGTTTTGTTAAGAAATACTTGGATGATGATGATGATAATAATGTTAATGACATGATGGTAATTATTATTTATTGTATCTGTTATGATAAATAATATTGATGGCATAATTATAATTATAGTATGATGTATCTATATGGTATGTTGGTTGTGTTATCTCTGTACTACCATGTTGGTATTGGCGTAGGTGATCTCACCTCTTTGTATGTTTATTTTATACTGTAATCATATTTAGTAAAGACGTTGAACAAGGCATAGAACAAGAGGGTGAAGAAGAGCAGGCTCCTGTGGAGGAAACAGAGTTTTGAGAAGATGGAAATGCCCAACTTTCTAGGATATGTGATGTTACAGTTTCGCGGAGGTCCGGAGGCGTGGCATGTTCATTTGGATCGTTAGTGTATATTTTATTTAGGGGACCTGAACATTACCTACAGTAGGCTTTATCAAGGGAACCCCTATTTTAGTGTCAATATTTATGTACAGTTAGATTTTCTACTATCCATTAGGCAGTACTGGGGAGCCTACTACCATACGCCTAGTGAGATAAGTATCGTGTCGTTCGCTTGGATACTTGTCCATAGGGCTTCGCATTGTGCTGGATTCCTTCCTACTGAGGAATCTGAGAAGGACCCATCTGAGGGTTCTGCTGTTTAGTAAGACTTGGGCAATATGTGAGTTTTAAATTTTGTTTAGTTACTTTGAGAACTTGGTCTGTATATAAATAACCCTGAAAGTACGTTTGTAATGTATAATGATGTAAATTATGTGTGATGATGTATAATATTTTATTTTTCGCTAAGTTTATTTTATCGTTATCAAAGAAGAAAGAAAAAATTTTACAACTCGTATTTTTTTATCACAACATCACATTTTATGGACTTGGGGGTAATTTGGTAATTAAGTAACATAAATGTGGCACCCTACGGTGGGTGTTACATGTGTTGGTATCAGAGCCCAAGTTAGAGTCTTTTGGGTTTGTGGTTAGGTCTTTCTTGTTTGTATTGTGTGATTCTCTGTTATTGTTTTCTGAAAAAAAAATAATATTGTTTGAAGATTGACCTTGCTTTTTTGTGTTGTCTAGTTTGAGTAGAGAAAAGAAATGGCTGGACGAGGACGAGGACGTGTCAATACTAGAACAGGAATGGAAAATGCTGGTAATGACAACCAGAACATGGTTGCAGCTGTAGCAACGATGCAACGGATGGCTGATGTCGTTGCACAACAAAATCAAAGGGCAACTGAGGATGTAAACAGTTTGTCTAAATTCCGTAAGAACAATCCACCTAAGTTTCGGGGAGTGTTTGACCCAGACAAAGCTGATCATGGATCAAGGAATTGGAGAAAATATTTGAAGGTATGGGATGTACTGATGAATGCAAGTTGACTTTTGCGGCTTTTATGTTAGTCGGAGATAGTGAAAATTGGTGGGCAGGAGCCCGAAGATTGTAAGAAGCTGAAGGAAGAGTTGTGACATGGCAGCTCTTTAGACAGAAGTTTTTGGCGAAGTATTTTCCAGCAAGTGCGCGTTATGCTAAGGAGATGGAATTTCTTAGTCTGAGGCAAGGACTGATGTCTGTTAGTAAGTATGCGGCAAAGTTCGAGAGCTTATCTAAGTTTTCGAGATATTTCCATATGCACCTAGATGAGGATTGGAAGTGTAGGAAACTTGAGGAAGGAATGAAGCTTGACATTAAGCGAGCTGTAGCAACCCTGGGAATTGAACAATTTCCAGAATTGTTGGATAAGTGTCGTAAAGTTGAAGAAATTGATCAACAGTGTGCGGCCAGAAATAAAAACTTTGGACCTATACGGTTCCAGAGAGGAAAGAGTAGTGGAGGAAACTATTTTCAACAAAAATCATATACTAAACCGGCAGGAAATCAAAACCAGCAGCATTTTGTGGGAGGAAGTTCTGGTGGCAGTAGGGCAAGTCAAGCTGGAACTCCTACGTATAGCTGTTTCAAGTGTGGGAAGAATCATCTGACCAAGGATTGTCAGCATAAAGGAATTGTTTGTTTTAGATATGGGAAACCTGGACATTTATCCAGGGATTATGATCAGATTAAGAGGGAACCTTCTGTGGGAAATGTTCGTACCACAAGGCCATAGGCAGGTGGTCAAGTGTATACTATGAGGGGGGAAGAAGCCGTGAAATTTGAGGACTTAATCATGGAGGAGTGTGCTATTGAAGGTAATCCTTTAACCGTACTCTATGATTCAGGAGCAACACATTCTTTTATTGCATGTGATTGTGTGGAGCGTTTGGGATTGACTGTCACTACATTGCTATATGATTTGAGTGTTGCTACTCCTACTGATAAGCCTGTGATAACTACAAAAGTATGTTTGAATTGCCCTATATCTGTTAGGGATAGAATCTTTCATATGGATTTGATTTGTTTGCCTATTTCCAAGATTAATGTAATCTTAGGAATGGATTAGTTATCTTCTAACCATATCCTAATTGATTGTTTGAATAAGACATTAGTATTTCCTGAGGCTAAAGATCCTAGATTCCTAACGGCAACTCAAGTAGAAGTTTGTTTGAAGGAAAGAGATCATGGGTATCTATTGTTGTCTTATTTGGAGGTTCAATGTGAAGATGTCTTGAAGGATATTTTCGTGGTCAATGAATTTCCTAAGGTATTTCCTGAAGATATACCTGGTGTTGGGAATTGCGGATCAAAATATCTCACAACGGAATAATAGAATTCCCTCACAGGATCCATGCGAAAAGTCCATAATCCGAGTTTTAAAAGTTTACCTCTTGAAGCGTGATGAACGAGCGAGCTGAATCACCAACACCGCAATAGTGACGATGTTTCTGCAGTATCCACACGAACAGACTTGCAAAAAGGAGTCACGCCTCTGTTTCACGGTGCTAGCTACGAATAGAAGAGAAGAACCTTTCACTATCTCTCACTCACTTGCTTAGGTGTGGCTAGGGTTATGATGTAACGTATGTAGCAGCCCCCTTAGCAGTACTATTTATAATAGTGGTTGCCTTAAGTGAGTGTGAGCAGTAGCAAGGTAAGCTATACAACCCTAAACCCATCTATCATGAGTTAGGCCCACAATTGAATCCGAGTCCAACTTGGATCCTTATTGCTCCAATTTAGTTTGCTCTAAGTGTGTGACCCTGCAGGTTCTCATGACGTTGGTAGTAACATTAAAATCTCATTTTAATATTACAAACAGTGAGCGGTATCTAGCAACACATCACTGCTACTCAAGTAATGACGATGTCAGTGATTTGACATAACCTATCCTTGATCAATGTTTCTGTGTAGTTTAGTCCCTTTGTCCAAATATTTAGATTGAACACAAGGCATAGAACGTGTCACCCTTGTTTAGTTCAATCTTCAGTTTCCTGATTCCCGAGTAGACATAGTAATAACAAATGAGATCAATATCTCATATTGACTCATTTGAGCATGGCCATGCATTTCATAGTCTCACTCAATCAGGGGGCTCGAAGATATCACTCCTGTTATGTAGAAGGGACAAATCCCATCTAGGTCACTCACATCCTTCCACATGTATCGCAGTATGTCTAATAACTAACTTTATAACCATCTTGTTGCAGATGATGTTTGATGGCATTAAAACACACAACTCCTCATGTAGGAATCGTAGTGATTTCAGGTCAAAGGACCACATACACCATTATCACTGTGAGAATCACTTATGACACTCATGTAACGATCCACGTAGCGTTCTCATAGCGGGTTTGTCCAATACATCATTACTCTAATATGTATCCATGTGTAGACTTGATATCTCATATCCATGACCCGTGAGATGTGGTCATCAGTCTACGCACATACTAGTCTCAATGCATTATTGTTGTCCTAATTAACAATAATACTTGACTAGGGACATTTAAGAATAGTATTTTATCCAATAGGATCTCACGATCAAGTCATCCACTTGATGTCCTGTGGTATCAAACTTACTATTCTAAGGACTTTATTATGTCTAACAAAAAGAACACAATAAATGAAATGCTCCATACATAAAAAATAGCATAATATAATGTATGTATATACAAACAAAATGTATTGGCTACTAAGGCATACACCAACAATCTCCCACTTGCACTAGAGCTAATCAGACATATTTCTAATGCCTAAAGACCTAGTGTGACCCTCATGCTTTTGCTGTGCAAGAGGCTTCGTCAATGGATCAGCAATGTTATCATCTGTTGGTACTCTGCATATCTTCACATCTCCTCTATTGATGATTTCTTGAATGAGATGGAAGCGCCTAAGTATATGTTTGGATCGCTGGTGAGATCTGGGCTCCTTAGCTTGTGCAATGGCTCCATTATTATCACAATAGAGGTCCACTGGGTCCACAATGCTAGGAACTATACCAAGCTCAATAATGAATTTTCTAATCCAAATGGCCTCCTTTGCTGCATTGGAGGCAGCAATATACTCAGTCTCTGTGGTAGAATCAGGGACTGTCTCCTGCTTTGAACTCTTCCAGCTCACAGCCCCACCATTCAGGCAATAAACAAAACCCGATTGCAATATGGAGTCGTCCTTATCAGTTTGGAAGCTAGCATCAGTGTAACCCTTTACAACTAGTTCCTCCTCAGCTCCATATACCAAGAACGAATCCTTAGTCCTTCTTAAGTACTTAAGGATGTTCTTGATAGCACTCTAGTGACTCTCACCGGATCAGACTGGTACCTGCTCGTCATGCTCAAAGCATACGAGATATCTGGTTGAGTACATAACATGGCATACATGATAGATCCAATTGCAGATGCATATAGAATCTTACTCATGCGATCCCTCTCATCCTGGGTGGAAGGGGATTGAGCCTTAGATAGGCTTATACCATGCGACATAGGCAAGAGTCCTTTCTTGGATTCATGCATGTTAAATCATCTTAACACTTTGTCTATGTATGTACTCTGGCTTAGGCCAAGCAATCTCTGCGATCTATCTCTATAGATCCTTATACCTAATATATAGGTGGCTTCGCCTAAGTCCTTCATAGAAAAGCACTTCCCTAACCAAGTCTTTACAGACTGTAGGGTGGGGATGTCATTTCCAATTAGTAGTATGTCATCTACATACAATACTAGAAAGACAACTATGCTCCCACTAACCTTCTTGTAGACACAAGATTCTTCTTCATTCTTGATGAAATCAAACTGTTTGATTGTATCATCAAAACGAAGATTTTAGCTTCTGGAAGCTTGCTTCAATCCATAAATAAATCGTTGCAACTTGCATACCTTTCTAGCATCCTGTGGAGTGGCAAAACCCTCAGGTTATGTCATGTACATATCCTCGAGAAGATTTCCATTAAGGAAAGCAGTTTTGACATCCATTTGCCAGATTTCATAATCATGGTATGCTATAATAGCAAGCAAGATCCGAACGGATTTAAGCATCGCAACTGGGGAAAAGTCTCATCATAGTCTACACCATGAATTTTCTTGAAACCTTTAGCCACCAATCGCGCTTTAAAGGTATGCACATTACCATCCATGTTGGTTTTCTTCTTAAAAACCCACTTGCACGCAATGGGTTTTACCCCTTCAGGTGGGTCAACCAAGGTCCATACCTGGTTGGCATACATGGATTCCATTTCAGATCTCATGGCCTCAAGCCATTTTTCAGATTCTGGGCCAATAATGGCTTCCTGGTAAGTCACAGGCTCATCTTGATCCATGAGCAATACGTCACCTTGCTGAGTCATGAGAAATCCATATCTCTCTGGTTGATGACGTATCCTGTTAGACCTACGCGGGTCTTGTGCTACTAGAGAAGATTGTGGTTCCACAACGACTTGTGGAGGCTGCTCTATTTCCACTATTGGTTCGTTGCTACTCTGTGAACTTTGAATTTCTTCAAGTTCTACTATCTTCCCACTGATTCCTTTAGAGATAAACTCCTTTTCCAGGAATACAACAGTCCGTACGACAAACACTTTGCCCTCGGTAGGATTATAGATATAGTATCCATTGGTTTCCTTAGGATACCCCACAAAGAAGCATTTATCTGATTTAGGGCCAAGCTTATCAGAAACTTGACGTTTCACATAAGCTTCACAACCCCAAATCTTCATGAAAGACATACTGGGTCGTCTCCCAGTCCATATCTCATATGGTGTCTGTTGAACCATCTTAGATAGAACACGGTTAAGTGTGAAAGCTACTGTTAACAGAGCATGTCCCCAGAACGAGCCTGGAAGGTTTGCATGACTCATCATGGATCAGACCATGTCCAACAAAGTCCGGTTCCTCCTTTCAGAAACACCATTCCATTGTGATGTTCCAGGAGGAGTGAGTTGAGATACTATCCCATACTCTTTCAGATGATCATCAAACTGTTGACTTAAGTATTCACCTCCTCGATCTGATCGAAGGATTTTAATACTTTTGCCAAGTTGGTTTTGTACTTCATTCTTGAACTCTTTGAACTTTTCAAAGGATTCTAATTTGTGCTTCATAAGATATACAAATCCATATCTACTGAAATCATCAGTAAATGTAATGAAATATTGAAAACCACCTCTAGCTAGTGTGTTTAGTGGCCCACATACATCACTATGTATGAGGCCCAAAAGATCACTAGCCCTTTCACCTTGTCTAGTGAATGGGGCCTTAGTCATCTTTCCCAATAAACAAGATTCACATGTCTCATATGATTCATAATCAAATGAGTCCAAGAATTCATCTTTATGGAGTTTGGAAATGCATTTCTCATTTATATGACCCAAACGACAATGCTAGAGATAAGTCGGGTTCATATCATTTGACTTGAACCTCTTTGTATTTACATTATAAATGGGCGTTTCGAGATCAAGGACATAAAGTCCATTACTCAAATGTGCACTACCATAGAAAATATCATTCAAATAAAGAGAACAACTTTTGTTCTTAACTATAAAAGTAAAACCCTTCTTGTCCAAACAAAAAACAGAAATGATATTCCTGCTAATAGCAGGCACAAAATAAAAATTATCCAATTCAATTACAAGCCCAGTTGGCAAAGCTAATAAATAAGTCCATACGGCTAGTGCAACAACCTTTGCTCCATTTCCCACTCGTAGGTCGACTTCGCCCTTAGTCAATGGTCTACTGCTCTTTAGATCCTGCACATTTACACAAATGTGAGATCCACATCCAGTATCTAATACCCATGATGCAGAAGTAGATAAATTGACTTCTATAACAAAAATACCTGAAGTGGAAGTCTCACTTCCCTTCTTCTTCTTGAGCTCCTCTAGCTACTTGGCACAGTTCCTCTTCTAATGTCCGGTCAGACCACAGTGGAAGCATGTACCTTCCTTAGTCACTCCACCCACTGGTTTCAAGCCAGAAGTGCCAGGCTTGGACTTTTCCTTGCCCTTACCCTTCCACTTGTCCTGGGGCTTTTTCTGCTGTTTCTTGCCCTTATTCTTATGGACCATCATTATGGCCTTTCCTTTGCCTTTGTTTATGTTCTGCTCAGCAGTTCTCAACATGCTTAGCAGCTCTGGCAGTGATTTGTCAATTTCATTCATGTTGTAGTTCATGACAAATTGACTAAAACTTTCCGGCAATGATTGCAGGACTAAGTCAGTGGCCAACTCTTGGCCCAAAGGAAAACCAAGTCTCTCTAGGTTTTCAATGTACCCAATCATCTTGAGTACATGAGTACCAACAGGGCTTCCTTCTACCAGCTTGCACTGAAACAGTGCTTTAGAGACCTCAAATCTCTCATGTCTAGCCTGCTCTTGATAGAGCTTTTTAAGGTGTACGATCATATCGTAGGCATCCATGTTCTCGTGTTGCTTTTGGAGCTCAGAGTTCATGGTAGCTAGCATTAGACATCCGACATCTAAGGCATCATCTTGATGCTTCTTATAAGCATCTCTTTCAGCTCTAGGGGCATTAATAGCAGGTGGCTAAGGAATGGGTTGTTCTAAAACATACAACTTTTTCTCTTGCTTAAGGACAATCCTCAAGTTCCTGTACCAGCCTAGGAAATTTGTCCCAGACAACTTGTCCTTGTCAAGGACTGATCGCAATGATAAGTTACTTGATGTGTTTGTTGCCATGGTAATCTATCAACAAATATATGCAAAATATAAGTATCATGCCATAATCATATTTAACAAGGTCTTTAATTAAATATGTCTCCCACTATTTTATTCAAATCAATGACCCTCAGCATTGACTCGGAAAATCCCATCGAAAGATTTCCTAGTGGGCCAAGATCCATATTTCACCTAGCTTTGAGTCAGCTTTGGCTGATCGCCCAAAATTCGGTTATTTAGGTAAGGAACTCTTTCCAATTACATCACATGTAACTCTTGGATAGTTGGGTGAATAACACTTATTCTAATCCATCTAATGGTCTAAAGCCTAACTTCATGCCTCTAAGCCTTCAATCCTATTGAAATGGCCTAGTTAAGTCAGACCCAATGGTTGGCATTTGGATATTACTCTTATCCCATCGTATCTTACTAATATAGATAAAGGCACCCTGCTTTGGCAGACCTACGCTTAATCGATATTAGTCTTGATGAGTGTCACGCATTGGAAGGCATCACATAATGACTTAATATTTTCTTTGAGAGAATTTTATTATTAGATCTCACCATTTATTAAACTTGTTTAACATACCATAAACATCATCCATGCATCTCATACATATAAAGCATATAATAAACGTGACATGGTTATGGCCTCTAAGAGAGTAGCATTAACTAATGCCAGCTTCACCAAGCGTCTCCCACCAACGTCCTCACTTGATGTCGTCTCCTTGTCTCCACATAAAGATTACATTATAGAAACCTCTTTTACATTCGAGCGGAGTTGGATGAGAAGAGAATGTACAATCAGAATGTAGAGAGAAAGGCACGACAATGCAGGTCGTATTTAAAATAACCTAAATAGCATAAAATAAAGACTAAGGCCATAGCCATGCATCATGTATCTCTAAGAATACATAAACACAAAGCAATAACACATTATTATTTTGTGAATTATAAAAACAGTTTTGAATATTGCACTTTCGAATATCACACACCACGGAACGGGGTTCGGGGCAGTGCCTCGATGGGGATCCTGCTGCCCAGTCTGCGGGCGGGAGTCAAGGGGAGGCCGCCCCTTGCGGGGTGCAGGGGCAGCGCCCCAGTCCAAAATTTCTCATTTATATACCACCACTGGTTACTTGAACAAAAATTCGAGTCGGACCCCTTCTGCCTTTATGACGGCTAGGGCAACAACACTTGAACCCTAAGGCCCGCAAACACAAGAACGCTTCATGTGCCGCAGGGGTTCCTCACAGCCGCCATCACCTATCCAGAAACAGGGTTTCCAGAATGCGTGGAGACATGAACACTTCATGCCATGAGGAAGCTTCATAGCCGCCGCAAAACGGAAACAAGGTTTCCAAAACCTTGTGTCGCGTTGTTGTGTATATCGCATTCATACAGAAAATATGCAGAAACAGAAAGCATTCAAAACAGTTTTCACAGAATCATACATATCACATATATATACCAGAAAAACGCAAAAACAAAAAGCATTCAAAACGATTTTCATTCATACATATCACATATATATATATACTAGAAAAACGCAGAAACAAAAAGCTTTCAAAACAGTTTTCACAAAAACATATGAACATCTTCATGGTTTCAAGAACATCAACATGTTTCGTAAACAACAAATAAAATAGAACACGATTTCATACATCATTATTTCGATTTCAGAAATAACACATAAAGATTATATCTTTTATGAAAAGAAAGTAACGAATCATGTTATCGCATATAACAAGAAAAGCAGAAAATCGAATCATGGTTTCACAAGTGGCTCTAATACCACTGATAGGAATTATGGATCAAAATATCTCACAGCGGAATAATAGAATTCCCTCACAGGATCCATGCGAAAAGTCTATAATCCGAGTTTTAAAAGTTTACCTCTTGAAGCGTGATGAACGCAAGCGAGGTGAATCACCAACACTGTAATAGCGATGATGTTTTTGCGGTATCCACACGAACAGACTTACAAAAAGGAGTCACGCCTCTATTTCGTGGTGCTAGCTGCGAAGAGAAGAGAAGAACCTTTTACTATCTCTCACTCACTTGCTTAGGTGCGGCTAGGGTTATGATGTAACGTATGTAACAGCCCCCTTAGCAGTACTATTTATAATAATGGCTGCCTTAAGTGAGTGTGAGCAGTAGCAAGGTAAGCTGTGCAACCATAAACCCATCTATCATGAGTTAGGCCCACAATTGAATCCGAGTCCAACTTGGATCCTTATTGCTCCAATTTAGTCTGTTCTAAGTGTGCGACCCTGCAGGTTCTCATGACATTGGTAGTAACATTAAAATCTCATTTTAATATTACAAATAGTGAGCGGTATCTAACAACACATCACTGCTACCCAAGTAATGAGAATGTCAATGATTTGACATAACATATCCATGATCAATGTTTCTGTGTAGTTTAGTCCCTTTGTCCAGATATCCAGATTGAACACAAGGCATGGAACGTGTCACCCTTGTTTAGTTCAATCTTCAGTTTCCTGATTCCCGAGTAGACATAGTAATAACAAATGAGATCAATATCTTATATTGACTCATTTGAGCATGGTCATGCATTTCGTAATCTCACTCAATCAGGGGGCCTGAAGATATCACTCCTGTTATGTAGGAGGGACAAATCCCATCTAGGTCACTCACATCCCTCCACATGTATGGCAGTATATCTAATAACTAACTTTATAATCATCTTGTTACAGATGACATTTGATGACATTAAAACACACAACTCCTCATGTAGGAATCGTAGTGATTTTAGGTCAAAGGACCACATACACCATTATCACTATGAGAATCGCTTATAACACTCACGTAACGATCCACGTAGCGTTCTCATAGCGGGTCTGTCCAATACATCATTACTCTAATATGTATCCATGTGTAGACTTGATATCTTATATCCATGACCCGTGAGATGTGGTCATCAGTCTACGCACATACTAGTCTCAATACATTATTGTTGTCCTAATTAACAATAATACTTGACTAGGGACATTTAAGAATAGTATTTTATCCAATAGGATCTCACGATCAAGTCATCCACTTGATGTCTTGTGGTATCAAACTTACTATTCTAAGGACTTTATTATGTCTAACAAAAAGAACACAATAAATGAAATGCCTCATATATCAAAAATAGCATAATATAATGTACGTAAATACAAACAAAATGTATTGGCCACTAGGGCATACACCAACATCTGGACTACCACCAGAAAGAGAAATTGAGTTTACTATTGATTTAGTACCTAGAGCTGGACCTATATCTATTGCGCCCTATCGGATGTCGCCAGTAGAGTTGGCAGAGCTTAAGAAACAACTGTATTTATTAGAGAAGCAATTTGTGAGACCTAGTGTGTCACCATGGGGAGCTCCAGTATTGTTGGTTAAAAAGAAGGACGGAACATCTCGTCTATGTGTAGATTATCGGTAGTTGAACAAGATTATAATTAAGAATAAATATCCACTTCTAAGGATAGATGATCTGATGGATCAATTGCGAGGAGCCGCAATATTTTCCAAGATTGATTTATGATCTGGGTATAACCAGATTCGTGTGAAAGTGGAAGATATTCCCAAAACTGCGTTTCGAACTTGTTATGGGCATTATGAATATCTAGTGATGTCGTTTGGTGTGACGAATGCACCTGCCATATTCATGGACTTTATGAATAGAATTTTCCGTTCGTACTTGGATAAATTTGTTGTTATCTTTATAGATGACATTTTGATTTATTCTCAAAGTCAAGAGGAACATGCTGAACATCTCAGAGTGGTTCTTCAGATTTTGAAAGAGAATAAGTTGTATACCAAGTTGTCCAAATGTGAATTTTGGTTAAGCAAAGTTCAATTTTTGGGACATGTTATATCGAAGGAAGGAATTGAAGTTGATGCTTCAAAAGTGGAGATAGTTTTGGAATGGGAAAGACCAACGACTGTAACAGAAATCCGTAGTTTTGTCGGATTAGCTGGTTACTATAGACGGTTCATTGAGGAGTTTTCGAAGATAGCAGGAACTTTTACCCAACTTACATGGAAGAATCAACCGTTTGTGTGGACTGATGCATGCAAAGAAAGTTTTCAAGAGTTGAAAAGACGATTGATTACTTCACCGGTATTGATTCTACCTGATCCGAACGAACTATTTGATGTATATTGCGATGCTTCATGTCAAGGATTGGGTTGTGTACTTATGCAAAATAGTAAAGTGGTAGCTTATGCTTCAATACAATTGAAAAATCATGAGAGGAATTATTCGACTCATGACTTGGAGTTGGCAACTGTGGTGTTTGCATTGAAAGTGTGGAGACATTTTCTCTATGGAGCAACGTTCACTGTTTTTAGTGATCATAAAAGTTTGAAGTACTTGTTTGACCAGAAAGAGTTGAACATGAGACAAAGGTGTTGGTTATAATTTTTGAAGGATTATGACTTTCAGTTACAATATCATCCTGAAAAGGCGAATGTCGTAGCGGATGCGTTGAGTAGGAAAATGCTTAGTGCTTCTGTTATGATAATCAAGGAGAAGGAACTGATAGAAGAATTTCGGGATATGCGTTTATCTGTGAAACTTACGCCAGGAAAGATGCATTTAAACATGATCACCATTTCAAATGATTTGATAGATAGAATACGATATGGACAGAACAATGACCAGTACTTGCAAGAAGCAAAAGAAGCAAAGAACCAAGGTGCAGAAGTGGAATTTAGCGAAGGTACTAATGGAATTTTGAAGTTTCAAGGAAGGGTTTGTGTGCCTAATGATCCAGAACTTAAGAAATTGATTTTGGATGAAGCTCACAGGAGTAAGTTGAGTCTGCATCCAGGAGCCACAAAGATGTACCAGGATTTAAAATAATTATATTAGTGGCAAGGAATGAAAAGGGATGTCACTGAATATATATCATCCTGTTTAGTTTATTAAAAGGCTAAGGTGGAACATCAAAGACCTTCAGGAATGTTGCAACCTTTGCCTATTCCTGAATGGAAATGGGATGACATAGCAATAGATTTTGTGACAGGACTACCAAAAACTTGGAAGGGTTATGATTCGATTTGGGTAATTATTGATCGGCTTACTAAGTCGGCACACTTTTTGCCGATTAATATTAAGTACTCAATGGAAAAGTTGGCCCAAGTGTACATCAGTGAAATTGTTAGACTTCATGGTGCACCATCCAGTATTATTTTGGATCGAGATCCGAGGTTTACGTCGAGATTTTGGAATAGTTTGCAAGAAGCAATGGGAATAAAGCTACGTCCAAGTTCTGCTTACCATCCATAGACTGATGGTCAGTTAGAAAGGATGATTCAGTCGTTAGAAGACTTGTTGAGAGTATGTGTTCTGGAAGAAAGTGGAGGTTGGAATGAGTTCTTACCATTGATAGAGTTCACCTACAACAACGTTTTCATTCGAGCATAGGGATGGCACCCTATGAGGCATTGCATGGGAGGCGGTGTAGAACACCGTTATGTTGGTATCAGGATGGTGAAAGTGCTGTGTTAGGACCGGAGATTGTTCAACAGACAACTAAGAAAATGAAGATGATACAAGACAAGATGAGAATGACTCAAACTCGGTAAAAGAATTATGCTGATAAAAGGAGAAAATCGCTTGAGTTTGAAGAAGGTGACCATGTATTTCTGCAAGTGACACCTATGACTGGAGTTAGATGAGTGTTTAAGTCTAAGAAGCTCACTCCAAAGTTTATTAGGCCGTATCAGATTTTACATCGAGTAGGTCCGGTAGCTTACCAGATTGCTTTACCGCCATTGTTATCAAATCTTCACAATGTATTTCACGTATCACACTTACAAAAATATATTTTTGATCCCACTTATGTTATCGAGCCAGACACAGTACAACTGAAGGAGAATTTAACCTATGAAACATTTCCAGTTAAGATTGAGGATCGAAGGACGAAACAACTTCGAGGTAAGGAAATTTCATTGGTTAAAATAATTTGGAATGATGTAAGTGGTGAAGCTACATGGGAACCAGAAAAAAAGATCAAGGAATAGTATCCGTATTTATTCTGAGGATGTGAAGTCAAGTTTATCAAGTTTCGAGGACAAAACTTCTTTTTAGAGGGGGAGTATTGTAACACCCCAAACTTCCTAAATAGTTGACAATAATTTTGACAGTTAACAGAATTCTACTGTTTAGTAATTTCTATGTACTGTAAAATTATTTTGAACATTCCGTCAGTACATTTGATCGTTTTGTGTGATTTACTCCCTGTTAGGAAAATAATAATTTTCGGGCCGGGAAAAATCTTACGTAATTTAATTATTACTGAAAAGTCTTAATTATTTTACCTAATCTGATTTAATATTTGTGAATTTTCTAATTTTTGTGATTTTGTGTGTGATTATGAAATTTTTATATTACTTTGATTATTTTAGCGTTATCAGTGGGCCATCTGTGGGCCCTGAGAGGTTGTACGTGGGCCCCGCATGGGTCCAGAAAGGTAAAAAAAAAATTTTGTAACCAGGAAAATTCGTACTGTTAAGACGGAGACGGGAGATCTTACTAAACTTGAATCTAAAAATAGTTTTAGAAATTTTCCTTTACTGTGTTTTGTACTGTATTTAATTATTGGGTGATAAAAATATAGTAAAAATATTATTCGAAGGGTAATAGCAGATACAAAAATAAATATTGTACTGCGTAGTCAACATCAGTGACTTGGAAATCCACCATTGATGTAATCAACGGTGGAGACTTGATCTTAATTTAATCAACGATTGAGATTTAGTCTTATAAATTGGCTAGGACCATTTATAGCCCTTGGATGTAAAGTTTGAAGGAGTAATCTTGACCCTTCATTTTGGAGACACATCTAATGGCTAGGATTTCAAGGAGGAAAGATCCAATGACCTAAATTAAGTCTTCTATCTAAGCCTAAACCTAAAACCTACATTAATCCTAACCATTGATCTAATCAATGGTTAGAAATGCGTGAAATGGTGGCTAATTATGATGGTCACTTATTGAATGTATAAGGAGAATGCATGAAGGATGGACGGTTTTGAAGAAGCTAATAGCTATAGGAAGCTTATAATTCATGCAATCATTCATTCTTGTCTCCAAAATTATCAAGAACCAAAACACAAAATCTTTCTTTCCTTTTCTCTCCAAGTAAGGTTTCGGCCAAGCACTCTAAACCACCCTTCCATCACTTTTTAATTTCAAACAACCATATTTCTTGAATCTATACCATATTCTAAGACACTTTGTAGTTTACACCAAGTTCTAAATCTTTCATCTTCAAGGAGTTTTTTCAAGAGCAAGTTCTAGAGTTCTTAAGGTGAAGTTATGGAAAACTTCATTTCTTCTCTTCTTTTCATGTTCTAAACCATGTTTGATCCATGATTCCTTTTATTCATGCTTAATATACTAATTTCTTTGTGTTTGTTTTATGTTTAAGAAACTTTTGTTGGTGGAGATCTTGTTCAAAATACAAAGCAATGAGCTTTTTGTGGTTCTTCAAGAGGTAAGAGGGAGATTCATCTCACCAACCAAGCATGGTGGTGAGAGATGGTTTGTGTATTTAATGGATGGTGAATCCATATGAGGATTCATATCCATGGTCATGTAATAATTTGTGTGTATTTATGTGCTTTGATTATTTGCCTATGCTTGATATGCTTTGCATGATTTTATTGCTTATATGGTATGCTTATGATATGCATGATGAAGATATGTTGAATATATTATGATGGATGTATAATAAAACAAGAAATTTTGGCTTCAATGGCCAAGGGAAGGCTACGGTTTTGACACCCAAAAATTAGGGTTTTATGTTGAAATTTTTCAAGAACAAGGAAATTGATTTGTTTAAAGAAATTATGAAGTGGAGAAATTCTTTTTTTTAGTTTCAAAAACCATGGTGAATTTCGGCTTTATCACATCAAAATAGGTGTTCACAAATTAATATTTTCATGAATGGTAAAATTGGATGTTTAGAAAAGCTAGGGAAATAAACAAATGGTTTGTTTTCAAAGAACTTCAGCTCACGGTTTTGGTGAGGAGTTTTAATGGTTTTGTTTGTGTAAAAACCAAGAATGGAACTTAGTTGATTTAGAAGGAAAAATACAAGAATGGTTTCAATGGTCATGTCCATGGTTTTGAAGACTTGTAATGCCTTGATTTTTATGAAAACAAAGTGATTTTCAAAGTGAAAATATAACTTGATTTAATACAAGGAATTTGGAAAGGGAATCAGAGTGTTTTATCACTTGAGAAATGGAATTTTCATATGTAAATGGAAAAGAGAGGTTGAAAGTGTTTGAACCTCAATTTATTTTAAAGAGGATTGATTTTTTAGAATTGATTTGGAATTATAAAGAATACGTTGGTGACTTGAGATTTTCTAACATATAACTCATCCTTTAGGTTTTGGAGAGCGTTAAGAAATTTTAAAGTTAGAAACATTGATTTAATGGAATGGTGAATTTATGGAATAAATTACGAAAAGGATTTTCTTAAGCAAGAAAATATGGAAAATAATGTGAGAAGTCATATTATTTTGAAAAAGGTTGAAATGAAATTTTTGAAGGTTGAGAAATATTTTACGAAGTTGAAAAATGGTGAAAAATGATTTACGTAACTTAAAAACGTGATTTTTAAGCTACGCGATTTGAAAAATATTGAAATATTTTTACGCAATTTGAAAAGCATTTAAATATTTTTACGCGTTTGAGATAGTGCTGAAAAATCACTACGTGATTTAAAAATGGTGGAATATTTTTACGTAATTGATGAAAACATTGAAAAATCTATACGTGATTTGAAAATATAATAGAAATGTTACAAAATTATGGAAACGCGACAAAAGTGGTGCGCGACTATGAAAATGCGATAATATGAATTTCGTAAATTAACTACACAATAAGATTAATGTTGGATTAGTGTATGGACACTATATGAGAAAATGATGAATTTTTGCTTGTGATTGGCATTGGTGCATTTTATATGCATGAACTAGTGTATGGACACTGTATAAGAATTTTGCCTATGATTGGCATTGGTGCATTAAACATGCATTGGAAAGGTCCGATGGACTGTATGAGGCTATTTGCCTAGGAGAGACGTACACCTCTTGAGTGGATGCGATATGCGTAGTGTAAGTCAATTGTTGACCTTGGGGGCATCAGGGTGCAGGTTGCTTACATGGGTGGTTGGTAGCTCTTCTTCCCGTAGGTTTGACCGATGCAACACACCGATGATCCTGACCGAGACACTATTCTTAATCAAGATCTAATAAAGATTGTCGTATATATGCTAGATGTGCAAACACATATGAGAAATGTGGCACGTGGTCTGAGGCATGTTGGTACAGACAGATCTTTCGGATCAACTTCTCTAAACTGAGTGTTAGCTCCATGGAGTAGGAAATTGAATCTAAGTGCGCATGCATGAATGTGAGCATTTATATTTGTATGACATATTAATTGAGGGATATTGGCTATGACAATTGTTCTGTTGAGAAATACTTGGATGATGATGATGATAATATACTTGGATGATGATAATGATAATAATGTTAATGGCATGATGGTAATTATTATTTATTGTATCTGTTATGATAAATAATGTTGATAGCATGATTGTAATTATGGTATGATGTATCTATATGATATGTTGGTTGTGTTATCTTTGTGCTACCATGTTGGTATTGGTGTAGGTGATCTCACCTCTTTGTATGTTTATTTTATACAGTAGTCATATTTAGTAAAGACATTGAACAAGGCATAGAACAAGAGGGTGAAGAAGAGCAGGCTCCTGTGGAGGAAACAGAGTTTTGAGAAGATGGAAATGCCCAACTTTCTAGGATACGTGACGTTATAGTTTCGCGGAGGTCCGGAGGCGTGGCATGTTCATTTGGATCGTCAGTGTATATTTTATATAGGGGACCTGAACATTACCTGCAGTAGGCATTATTAAGGGAACCCCTATTTTAGTGTCAATATTTATGTACAGTTAGACTTTCCACTATCCATTAGGCAGTACTGGGGAGTCTACTACCGTACACCTAGTGAGATAAGTATCGTGTCGTCCGCTCGGACACCTGTCCGTAGGGCTTCGCGTCGTGCTGGATTCCTTCCTGCTGAGGAATCTGAGGAGGACCCATCTAAGGGTTCTGCTGTTTAGTGAAACTTGGGCAATATGTGAGTTTCAAATTATGTTTAGTTACTTTGAGAACTCTATCTATATATAAATAACCCTGACAGTAAGTTTGTAATGTATGATGATGTAAATTATGTGTGATGATATATAATATTTTATTTTCCGCTAAGTTTATTTTATCGTTATCAAAGAAGAAATAAAAATTTTTATAACTCGTATTTTTTTATCACAACATCACATTTTATGGACTTGGGGGTAATTTAGTAATTAAGTAACATAAATGTGGCACCCTCCGGTGGGTGTTACACCCGGCCAATCCAACAAAACTTCGAATTTCGGTTACCGACTTCGGTCTTTCCCATTGCAGAATGGTTTCCACTTTCGATGGGTCCACCACAATACCTTCCTTGGAAATCACGTGACCCAGAAATTGAACTTCTTCTAACCAAAACTCACACTTCGCTAACTTTGCGTACAACTTCCTTTCTTTCAAAATTTGGAGAACTATACTGAGATGTTCAACATGCTTCTTGATCAAGTCATCAAGCTTGTAGGAAATCAAGTCATCAAGCTTCCTATTTTTGTATAACTTCCTATTGGTGTAGGAAATCAAGTCATCAAGCTTCTTGATCCTTCTTGAATTTGCTTGGTCGAATTGCTCCAAGGGAGAGCAAACTAAGTTTGTGCTCTCTTAGACAATCTAGTTAGACTTAGGTGCATTTAGTTAAGTTGCTTAGTTACTTGTCTAACTATCTAGTTACTTAAGATAACTAGCCTTACTCTTGACATTACTAGATCATTCTCTAACTAGAACTCTAAGGTGTAGCTAACTAGGTTCACTTCATTTAGTCACTACTTAGACACATTAGATTAACTTAGTTAAGTTTAAGTTAACTTAGGTTTTTTTAGTTACTTACTAACTAGTCTAACCACTTTTGTGGACTAAAATCCTATTGGCTTAGAAACTTTCAAGCCATTTTTGTTGAACACATCCCATTGGCTTAGAAATAAATCTAGCTAGAAACATTGACTGATTCTCCAAACATGGGTCCCATAGACTATTTCGGGTCCATGGTCCATTTTGGAGCAGATTTTTACTGTTTTTGAGACAGTGGGTACTGTTCAATAAAATAATATTATAAAAATATAAAATATTTTTATTGCACAGTTAAATTCTAAAAATTAAAAGATTAATACACGTATCACTCGGAATTGGATTTAGTAAGATCCCCCAGCTCCGAATAATTAAATTAAGATTTCTCCGGCCCGAAAATTATTATTTTCTTGACTCGGAGTAAATCGCACACAACAGTCAAACACAGTCACGAAACAATCAAATTCATTTCATAACTCACAGAAAACATAAAACAGTGCATTTAAGATAATATCGTAATTTAACTAAAAGTTGGGGTGTTACAGTAACTAAATGGAACAAACCTAGTTTGCTACTCATTAGAGCCTTAGTTACTAGAATGTTCTAGCATATTCAAGAATGGTTGAGTCATACCTAAAGCAACTAGATGGTTAGTAATGTAACTAAGAGATCTAACTAGATTAACCTAAGCCTAACTAGGAAACCAAATGAACTAAAACTTGGTTTGTTTCTCCTTGATGCTACACGACCAAGACCACTTCCAAGGAAGGTTCAAAGCTTAAATTTTTCAAGCTTATCACATGTAGTAGTTATCCTTGCCTCCAAAAATATCTATGTAGTAAAATATCAAACAAAATATCAACTATTCTCTCCATACTCCTACACGACCAACACTTAGGGAAATTAGAACATTTTTATTTCATCTTCATCCTACCAAAGTCTAAAATCTATTCTCTCTATTCTCTCTCTTCTAAGAACCAAGGAAACTTCATTCTTCCCCTCCAAGCAGCTCACGACCTCCACACCATAGGCCAACATCCAACCTTCTATAATTTCAACCAACACTACTTCTTAGACCTAAACACCATCCTAAACACTTTTCATTTTATAAGTTTCTTCGAAATCATCCATCTAGTGCTTGAAATCCAAGCTTGAAGTTTCTACTCTACAAGGTAAAATCCTTGTTTCTTGTTTCAAAGTTGATTCTTGAGTTTCTAAGCCATGATTGATTCATGGTTTTTCTTTTTCAAAGCTTAGTTTATGATTTTGCAATTTGTTTAAGCTTGTTAGGATTTGCTTTGGAAGGTCATGAAATTCTTAGGAAATCATCCAAGAAGAGTTTTATCTTCCTTAAGGTAAGAGGGATATTTAATCTCATCAACCATGTGTTGGTGGTGAGAAAATGGAATTGTTTGTAGTGAAGAGTCCATAAGAATTCATTCACTTGATTGTTTTAAAGCTTTTCTTGTTTGTGATTATTTTTTATGAGCATGATTTATAGCTTTGATTTTATGTTAGGATATGTGTTCATGATAGCATGATAATTATTGTGTATAGTAGGATGTGAATAATATGTTGAGGAATTGCATGAGGGTTCAAAAGAACCCAAGGGGGGCTCATGGCCTCAATCCCTCCAAGAGAACAAAATGTTCTAAAATATTTTCCTAATCATGGATTAATTAATTTAATGATGAGAAAATTTGATTAAGGATTTTTACAAGGGATTAGATGATGGAAAACAATTAAATATAATTTATGGAGCATATAATGATTTTCGGCCAACATGCCTACTTATGATGTTTTTGATCCAAAATTATTTCCTAAGTGTGGACTTATGTAATTAATTTAATGAGAACCTAATTAAATGGATTTTTGGAGAATAAAGGAAAGTAAATTAATTTTAGAGTTTAATTAGTGAAATTAAGCAATGATATGAAATAAAATAAATACTTGAAAAGTACTAACGTATGGCTCATCCTTTGGGTTTTGAAGCGCGTTACCAAGTTTCGAGCTGTAATATTCGGTTAAATCCAAGAAGGGTAATTTTTTATGGAAACAGTAGAAAATATTACTTAGAGAATTTCTAATATGAAAATATTGTACATAAGGTTAAAATAATTATATAATAAAGAAAGTTTCAAAATTTAATTTAGATAGTAAAGAAATATTTTACGCGATTGAAAAATATTAGAAAAACCTTACGCGTATTTAAAATAATGATTTTTAAACTACGTGATTGAAAAAATAATTTAAAATCACTACGTGATTGAGAAAACGATTTAAAATCACTACACGATTGAGAAAATGATTTAAAAACACTACACGATTGCAAAAATGTTGAAAAATATTTACACGATTTGAAAACGTTGGAAAAAGGTTACGCGATTGGGAAAACGCGACAAAATACTTATGCGAATGAAAATACAAAATGTTTACTGTGGGGCCGACGTATTGGACCCGGAATTGTTGGAATATGATTTTTGGCGCATAGAGGCTGTATGTGCATTAATTATGTGTTGTTAAGTCCGGTGGACTTTATTAAGGCCGGTGGCCTAGGAGTTGAATAACACCTCAATGTGGATGCGATATGCATAGTGTAGGTCACTTATTGACCTTGGGGGCGTCAGGGTGCGGGTTTTCCACAATGGACAGTGGTAGCCCCACTATACCAGGGGATAGACCAATGCAATGCACCGACGATCCAGACCGAGACACTATCCATAATCACGATCTAGTATAGACTGTCTGGTATAATGCTTGATGTATACGATGGTTAGACTGTATAGCACTTGGCCGAGGCAGCCGTGGTACAGACATGTTCTTCTAGATCATTCTCTCTGACATTTGTGTATAGCTCCATGGAGTAGGAACGAGTCTATGTACATATGCATATTTGGTCTGCATCATGATGTGATAATTATATTGATCTAAGATATTATGTATGATGTGATGACATAATTTGATGTATTAAATGCCATATTTGTATATACTGTCATTTTCTATACTGCCATGCTGGTAATGATGTAGATTGTCTCACCTCTGTGTATGCATTCTGTGTTATTATTATGTTCTGTAAAGATTTTGTGGAAGGAGAAGAGGAGCAACCTCTGGGTTGTCAGTGTGAGGAGGAACAACATTCCTGTGATTAGTGCGAAGAGGGCGAGCCTCTAGATCATTATTGCTTGGGTTAATTTGACGTAACATGGCGCTACCGAGTTTTCTGGGATTCATGAGGCTGAAGTTCCATGGAGGCCCCGAAGCTTGACGTCTTCATATGGATAGGAAGACTGTGGTTTATGTGGGATGATTGACTATATCCCTTAGTAGGGAATACGATGGAGTTCCTATGCTCTACTACTGTTTATGTACACCAACAGTTACCTTTATCTATTAGGCGCTATTGGGGTGCTCATTTTCATGCCCCTAGCGAGCTTAGTAGTGTGTCGACCGCACGAACTCCTATCCGTGGGACTACACATCATCCTGGTTTCTTGTTTTCTGAGGAACCAGGGGAGGATCCATCTGAGGATCAAAACTTCTAGTTTTATACTTGGGCTAGTTTATTTTCTATCAAATGTTATGTATATGAGTCTTTTGAAACAAAACATATGTATAATTATGGTGTGTATATATTAGTTTGTTTTATGTCATGTTCTGTTTAATTTATTAAATTATGTTATCCACAAGAAGAAAATTTTTATAACTCATATTATTATTATTTAATAAATGTTTTACAACTTTGGAAAGGTTTTATAATAATTCATCGTAAATGTAATGCCCTACGTAGGGTGTTACATTAGTTGGTATCAGAGCCCGAGTCTTTTGGGGTTTGTGGCTAGGTCTATTTTGCTTGTGTTGTGCGATTCTCTGTGATTTGTTTTCGAGAGGTTACATCTGACCTTTATTTGTCTTATTTGATTGATTGAAGAAAGATATGTCTCGTGGTAGAGGAACGTGTGCGAACATGGAGCGTGATACTGATGCAATGACTGCAGCTGCTGAGGCCATGCAACATATGGCGGAAGTAATTATGCAGCATAATCATTGAGCAGCCTAGCTACACGAGGCGACTGTTGATGGCCAGAACTTATCTGAGTTTCGACATAATAACCTGCCACAGTTTAGTGGCGAGTTTGATTCGGAGAAGGCAAGTCTTTGGATCCAAGAGCGGGAAAAGATTTTTGAAGGAATAGGATGTGCGGACAATCGAAAAGTGACTTATGCTATGTTTATGCTGATGGGAGACAGTGAAAACTGGTGGAGAGGAACTCGACGATTACTCCAAGCTAAAGGAAGGGAAATTACATGGGAGGTGTTTTGTGAAGTATTTTTGGAGAAGTACTTCCCGGCTAATGCACGACATGCCAAAGAGATGGAATTTCTCAGTTTACGACAAGGTAACATGACTGTTGGTGAGTATGCCATAAAGTTTGAGAGCTTGTCAAAGTTCTCAAGGTATTGCCAAATCTAGCCTGACGAGAAGTGGAAATGCCGCAAGTTTAAAGAAGGGCTGAGGGTGGAATTGAAAGAGGAGTGCTGCCAATGAGGATGAATCAATTCCCAGCCTTGATGGATACGTGTTGACGACTTGAAGAATTGGAGCCATCACGTGACATGAGGAATCGTAACTTTGGACCGTCTAGGTTCCAGAGGGGAGGAAATAACAACAACAATCAGTTTTAGCGAAAATCGTACTCGAGACCACTACCAACCCTAGCGACAATATTTTGGGGGAAGTCCTAGTGGTAACAAAGCTGGTCAAACTGGGGCGTTTATGCCGAGGTGTTTTAAATGTGGGAAAAGTGGCCACATGTTAAGAGATTGCTCAATCAAGGGACTTATTTGCTTTAAATGTGAAAAACCTGGCCATGTCTCCAAGGAATGCAACCAACCAAAAAGGGAGCTAACAATAAGTAACGTTCGTGCTGCTCAGCCGCAAGCTGGAAGGCGAGTATATACGAAGAGTAGAGCTGAAGCCTCCCAGTCCAAGGATCTTATCCAGGGAGAAGGTGTCGTAGCAGGTAATCTTTTAACTATACTATATGATTTGGGTGCAATGCATTCGTTTATTGCACATGACTGTATGGATCGGTTGAGATTGCCGGTGTTTTCTTTGAGTTTTCAATTGACTATTTCTACACCGACTGCTAAGCCTGTTGTTACTTCTAAAGTATGCCTGAATTGTCCTATTACTATTCATGATTGAGTTTTTTCTGTTAATTTAATCTGTTTACCTCTTGTTGAAATAGATATAATCTTAGGAATGGATTGGTTATCTTTTAACCATATCCTACTAGACTGTTCCAATAAAACCTTAGTTTTTCTTAAGGATGAGAATTCTGGATTTTTTACTGCCACTAAAGTCAAATCATTATTGAAGGATGGAGCCCCATGCTGCTGTCTTCTTTAGAAGTCAAGAGTGAGAAAGATGTGAACGCTATTTCTGTCGTTAACGAGTTTCCTGAAGTTTTTCCCGATGATGTACCCAGTTTACCACCGGAAAGAGAGATAGAGTTTTCTATCGATCTTGTACTAGGAGCTAGTCCTATCTCAATTGCACCATATCGGATGTCACCATCGGAATTAGCATAGTTGAAGAAGCAATTGGAGGAACTGCTAGAAAAATAGTTTGTACGACCTAGTGTTTTAGTATAGGGAGCTCCAGTACTGCTAGTCAAAAAGAAGGATGGAACTTCTCGTCTTTGTGTGGACTACTGCTAACTGAACAAGGTCACGATAAAGAATAAGTACCCACTTCCAAGGATTGACGATTTGATGGACTAACTGAAAGGAGCAACTATTTTCTCCAAGATAGATCTGCGATTAGGTTATCATCAAATTCGTGTCAAGGTAGAGGATATACCTAAGACAGCTTTCCAAACTCGTTACGGGCATTATGAGTATCAAGTAATGTCGTTCGGGGTGATGAATTCTCCTGCTATATTCATGGATTATATGAATAGGATCTTTCGTCCATACCTAGATAGATTTGTCATTGTCTTTATCGACGACATTCTGATATATTCTTAAGATCCGGAAGAGCATGCTGAACATCTTAGCATAGTTCTCCAGATTTTGAAAGAAAAGAAGTTGTATGCAAAGTTGACGAAATGTGAATTTTGGTTGGAAGAAGTTCAGTTTTTGGGTCACGTGATTTCCAAGGAAAGTATTGCGGTTGACCCATCGAAGGTGGAGGCAATTCTGCAATGGGAAAAGCCAAAGACAGTGATAGAGATCCGAAGCTTTGTTGGATTAGCTGGATATTACCGAAGGTTTATTGAAGGTTTCTCCAAGATAGTAGGACGTCTTACACAACTCACGAGGAAGAGTCAAGCTTTTGTTTGGACAGAAGAATGCTAAGGAAGTTTTCAAGAGCTGACGAAGAGATTGACGACTGCACCAGTGTTGATTTTACCGGATCCAAGCAAGTTTTTTGAAGTGTACTGCGACACTTCTTACCAGGGATTAGGAGGTGTGCTGATACAGAATAGAAATGTGGTAGCTTATGCTTTGAGACAATTGAAGGTACATGAAAGGAACTACCCAACGCATGATTTGGAAATAGCCGCAGTGGTTTGTGTGTTGAAGATATGGAGACATTTCTTTTATGGGGCCACATTCAATGTCTTCAGTGATCACAAGAGTTTGAAATACTTGTTCGATCAGAAGGAGTTGAACTTGAGGTAGAGGCGGTGGCTAGAGTTTTTGAAGGATTACGATTTTCAACTTTAATACCAACTAGGAAAGGCAAACGTCGTGGCGGATGCCTTAAGTAGGAAGGTGATCAGTTTCTCTACTATGATGATAAAAGAAGAAGAGTTGATCAAGCAGTTTAGGGATATGTGGCTATCTGTGGAATTGGCACCATGAATGATTCGTCTAAATAGAGTTACTGTTTTAAATGACCTGTTGGAAGAAATCCGAGAAAAACAGGAAGATGATCCATTTTTTCAAAATGAGAAAGAATTCTTGAAGCAAGGTCATAAGGCAACAGTTGAGGAAGGATCTGATGGGGTCTTAAGGTTCAAAGGAAGGATTTGTATACCTGATGATCCCGATCTTAGGCAAGCAATTCTTGATGAAGCTCATACCAGCAGATTGAGTATGCATTCGAGAATGACCAAGATGTATCAAGATCTAAAGCGGATGTTTTGGTGGCCAGGGATGAAGAGAGATGTTGCGGAGCATGTGTTATCTTATGTTGTATGTCAATAGGCAAGGGTTGAACATCAAAGACCTGTCGGTATATTACAAACCTTAACTATTCCATAATGGAAATGGGATAGTATCGCAATGGATTTTGTTACCAGGTTGCCAAAGACTAGGAAAGGTCATGATTCTATATGGGTTATAGTTGATAGGCTTAGGAAGTCAGCGTACTTCTTACTGATCAATATCAAGTATTCATTGGAACGATTGACCCAGGTGTACATTAGTGAAATTGTTAGACTTCACGGTGTACCCTCTAGTATCATTTCCGATAGAGATCTAAGGTTTACATCAAGGTTCTGGCAAAGCTTACAAGAAGCCATGGAAACTAAACTACGTCTGAGTTATGCTTACCATTCGCAGACCAAGGACTATCCATTCGTTAGAGGATCTACTCAGAGCTTGTGTGTTAGAACAGAAAGGGAGTTAGGATGAATTCTTGTCTCCGATAGAATTCACCCAAAATAATAGTTTTCACTCAAGTATAGGGATGACACCCTATGAAGCATTGTATGGGCGGCGATGCTGAACACCTTTGTGTTGGTATCAGGATGGAGAAAGTATGACTATAGGACTTGATCTTGTGCAACAAACAACGGAAAAGGTAAAGATGATTTAGGAGAAAATGAGGACGACTCAAAGTCGGCAGAAAAGCAATGCAGATAAGTGAAGAAGACCTCTTGAATTTGAGGAAAGTGGCATGTGTTCTTGCGAGTGACACCTACAACTGGTATTGAAAGGGTTATCAAATCCAGAAAACTCACTCCTAAATTCATTGGACCTTATCAAATTATTCGTCGGATAGGTCCAGTAGCCTATCAAATAGCTTTATCACCCTTTCTTTCCAATCTCCATAATGTATCCATGTGTCTCAGTTGAGAAAATATATTCCCGATCCAACTCATGTCATTCAGCTTGATGAAGTACAATTGAAAGAAAATTTGACTTATGAGACGCTTTCTGTTAAGTTTAAGGACAGAAGAGTGAAACAGCTTTGAGGGAAGGAAATTATATTGGTAAAGGTAATCTAGAATGAGTTGACGGGAGATGCTACTTGGGCATTAGAAGATAAAATGAAGGAATAATACCCACAACTTTTCTAAGGTACGATAAATTTCGAGGACAAAATTTCTTTTAGTGGGGGAGAGTTGTAACACCCCAAAATTTGCTAATTTACAGTAATGTCTGAATGGTACTGTTTTGTGATTTTTGTGTGCTGTAAAATTATTTTGACTGTTCTGTGACCGTTTTTTATCTTTGTGTGTGATTTACTTTGAGTCAGGAAAATAATAATTTTCGAACCAGGAAAAATCTTTAATTGATTATTTGGAGTTGGGGGATCTTACTAAACCTAATTTCGAGTGATGCATGTACCGATCTTTTAATTTTTAGAATTTATCTGTGAAATAAAAATATTTTATATTTTAATATTATTTTATTATCTGTTGGACAGTACCTACTGACTTAAAAGAAGTAGCTTCTGCCCAGTGGACAATAGACTCAGAAAAGTCTTTGTGACTTATAATTCGGTGAACCAATAGGAATTGGTCAACGATAGTGGCTTGAATTTTCTAAGCCAATAGGATGTAGTCAACGATGACGGTTGGACTAGTTAGCTTGAAAACTAGCTAACCTAACTAAGTCAGCCTAAACTTAACTAAGTTAATCTAAAAAACCTAAGTAGTAACTAAATGGAACAAACCTAGTTTGCTTCTCATTAAAGCCTTAGTTACAAGAATGTTCTAGCATATTCAAGAATGGTTGAGTCACACCTAAAGGAACTAGATGGTTAGTAATGTAACTAAGAGATCTAACTAGATTAACCTAAGCCTAACTAAGAAACCAAATGAACCAAAACTTGGTTTGTTTCTCCTTGATGCTACACGCCCAAGACCATTTCCAAGGAAGGTTCAAAGCTTAAAATTTTCAAGCTTATCATATGTAGCAATTATCCTTGCCTCCAAAAATATCTATGTAGTAAAATATCAAACAAAATATCTTCTATTCTCTCCATACTCCTACACGGCCAACACTTAGGGAAATTAGAACATTTTCATTTCATCTTCATCCTACCAAAGTCTAAAAATCTATTCTCTCTATTCTCTCTCTTCCAAGAACCAAGGAAACTCCATTCTTCCCCTCTAAGGAGCTCACGACCTCCACACCATAGGCCAACATCCAACCTTCTATAATTTCATCCAACACCACTTCTTAAACCTAAACACCATCCTAAAACTTTTCATGTTATAAGTTTCTTCTAAATCATCCATCTAGTGCTTGAAATCCAAGCTTGAAGTTTCTACTCTATAAGGTAAAATCCTTGTTTCTTTTTCCTAAGTTGATTCTTGAGTTTTTAAGCCATGATTGATCCATGGTTTTTCTTTTTCAAAGCTTAGTTAATGATTTTGTAATTTGTTTAAGCTTGTTAGGATTTGCTTTGGAAGGTCACGAAATTCTTAGGAAATCATCCAAGAAGAGTTTTATCTTCCTTAAGGTAAGAGGGATATTTAATCTCTTCAACCATGTGCTGGTGGTGAGAAAATGGAATTGTTTGTAGTGAAGAGTCTATAAGGATTCATTCACTTGATTGTTTTAAAGCTTTTCTTGTTTGTGATTATTTTTTATGAGCATGATTTATAGCTTTGATTTTATGTTAGGATATGTGTTTATGAAAGCATGATAATTATTGTGTACAATAGGATATGAATAATATGTTGAGGAATTGCATGAGGGTTCCAAAGAACCCAAGGGGGGCTCATGGCCTCAATCCCTCCAAGAGGACAAAATGTTCTAAAATATTTTTCTAATCATGGATTAATTAATTTAATGATGAGAAAATTCAATTAAGGATTTTTACAAGAGATTAGATGATGGAAAATAATTAAATATGATTTATGGAGCATATAATGATTTTTGGCTAACATGCCTATTGATGATGTTTTTGATCCAAAATTATTTCATAAGTGTGGACTTGTGTAATTAATTTAATGAGAACATAATTAAATGAATTTTTGGAGAATAAAGGAAAGTAAATTAATTTTAGAGTTTAATTAGTGAAATTAAGCAATGATATGAAATAAAATAAATATTTGAAAAGTACTAACGTATGGCACACCCTTTGAGTTTTGAAGCGTGTTAGCAAGTTTCGAGCGGTAATATTCGGTTAAATCCAAGAATGGTAATTTTTTATGGAAACAATAGAAAATATTACTTAGAGAATTTCTAATAAGGAAATACTGTAAATATGGTTAAAATAATTATATAATAACGAAAGTTTCAAAATTTAAGTTAGACAGTAAATAAATATTTTACACGATTGAAAAATATTAGAAAAACCTTACGCGTATTTAAAATAATAATTTTTAAATTATGTGATTGAAAAAATGATTTAAAATCACTACGCGATTGAGAAAATGATTTAAAAACATTACGCGATTGCAAAAATGTTGAAAAATATTTACACGATTTGAAAACGTTGAAAAAAGGTTACGCGATTGGGAAAATGCGATAAAATACTTACGCAATTAAAAATACAAAAAGTTTACTGTGGGGCCGATGTATTGGACCCGGAATTGTTGGAATATGATTTTTGGCCCGTAAAGGCTGTATGTGCATTAATCATGTGTTGTTAAGTCCGGTGGACTTTATTAAGGCCGGTAGCCTAGGAGTTGAATAACACCTCAATGTGGATGCAATATGCATAGTGTAGGTCACTTGTTGACCTTGGGGGCGTCGGAGTGCGGGTTTTCCACAATGGACAGTGGTAACTCCACTGTACCATGGGATAGACCGATGCAAGACACCGATGATCCAGACCGAGTCATTATCCATAATCACGATCTGGTGTAGACTGTCTGGTATAATGCTTGATGTATACGATGGTTAGACTGTATAGCACTTGGCCAAGGCAACCATGGTACAAATATTTTCTTCTAGATCATTCTCTCTGACATTTGTGTATAGCTCCATGGAGTAGGAACTAGTCTGTGTACATATGCATATTTGGCCTGCATCATGATGTGATAATTATATTGATATGAGATATTATGTATGATGTGATGACATGATTTGATGCATTAAATGTCATATTTGTATGTATTGTTGTTTTCTATACTGTCATGCTGGTAATGATGTAGATTGTCTCACCTTTGTGTATGCATTCTGTGTTATTATTATGTTCTGTAAAGATTTTGAGGAAGGAGAAGAGAAGCAACCTCCGAGTTGTCAGTGTGAGGAGGAACAACATTCTTGTGATCAAGGCGAAGAGAGCGAGCCTCTAGATCATCCTTATTGCTTGGATTGATTTGACGTAACATGGCGCTACTGAGTTTTCTGGTATTCAAGAGGTTGGAGTTCCAGGGAGGCTCCGAAGCCTAGCGTCTTCATGTGGATAGGGAGACTATGGTTTATATAGGACGATTGATTGTGTCCCTCAGTAGGGAATACAATGGAGTTCCTATGCTCTCTACTACCGTTTATGTACACCTAGAGTTACCTTTATCTATTAGGCGTTATTGGGTGGTCGTTTTTATGCCCCTAGCGTGCTTAGTAGTTTGTCAACCACACAGACTCCTGTTCGTGGGACTATGCATCATCCTGGTTTCCTGTCTTCTGAGGAGCCAAAGGAGGATCCATCTGAAAATCAAAACTTCTAGTTTTATACTTGGGCTAGTTTATTTTCTGTAAAATGTTATGTGTATGAGTTTTTTGAAACAAAACATATGTATAATTATGGTGTGTATGTATTAGTTTGTTTTATGTCATGTTATGTTTAATTTATTAAATTATGTTATTTGCAAAAAGAAAAATTTTATAACTCGTATTATTATTATTTAATAAATGTTTTACAACTTGGCAAAGGTTTTATAATAATTTGTCATAAATGTAATGCCCTACGTAGGGTGTTACATGTACCACATCACGACATTGGCATGCCTGCGCCATAGCGTGACAAGCTGATCTTTACACTTGGATTTCTCTTAGGCATCCTCTTCTAGTGTTAGTCAAAATCTTCCAAGTTTCTACTATATTGGAGCCCTTCTTGCAATAAAGAAATCACCAGTTCCATACAATTGTAAATGTATTCAATTTCTCAAAGATTGGGAAATATTTCCTTAAAATCATAATGGAAGACATCAAGATTGAATTAGATGAATGTAAGGCTAAAGTCTTCCATCTATGCATACAAACAAAGACTAAGCAATCAATATAGCACAAATATAGGACACAAATAACTACAATTTGTGGAGTTATCACATAGCAAGAGTTAGTTCCTTTATGCAATAAGTTTGAACCATAGCAAGAGTTAGTTCCTTTAAGCAATAAAGTTGAACCATAACAAGAGTGGTTCCTTTGTTTATCAAGGTTAAACCATAGTAAGTGTAACACCCCAAATTTTATTTATTTTCTAATAAATATTTATTTTCTAATATTTGTGATTTTTGAGAATTTTTTTGAATTTTTCTGAGAACGCGAAATATTTTAATATTATTTCTTATTTTACGTGCAAACTAAGCAGAGCTGGGAAAATGAGATATTTTTCCCGAGAACCTTGATATGTGGAAACGTCGACGAGGGATCTTACTAAACCCAAGACTGAACGCGGTTTATGAGATTTTACATTTTTTAAGAAATTTTAATAGATAAAATAATGAATTACTATATAAATTTTATCTATCAAATAAATTAATACTTACTTCTATCAACTGTAATAATTATCATTGAAAAATAACATGTATTAAAAACCCTATCACATTATCATAATATAATCTACTTTAAGTCTAATCAAATCCACTTTAATTCAAATTTATTGTATTTTAATCAAAGCTTCTTTGAGAAGCTTTAACCACCAAAGGACAAGAATGCCCTTGGCTTGTTGGGGAAGCCAAAAATCTCCCCATCTCTCCTCTCCATTGCCTCCTTACTTAATGCATAACACTCAAAATATCTCATTTTATTGTAACATTATCTCTCTCTAATCTTCTTCTTCATTTCTCTCCACGTTCTCTCTTCTTCTCCTTCTTCCCTACAAAAATTTGCAGCCCCCATTAGCATCATTTCTCTTCACTTTTCTCTTCATAAACACCATTTCCACACTCACCTCAACCTCCTCTACATTTCCTATTTAGAAATTTTCTTCAAAATCTATCTCCACCTCCATTATCTTCCAACGTAAAGCTTCAAGCTGTAAGGTAAAGTTTTCAATTTTCTTCTTTCTTCTCTTCATTTTCGTGTTCCATGGTCTCTTTGATGACCATGGATCTCTTCTTTTTCAACCATTGATGTTGATTCATTGTCTTGAAATTTCTAGGGTTTTTGGACCCCAAAACTGAAACCTTCAAGGAGCAAGTAGGAGATCATTTTTGTGTTCTTCCTTTAGGTAAGAGGGAGATTACTCACTTCAACCATTATTGGTGGTGAGGGAACCTTTGTATGCTTACTTTGTTTGGTGATTTTGCATGTTTATGTATTCTTGAATTGGATTAATGTTTGAATGGTGATCTTGAATGTGTTAGATGTGTTGAGATGCTTGATGATGTTAGGATTGTCAAATGGAAAATTTAGAGTTTCCTACCCTAATGGGAGGCCACAGTTTTGACTAGAATTTAGGGATATAAATTGGTTTTTGTATACAATGAAATGAAGCTTATGTGATTAAATGTTGAATGATAATATTAAAATTAATGAATGGAAAAATTTTAAGGGTTTAATACCCTAAGGTGAGGCCACAGTTTTGGCCTAGGATCCTAAGGGATTGGATTGATTTGGTGTGAAATAAAATCTAAGTAATTAGATATCAAGTAACTAATGCATAAAATGGAAAGAAATTGGAACCTTGATGACCTAGTGAGGCCATGGTTTTTAGATAAAAATTAGGGGTTAAATGATGCCTTGATGCATCTTTGGAGATTAAGAATTTAGAGATATGCATAATCCATAATTAAGAGGAAGAATTAAATTGAGTAATAACTCTTGAGAGTGCCACGATTTGAAGGGTTATTCAACTTAAAATTGTCATGATTGACCAAAGCTTAAGACTTTGAAAATGAGGATCCATAATGTGGACTTGTGATAATTGATGAACCACGAATACATATTGATGTTGAAAATTGAATCTATGTTATTGTGAGACCCTATGTGGTCTAAGTATTTGTTGGTTGTGTACTTGATGAAATTATGACATGTTGACATTGAGCCATGTATATATATGTCATTGTGGTATGCTTATGATAAATGTATCATTGATGAACATACATGATGTACATTGCATCATCATGCATATGTGTTGTCCGTTGAACATTGTTGAAAAGGCGATGTATGCCTAGGAGTTTGAATAACACCTATGTGCGAGTGCGAGTAGATTAAGCGTAGGGTCATAATGGTTGGCCTTGGGGGCGTCGGGGTGTGGGTGTCTCACAATAGACAGTGGTAGCTCCATTGGGGCCGTGAGATAGACCGATGCAAACACACCGGCGATCTGGACTGAGACGCTATCCTATATCGCGATCAACTGTTGAGGTGCCATGTATAAGCCGTTTGCGCAAATATTTTTATGAGATGAGCACACTATTTTTAAAAGGCTAACCAGATACTGGCATAACTCCTTGATCATTCACTCTGAAAAATGTTTATGTCTAGCTCCATGGAGTAGGAATTTAGTACCATTTGCATTGAAAACTGTCAGTCTCATAATTCATTGAGCATGAGCATTTATAATTGTGGAAAATATCTATTATTATTACCATAATAATTATTTGATTGCTTGAACTGTTGACTATTGAAAATATTGATGTCATATGCCTGTTGCTGATGATCTGTACTGTTATTTATTGTTGTTCTGCCCTTACTGTTAATCTTAATTATTACTATGAACTGTATTGATATGTGGGTGTCTAGTATCGTTCTGTTTTCTTACTGCCATTTTAGTACTGAAAGCTGGGTGTCTCACCTCTTTTTGTATTTTTTATATCTTCTGTATTTTCTGTACTTCTGTTGGACTATGTACTACTGAGAAGACGTTCGTGAGGAAGAGAAGGAAACACTTGAGTTTCCGGGTTTTTGGCCATACTTAGACTAGAGCTGCTGAGGATGTGGTCGCGTCCACGTCGATTTTTGGGGTACGCCCGTATGACCTTTCATGGAGGGCCAGATTGCTGGCACATTAACTTGAGCACTGACCGGTATATCTACCATGGGGAGCTGATTGTTTCTTTGGTGTGGGGCCACTACAACATGCCTATTTTTTATTTTACTACTTTTGTCCAATTGGAGTTCTACCTGCTAGTTAGAGATCTGTGGGATGATCTATATTATACCCCACAGGAGGACTCATTCCTCTCCACTGCTCGGGCTTCTGCCCAAAATTTGGTTGCTCAGATGGCAATTTCATCGGATGAAGATGACCCGGCCATGGTCCCTTCTCATTAATCGTAGGGGCTGATACTGTCGGTGGCTACTGATGGCTAACCGTTTATCTTTTTGGGGAAGCCTAATGTTTTGCCATATTTATTGGGTGTATATTTGTATCTTTCAGGTGGGTACATCTTTTGCTTTTTGTAATCTATATTGTAATTAAACAGGTTGATGCATATAATATATATATATATATATATATATATATATATATATATATATATATATATATATATATATATATATATGAATTGTGAATGTATGGTCTTTAGTTTACGTTGATTTTATTGTATCTGTAGTTATTCTCATTTCTTTTATTACAAAAAAAAATGTAGCATGTATTTCGATGTTTAATTATTTCGCTATCAAGATGGAAACTATTTACTCTAATGAAATATACAAACCAGGTCTAAATAAATTAACGAAATTACATCTTTCTGCATTTTTTTTATTTTGTTCACGTTTTAATTCACTATGGTGTGGTGTTCCTTCTTCACGAGTTAAGAAAAAAGGGCGTTACACTGTCTTGGTATCAGAGCCCCAGTTTAAGTTTTCTTTTGGGTCATGTGATTTTAGACTGTCTTGTTTATGTTGTGTGATTCTCTGTGTTTGGTATTCCACAAGGATACATCTGACTTTTCCCTGTGTTTTGTATAGCTTGATCTGAGAAGAATTATGGCTAGCAGAGGAGACATGACTACTGCAATCAAAGCAATTCAGAAGATGGATGAAGCAATGCTGCAACAAAACTTGCAAACAGCTCAACAGCAAGTGAGGACTGCATAACAATTGGAGACCACTGCTGATGCCCAGAATTCGCCAGAGTTTCATCGCACTAACCCTCCATTGTTCAAAGGAGAGTTTAATCCTGAGAAAGCTACTCTATGGATCAAGGAATTGGAAAAGATTTTCACGGGCATGAACTGTGCTAACAACAGGAAGGTGACTTATGCTGCATTCATGCTGCTTGGGGATGCAGAGGATTGGTGGACCAGAGAGTAGAGACTATTGGAGGCTGAGAATCGAGCAATTAATTGGGAGCTGTTTAAAGAAAGATTCTTGAACGAAAATTCCCAAAAAGTGTCAGGCATGCTAAGGAGATGGAATTTCTTGGTTTGCGGCAAGAAAATATGACTGTGAGTGAATATGCTGCTAAGTTCGAGAGCTTGTCGAGGTTCTCAACTTACTTTCAACATCAACCAAATGAGGCATGGAAGTGTCGAAAGTTCGAGGAAGGCCTAAGACATGACGTGAAGAGAGCTGTCATAACTTTGAAGATTACTCAGTTTTCAGAACTACTTGATACATGTCGCCAGGTGGAAGACTTGGACCAGGATCGCGATGCAAAAAATAGAAACTTTGGACCTTTTTGGTCTCAAAGAGGAGGAAGCAGTAATGCTAACCGTTACCATAAGAAGCTATATTCCAGACCACCTGGAAATCAACAACAAAAGCCACAAGGTGGAAGTCCTAGTGGAAGCCCTAGAAGGACTGGTCAAATAATGACGTCTATGCCGAGATGCATGAAGTGTGGGAAGGAGCACTATACGAGAGACTGCACTATCAAAGGGATCATCTACTTCAGATACAGGAAGCCTAGACACGTTTCTCGTGACTGTAACCAACCTAAGGCAGAACCTTCCATCAATGCTGCTAGAACTGCTAAGCCACAGGCTGGAGGTCGAGTTTACACCCTGAGTGGTGTTGAAGCCTCTGAATCCGAAGATCTTATACAAGGGGAAGGTGTCAAAGAAGGTAATCTTTTAACTGTACTATACGACTCAGGTGCAACTCATTCTTTTATTTCCTATGACTGTGTGAAAAGACTTAGCTTACTTGTGTCTTCTTTACCTTTTGATTTGACTGTTTCAACTCCCACTGCTAAACCTGTTCTTACCACAAAAGTCTGTTTGAGTTGTCCATTGATTGTTGAAGGTCGAATCTTTTCTGTTGATTTAATCTGTTTGCCACTATCTCAA